>OX451741.1:214916328-215520603 GCA_948472305.1 Vicia faba | reverse complement strand
TATATATATATATATATATATATATATATATATATATATATATATATATATATATATATATATATTATATATATAATGTATGGAAGGAATGAAATAAGCAAGATTTATTGCAATTTTATCTCTCTAATTCTTTGAAGGTCCCTAATCCTCAAACTCTAGGTTTATCTACTCCATTCCTAATAATTTCAGTTCATTCATCGAGTTTTATGGAAGATAACACTTGTTCAAAGACCATGAAAGATGTTATCTATCATTTATCCATCAATCAAACCTCACTCGCCAACTCCCAATCACTTTTTGCTTCCCAAGATCAACGACAGCCTCACCAAATTATTCATCGTCGAACCTACCTCCCACATTGTTGTTGACGATGCGTTCTCTCTGTCACCCCGACCTGGTCCGAATCAAACCCACTGCATGAAGCTTGATGTCCCTCGCTTCAATGCAACTGACACCTTGGGTTCGATCTTTAAGATCACCCAGTTTTTTGAATACCATGATACACTCAAAATAGAGCATTTGACAATGACATCCTTCTACTTGGAAGGCCCAACTTTATGAGGGTTCCAATGGATGTCTTGTATCAGACAGATCTCAACATGGTCGACAGTGTTACAAGCGTTGGAGTCTCTTTTTTCACTATCATAGTATGAAGATCCCAAGGGTGCAGTGTTTAACCTTACACAAAAGGGAATAATGAACGATTACTTCATCGGGTTTGAAACCCTTGCCAGCTGCATCGTGGGCTTACCACCTAGATTTCTCTTCAATTGTTTCATCTCTATATTGCCACCGGAAGTTCGTCGAGAAGTGCAGCTCTTACAATCTTTATCTTTTATATGAGGAAAAGATTAAAACAAGTTATTTTTCTCATAATAAAGGTATACACTCTACTCCCACTATTTCATCCAAACCCACATCATCCACCAACATCCCCAAAACCACACCACCCACCAACATCCTCAAAACCACTTTACCTCACTTCAAATTCTTTACCCCGTAGAAGTGTCTCTCTGGTGAGAGAAGAAAATTTGTTTTAATTGCGCTAAAAATTTTAGTCCTGGTGACAAGTGTGAGCTCAAATTTTCTTTGTTGATTATGGAAGGAGACAAGCCACTTGACCTAAATTTGAATGTTGAACCCAATGGACTCAATCTCTCACTTGACCCGAAACCTGACCTAACCCAAGAACAAACCCAAATTAGCTTATATGCCTTATCCAACCATTTATTTCCAAAGACACTAAGACTAGTGTGAGTGAAATATCTCCTCTTAGATGTTTTGTATGATGTCAAAATTAGGAAATATGTAGTATTTGTATATTGAAAGGTGTCTCTTTATGTCTAGGTTGCATTCTCATCTTAGGACACTTAGGGATCGAATCAAAAGCTTTTGGATATATTAAGAACTTCAAAAATATGCATTTTTGTGAAAAATCATGTTTGGAGTCGACTCCCTCTGAAGAATATTTGAAAATAAACTCTCGGGTCAGCATGAGTCGATACACAAGGTCCATGGAGTCGATACACAACTGAATGATCCGACTCCCTCGAGCTGTGGGTCGACTCCTACTGAACGCATTTTTAAAATTGATTCTCTGGTTAAAAGGAGTCAACTCTCATGTATTTGGAGTCAATACATAACACGAAGGAGTCGACTACCACGTGTGTGTATCAGCTCATACTGAAGTTTTTTTTCAAACTTTCCTCTCTGTCTAAAAGGAGTCAACTCGCCGGCAGTATAAGTCGACTTATTTGCCCTTTGGATTCGACTCCGTCTTCGTATAGGTTGGCTTCCACTGATCCAAATGTCAATTTTTGTAATTTTACAACCTAATTTTTTCTATTTTCTCAAGTACACTCTCTCACACATATATTCATTCATCCATCATTTCTAAAACAAGAAACTACAAATATATAAAGTATTGCTCATCATCTTCATCCTCTCTCTATGCATACACAAAACAAATTACACATAATCATTATTTGTCGGGGTTCCATTTAGAGATAGTTTGATAATGTCTAATTAGGATTCAGTGTAATCGATTGAGTTGAGAATTATTTGGGGGTTTCAAATAATAAAACCAATCTGGATTTCTCCTTAAGATCATTGGTAATTTGAAGGTTTTGGACAAGATTACACAATTTGGATTCAGCCAAGTGAAAGCTTCGAAGAACGGTGAGTTCGGTCGAAGGAGTAACGGTAACCGGAGGATCACTTTGGTAAATATTGGGTCACGATGCATCTGCAATTAGGATTCAGAAGAGTGAAGGCTTTGAAGAAAGGGGTTCTTACAAAGGATTAATGGCAAACAAATGATCAAATTACAAGTATCGGATTCACTTGGTCGAGCTCAAGATCAAGGCAATAAAAGAAGATATGATCAACATCATACCTAGGGTTTTGAATTGTTGGATTGCTACTTATTCTCTTGTAAAACTATATTTGCAAAGGTTAATTTTCATTATCTCGATTCCGAATGGAATTGAGGGCAGATTTACCCATAGCAAGACCGATTGGGGAACTGCCTAAACAAATCCCCCCTCTCTCTCTATATCTCTCTTTTTTACTTTACTTGTAAATTGTGAAACCGTTGATTGTGTGATCGATACATAGAGATAATCTCTTTGGTTAATACCTAAAATAATTTTGTTGATTTGATTACAACCTATGTGATTATAATTGGTTTCTAATATCATCACAATCATAAAAAATCTGTTTTGTGTCAATTGCAAGTCAAGTGTTCGACAAATTACCTCAATTAGTTTTTGTTTAATATTTCATTGAAAATTTATTTCTATAGTGTGGTTTATTCAAACTTGGTTTTTTGAAAATATATTGGTTGTTTTTATCATAATACATAAACTCATTTTATCAATTTAAAACATATCCAGTTTTTTCGATAACGGTTCGAATAGACGATTGTCAATCCAAATTTGTTTCTGCGCGCCATAGTTTAAATATTTTAACACATAATTGTAATTTGAAATTTTCATTCGTGATCTATTCAACTCTATTTCTAGATCATAGTCAATTTTATAATAACTAGTGGACTAGGTGTCTACCCACAATGTTATTATTTTAATTGATGGGGTAACACCCATAATTTTATCCAAGAAAGGTTGGTTAAGTCCTTGGGCCTTAAGGTCTAACCCACTTGCTCTTTAAGAATCATGGTTGGTGTTCTAGACTGGGCCTGCACTTGGCCCAACTTCATACGAGGCCCAATCCAATTATGTCGCTCAAGGAGGCCTGCTGATCGAGCCTGCCCTTAACCATGTCGGGTAGAAACCCCACCTTTCGGAAAAACACGGTTTCGCTGTACGGGGATAAGTCCAGGAATCGCGAGGTGGCTCATCGTCAGTCAGGAGGACCTCGCGGGAATCCTCCACTCTTCTCGTCGACCAAGACAAACCCTCCCAAACGACCTCACAACTGGAGGGGAGGACCCACGATGACATAAGGACACCGCAAACATCCTCCTCATAGGGTTGACTCACCACACCCCCGAATATCACGGAGTCCTCTTGGTCCCGAAAAGACTGCATCCATCTCCTCCTGACTATTCGGGAGAGTCCATCCAGGTTGGGAACTATGTGCTGGCCCCACTACGCACGTAAGACCTGACAATCTCCATTTGGGCCTGCTTGCCTAGCCCAACGATGGGTACCTTGGCCCAGCATTGGGGGCTATAAATACCCTCTCACTTGAGAGGGTCAGGTATTCATTCTTTCATACTCACTCTCATACTTTCTCGATTGCTCTAAACCTTATTTTGGAATCAGAGTATCTTGCAGGTACCCCCCCAACTCGTTTCCAGTTGCTGCTCAACTCACAGCTCGTAGGCTTTGATGATCCATTCTGGTCAGGTATGATCAATGGCGCCGTCTGTGGAAAACAAGCTTCCCTGTCTTTCATTAACCCAAGACTAAATAAATTCTTCAAACTCTTTTTATTATCATGACCGACCCAACTACCAACAACAACCTAGACGCCCATCTCGCTGACCCCAACAACAATTTCGCCGACAACATGGGCAACAACAACGGGAACAACGTCAACATGGCCAGTCTCGTGCAGAATTATAGAGACGGCATGACCACCTCTTCATCGCCATGCTCTCGACCGTACAAGGGAACCCATCCTCCCTAGAACTATGAGTCGAACATTTACCAGGAGGTCCCCGTCCCTGCGGGCGCTGATGCCATGACCAGGGCTCTATTCGCGGCCATTAACCAGACGAATTACTTGATCTTTGTTGTACCCCAAAATTTTCCCTCTCATTTTATCAAGATTTCCCCTCACAAGACTCTTTGGACTCCAGACAGGATTAGGGTTTGCTCAGCTCAAGACATCTCCTTGCACTGTTGACCTGAAATTAGGGTTTGAGTTTGCACAAGGATTTTTGGACTTCCAATGCCTCATGTGACTTTCATGCTTCATGTTGGACTCCTAAGATTTCTCGTACCAAGTTTCAAGCCTTGATTCAAATTTTTGCTCAGTCAATTGGACAGTTGACCTAAAAATCAATTGTATTGGGGAAAATGTCAATTGTGGCCAATTTACAGTCAAACCTCATAATTTTTTATCCACATCAACATTATAGGATCATATGAACCATTTGATCAAGTTTGGACCACAACTCCTCAAGAGATTTGATCAGATCTTCAAAAGGGCAAAATGGTCAAAATTAGGGTTTTGACTGTAGAAGGGCAATTTCTGATTTTTAACCTAGCCAATGGCAAATTGGGTTCAAGCATGGATTCAAGGACTCAATGGAATCATATTGACCTAATCACAAGGTTCAAAATATCTCAAAAGCATTGGATTAACAGATAAATTTTCCAAGTCAACTGATCAAAAATCAACTGTACACTGAAAAGTCAAACTTTGACTTTTTGGTCAAAATCAAGTGCCAAGGGTCATTTTTCATCAAGATGTGTCAAAACATGAAACTTTTTCACCAAGAAACCTAGTTTTGAAAATTAGGGTTTAAAAAGAAATTTTTTTCATAACTTAGAAATTTTCTAAGTTATGAAAATTTCTTATTTTTTCCCAACACTTCCCAACATTTTCACCATGATACAATTGAATTCAAACAAAACTTCCAACATGAAAGTTGTATTCCTCCACAAAATATACAACTTTGATTCAAAAAGTTTTCCCAAAAGATGCTTGGATCTCAAGTTATGATTTTGTGAATAAGGGTCCATGAAACTTTTAACTTAGTGAAATTTTGCCCTAGTTTAGGAAGGATTTTGACATATCTATCTTCATGGAAAATTTTCACATAGTTACAATTGAAATCTCAAAATTCATTTCAAAGATGTATTGTAGAGCATGTTACAAGATTTCCAAAATGTCGAAGAATTCTCCAAGATCATTTTTGGTTAGGGAGAATCGAAAGTTTGAAAATGGAAAATTATCACTTTTGGCCAAGGCATTTTGCACATTGATACAAGTTGCAAATCTGTCCAAACCTTGATTGTACTTGTTTTAAAGGTATTAAACCCTTCCACACTCATAAATTAAATGCAAACACATTGGATTAAGGATTTGTTTTGAGCTCTAGAAGATTACACATTAAATTAATCCATTTTTGGCAAAAAGTTAACAATGTCATTTACATAAAGCATGCTTTTGGCAATTTTGTTTGTCTTGAGCCATGGACCTGATTTCTTTATGAAAACAAAGTTCAATAATATCAGGAAAGATGTACCAATTATGTGCAGCTAGAGTACAAGCCTGTACAACCTTGGCATGGTCACTTCTCACCTTTTACTTCAAAAAACAAGTCATTGTGCAAAAGGTCCATAACTTTGTAATCTGATATAACCAAGTCTTGTGCATTTCAAAGAAGTTCAGCATAATATACCAAGCCTAATACACGAGCCCTAAGCCTCTCAAACACCCTCTAACATCAAAATCACAAGTTCTTGCAAAAACAGAGCAGGTTCTGCAAATCAGAAGCAAAAACCAAATCCACTCGTGCGTTTTGCTTGAGACCAGTTCCAACACACTCCATACAACATACCTAAACTATCCCAACCATTCTCAAGCCACTGTAACTCCATTTTCACACTTCACCATTTTTTCTTTTAAGCTTTGCAGGTTGAGTTCTACAAGCATATTCAGGCCATTTCAAAGCAAGCCAAGCATTGGGGAAGGTTAAAGGAACATCAAGCAAGCTCAAAAGAACCTCAGGCCTCACTGAAAGTTGTTGCATTGCCATACTCGAGCTTGACTGAAACTGGTAAATTTCAAACTTCTATCTCCTTATTTAGAAATCATTAGGCTTAGGTTTATGAAGAAAAAATGTAGTCCTCATTGCCCTTGAGCTGTACATATGCATAAAATTCATTTATGTTAACTGAGCTAGGAGTATTTGATAGTTGAACTTACTGAAAAAACTAGGTCAAGATTTAGGGCCAATGAAATTCTCTCTGGTCTTTGAGAGTTAGATCAAGTTTTTTACATGGTTAGAATCGTATGATCAAGAGCTATAACTTTCATGTTGCAAGTTTTTATTTTTAAGCACAAATGCAGGAGATACGAGTTTGAACATGGAGTGCGCGTTTTCTGATTCTCAAGGACAGGGATGAAGTGAGTTGGGCTGGGCCTGACTTGCTTCTGCTTTTTGCACCACCTTCTTTTCTTTTTGCACCCCCTTGGCCCATTTCTTTATTTTTGTATTTTTTTTAATTTCTTTTACATTTTTGACTTTTTATTTATTTTTCTAAATATTAAAAATTACCAAAAATATTCTCTTAATTTTTCACATTTTATTTTATTATTTTTATTATTTTTTGGACATAGAAATAGTTTATTAAATAATATATACTTTTATTTTCTTAAATAAATTTGTAAATAAAATTAAAATACTTACATATTTTTATTTTATTATATTATACACTTAAAATATTATTTTCTCACAAATACTATTTTTTTAGCACTTTTGTATATATTTTTATTTATTTTCTTGTACATAAAAAATGAATAAATAATATATATATATATATATATATATATATATATATATATATATATATATATATATATATATATATATATATATATATATATATATATATATATATATATATATATATATATATATATATATATATATATATATATATATATATATATATATATATATATATATATATATATATATATATATATATATATATATATATATATATATATATATATATATATATATATATATATATATATATATATATATATATATATATATATATATATATATATATATATATATATATATTCTTTTAAAACAAAAAAAACTAGGGTTCCCACCCTTTCCAAAAATAATCATTAATATTTTTCCTATTTTTAGGACATTAAATAATTTATTTTACATACATAAAATAAATACAAAAACATTTTGCATATTTATATTTATTTGCATATTTAAATAATTGTCCATTTATTTATTTGTGCAATATTTCAATTTAGTTGTAATAATAGTTTTAGGGTTTATTTTTGAGCAAATACCCCCTATTCAAACTAGTATCCTCCTCTCCATATCAATGTTGTAATAGTCCTAGATTTACTTTTACGCATTTATTGCTTTCAAATATGCATGATAGTAAGATTAGGGTTTGTATGATAATCAAAAAAATCAAACAAATAGCTTGACTAATACAAGACAAAAATGCATGAAAATTGACAACACAATGCACACAAGCACCCCTAGGGTTTCATCCACTCGTTGCCTTAAAAATGGCCATGATATGCATGCTAGGTATCTTGGCAAAACAAAAACAAAACAAAAGATCATAGTCCCTCGATGACGCTATCTTGGTTGCCTATACAAAAATGATCTAGTCCTACAAAATTTGCTAAGATACTTGGAAACATTGTTATCATGGTCATACGATGACCTACGCCCGTCCCGTTTAACATCCAAAGATTAAGCTTGTTTACCAAATACAATGGTAAAACAACAATGTCAAAGGGTTAAAAATGTGTAGGAAAGATCTTTGAGTAGGGTAGACAACTCCTAGTTACTTGATCAAATTTGCAAACATCCTTGCTATTTTCAAAACACACACAATTTCAAAACATTTCCCAAAACAAACTTTCAAACATTGAAACATATTTTCAAAAGACAAACACCTTTGTGTATATTCAAACAATAATCATTACAAAGGTTTCCTAAACAAAGGCCTCTTTTCAAAATATTTTCAAAACCATACAAAGCACCATTTCAAACAATTGAAAAGCAAAAGCAAGTGATCTAAACAAGTAACTAAGAGCCCATGGAAAACCATGGATGAAAAGGGTGCTAGCACCTTCCCTTTTCATAATCTACCCCCCGAACCCAAGAAAACATCTCAAAGGTCTTTCCCGTGCTTTTTGACCTTTCCTTTGGATAAAATAAAAAGTCGGTGGCGACTCTTGCTAAACCGAAACATTTGCGAACACAAACGCAAAACCTCAAGTCAGTTCTCCCACCGTATCACAATCTTCTTACAAGGTGAGTGACTAAGGGTGCTCGAGGACTCTCGTCGAGCCCCCAGAAGATACATAAGACCTGACACTCCACCTCCTCGTTAGAACGAAGACTGTCTTCAATCTCCCCCGCAGAGACACAGACGAGACAGGTCGCGAAGCCTCTCCCCGACGGACTGGGTGACGCCCCCGCATTGGAGAGAACAATGACCGAGGCTACCGGGAGACGCGGCCTCAGCCTCCCGCACAGGAAAAAACGATCCCTTGAAAATAGAAATACGGGTAACATAGAAGCGCATTCTTGACCAAGGGATCCTCCCCGAGGCCAATGACACTACTAGGACCTCCACTATAACCGGTCTCCTTCCTACTCCCCCTACAGGAGCGACGAAGACGACCCCCGTGTCCCTTATCACAAGAAATCATGGAGGCTTCCATTCCCAGGGGAATGGAGAAGCCTCCCCAACTGAAGGAATATGATGGCATTGCTGACCTTGTCGACCATATCGACGGGTTTGAGGTAATGCTCCACTATCACAACTTCGGGGGACCGATCAAATACCGGTTATTCCCCACGACCTTGAGGAAAAGTGTAATGGATTGGTATAAAAATCTCCCACCATGGTCGATCACCTCCTGGAGAAACCTAAAGATCCAGTTCATCAGCTCCTTTACAATATCTCGTCGACACCCTAAGACTGAGGCCTCCCTCGAGGCTATCGTCCAAAGAAGCGACGAGACCCTCAGGGAGTACATCGACCGGTTCAACCGTGAGGCCATTCAGATCTCGTGCACCGGTCACATGAAGAGATATTTTCTCGAGAGAGGACTCCTCTTGGGCATAGAGTTTAGGAAGGCCGTCGGTATCGACCACCCCAGACTTTCGATGCTCTCCTCGAAAAGGCTTGGGCCTATATGGACTACGAGGAGAGGGAAGCGGGAAACAAATTCTGCGACCCGAGGAATCGCGGATCAACCAATACCCTGCGACACCAGGATGTAGGCCCTCCTCGATGAATGGGAGAGAAGAGAAAGGATGATAAACCGCGAGATCCCCGCGAGCACAGGGGACCCGCATGACAATTCACCGAATACACTTCACTGACAGCTTCCCGTGAGCACGTCTTGGCAGAGTATGCTAATACCGACTTCAAGGACGGCGACGTCAAACATCCCCGATCTTCTCCTACGAAGCCCGAGGCTGACAGGAGCAAATACTGTCAGTACCATCAAAGTCACGGGCACCTGACTGAAGACTTTGTCCATCTTAAAGATGCCATCAAAACCCTCATCAAGGGTGGCAAACTCGGGAAATATCGACACAATGACGCCCCTCGTCGATATGCCTGTGAGACATAAGAGGTCGAGGAGGACATCCGACCATCAGATGAGAAGGCCCCCATCCAGATAGCTTTCTCTGTTACAAGTCCGGAGGACTTCTACGTCCCCGACAGATACGAGGAAGAACCTCTGTCCATGCACAACAAGTGGGAGAAATTCCCCTCCTCCATGGTTATAACTGGAGGGGGTTCAACGAAATCTCCATAAACTCCACAAAAAGAAAGCTCGACGAGTTGTTCGATGCAACCATGACTCAAGCGGTGACATCCGAGAAGGTTAAGGGAAGATCAATATCAATCACGTTCTACCTCAAAGATTTTCCTAGAGGGGCCCCTAACTCGAGCATCCCTCTGCTGGTGAGGGTAAGAATGGTTAATTTCGACATTCACCGCGTCTTGGTCGACAAGAGAAGTTTCTTCGATGTTATGTATAGCCATTTGTTCAGAACCTTACAGCTCGACGACACCCACCTTTCTCCATATATGGGGTCTAACTTGCAAGGCTTTAATGGATCGACCTCCAAACCATGGGGCTACGTTGAACTTTTCGTCACCTTCGGGGAAGAAACCTTATCCCGACAGATCAAGGTGCAATTTCTGGTCATCGACTTCCCGTCTCTCAACAATTGCATCCTAGGGAGACCAACACTGGCCGAATTGACCGGTGTACCCTCCACCGTCCATCTGAAGATGAAATTCTACACAAGGAGGGGACGCGTCGCCACCATCCACGGCGACATCTCAGCTGCCCGAAGATGTTTCAATGCGGCTTCTAAGGGACAAAGTACATTTAACACCGGGGTGCGACCTACCAAGAGAGCTCCTACTACTATACCTGAACCACAACCCGTAAAGAAAAAAGAACAAAGGGCTCCATCCAAGGTCGACTCCATCTTGCTCAACACCCGATTCGACAAGGATGAAGCCCCCAACGACAAACATGAACTCCTCTGACCAATCTCGGACGGAGACTTCGAGTTCGTCCCCCTCGGTGGAGACCCTCACAAAGGCGTGAAGATCGGAACTAGACTCCCTGACTTGACGAGGAAGCAGATCAAAGCTTGCTTGATGGAGAACGCTGACCTGTTCGCATGGAGTGCCGCGGAGATGCTCGAACTCGACCCCGAGGTCGCATGTCACCAATTGGCCATTGATCCAGCCACTAGGGCAGTAGTACAACGTAGATGTAAGCAGTCTCTCGAGAAAGCTGAGGCTGCTGAAAATGCTGTAAAAGACCTCCTAGAAGCTAATTTTATTTCCGAGGCTCGGTATTCAACATGGCTCTCAAACGTTGTACTTGTTAAGAAAAATAATGGGAAATGGAGAATGTGTGTTGACTATACTGATCTTAACCGGGCATATCCCAAAGACGCTTTCCTTTACCTAATATTGACATGCTGGTCGAAAATTCTGCCAGCTATAAAATTTTATCGTTTATGGATGCTTACTCGAGCTACAATCAAATCCCGATGGCGATGAGCAACAACCATTGCCTGCTTTCATGACCAGCTCGGGCAATTACTACTAGAACGTAATGCGCTTCGGCCTGAAAAATGCAGGGGCAACATACCGACGGATGATGAATAGAGTCTTCCGCGACGAGATCAGTGATATGCTTGAGGTATACATGGACGACTTGATCGTCAAGTCTTGAACAGATCCCGACCATGATGCCCACCTTAAAAAGGTCTTTACCTAAGCGAGAAATGCAGAATAAGATTCAACCCTGAGAAATGCACCTTCGGGGTTAAGGCGGGAAAATTCATCAGTTTTTATTTGACAGAACAGGGAATTAAAGCCAACCCCGATAAGTGTCGGGCATTCTCCAAGCTTCCTACACCTAGCTCGAAGAAATCCATACAAGTCATAAACGGCATGCTCACCTCGCTCTCCCAATTCGTGGCGAAATCCGCATAACATGCTCTTCCATTTTTCAAACTTCTACGCGAAGAGGCAGCCTTCGAGTGGACCGAGGAATGAGACTAAGCCCTCCTCCATCTCAAGCAAAGCCTTTCGCAACCATGCTATCGCGACCTGAGAGCGAGGAAACCTTATTCCTTTACCTGGCCGTCTGAGCAGAGGCCGTAAGCGCAACCCTCATTCGTGAGACTCCTGACGGGAAAAGCCAGTGCATTTCAAGAGTAAAGCGCTACAAGGGCCCGAGGTTAGGTATCAACAGATTGAGAAGGTGTCCTTGGCCCTCGTCAATGCGGCGAGGAGGCTTAGACATTACTTCCTAGCATACGCGGTCATTGTACGAACATACCAACCCGTAAGATAACTCCTATGTCGACCATACATGGCAGGTTGAATGCTAAAATGGTCCTTGGAGCTCTCGGAGTTTGATATCTAGTACGAGAGTAGGAAGGCCCTCAAGGCCCAAGCACTGGCCAACTTCGTCGTAGAGATGACCGCTCACGACCCCCCATAGGGAAGAAGCATAAGTGGACCATCTTTGTGCACGGAGCTTCTAGCTCGGTAGAGAGCGGAGCAGGAATCCTCCTCGAAAACGAGGAATGCGTCATGATCGAACATTCCCTCACCCTTTCTTTTCCAACATCGAACAATCAGGCTGAATACGAGGCCCTGCTCACAGGATTAAGACTGGCCGAGGATTTGGGTGCCCGAGAGATACAAATTTTCACTGACTCCAAACTTGTCGCATCTCAAGTTCAAGGGGGATACCAGGCTAAGAACAACAACTTCATCGAATATTTAAACCTGGTCAGAGAACATATGAAGAAGTTTGACTGGGCAGAGATCGTGCACGTGCCACACGAACAGAACACGCGGGGTGACATACTTTCAAAGCTCATAAGCACAAAGAGGAAAGGCGAGAACAAATTCGTCATCCAAGAATCCCTTTCTCGCCCGAGCATTGAAAAGTCCAATATGCCACCCGAGGTAAATTCCATCGGGGACAACTCATGTTGGATGACCTTGGCATTCAAATTTCTAACAAAGGGGGAACTTCCTATGTACCAAAGAGAGGCAGTCGCGACCAAACGACGAGCATGTTTGTACGTGGTACTCGAACACAAACTTTACCGTCAAGGATTCTCCATCCCACTCCTAAAATGTGTCGAAGAATCCGCAATCCCCGAGATACTGCGAGAAATCCACGAAGGAATCAACACCCAACACATGGGCGGAAGATCCCTAGTACGAAAGGCGCTGCAAGTAGGCTACTACTGGCCTGCCATGCAACAAGACTCCAAGGAGCACGTCAAGAAATGCGACAAGTGTCAGAGGCACACAGACATGCACCTCGCACCCCCACATGAGCTCAACATACTATCCTCCCCGTGGTCGTTTGCCTAGTGGGGAATGGACATCCTCAGACCTTTCGTGCAAGGGACATATCAAAACAAATTCCTGATCGTGGCCGTCGACTATTTCACGAAATGGATAGAAGCTGAAGCTCTGGAAAAAATCACTTCACACAATATCCTCTATTTCTACAAGCGAAACATGCTTGCCCGATTTGGGATACCACAAGCTCTTATCACTAACAACGGGACTCGATTCACCAATCAAGATTTCCAAAGGTTCGTCACCAAAATCGGCACCAACCAACACTTCACCTCAGTCGAACACCCCCAAACTAACGGGCAATCCGAGGCCGTGAATAGAGTCATCCTACGAGGATTTAAGCGCAGGCTAGGAGAGGCAAAAAGGGGGTGGGTTGAAGAACTACATAGCATCATATGGGCATATCGAACGACGCCCCACTCAACGACGGGTGAGACCCCATTCCGGCTAACCTATGGCACCGAGGTTGTCATCCTTGTAGAAATCTTGAAATCGTCCAGACAAACTGAGGCCCCTCTAGACGAGGAACTAAATGATGAGGTCCTAAGAGAAGAGCTCGATCTAGTCGAGGAAATCCGTTCAGGAGCAGCTCTTTGCGAGGCCACATTGAAACAATATATAACCCTTCGCCATGACAACAAAGTCATAAAGCGCGAATTCCAGCTCGACAACCTAGTCCTACGGAGAATTAGAAAGATTCCCGCAAAGGGAAGATGGCTGCAAACTGGGAAGGACCATACCGCGTCCATGGAGCTACGGGCACCGGGGCATACTACCTCGAACATTTAAATGGAGAACTACTACCTCGACCATGGAACGCTACAAAAATGAAACAATATTACAGCTAAGTCCTTATCCTACTAGGGGAATTAGCAGTTGACCAGTCCTCTCCAACCGACGAAGAGACGAGCTCGACCATGTAGGAATGTTAAGGTATGCACATGGCCTCCAAACATCAAAGTCGGTGGGTTGTTGTTCATTTTTCAAGAAGAACCTTAGCCCGACAGGGACACCTCAATCAAGCTCTGTTGTCGAAGTACCCAACAAGCAGAACACCCAGCTCGCGATGGGCAGTTCATGCCATGAGCTTAAGATCCCGACCGCGATCTTGGAGCTCGTTTCAAGGATCCTACTCCACCCCCTAGACACATCCTAACATGTGTCGTCCACAACCAAGGTCGAGCATAAACCTCCACTCATGAAAATTACAAATTTTCACAAAATAAACAAGTCAAAAACAACTACGAACAGATAGCTAGCAAGCATCAACGAAAATGTAAAGGCATAAAAACAAAGTAAAAACATTTATAAATGTCGACCACGAGTGCCGATGTTGTCTGAATATTACAAAAAGTACAGGCACGCATGCCCAGAATACAAACAACCCAAATATCATAGAAATACTAATCACTCTGTGGAGTTCTCACTTTGACCTCCACCTTGGGGGAATCAGGAGGAGGAATCACCCGTTCATCAATCACTTGGGACAATACCCCGACACCATCAGTGTTGAGCCCAAAATCAGCACGGACAGTTGGGCCAGTGCAGTCTCCAAGTCGCCAGTCAAAGCATCGATACAATCTGACTAGAGGATCTGGATTCGAGCAACTAGCTCCTCCCGGGAATGCAAATCAACGACCCCTTCAGGTTCCCCGTCCACAAGTGACATGGAAGCCTTTAAATTGGTGACCTCCTTTTCCAACCGTTCCCTCTCGAGCAACATGGAATCCCTTTCCTCATAAGCTTTGACAATTTTTTCCTTCTCTTTCACTAACTCGTCGTCCTGCACCCGAAACTTCTCATCGCTTCGCTCGAGGGAACTTTTTAGCTTCTGCGTCTTTGCCTGAAGATTCGCTTTCTCCGACTCCAATTCCATCACCAGCCCAGAAGAGCCGGGTCCTTCACCTGCAAGGACAAAAGCCATCTCCACGACCTTCATCAAACTGACCATCCCGGAAGCCAGGTGCTTCCTTCAACCCTCCTCATCGAGGCGTCTGATAATATCAGACTCAGCATCAGACACTGTCAGAGTGAAACCCTCGAAGAAATCTTTTTCCATGAAACAAGGGGGAAGGTTGAAGGCCCGGGCAGTCACCCCCTCCTCGGTCACATTTGCAAGTCCACCGTTGGGGCGAATTCTCTTCTTACTCAACACAACTGCATGTTGTGCAGAGTCGCGGGCACCTGACGACCCACTCGAACCATCCCTGGTCGGCTCTGAGACTGAACCAAGGCGTGTGGGTTGATGTGGCTTCACAACCACTTGTGACTCTTCTATTCCTGGGTCAGCTTCACGACGCTCCGCCATGTTACCTGTGAAAACAAAAAATATAACCTCAGGGTAGTCTCGTTAGAAGGACATAGACAAATAGCTCAAAAATGTAAAAATGCAATAAATCACGCGAGCAGAAACCTAGAAGGTTCACGGCTTGCCCGTAGGTTCGATATTCAACGAGCGCCTTAGTGTTGATCGGGCGCACCTCAAACATTTTTTCGTCATCTTCGTCAAGAATTTCATGTCCTTCCCTCGTGACCCACCTCGAGGGAAAGAACCCGTCGACAAATCAGTTAATAACACCGAAGGACTCTTCATCCTCGACACTCATACTACCGATAGGGGTATGGTAATGGCCAGGATTATGCTTGTAGTGGCCCGAACACCAGTGGATAGGGAATTTTGAAAGTCTCCCAATCTCTGGATTGCCCTCCACATCATATCATACCTCCCCGTCTTCATCTACTACTTGAACCGGGTCGAACACAGCATCTACGGCCTCCTGAGATGAGGGTTGCACAACATACTATCTATCCTTGAAGTCACGAACAGAATCCATGTACATCCTAAACAGTCTCTTTGACTGTTTCAAGGAAACCCATTTATGTTTCCCACCCCTAGATTGTCGTTGGAGGTGGAAAACCCTGGCGAACAAAGGAATGGTTATCCCAAACCTCAAGAACCGACAAGTGATTTCGAAAGCCTGGATGAAGGCGATCACATTAGGATGTAATTGAGAGGATGCCAGGCTCAAATGGTTAAACACACCCATCTGAAAATCATTAAAGGGCAGACGAAGCCCCAAGTCTTTGAAGATGACCTCATACATAGGGAAGCGATCCTCCTCGAACTCCGTGCATATCCTGGCCGTGGGAGTCGGTCGCAGGATCGTGAAGTTCTGATGAAAACCTTCCATATCGCCGCCATGCTCGACAACGGTATATGCTTCCCTTCTGCTATAACTATAGACTGAAGCTATCCCTATAGGTTCTGGCCCGTCCCAAGATAAAGCAGGGTCATCGACCGTGTCGACCAAATGGAGCCCTTCCTCAGTTGTGCTTGTCTCTTCGAGATCTATGTGCTTGGATGATTCGAGAGTATAGGCCATTTCACCTGTAAAGCAGAGGAAACCAGTGAATTCGACATCAAAATCACATCCACCCTTCCACCGCAGCACGAGTGAAAGGGGATAGTTGCGCCCAAACTAGATCGATGATCACTCGTGCAGTGGAAAACATACATGACCCACGATCAACACATGGAATTTATACAAATCTCATAAGACCACTCAGCGATGATAATAACAAAACGCATATTTCATGGGTAACGCGAGCATGGGATAAATATCGCGAGCATCTCCATGAATGCTGTGAGGAACATACGAATTTTCCGGACAAATTCATGAATTCATCGGGGAGTATATAAATTCCCCACGCAAAATTCATGAATTTCTCAGGGAACAGATGAATGTCACAGATATTTTCATGAATTTCGCGGAGAAGAAATAAATATCACGAGCCCACTCGCAAATGTTACGCATGAATGTATGAACACCCTGAGCAAAAACCCCTAGTAACGAAATTCTATAAAGAATCATAAATAAAGCCAATCGTAAACAACATTCAGTATGGAAAACACTTACTTGATCAAGAGTACGTGGAGAATCCACGACGGGTCTTACGGCGACGTTGTTGGTGGGAAGACAGAGAAGCGGTACATGCGATAGAGAAAGTCGAGAAAGCGAAAGTTGAAATGTGGGAAATGGACCCCAAACCACTATATATAGAGCTGGCGTGGAATACGAAGCGCCGCATAAGGCAGACCATTGACCACACTTCTCCTCACCACCTACGCGCTCAAGTAACGATGACCTCTACTCCCTAGGTCATCATTAATAACCCAAAGGTCAAGCCATGTGCCCACACCTTGCGTGGTTTCCTCTCCGCGTGAGTCGGGGAATAACTGAAACGCTCCCCATCAAGCCAACTCAAACTCTGCCCGAGTAACCGCGCATCCTAACGAACCTCTCCCTCGGTGCAGTAGAAGATCCTCGGCAAAGTTATGCTCACCATAAGGAGAAGTTGGACTTAAGTCATAACTCCTTCATCAGGAGTAACGACTTGGGGGACTCCTGTTCTGGATTGGGTCTGCACTTGGCCAAACTTCATACGAGGCCCAATCCAACTATGTTGTTCGAGGAGGCCTGCTGACCGAGCCTGCCCTTAACTATGTCGGGCAGTAACCTCACCCTTCGGGAAAATGCGGCTTCGCCGTACGGGGATAAGTCCAGGAATCGCGAGGAGGCTCGTCTCCGATCAGGAGGACCTCACGAGAATCCTCCACTCTTCTCGTCGATCAAGACAAGCCCTCCCAGACGACCTCACAGCTGGCGGGGAGATTCCACGACGATATAAGGACACCACGAACATCCTCCTCGTAGGGTTGACTCACCACACCCCCGAATATCACGGAGACCTCTTGATCCCGAAAAGACCGCATCCATATCCTCTTGACTACTCGGAGGAGTCCATCCAGATTGGGGACCACGTGCTTGCCCCATTACGCACGTAAGACCTGACAGTCTCCATTTTGAGTCTGCTTGTCCAGCCCAGCGATGGAGACTTTGGCCCAACGCTGAGGCTATAAATACCCTCTCACTTGAGAGGGTCATGTATTCATTCTTTCATACTCACTCTCATACTTGCTCGCACCGCTATGAACCTTACTTTGACATCAGAGTGTCTTGCAGGTACCCCCAACTCGTTTCCAGTCGCTGATCAACTCACAACTCGTACGCTTTAACGATTCAATTTGGTCAAGTACGATAAATTGACAATGATAATAAGATTTAATTTCACTAGATTTTCCCACAAGTCAAGATTCGCATACAGTCTCATACTTTCACCATTGATGTTCATAATCTACCTCTTAATGGTGTTGATATCGTGTTAGGGGTACAATAGATGAAGTCCCTAGGTCTGATTTTGATAGATTGTTCTACCTCTTAACGGTGTTGATATTGCTCTCTTAATGATGTTGATGTTCATTTCTCTTTTGGTGATCCTTGACACTCATTGGAGTCAAATTGTCAGGCCTCGTAGAGAGGTGCTTATGCAATGGAATGACTTACCATCTGATAAAGCATCTTTGGAGGACCGAGATATGCTCAAGACTATATATCACCTTGAGAACAAAGTGCTTTTAGATTACGTGAGGGTGATGGCATAACAGAAAAATAGAATATAATTGAAGTGTGCCATAATGAATAAATAGGAAAGTCTAAGAGAAAGATCATCATGCCAAATTAACTAGAAAACTACATCATATAGGGTGTAGCAAATTCAGTTAAAAGAAGTTAAGCTGGAAACTCAACATTGGATCGCCCAAATAGTGCAAGAATGCTATCTACGATGCATTTCGTGTTATCATTATGTTATTATAATGTTATATAAACACATTGTATGGAAGCAATGAAATAAGCAAAATTTATCCCAATTCCATCTCTCTAAAGTATCAAGAGGTCTATAGTCCTCAGACACTAGGTTATTCTACCTCATTCCTAACATCCTTATACCAATGATGAACAATTCCACACTTACGTGAGAGAGAGTGAGAGTATTACGAAGAAGAAGAATAATAGGAAGACACTACTATAGAAAATATCTTTCGTAAAATAATATTATAAGAGTCTCTTTGTTAATTGTGGTAGTATCTCGTTTTTTGACTTTTTATTTATTTATTTTCAATTTTAAGCCATTTTTCACTTCAGTTGGAAGTTTCAACCGTAGTAAAAAGTGGTCATGGTCATGAGTTCAAAATTTGTTGTTATTGTTGTTCTACTGTTGCATTTTTTATATTTTATAATAAGACATACTACAACGGTTTTTAAATACAACTGTTTTTGTATGTAACGCGCTATCCACTTTACTACTACGGTTGAAAGTTCCAACAGTGGTGAAAAGTCACTCAGAGTCATGGGTTCAAATCCTAACATCTACAGTTTTATTTTATATATATATTTTAAGCCACTTTTCACAATGTTTAGAACTTCCAACCGTCATGAAAAGTCACTCGGGATCATGGGGAAATATAAGCGTGTTTATTGAGTTTTTTCACCGTCCTTAAATAAATATTGATCGTCCATTTAGTGATTATCAACGCTCAAGACACTACCATTAGTGATCCGTGTGAAACCTTAAACTTAGACGAACTTTCAACTTAAACGAACTTCATCTTCTACCTCCAAAGATCATCTTTAATTTGCGACGCTTTATTTCTCCACTAAACCAAACTTGAAAATACCATTTCTACCATAAACAAAACTCGAAAATATCATTTCTTTCATTAACAAATTTCAATATTCCATCATCTCTTCTCCAACATGAATGAGACAAGGAAAGTATGAATTCAAATAAACAATGTTAGCTTTTATTGTCCTTGTTGTTCTTTTTTTTTGTTATTGTTGTTGTTGTCGTTATTATTGTTCTTCTTTTAACAAGTAATCTTTTCATTGTGATTGGATGTGGTTTTATGTGATGTTTAGTTCTTGTAATTTTATGTTATATGTTTAACTTTAGCATGATCAACTTAGATTTAGACCACCAATATATTTAGTTAAATAAACAACTTGCACTTGACTAGTCCCTTCACACTTTGAAACTTGAGGATGGTATACAAGGTCTCAATATGATTTCTTAGGTTAGTTATCTCGTCATATGATATTATCCCCAAGAGTTTTTTAAGGTCCTTAGAAGCATGATATTCGTTAATTTGAGAGGTGAATGTGTTTCCCATGGGAGCTCTTCCTCATATTGGGGCCTTTCTAAAGAGGTTGAACAAAGTTGTTGGTGGAATGAGGATTAGTGACCTTGGATGTGTCACCTATACGTTAATGGGGTGGGGGGATTTAAGCCTTTGTTACTTCTAACGTGGTTGTTAGGATTTGGAGGATAAGTCATTAGCTTCGAGGGAAATCTAGGTTTTGATAGACTTTGTCTGCCATTTTTCAAGCCTCGGTGTTAGATAACTCTAGGTACATGGATGTCAGATATCTTGTGTAAAGAAATAACTTATATGTGTTACTATATAATTCATATCTAAATGTATGGTGGATTTTATTTAGGGGTGACAAACGAACATGTCTATCCCACAAACTTCCACAAAAATAGGGTGGGCAGACATAGTTAAGGGTGCATGCCTAAAACCTAGGTCCTCTCCGAAAAAAATTAATGGCGGAGCAGTGTGGACCTGCGGGGACTCCATATTTTTAGCCTAAAATTGCAAAAATTTATGTTAATATCCTTACCTGCAAAAATCCACAAAAATGGGACGGATATATTCGAAGATGTAGATTTAAAATCTTGAACCGACCAGTGAAAAAGTATGCAAAAAATAGACATGTGCGGCGATTCGGTCCCGTTTTGCCACCCTTAATTCTATTGAAGGGGTTTATCTCATTTTTAATTTGGAGTAATTTTTTAGACTATTGTTGGATGAAACCTAACTTCCTATGACTTCCACTAAGAAATCCCCTAAGAGATGGTTGATTTCTTTGTTGATCGGGGGGATTTTAAGAATTTCTATAGCTTGGGTAGGAGCCTTAGCTTATCGGGGGATTTGTACGGGAACCTCAAGAGAGGAAAACAAAAGTGGTTATAATATGCTATGGTTATAGAGTTCTTCTCACTACTTTGTTGGTCAAGATACGTCATGGTTGGTTATTTCTAGCAACTGCAACCAAACTTTATGTCTATCTTGGATTCACATTGAATCATAGACGAGGTGGAAACATTGAGGATGATTTCCACAAACTTTTACAAATGATTTAGAAAGACCTTAACTATAAATTCGTTATGATAATGATAGTGATGATGAACTTCTCAACAACGAATATTGACTATCGTATCTTGAGGTGATGATAAAGTCTGTAGAGATTGTGAATGTCAAGTTTAAGATTTTAGAAATGTGTAGTTGAGACTGAAATGTTGGTTAGACTTTATAGTAGGATTCTAGGATCTAGAGATTCTTGAATATTTTTTAGGAATAATTATCTCAAAGGCCTCAAAATTTTCTCTAAGATACACACAATACACGCACACACACATATATAAATTATTGTCATATAACAATCTCTGAATTTCGATTGACCCTAATCAAGTGTACCGCTAAAATGTGTCAATATCTTTATTTGCTTTGCTTCTTAAGATTTGTATGATCTGATTTATTACAAATGACGCGTAATGCATTTGTCATAAGTAATTTGAACAAATCTACGTATATTAAGGCATTGTTTGACATACCTTTTTCTTGATTTCTCTTGTACTTTAAATGAGCAAGAAGGCCAAACAATATTTAAGAAAAACTCTTAACAAAAAAAAAGTAACCTTTTTTATTAAAAAGAAAAATACAATTAAAGGATCTTTTATTAAAGTAGTGGGAACTTTGAAGCAACTTTGTAAAAACTTTTGGAAGCATCTATCTATCTTTGAACTCCTAGTATAGGGGATGCAGATCCTCTCCAATTTATTGTCTATTGTCCTTCATCATGCCCTAACATTGGCCTTTTGATTATGATACCTTTCTCTCTCTTCCATTATTTAGTTTTCCCTTGTAGCCTCTCAACCCTTTGATTAAGCACAGCATAGACACCAAAAGAAAACAGCAGGAGACAATCTGTTTCCTAGTATAGGCTACTTTAAATTATTTTTCAATACTTCAAACCTGAGAGATAAAGAGAGAGATGAAATATTGGGATATGAGAGGGCGTATATTAAATAGAGAAAGCAAAACCGTGCGCATGAGCTGACACTGAGGCTGTTTGAATGAGCCTTGGATCTACAAATCCAGAAAACATGGAATTGGTTGTTTGACGGACAAACAGGAACTGGTCTCCACACACACACACCTTTATTTATAGTATTGTCCAAACCAATTACCCTAGTTGCATGCATGGGATTTGTCAATGTAATTCTCAATTCTCCATAATGTGACGTCGTAGTAGACACAAGTTAAGCTTCCCCATCCTAACTTAGTTATACTATCGGTGTTGAGTAGGAACCAAGTCATAAGTAAGCACACGTGGGAGTGGGACAAGACCAAATTATTGTAATCGTGGAGGACCTGAATACCACCATTCTAAACTTTACTGTTTCACATGCAAACCCCACCTATGTCGCCGTTTTGATGCACGGGCCTTTTTGGGATTTGCCTCCTCTACTCTCTTTTTTTTTCTCTTGAGAAGGTGATTTTAAATATTTTAAATTTTTATTTCTTATGTTTTTGTTATATTTCAAATTGTAGTAGAACATAGCTCACTTTCATTGGAAGTTTTTTTTTGTGACAATAGCATTGGAAAGTGTATAGGCAATGGAAAAACACAAATCGGAAAGACATTAGGTCAAATAAAGTAAGAAGATTATGGGGTATGCCAATTCACAAAGAAAAACACGTTCCAAGAGTCGAATTTCCTTTCTTCTCAATTTCAAAGCCGTAGTAGGTTTTGGAATATGCTTATTTTGCATTGGGATAAGGAACCATCTTCAAACTTCAATATTACTCTCTCTCACGATAATTTTTATTATATTTAGTGGAATAGATAAGTAAAATAGATACCAATAATAAATAAAAGTGTTAAGTTATTGAATCAGAGTTGTTCGGTGAGTGGTGAAGTAGAACTTTAGTACGGTGAAATAAGTGTTCGATACAACGGGGTTGATATGTAAGATTAGTATTTTAACGCTCAAATGATGTGAGAGTGATTGAATATCTAAAAATGACACACTTTTTCTCTTATAAAGTGAGAAAGGTTTAAACTGTACGAGGGGAGTATAGCATGCAACAAGGACAACCATTTGATTGATCTGAGCGTTTGGTAATGTTTTAGAAGGTGAAATTGTCTGCTTAGAGTTTTTGGGATATTTAGTTTTTATATCTCAATTGCTCGAATTCATGTTATTGGTATGTTTGGTCAAAGTGTTGATTCTTCTTATTTTCCTTTTCCGTGTTAACAAAATTCTCTATAATAAATATTTCACCTATTATGCTTAGTGGGACAAAGGGGAATAATTCGTCACTGTCGGAAGACCAGAAAACATTTGACACTGCTTCTATATTATCCTCAGAAGGTGGTTTAGATCGAGCTTTCCCTGAGGTATGACCTCCGTCTAATTAGAGAATCTTATTTCTGAGGAATACAAAAGGGTCTATAGCAAGTATGACATGTGTGTCATTCCTCTTCATGAGTGTATGTTCTGCTAAATAGGTTTTTACCCCCCTTTCAATGCGTTTAAGATTTGCATTCTTAATCACTTATTAATTTCCCCTTCGCAAAATGCACCCGCTGAGCTTGATTTTCATTAAAGTCTTTCAATACTAGTGTGAATACAAGGGGAGTGTGTCAATCTAGACGCTCTTCTTCCATATTTACAAGGTTAGCGTAGTCGGTTGCTTCATCAAAGGGTCGAGGCTTGATATATCTTCGACAAAGTGCCAAGATGGTTGATGTTTATTCTGATAGTGTGAAACATTTCAATGATTGGTTTTTCCTTGTCATCCTTCTCCATTAAAAATTACATGTTATGATATGTTCAGTAATTCTTGGGCCGCCCTTCCAATGTTCAAACCTATTCTCCAAGTTCTAGCAACAAAGTCACTCCTTGGCTGAATTATGGTCATTTGCTTACAAGATAGACAATTTGACTCAAAAATATATCTTTCTTAAGAGGCAACCAGTATCCTTCTACGAGGCTCTAGGTTACATTGGGGGTGGTACCCCCTCTTGATGTAGAATCAAAGAAATAATTGAAATGGCTCATCGAGACGCGCATGCTGGTGGAAGTTGGCTCGAAATAGGCCAAGAGGGACATTTTTGTGAGAAAATATGAGGATATTTCCTTTTCCTAATATTGTTTGATGGTTTTCTCTGTAACCTATTTATTCTTTCCCTGCAGAGAAGATGCATAAAATGAGGAGGACTTCTCAGAATACCCCTCCTCCGACTAGTGTTACCAATATTTTGACCACTGGAAGGGTTCTGGCAACACGTGCCTATATTATTTTGGTTAGTCAAGGTATGCCTACTCTATGGCATATGGAAGTTAAAGATTCAACTAATTGAGTCACGTTGGAATACGTCTCAATCTCATCACAGCCTGGCGATGAAAGAGACTTGGAACTTAGTCTTGATCTTGAAGAGCTTTGAGTGGACATACCGCTCACTAAGCCTCCTCGATTCCTCGGGTGGAATATAAGGATGCCTAGATCCGTCGAGGACTTTAAGCCGCTTCTGACATAGTTTCCTCCTGCATTGTTGGGTTGCCCTAATTTGAGAACGACAAAGGAGTTCCGATCTCCCGTCTCTAAAGAAGATTACTCTTATTTTTCAAATAAATCCAAAGAAGCTTTCCAGGATGAGTTATTGGACTTGGCTTACTACACCTATCAGGCATCGACCGTTATGGCCTTTGGAGTTGGCGAGCGAGGAATAGAAGAATGAAATGTTAGCTTATGCTCAGGCATCTCTATCTAGGATGAAGGCCTCCCTTAATGAGGAAAGATGGTTATTGGATCCTGATCTAAAAATAAAAGAGTTTGAGGCATCTTTGAAGGAATCTAAAAAAGGTTAGAAGAAGGCTGAGAACGGCCTCTGTGAGATGCATATTGAGAACCTTGTCTTGTCCAAGGAGTATGCAAATATTTGGAAGAGAGTTACTCTATAGTACGAGACTCTTTTGAAAGTCCTTTGCAGTAAGTGGAATATTTTTATCCAACTGGGCTCATCTCTCTAGAGTAAGTTTGTCTAACTAGGCAATGGAATATGAGAAGTTGATCACCCTAGTGTGTTAGCCAATATTTTTTATATGTACTCGGCGTGCTTGAGACCCTATGTATTTTTATACCTTCAACGAATAAGCAAGATTTATGGTATCTATTTTATAGTGTATATTTCAGTTTTGGTTATTTACCTTTACTCTTACCTATTTATATGATATTGCTTTATGCCATGAGTTCATTTCTTTAGAAGGTATATTGTTTTTCAAGATCGTGATTGAATTTTTATTGGATGTCTTTGGGGATCGTGTCCGACCAAAGATCATGCCCCTTATGTACCCTCAGATAAGAACCTAGTTCCAGGTTGATATAATATAGACTCATCACTACCTCTAGAGTGGCTAGCTATCAAGAGGGGTAAAGCCATAATTGCCACTTTGTGGTGGGTTATCTTTGTATGTGCATTAGAACCATGGGGCTTGGATTAATTTAGTAGAACATCGATGGAATTTCTAACAGCACCCATGAACCTTTTGTGATGGGGATTGATTGCTTTGGTCGTACGTCGTTGGCGTTTGTGAAAACACCTCTGACTCGTCGCTATCTTTATAATCACAAGGAAAATAGAGTTTAATGAAAATTTATTTATTATTTAATAGAGACATTATCGTACATCGTAGTAGTGTTTTTGCTTTACATATGCGGTAAATTAAAATTAACCAAGCGGTGTGCCTGTTTCTTATTGGCCTCTCGGGAATTGGTATGGGACATGGTGGATGGCTTCGAATTTCATCCATATTCTTTACCTGCAAATGTCCGGCCAGAGTGACTCACTTTACCTATCGAGGGTTGAATAGCCTTATCCCTTAAATGTATGACTAGGAAATACACGTTGATCTCTGTGGCTTTGCATTCGCCCTCTTTCTAGTATTTTTGCAAAGCCTTGTATATCCTTGTTTCCCTAAATAAGTTGGCTTTTACCATCACCGACTCGTCCTGGAAGTTATAACATTAGAACTTGAGGTGGAACATGGAAGCCACCGCGTCTAAGGTCCGTGCAAAAGGTCTTCCCAAAATACAATTATATAGCTTTTATCAGGGACCACTAGAAATTTTGATTTGACTATCTTGGTATCTCGTCCTTCTCCCAGAATGACTGTCAGTTTAAATACCCCCAAATACAGTTTATCATATCATTGAACGCTAGCACATTATATCCTTCATAGCACCATAATTTCTCTTTCTTCATATCCATCTTATCAAAGAGGTTCAAGCACATGATATCGGAGAAACTTTTTGAAATTCGGGTAGGTCAGAACTCAGATGTCCTATAGGATGTCGAGACATATGTTCTGACATAAACAACATGGAAAGGCATAAACAATATAAAACAGTACTGAAAAGCATAAATAATACAAGAATTGTTAACCTAGTTCGGTGACAACAACACCTACTCTGGGGGCTACCAATGCATGAAGGAAATCCACTATCAGTAGTACTAATTCAAAGCTAAACTCTCCCGTTTACAACTTATCACTTAATCCCTACCCAATGCAACTTCTACCTAGGAACTCCTAGTTATGAGTATACCCACTCACTTCCAATCACCGCAGCAATGTCTAACAATCCTAATCCCAGTTATTGTATCGACGACCTTTCACCTAAATTAAGATCACACTTCATCTACAAATAAACACCTTAATCAAGACACCCCTTGATTAAGAACAACATACTTGATCTTGCTTCACAACTTTGATCAAGAACAATACTTAGAGTTGCTTAAAAGCTTCCTCCAAGAACAATACTCAACTCATTACCTATACATTCCTGAGTGAGAACACAACGACCATCTCACAACCCGAGTGGTTCACTTACACCAACTCTCCTAGAGAGTGGCTACAGATTTAGCCCTAACGATTACATATTTTCAAAACATGTCTGGTACCAATCCTAGGTTACAAAGCTTCTATTTATAACCTATTCCGAACATAATTTGGACCTTCAATCACAGCTCATCAGTTGTTACAATTTTGCAAAAGATTTTTCATAACAATATATCTTCATTCAAATCTTCCTTATTTTTATAAATAATTAGAAAGTGCATATTCTTCAATATTCTTCTTGATTCTTCTTGACCTATAAAATAGTGCCACATAGGATTGTATAATATTCCCAGAATATTCTGCATCTGTTAAATCATAACAAAATTCATTAATCCAGCTCAGTTCAGGCGCGATATTGTTTGCTCCTTCATTGGACATCTTATTTGACATGTTGCTCCAGATGATGAGAACTTCTCATCTCAACATGTCTCAACATAAGATAGGACTTCTTGCACAACCTATTCCTGTTATCAAGTTAGCACACCCTATCTAACATATTGCTGCTATATTAGTTTCACGAAACGTAATGCCAACCACATGATTCAGAGAATTAACAATCCCTCCTTTGTCTTATTTTGGCTAAAACTAATTTACGTAACCTTTGCATAAAAGACAAGAACATAACTCAAAACAATCAGTCAGCACAACCATTAAACTAAAGAAATTAGAAGCAGCCAGTCTCTAATCTTCATATTTGTCAGTCTTCAGTCTTCATTGTCTTCACATGATGTCACAACATCAATAATAGGACTTCTTCATGACAGTCCAACACATCCCCCCCTGAAAGCTGCACACACAGGTTTGACACAAGAGAATCTCGACACATACACATATTCTCTCCCCCTTTTTAGCTAGAATATGACAAAGGCTTTTAACAAGAGGTAATATCCACAATTTGTTTGATGTTGGGATAACACATCCAACAACTCTTAACATCAACCCGAACAAATCCATTACAGCACATCAAACTCAACACCACAGAACACACTTCTTCATCGACACAATATAAGGAAATTCCCAGACATCCATATGCACTGAAGTATAATCATCAAGCCTTCCTCTGGAATCTAAAACCAATCCTTTTATCCAGTAAGAGTGAACCAAACTAAGATATCAAAACATCACATGTGTGGTATCTCTCTTCATCAAACAGACCATCCATCAGGCTCATTCAAATTCTGCAGAGAAAAATAAATTCCCCCATACACAAACAACAGTTTCTAGAGTAGGACAACACCAATTAACTAATCACAACTACAACCACACATGCTTAGTTAAGGGCACAGATAACTACATCCAGTAGCCTTATGTCACAATATGTTGTCTGACATCTCAACCTCATAGAAACTTCACAAGCTTGTTCAACATGCAAGCTTTAAACAATCTGCATTATTGTAGCAACCATCCATAGACAAGACCTAACTTCCCCTATCATGGATAACCAAATCTCCTGCAGAGGATAAAACACTTTAGTACACAGAGAACTTCACAATCGCAAAGTGAAGAGTCATAACTTCACACACTTGCTGAACTATATCCACACCCGTGTGAATATAAATAATCATGACGCAGTTACTTGCCAAGAAATCCCTAACTTTTGCCTAAGTTGCCCTTGTGGGTTTTCAACCTAGCGGGAGAATTTATTCTGTTTATATCTCTTACTTTTGCCTAGACCGCCCTTTCAGGTTTTCAGCCTACCGAGACGCTCTTTTCTTCCTAATCCTCCCTTTCGGGTTTTTGACTTAGTGAGCTGTTCTTTTATTTCTTTAGGAGAAGTATTTCTTGGCTGCATCAGCATTCAAAGGACGTGGGAACTCCCCGCCATCCATTGTTTCAAGAATCAATGCTCCTCCAGAGAAGGATTTCTTGACAACATATGGGCCTTCAAAATTGGGAGTTCACTTGCCCCTAGAATCAGCTTTAAAAGACATGATCTTCCTGAGCACGAGGTCGCCTTCTCTGAATTCATGAGGTTTTACCTTCCTATCAAAAGCTTTCTTAATTCTCTTATGGTATAACTGACTATGACACAAGGTCGTCATTCTCTTCTCTTCGATCAAATTCAACTGGTCAAACCTATTCTGGACCCATTCAGCCTCTGACAACTTGGTTTCCATCATCACATGTAAAGAGGGAATCTCAACCTCAACGGGGAGCACTGCTTCCATGCCATACACAAGAGAGAGCAGGGTTGCCCCTGTCAAAGTGCGGACAAATGTTCGATACTCATGCAGAGCAAAAGGGAACATCTCATGCCAATCTTTATAAGTAACAACCATTTTTTGGATGATCTTCTTGATGTTCTTATTAGCAGCTTCAACAGCCTCATTCATCTTTGGCCTATAGGGAGATGAATTATGGTGGACAATCTTGAACTCTTCACAAAGTTCCATCATCATTTTATTATTCAGATTTGAGCCGTTGTCGGTGATAATCCTGCTTGACACACCATATCAACATATGAGATTGTTCTTGATACAACGCACTACCACCTTCTTAGTAACATTAGCATATGAAGTTGCTTCCACCCATTTGGTGAAGTAGTCAATTGGCACCAAGACAAAACGATGTCCATTTGATGCCTTGGGTTCAATTATTCCAAACATGTCAATACCCCACATAGAGAAAGGCCATGGGAAGAAATAACATTGAGAAGCGTCAGAGGCACATGAATTTTGTCAGCATAGATCTGGAACTTATGGCACTTCCTTGCAAATTTGTAACAATCAGATTTCCATTGTCAGCCAATAGTAACCTGCCCTAAGCATCTTCTTTTCCATCGAATGTCTATTGGCATGGGTACCAAAGGAACCTTCATGGATTTCATGCATCAACATGCCTGCTTCGTGTTTATCCATGCATCTAAGCAAGACCATGTCATGATTTCTCTTGTATAACACATTCTCATTGAAGAAGAATCTACCTACCAACCTTCTCAATGTCTTTCTATCTTTGTTCGATGCACCAGCCGTGTATTCCTGAGTCTGGAGAAAATGCTTGATATCATAATACCAAGGTTTCTCATCTGACATCTCTTATGTTGTAAACACATGAGTTGGTCTATCCAAACATTGCATTGTGATACGAGGCACATAGTTCCAAGTATTCACTTGATACGTAGAATCCATAGTTGCCAAAGCATCCGCCATCTGATTTTCATCTATGGGAATATGACGAAATTCAACTTTATTAAAGAAGGGTAATAATTTTATAGCATATTCTTTGTAAGGGATCAAGCCAGGGTGATGAGTATCCCATTCTCCTTTAATTTGATTAACTATCAAAGCTGAATCACCATATACATTTAGAACTTTGATTCTGAGATCAATGGCCTCCTCGAGACCCATGATACAAGCCTCATACTCTACCATATTATTGGTACAATCAAATGTTAGCCTTGCAGTAAAATGGATGTGTGATCTATGAGGAGTGATAATCACATCACCAATTCCTTTCCCATACGCATTCAAAGCTCCATCAAATACCATACCCCATCGGGATTCAGGATCAGGACCTTCTCCAGGCAAAGGTTCATCACAATCTTTTGTCTTCAAGAACATCACATCCTCATCCGAGAAATCATATTTAACAAATTGATAGTCATCAACCGGTTGGTGAGCAAGATAATTCGCCAGCATACTGCTTTTTATAGCCTTCTGAGTGTGGTATTCAATATCATATTCAGATAATAACATCTGCCAACAGACAATTCTCCCAGTAAGAGCAAGATTTTCAAAGATATACTTAATTGGATCCATTTTGGAAATCAACCAAGTAGTATGATTCAACATATATTTCCGCAACCGCTTTACTCCCCAGGCCAGAGAACAACATGTCTTTTCCATCATAGAATATCGCGACTCACAGTCAGTAAACTTCTTGCTGAGATAATAAATGGCATATTCCTTCTTTCCTGTTTCATCTTGTTGTCCCAAAATACATCCTATAGAATTATCTAACACTGTCAGATACATGATCAATGATCTTCCTTCAACGGGAGGGAGCAAGATAGGAGGTTCAAGAAGATATTCTTTAATACCTTCAAATGCCCTTTGGCAATCATCTGTCCACACATAACCTTGATATTTCTTTAACAACTTAAAGATCGGTTCACATGTTGCTGTCATATGGGAAATGAATCTGGAAATGTAATTCAATCGCCCAAGGAAGCCTCTAACTTGCTTTTCAGTCTTTGGCGCAAGAATTTCTTGAATTGCTTTGACTTTATCAGGGTCAACTTCAATTCCTTTTTGGCTGACAATGAAACCTAACAACTTCCATGATCAGACACCGAAGGTGCATTTATTTGGATTCAAGCGGAGAAGATACTTCCTCAAACACTGAAACAATTTCAACAAATCTTCTACATGCCCTTCTTCGGTCTGTGATTTGGCAATCATATCATCAACATATACCTAAATTTCATTGTGCATCAGATCATGGAATAGGGTTGTCATAGCCCTCTGGTATGTTGCACCAGCGTTCTTCAACCCGAAGGGCATCACTCTGTAACAGAATGTTCCCCAGGGTGTGATAAACGTTGTTTTTTCCATGTCCTCAGGAGCCATTCTAATTTGATTATATCAGGAAAATCCATCCATGAAAGAGAATATTTTGAATTTTGATGTACTATCAACCAACATATAAATATGTAGAAATGGAAAATCATCTTTTGGACTAACTTTGTTTAAATCTCTATAATCAACGCACATGCGAACTTTTTCGTCTTTCTTTGGTACTGGGAAAATATTGGCAATCCACTGAGGGTACACTGATGTCACAAGAAAGCCGACATTAATTTTCTTTAAGACCTCTTCTTTAATTTTCACTACCATATCAGGGTGAGTTCTTCACAATTTCTGCTTGACTGGCGCGAACTCTGGCTTCAGCGGCAAATGATGCTCCACGATATCAGTATCTAGACCCGGCATGTCTTGGTAAGACCAAGCAAAGATGTCCACATACTCTTTCAACAGTTCAATCAAACTTCTCTTCGCATTAGGATGTAGCAATGCTCCAATCTTAACTTCCTTCATATCTTCCTCTAAACCCAAATTGATTGTCTCTAACGGCTCTTTATACGACTGAATAGCACTTTCCTCACGCTCGAGCAACTGTGAAACCTCATCTGGAATTTCAACATATTCTTCTTCTTCAGCCACATACACAGGATATTCAAAGTTGGGAGAGGGTGCAGGGTCATTGTGTTCAACAGGTTTTTTAATTAATCTGCACATATGATTTATGATTGCTTTTAGAAACTGACATGTATATCAAGTGATTATGCAGATTTATTAACAGTTATTATTTATTCCAAAAGGGTTTTTTCTGATTACCATTTTTCCAAGAAAAAACAGAAAATAAAAACACAATTTGAGAATCAAAGACAACTTTTATTAATGATTTTAATAATCAAAGCAAACAGATAAGCCCATACAATATCAACTTTCACCTTGGGAAAAGTGAAAGCTTTGTAAAGATTAACAAAAAAATTACTTTGTTACATAGTTTGGAACATCAATAGTGGCCCAGTTCTGGACTCTGACTCTGACTCCAAGTGGGAATATCAATAGTGAACCAGTTCTGGACTCTGAATCCAGGCGTCACATAGTTTGGCATCTCCTTCTCTTTTTCATCCTCCACAATAACATTGATCCTGGAAACAGTTGGATGATGGTAACCTCCATTGTGGAAAATATCATGATACTTACCCAAAGCAGTCTTTGGATTCATGTTCTCACCTTTATCATTCTTCACAGAGAACCCCAAACCAGCCCTATTCTTGTTCACCGGTGGATCAACAATTTGTCCCCATACTTTACTAGGGCCGTTGCGCACAACCTACTGAGCATCTTTGAATGAAACCATAGAATTCTCATTCTCCCTTACATTATCAACGGATAAACTTGGAACTGAGTTCTAACAGCAGCTTCATTCGCTTTCATGACACTGGAAGAGGATAAATGAGATATTAACAATGCTTGCTCCCCATTTATGATAACCACTTTTCCTTCACGCACGAACTTTAGCTTTTGGTGCAAAGTTGAAGTGACAGCCCCTGCCTCGTGTATCCATGGTCGTCCCAATAAATAGCTGTAAGCGGGCACAATATCCATAACTTGAAAAGTAATCTGAAAAAAGTGTGGGCCTGCGTGAATAGGAAGATCCACTTCCCCAATAACAGACTTTCTTGATCCATCGAAAGCTTTTACAATTATGCCGCTTGGGCACATGGGAGCTCCTTGATACTTTAGCTTCATCAGCGTGCTCCTCAGTATGACATTTAAGGCGGACCCATTATCAATCAGCATATTGGATAATGAATCATTTTTACAGTTCATGGAGATATGGAGTTCCATATTGTGATTCCTTCCTTCGTCAGGAAATTTGTCATCACAGAAACTTAGGTTATTACAGGATGTAATATTCCCTACCACACTGCTGAATTGGTCCAACGACATATCACTCTCCATGAAGGCTTGATCCAACACTCTCATTAAATATTCTCTATGGGCAGAAGAATTCATCAACAAAGCCAGAATAGATATTTTTGAAGGAGTCTGCAACAACTGATCTACTATCTTATAGTCTCTCCTCTTGAAAATATTCAATATATCATCCACCTCTTTTTCCAGAGCAGCACCACTGGACTCCCCACTGCTTTCTTATTTTCAACACTTTCAACAACCATCTTATCGGCACTAACATTCCCTCGAATAACAGGTGCAAACACACAACCACTGAGGGTCACTCTACTAGCCTCAGCAATATTCTCGACATTAAACAAAGGCTGGATGGGAACTTCCACACCATCCTCTAGAATTGTAGCATTGTACTTGTACGATACGGCTTTGTCTGATTTGTAAGGAACATGGACAGGTAAGCAAATCACCATTGGAGCAACAACTGGCTTGCTACAGTATTTAATCTCAAAGAGGGTGGAATCATTGAAACAAAGCACAATTACATTCACCCCTTCTTCAGAAAATTTGATCATTACAGAATCATCCCTAGAGAACATACCTTCATTCGAGGAAAATAATTCATCCGCAGAAGCATATTTATCATTCGACTCAGTACCAGCCAAGCAATCTTCAATCACATTAACCTCATGGTAATCATCTCTTTGGCCTGAAACCTTGATAGTACCATTATCCAATAACAACTGAATACCTCTTTTCACAACCGAACAACCTCGATAATCTCTGCAGAAAACCCAACAAGATCCATAGTGGTGTTCTACGTGACCTTCCATGTGGCAGAAGGTAGTGTGCAACTTACCAAATCATTATTCATATGGTTCACGTCAAAGATCCGGAATTCTCCAAGACATCCAAATACCATGTTTACTTCTTCCTCGTATTCTGCCCTAGGCCTGATTATATGAATGAGACCTTCATCCATCATTTCTTGTAAATCAGCCTTTATCTTATCACACCCCTGTATATCAGTACTACAGATACCATAATCAACATGGTCATGTGTGTAGTAACTAAACTCACAAAGGTCGGCATGCACATTTACCGAATCTCCTCTGACCAAGTTGATATCATAAATGCGGAAGTCCCCTGCACAACCAGCAACCATGTTGACAGCATTTGCTCTTCCATGCTTTGGCAGAGGATTATCTTTTACATTAGGGCCAACATCTTTAAAGGACAAAAGGCCTGATCTCACCATTTTTTGTACCTCGGATTTTAAAGGATAACAGTTCTCAATATTATGCCCTAGTGCTCCCTGATGAAAAGCACACATTTGATCTGCCTTATAATACCAAGGTAAAGGTGATGGTATACTGGGGGGTGGCCTAGTCTGGACCAACTTTTTCTGAATCAATGTTGGGAGTAACTCTGTATAGCTCATGGGAATAGATTCAAAAGCCTCTCTCCTTTTATTCTGCCCTTGATTTCCTTGAGGGGCTGGTCTTTGATAAGCGACTGTGGTCGGAGCCATATTGACAAGTGGGGTTACCTAAGTAACCTGTTGGTGACGCTGATTATTTCCTATAGGAGGATTAACCCTTCTCTCTTGAATAACAACATTTGTCTCTCCCTCTTTCTTTTTAGCAAACCTGTATGATGGTTTCTTCACACTGCCAGAATTTTCACTTCTTGCCAAGCGACCTTCTCTTACAGGTTCTTCCAAACAAACGCCCATGCCCACCATCTCGGTAAAATCACTGGGTGCACTCACCACCATTATTTCATAATATAATGCACCTAAAGTCTTTAGAAAAATATTTTTCATCTCTTTTTCTTCCATTGGAGGGATCACCTGGGCGGCTACTTCACGCCATCTCTATGCATATTCCTTAAGTGACTCTTTGTCCTTCTGGACCATTGCCCTGAGTTGATCACGGTCAGGTGCCATATCCATATTATATTTGTATTTTCTAATAAACACTTCACCTGAGTTGTTGAAAGTATGAATGTTGGCCCTATCCAGGCTCATGTACCATTTCAATGTTACACCAGTCAAACTGTCTTGGAAGAAATGAATTAACAGGCGTTGATCGTCGGTATTAGTAGACATCCTTCTCACATACATCATTAAGTGAGCACAAGGACAAGTATTTCTGTTGTACTTCTTTAATATCGGTGCTTTGAACTTTGCTGGTATTTTCACATTTAGAACCAAACACAGATCATTCACATTCTGCCCAAACAATTCTTTTCCTCTAAGGGCCTATAACTCTTTTTGCATCTTATCAAACTGGTCCTAGAAATTGTCTATTCGATCATAGAAACCCAAGATTTCACTTGGTGGAGGAATAGGGCGATAAACTTCGTCATTAGCAAAGGGTACAACATTCACTGAAGGAGGTGCATCATAGTGAATCTCATTTCTAGCAGCAGGAGTAACATGCACCATAAGAGGTGCGGAAACAACAACAAACTGAGCAAATGGAGCAACTTGAGTATCTTGATTATAACCTTCTGGCATAAAGTTTTATGGCATTCCCCACGGATAACCCTGAGGCATACGACTTTGAACAACAGTAACTGGAATAGCAGAAACAAGAATTGTCGGAGCTTCAGAAGTAATTATTGTCTGTTGAGGCTGAGCAAGTGGTGGTTGATTCTGAGCATCCACCAACGATTCCATCAAAGAAGTAAGATTGGCCATACCGGCCTTCAGAGCAGAAAATTCTTCGTGCAGCTCGCGATTCTCTTGTTCTAGATTATCCATCTTCCTTCTGAAATTAGCTCGAGTATTGTATTGGTGAGTCAACTTGAAAATGAAGTAAAGGAGCACAGTAAGACACTTGGGTATGAATAAAAATGCAAGAAGTATGTACAATATGATGCATGATATGCAATGCACATGATTTATTTTATTATTAATATCTCAAGGAACTCAAATATTTATAGACAATTTGCAAATATTAAAGTACTACATATTTGAAATACTGAAAATTTCATTATAATAACTTCAAAACAAATTACAACTTTTTAATACAAGTTTCAATAATCCCAAGTACAAGATAAGATAAAAACCTAGGACCCTAAGAAATCAAATCTAATGAAGATCACTCCACACACTGACATTTCCCTGTGAGTCTTACAATCCGAGCCTTCAACTACTTTTTCTCTTCTGCATACCTGTCGGTGACCTCTTTCTAATCATCAGAGTTGGGAAGTGAGAAACTAGGTCCTGACTGAGATTTATAGGAAAATAAATCATCTTTCCTCTCCATCATCTCTACAACATGACTCTCGAGAATCTCAATCAGATCATCCTTCTCCTTCAAGTCTGCTTGGTAGGACACCTCTAAAGTTTGACACTTATTCTTCCAAGCTTCCTTCTCCTGTTGCATTATGACTAGGGAAATCTGAAGCTCTTCCACATCATCCAAAAGGGGAGCAGTGGTCTTCACAAACATATCAGCCATAGGTGCTTCACGGGAATATGGCATCTTCAACTAGATGGCTCTTGCTTATACCCACTGAAGATAAGGCTCCAAAGAAACAGCCCCTCTAGGTCCCAAGTCCTTCCTGCCCTTCCTGTGAATATGACGCCAAGCTTTTGCAATCTCCTCTTTAGCTTCCTTATGAACCTCTCCCTCTCTAAGGAAGAAACCACTCAGATGAATACTATTTGGCCTATCCCTTATCGGATATCCAAGTTGTCGTCATGCCAGAACAGGATTGTAGTTAATTCCTCCCTTTGTACCAAGAAGAGGTACATTGGGGAAACTACCACAATTGTCGATAATATCCACATCATAGTAAGACTGATGATACAAAATGATATCTGAATGAGTGAGGGCCATAATCTTTGGAGCCCAACGAGGTTCCTTCCTAACATCCCAGAAAGCATCAGACCTATGTAAGTGAGAAATAAACCACTGACACAACAAAGGCGTGCAACAAATGACCATCCCTCCATGGTAAGAATCTCGAAGACGAATAGAATAATAAGCATCACCCAATAATGTAGGGACTGGGTTCCCAATTATAAAGATCCTGATGTCATTGATATTTATAAACTTGTCGACATTGGGAAATAAGAATAACCCATAAGCAAGTAGAGCAAAGATAGCCTCAAAAGCAACCATACTCTTCATCCTAGAAAAGTAGCAAGCTTTCTCAAGCAAGAACTGGGCGGGTAATCCTCTAATCCCTCCTTTAGTAGTCATGTGGGCTTCAACCTCAGACTTCCCCAAATGGATCAAAGCAGCAATCTCATGAAATTTTGGCTCTCCCTCCAAACCAGTAAAAGGAACATGATCGGTGATACGTAAACCCAAAAATAAGAATACTCTTCTAATGTAGGCATCAACTGATAATCAGGGAAAGTAAAGCATCGATACATCGGATCATAGAACTGGACCAAAGTCGAGAGAATACCCTCCTTCATCCCGAGCTTCATAAGAGAAATGATGGGCCCATACTTCCTCTGAAAATCTGTAGAACTCTCGATCTCGAGAATCAGACTCATCAACTCATCTATCTTAGGATCTTTGAAACTATACTTCTTAGTCTTTCTTTTTCCAGAACCCATAGTCAAAAAGTACCTGATATATTCCCAAAGAGTCAACTTTTAAGTCCCTTGAAACTAAATGTTTTAAAGGATGCTCATGGGTGCATGGATGCATGATGCAACAATCACACACAAGATCACAAACATAGGGTTCATAGGTTCAACATCACGAGCATGAGGTTGAAGGTACTACCCACAAGGTATGATCTATAAGTTTATCACCTGCCGAATAAGGTTCTAAGAGGTTCCCAGACTCTACATCCTTCCTTCAGATATTATCAATGTCCCGATTGACTCGATAATTAGAAATATTCTCAAGAAAAACTCATCTGAGCATAGTATCGCGTGACAACCATTTCTGGATTACTCTTTTATAGATTTCGCACTACACCTAACAGGCCAAGATGGGTTAAAGGTTCTATGTTCCTCTGTTTCAGCAGGCTCCCAAGTCGAAAGCAGTATGTCTTCCTGATTACTTGGTAAACGACACTACAGTCAAAGGGGCCTCCACTGGGTGGGGATCTCATGTCTCCTTTTTTGGGATTACTCCCTCAAAGTTAACATGACTATATCTCCCGTCCTATCTTAAGTTTGTCAAAGGCTGGGTATAGGACTTGTGAGAAATCACCAAGCACCCTGAAAACCAGGAAAATCCAGACAAACATATATACAAAAAATAATATGCAATAAACAAAAGCATATACACAAATAAACAAATATAGGCTCAACCCACTTAGGGATGGACCAGTAAAAGGTCGATCTTTCCCCAGTGAAGTTGTCATTTTTCTGTAGCGGTAGAAATGTTGAGACTAAGCCGTTGGATTGACTTGACTCACACAGATCAAAATAAAAATCGCCACCGTGCTTTATTATTTCCAAAAGAATGGGAAAAGAGCGAATAACCCAAAAAGAGTGGAAGAGAATCTAAGTTCAGGGTTGGTTATGCAAAGGAAAGGTATTAGCACCCTAAACATCTACGGTACTCCGCAGAAACCTCTTTGAAAATATGTGTATTTTGGCTATAAATCTTGTATAAAAAATAGATTGTGGAGATGATAAAAGAAGTATTTTTTTTTAAATATTTTTGCACCCGCCGTAGTTGTGAACCTTTAGTGCCTGTGTACCACCTTCTGTGCAATAGGGGATCAAGGTACTCGTAGTTCAACTTTAAAAATTTTAAAACACATGTGTGTTTGTTAATTTTAAGAGACGAGATATCATCGTCTTATCCGAGTGGAAGAACATACTTACTACCCACAATTATGAGAAAGGAGAATTTGCGTCATCTCGAAGTGGAGGATATAGCTTAGATTTTAAAATCAACAAAGCTTCACTCAACACCCAATTGGAAAATATCTCACTTCACTACATATTATAGAAGTATAGTAGCTCGCATCACTACAAGGATTGACAAGAGTCTAATATTTTGAAAATAGTTTTAAAGTAAAAAAGCCAACATGGAAAATGGTTTGAATGAGATTAATTTAATTTTATTCTTCTCATAAGAATGTCAAGGTATTATTAAGTTGATTAAAGTTTGATTAAGAAAATGTTTTGAAAATGCGTGGACCTAAGTCCAAGTTTATTACGAAAGCGGTTCAAGTCTAGAAACAAGAAGAGTTTTCAAAAGGAGGGAGGAGATTGTTGAAATTAAAGAAGGTGGAAGGAGATGAAGGGACTATCCTAAAGCATAAGGTAAATGTTAGGGAAAAGAACCGTCTAACCAACAAGAAGCCAACACTTGACACAATGAGTCAATATAGAATTCTCATCCTTTGGATTTGAAACCAAACAAGAAAATATAATAAATCTCTTAAGAAAACCAAGCTTCAATTGTATTAAGTCTTCACAAAAAATTGGGCAGAGTAACAGTTGTATACAGATGAATTCCCGATCACAGACAAAGCATATAATCACAATAACATGCACACAAAGCAAATAAATAACCCAATGTGTCAGGGTAAACCCCAAGAACTCCAGACAAAAAAAAAGTTGAGGTCACAACGTCCCAAGATAGGTAAAGGCTTCAAATCCTAAGTCCAAGAAGTCCATCACTCCATAATTCCAAGGATAGTAACCAAGTAGTCCAAGTAACATTAAAGTTTTTTATGGTTCGAGTTGATTATTAGGTATCTTCAAAAATAAATGAAAAGCTCAAGTGAGAAAAATAAAAAATGACATAAAAGTAAATGCTCAAGTGAGAAAAGATAAAAATAGCATGAAATGTAAATGCTAAAATAAATATGCTTAAAGTAAAAGCATAAATTAATAGCATAAAGTAAAAGCACAAAATAAAGTCAATTGTTAGAAATTAGAGGTTAGTTGAATGGCCATCTTGAAAATTGCATTTGAAACTCATTAGAAGATTGATAAAATTAAAGCCTCTCAACAACAAGTCTCATTTTCTTTTTGTCAAGTATATCATTCATTTTAAAATTCTCGAGGCGACAATAAATGATCAACGATGTTTAAGTGATTCACTTTGACCAAAGCTTATGAAGATTCATTAGAGGATTGATAAGACCAAAGCCTCCTAACAATGAATCTCAAGGTTATTGGATAAAATGATTCAAATTAATATGCTTGGATTTACAAACATGGGTTTGGGCCACGAATGATCATTTCTCGAATCGGGAAAAAATTTAGCGTTATGTTAAGCAATCGTAAGTGGACTTATATAGAAGTCGCACCTATTTTGAGGTCGGTCAATAGCAATCTATGTACCATATGTTTAGATAAATGATATGTAAATAATTATTTAATAATATTTAATACAAGTAAGAATGGGATAAGATGAAGAGGGAAGGGAGGTATTAGATGAAATTTAGTTTCAAATATCATCAGAGTCATTCATCCTTCTTGATGGATTTGGTTTTTCAACCTATCAACACCCAAGATCCAATGATGTTGAGGAATTTGGCCTAAAATAAGATTCAAGTCAGTATCATATGCCATTCCAGGAGTTAAACAAGAATCATATACAAGGGTTCTTAATTACAAGCCTTAATCAAAAGTAAAACCCTTAATGCAAACTTAAGTCAAAAATTTGTTTTAAAATATGAAAATAACTTGTAAAATTATAAAATTAAAATACTAACTTTCTAAATGTATACAAAAGTAATAAATAAAATTTATAGTTCCTGGGTTGAGGTGGAAATTTGATTTAGAAATGCAAAAATTGAAACTAGCAAGAAAAAGGCTTAAACTAGATTGTTTTGGAAAATAATTTGTGAAAAATATGAAATCATATTTTATAATTCCATAAAAATTATTTTTATGACCTAAACTTTTTCGATCACTCTAAACAACTTCATCTCTGATTTTATAGGCATGGGAAGTTATAAATTTCAATCAATTAGTGTGAATGATCAAACAAAAACCCTAAAAAAGGAAATTAAGTTCAAAATTAATCAATTTGATCTAAATTTAAAATAAATTTGATATAAGATAAATTAAATGTCAAGAAAATTCTAATAATCAGAAATTATATTTTTCTTGAATTTTATCCCAAAATAAAAATTAAATGGAAATTATTTACATAATTCATTAAAAAAAAGCAAAGAAAAGATGATATTTCCAACAAATGATTTAATTTGTAATTCACGAATTTTATAAAATTAGATAAAAATTATTTTCAAAAAGTAAACTCATATAGATGCTAGAAAATATTTTTTTTATAATTTTTGATTTAGTAGAAATAGAAAAATAAAATTTATAAACTTAAAAGAATATTAAAACCCTAATTATCTACATGAATTTATTTAATCAAGAAAAATGATTAAAAAAATGAAATAAAAATCAAAATATGAAAATATATGAAAAATAGAGTTTAAAATATTTTTATGATAATTTTTGAAGTGAGGAAAATATTAAAAGAAAATTTAAAAATGCAAAGGCTTATTACACCTGCCTTTATCCAAATGCACTGTAAAAAACCAAGAACGTGTTTAATAGAAATGAGCCGCGTAATCATCCCTGCCAAACAGAACCCTTTCTATTTTTTTCCAGTTTTTAAACCAAATGTTCAAATCACAATAACTCACTCATTTCTTGGTGAAAATAAAAAATTCAAACATCAAAGTTCAAGATGGAAATTAGTAGAACACGATAGAATCAAAAACTTCATGAAATGATGCATTGATGGTTAAAAAAACGCGCTTGAACATTGATGCGTGAACACGGTTTTGATTTGGAAAATTCATCAAACATATTTCAAACTCGCATATCTCCTTCAATTCTCCACCAAACTAAACGATCCAAAAACGAAAATTCATCACAAAAATGCAAGGAAAATGAATATGCTCTTGGATTTTTCAAAAGGTTTATGGATTTAAACAAAACACAAGTTGCAGTCAAGAGTGATAAATTGTGGATTATCTATCTTGAAATTAATTTGTTGATGCTTGAGCTCAAATAAAGAGCAAGCACTTCGGAGAAGCTTGCTTTGAAGATTCAGGGACGATGAGTAGAGAGAGATGCGAAGGAAGCTTTGAAAATGGAGGAAGCTTTGACAAAAATGGACGCAACTTGCTTGAGATTCAAAGAGAGAGAGAGAGATGTAATTCTGAACTTTTCAAAGATGGAGAGGCTTCGTGTGTGTGTGTGTGTGTGAGAGAGAGAGAGAGAGAGAGCTTATGATTTTCTGTCCCACCTTTCAATTGAAACAAGCTTGGCTTTTATAGAATGAGAAAATGAATAAAAGGGTAGAAATGAGAAAAATGAAAATGAGAGTGAGGTGGTGAGGTGTGTTGCGCGTTTTATGTTCAAAAAATGATACAAGGCTTGCATTTTGGGGTAAATGCACAAAGCATGTGCATGCTGAGCTGGAATTTTGTTGTGGCTTGAAAACAGTATCGTGTCATCCCATGAATTTTCATGCAAGTTTGAAAAAATCATGATCCTATCTTTAACTCCTTATATCTCTCTCCACAATGCATGAAACATGAAAAAGTTTGAATCAAAAAATGGAGAGGGCGTTACATACTCCAACTTTCATGTTCAAAAATTTTTAAAACAAAGCTTGAATCAATGAGATAAATAGCCATGAATGTATGAACATCAAGTGTTTGTTGGAATGCCTGACTCCGCGCACGCGTGACATACCTTGTGCTGGACAGAAATTCATCTTGCATGGTACCTTCTTCTCATGATTATATCCCAAAATGTAGGGATTATTTTGAGAAACTTTCTGAAGCAAAGTTTTTCCTCATATTTAGGGATTGATCTTTGATGTTGAACATTTTTCAAAATAATGAAAATTTCAAGGAGAAAAACAATGGTGAAGGCATGCCCACAAACTGTTTGATAAAAGGCTTAGCTTAACGCGCGCGTGGCTGGGCAAAATGCTATCTCCAGGCCCCCAAATCCCAAGCAATATATCTCTCTACACTTGACCATTTGAAATGATTCTTGAACCAAAAATGAAGAGCACATTTCATACTTCAACCTTCATGTTGCCAACTTTTTGAATTGAGCTCAAATGGACTTTCAAAAATAATCATGAAGAAATCAAATTTTTGTGCATATTTGAGAAATTTCACTAAGTGTCCAAAACTTCCAAGCTCCATAAATTTTTCTACTTTCATTTTTTGGACTTGAGGCCTCTAATACAAAGTTGAAGGATTTTATTTCCTCTTTCCAAGCATGTAAAGTTTGTACATTTTCAATAAAAATTGAGAAAGTTATGACCAATCAAAATTCAGTACTATGAACACTTAGAAAAATTCAAAATTCCAAATAACTTCATGGACAAGTTATCTCCAATTTACCCTTTAAACTTGATTTTATGCCACCATTGAACAAGAAATATGAAAATAGGTACATTGAATTGATAGTTGACCAAAAGTCCCCTTGGTCAATAGTTGACTTTGGTTGGTTTTTGACAAAATGACCAAATTACCCCCCTTTTGTCAATTGAGCCATTCCAAGCCAAAATTGATGATCGAATTTCCAATCATAGATTAGAAAAGACTATCGATACACCAGTTAGAGTTACCGTTATCGAGTCAACTACTGAGACTCGGGGCAAAGAGAAAATAATGAAGCTTTCCCAGATGGAGGCACCTGAAGAAGTGGCAGCTAAAGACACCTTCAGACAAGAGTTGGAGGAGGTATTAAAGATTATCCGCAAAAGTGATTATAAAATTGTCGAACAGTTGGGGCATACCCCATCTAAAATCTCCATGTTGTCTTTGTTACTATGTTCTGAAGCCCATGCCCAAGCTTTAGTAAAGTTCTTAAAATCTGCGCACGTGCCACAAGAGACTTCTGCCGATCAATTTAGGAGTTATGCTGCTATCCTAACTACTAACAATGGGCTAGGTTTTTCTAATGCTGAAAACAAGGCCCTATATGTCTCTATTGAATGTAGGGGCACTACTCTAGCTCATGTATTGGTTGATACTGGGTCCTCGCTAAATGTTCTATCGAAGGGTGCTCTCGACAGACTCGATTGTGAAGGGTTATGCTGAAACCCAGTGATATTATAGTCTGAGCCTTTGACGGGTCAAAGAGGATGGTACATGGAGAGGTAGATCTCTCGATTAAGGTAGGGCCGCGGGTCTTTGAATCTACCTTCTATGTGATGTATATCCGACCAGCTTATTCTTGTTTACTCTGACGCCCTTGGATTCATGGGGCAGGGGCAGTCACCTCCACGTTGCATCAAAAGCTGAAATATCCTGTGAAATGAAAGGTTGTCACTGTCTGCATTGAAGAAGAATACGTGGTTAGTCACTTGAACTCATTTAGATATGTTGAGATGTACGGTGAATTCATCGAGACTCCTTGTCAGACTTTTGAAGTTATCTCTCCAACCACTATTGAAGACATTTCTACTATCCACAAGGTTTCCAGAATTCCTCTCAGGTGGCTTCTTTGAAGGATGATAGAGCTATCGCAGAAGGTGGTTGTACTACTTGGGGTCAGCTTCCTGATGTAACACCCTCTAAAACCCGAATAAAATTTCGCAAATAATTAAAATTATAATTTCAGAGTACATGTATTAACGAGGATGTCACAATACTCTTTTAATAAAAACAAGTTCCTGTCATGCATAACATAGAAGCAACTCATACATGTTTACACAGCGGAATGATTTAATTAACAAAACCAATGTTATAATATTTTCAAAATCATCAGGGATTAACACCTGGAAAATATCAACATCATATTATAACAAACATAAGGAAATAAACGAGTCTGACTAAAGCAGCTCGACAAACAAACGTTCCCGGAGTTACAACTATCAGAGCATGACCCGGACAATACTTAAATGGAAATAAACTAGAAACAACAAGCCTTCGCCAAGCACCTGAACGAAGCTCCTCAATCTGAAATATTCAACAGTAAGGGTGAGCATCTCAACTATACATTTGATTATACGTTCATAACAATAAATTCAGAAAATCATAAGCATCACCCAAACAGTTAGCATGTTTCATAGTTTACGAAAACCTTTACAATTCGTATATTCATAATATATCACTTTTCATACTTATAATTAACATCCAACATCATTAACAATTTAGCAGCAATACACGCATACAATCAATTAAATACAACATTGGAAAGTCATCCATTCATGTTATATTCAATATAATGCAACACACCCATGCATGTGGTACCATTTTACCGCCCCATTAAATCTCGGGTCACGGCTAACTCACCGTTCCATTATATCGCGGACACGGCTACCACCTCAACGTTCCATTAAATCGCGGACACGTATATTGGCCACCATGTTAATTCCACACAATGGGAATTAACAAATGCAACATGATATGTAAAGTATGTAACACTCAGCATACTATTAACATCAATCAACATATCATGCAACATCAACAACATCAATCATAACAGGATATGGATAGCATGTAATCACTCAGCATACTATTAAACATCAATCATATCAAGTTATATCATAATTCATGCTTGATACATCATCTAAAAGCATGACAATAAAATCCATATAGTGTTGGTATCATAACATACAATCGTTATTCGATACAAGCATCAATCAACACTAGGAAATCAATAAACAACATATTCAAAACATGTCAAACACTGCACATCAAAACAGGATCAATCCGTACATAACAGCATGCACAGAAAACAGAGTTTAGAAACCAACACAGGAGATTTAACACGGGTGCCCGTGTAAATCAACACTGCCCGTGTGGAAATGTGTCCAGAAACACGTTATTTTGCCAATACAGGGGATCAACACGGGTGCCCGTGTGAATCAACACGGCCCGTGTTGAAATGTGTCTGGAAACACATTTTTTTCTGCCAACATAGTGAATCAACACGGGTGCCCGTGTGAATCCACACGGCCCGTGTTGATGAGCGCGAACCCAAAATTTCCTGTTTCTGCAGCAGTTCAGAACAGCAGCCAAACACGAAAAATGCCAGCCAAAACGCACATTTCGGTACATAACAACATCAATTATGCATAACCCAAAGCAACACATCAATTGGAAAACCATCCCCTTCTACGTTAGTCAATTTCCCATCTTAAGGACAACATTATTTCACTTAAGGTCCTATTTTTCAAATCATACACAACTCAGAATTTTTGTCTCAAAACATCCTATTTTATCAACCATTCTTTCATCAACAACAAGTTTTATAAAATTGACCTTAAGCTACATATTACCCGTCCTTTGGGGAAATTCTAACAACATCAAGGTTATCCCTAGAACACCTAAGGTAAACTCACGATCATACAGATATACTCCAAATCCACCATTAGGAATCTAAAATCCCTAATTGATTCATAAAATTGGGAACCTAAACCTTTTCTAACAAGGTTCATTCCTAAGGGTATTGATCCCTAAGAACATCTAACAATTGAGGTTTCTCCCTACGATTATCCAAATCAACCGTACCTAAACCCATAAGCAAAAGTAAATCGAGTAGTAGCCCCCCTTACCTTATCAAATTGCAGCTTGAGTTCTTTGAGTGATGTTCTTCGTTCTTCGTACCTTCAGAGCTCAGCTTCCCAAATTTCCCAAAATCTGTGTTATCGTGAATAATGAGAAAATAACTTGAGTCCCAATTGTATCCTTATTCCTTTTGCACCCCCACTCTTTACTAACAACATCCAAGCCCAATAACTTAAAAACCCAATATTTTCTTATTTCTTTTATTTTCTTCAAATATTCCAAAATAAATAATTCCTTTTTATTTTATTAATTCTAATAAAATAATTTCCCAATTTAAATAAATCAAATAATTGAAACTGGGGTGTTACAACTCTCCCCCACTAAAAGAGTTTTCGTCCTCGAAAACATACCTTAGACGAACAGTTCCGGATAAGCCTCTTTCATCTGGCTCTCCAGTTCCCAAGTGATATTTCCATCTGCTGGACCTCCCCAAGCAACCTTCACTAATGCTATCTCTTTACCTCTTAACTGTTTCACTTCCAGATCTTCTATCCTCATAGGCAATGTTTCTACTGTCAGGTTATCTCTCACCTGTACATCATCTACTTGGATTACATGAGATGGGTCTGGAATGTATCTTCTCAACTGAGAAACATGAAAAACATTGTGCAAATTCGCAAGTCTCGGAGGTAAAGCAATACGATAAGCAACTTCTCCAACTCTCTCCGTAATCTGAAACGGACCAATAAAACGCAGAGTCAACTTCTTAGATTTCAACGCTCGACCAATACCCGTCATCAGAGTAACCCTCATAAACACATGATCTCCAGCACTGAATTCTAAATTCTTCCTCCTCTTATCATGATAACTTTTCTGACGACTCTGAGAAGCTCTCATCTTCTCTTGAATCAATTTGATCTTTTCAGTAGTCTGCTGAACAATCTCTGGCCCAATTACTGAACTCTCTCCAGATTCATACCAACACAAAGGCGTTCTACACCGTCTACCATACAATGCCTCAAACGGAGCCATACCAATACTCGAATGGTAACTATTGTTATAAGTAAATTCAATCAATGGCAAATAGCTATCCCAAGCTCCACCCTTCTCTAAAACACAAGCACGCAATAAATCTTCTAACGATTGAATCGTCCTCTCCGTCTGTCCATCAGTCTGAGGATGGTAAGCTGAACTCAACCTCAATTTAGTACCTAAAGCCTTCTGCAATCCTTCCCAAAATTTCGAAGTGAACCTCGGATCTCTATCTGACACAATACTAGAAGGAACTCCATGCAAACTCACTATTTTCTCAATATACAACGGTGCCAATCTCTCCATTGAGTAATCCATTCGCACCGGTATAAAATGAGCAGACTTAGTCAATCTATCCACCACAACCCATATCGCTTCACAATTCTTAGGAGTCCTCGGAAACCCGGATACAAAATCCATAGAAATACTATCCCACTTCCATTCTGGAATAAACATCGGTTGCATAAATCCAGACGGCTTCTGATGCTCAATCTTTGATTTCTGACAGATTAAACATGCATACACAAATTCAGCTATTTCCTTTTTCATCCCCGGCCACCAAAACAATTTCTTTAAATCATGATACATCGTGGCACCCGGATGAATACTCATCCCACTGCGATGTCCTTCCTCTAATATACTCTTCTTGATTTCTGCGACATCAGGAACACAAACCCTATCGCCAAATCTCATAACATCATTTTCATCAATTCTAAACTCACCACCTTGACCTTGGTTGATCAATGTCAATTTATCAACTAAATTAACATCAGATTTCTGCCCGATCCTGATCTCTTCTAGAATACCACTAGTAAGTTTCAACATACCCAAACGAACACACTTCGGAGTACTTTCACAAATTAAACTCAAATCTCGGAATTGTTCAATTAAATCCAATTCACGAACCATCATCATAGACATATGCAAGGATTTCCTGCTCAAAGCATCTGCAACCACATTTGCCTTACCAGGATGGTAATTCAAACAAAAATCATAATCTTTGAGAAATTCCAACCACCTTCTTTGCCTCATATTGAGCTCTTTCTGATCGAAAAGATACTTCAAACTCTTATGATCACTATACACTTCAAATCTCGAACCATACAGATAATGCCTCCACAATTTCAAGACAAACACAACTGCTGCCAACTCTAAGTCATGAGTAGGATAGTTCCTTTCATGAACCTTCAACTGTCTCGAAGCATACGCAACTACCTGCTGATTCTGCATTAGAACACCACCTAATCCCATCAGAGATGCATCACAATAAACCACAAAAGATTCCACCGGATTCGGCAAAATCAGAATAGGAGCACTAGTCAATCTCCGCTTCAATTCTTGGAAACCTTTCTCACAATCAGAATCCCAAATAAACGCTTGTCCTTTACGAGTCAACTTCGTCAACGGCAATGCTAACTTTGAGAATCCTTCGATAAACTTTCTGTAATAACCTGCAAGACCAAGAAAACTTCTAATTTCAGAAACAGTCTTCGGCGCTTCCCACTGAGATACTGCTTCTACCTTTGTAGGATCCACTGCAATACCATTCTTAGAAATCACATGTCCAAGAAAACTAACTTCATTCAGCCAGAACTCACATTTGGACAACTTTGCATACAACTTCTTATCTTTCAACAACTCTAACACAATTCTGAGATGTTCCGCATGCTCTTCGTCATTCTTGGAATAAATCAGAATGTCATCAATAAAAACCACAACAAACTTATCCAGATACGGATGAAAAATCCTGTTCATATATTCCATGAAAACACCAGGTGCATTAGTAACTCCGAACGGCATAACAGAATATTCATAATGCCCATACCTCGTTCGAAAAGCAGTCTTTTGAATATCTTCCGCTTTCACCCGAATCTGATGATATCCAGATCTCAAGTCAATCTTACTGAATACACTGGCTCCAATTAGCTGATCCATTAAATCATCAATCCTCGGTAAAGGATACCGATTTTTAATGGTTACTTTGTTCAATTGCCTGTAATCAACACACAGTCTCATAGAACCTTCTTTCTTCTTAACCAACAATACCGGAGCACCCCAAGGCGAAACACTTGGACGGATAAACTTCTTCTCCAGTAAATCTTCCAACTGACTCTTCAATTCAGCCAACTCAGATGCAGACATACGATATGGCGCCATCGACACCGGTCTCGTACCAGGAATCAAATCTATAGAAAATTCCACTTCTCTCTCAGGAGGTAACTCACCAACATCATCAGGAAAGACTTCTGGAAAATCATACACCACTGGCAATTCGCCACTTCTGACCTTTCCTGTTGCATCTAACGAAGCAAGTAACATAAACACCTTAGCACCGTCTTCCATTGCTTCTTGTACCTGCCTAGCAGTCATAGTCAAATTCTCGACACCAATTGCTTCTGGAAAAATCACCGTCTTAGCAAAACAGTTCAGATGAACCCGGTTGACTTCCAACCAGTTCATCCCAAGGATAATATCAATTTGTTCAAGCGGTAGGCACACTAAATCCATACCGAAACCTCTACCAAAAATCTCAATAGGACAATTCCTACATACTAGCGAAGTTGTCACTGAACCCGATGCAGGAGTATCAACAACCATGCTACCTCGCATACCAGATATGTCCAGTTTCAACCTCTCAGCACAATCCAAAGAAATGAAAGAATGAGTTGCACCAGTATCAATAATTGCAGCTAAAGGTGTGCCATGAATAAAACACGTACCTTTAATCAATCGATCCTCTGGAGTAGTCTCAGATCCAGACAAAGCGAACACTTTTCCACCTGACTGATCCTTCTTAGGCTTAGGACACTGCGGACGAATGTGACCTTCTTCGCCACAATTGTAACAAGTAACAGACTTCCCTTTGCAATCAATAGACAAATGACCAGTCTTTCCATATTTATAGCACTTCTTCTCATCACTCTTGCAATCTCGAATATGATGACCAAACTCACCACACCTGTAGCATCTGATAGGAGCCTTAGAATCTCCCCCACTAGGCCTTTTCCATCCACCTGATTTCTAGTTACCTCTACCATATGGCTTGCCACGGTCCATATGTTGCTTTCCTCTTTTATCAACAGCCCCACGAGAGTGAGACGACCTAGTCTTGGTAATATCTTCTTCCAAGATCCTGCTACAATCCACCAGATCAGAAAATCTACGAATACGCTGGTACCTGATTCCCTGCTTAAACTCATCTCGGAGACCATTCTCAAATTTGATACATTTAGAGAATTCTCCAGCCTCATCATTGTTGTAGTGTGCATAATACTTTGCCAGCTCAGTGAACTTGGTAGCATACTCACTAACAGTCAGATTGCCCTGCTTAAGCTCCAAAAATTCAATTTCCTTTCTTCCCCGAACATCTTCAGGAAAGTACCTCCTCAGAAAAGCCCTTCTGAAGTTAGCCCAAGTCAGTGCCTCTCCATCCTGAACCATTTCAGTCCTTGTGGCAACCCACCAATCGTCGGCCTCTTCTGCCAACATATGCGTACCATATCTGACTTTCAGATCTTCAGCACAATCAATCACACGGAAAATCCTTTCGATTTCCTTCAGCCACTTCTGAGCACCTTCAGGGTCATGTGTACCTTTGAACAACGGAGGATTGTTCCTTTGGAAGTTCCCCAATTGCCTATCAGCACCAATCACGCCTCCATTTGGATTTCCAGCAAGTACACCAGCTAACATCCCCAAAGCCTCAGCGAGTGCCGCATCATTTCGTCCGTTACCTCTTCCAGCCATATTCCTGAGAATTAAAACATACTCTTCATCAGAATACAGTATCGACAGTGTTACCTTGCACTAGTCGCATACAAAAGGAATGACTGACTCAAGACTCTGGTCGCAACGACCGACTATGCTCTGATACCACTATTGTAACACCCTCTAAAACCCGAATAAAATTTCGCAAATAATTAAAATTATAATTTCAGAGTACATGTATTAACGAGGATGTCACAATACTCTTTTAATAAAAACAAGTTCCTGTCATGCATAACATAGAAGCAACTCATACATGTTTACACAGCGGAATGATTTAATTAACAAAACCAATGTTATAATATTTTCAAAATCATCAGGGATTAACACTTGGAAAATATCAACATCATATTATAACAAACATAAGGAAATAAACGAATCTGACTAAAGCAGCTCGACAAACAAACGTTTCCGGAGTTACAACTATCAGAGCATGACCCGGACAATACTTAAATGGAAATAAACTAGAAACAACAAGCCTTCGCCAAGCACCTGAACGAAGCTCCTCAATCTGAAATATTCAACAGTAAGGGTGAGCATCTCAACTATACATTTGATTATACGTTCATAACAATAAATTCAGAAAATCATAAGCATCACCCAAACAGTTAGCATGTTTCATAGTTTACGAAAACCTTTACAATTCGTATATTCATAATATATCACTTTTCATACTTATAATTAACATCCAACATCATTAACAATTTAGCAGCAATACACGCATACAATCAATTAAATACAACATTGGAAAGTCATCCATTCATGTTATATTCAATATAATGCAACACACCCATGCATGTGGTACCATTTTACCGCCCCATTAAATCTCGGGTCACGGCTAACTCACCGTTCCATTATATCGCGGACACGGCTACCACCTCAACGTTCCATTAAATCGCGGACACGTATATTGGCCACCATGTTAATTCCACACAATGGGAATTAACAAATGCAACATGATATGTAAAGTATGTAACACTCAGCATACTATTAACATCAATCAACATATCATGCAACATCAACAACATCAATCATAACAGGATATGGATAGCATGTAATCACTCAGCATACTATTAAACATCAATCATATCAAGTTATATCATAATTCATGCTTGATACATCATCTAAAAGCATGACAATAAAATCCATATAGTGTTGGTATCATAACATACAATCGTTATTCGATACAAGCATCAATCAACACTAGGAAATCAATAAACAACATATTCAAAACATGTCAAACACTGCACATCAAAACAGGATCAATCCGTACATAACAACATGCACAGAAAACAGAGTTTAGAAACCAACACAGGAGATTTAACACGGGTGCCCGTGTAAATCAACACTGCCCGTGTGGAAATGTGTCCAGAAACACGTTATTTTGCCAATACAGGGGATCAACACGGGTGCCCGTGTGAATCAACACGGCCCGTGTTGAAATGTGTCTGGAAACACATTTTTTTCTGCCAACACAGTGAATCAACACGGGTGCCCGTGTGAATCCACACGGCCCGTGTTGATGAGCATTGTGATACGGTGGGAGAACTGACTAGGGTTTTGCATTTGTTTTCGCAAATGTTTCGGTTGAGCAAGAGTCGCCACCGACTTTTTATTTTATCCTAAGGAAAGGTTTAAAAAGCACAGCAAAAACCTTTGAGATTTTTCTTAGGTTCGGGGAGTAGATTATAGAAGGGGAAGGTATTAGCACCCCTTCTATCCATGGTTATCCATGGGCTCTTAGATACTTGCTTAGATCAACTTGCCTTAGTTTTCAATTGTTTGAAATGGTGCTTTGTGTGTGGCTTTGAAAAGGTTTTGAAAAAGGTGCCTTGCATAGGCTACCCTTGTAACAATTCTTTACTCGAATGTTTTACAAAGGTGTTTGTCTTTTTTGAAAAGATGTTTTAAGGGTTTGAAAAGTTGATTTTGAAAGTGTTTGTGAAGTGGTTTTTTGAAATAAGGCAAGTGTTTTTCTTGGAAAGTTGACAAGTACTTAAGAGTTCATCTACCCTAAAATTTTCTCAAAGATTTTTGTCATGTTTTAAGCCTTTTGACAATTTTGTTCCACCATTGCATTTGGTGGACAATCTTGTCTTAGGAGATGAAAGGGACGGGCGCGGGTCATCGTTTAGACCATAGTTGCAATAATGTTAAATGTCTTTGGGCAATTTTCTTTAAAAGGGACTTGATCATTTTATTTAGGCAACATTTTGAGGGACTATGATCATTTGATTGTTTGTTTTACCCAAAGAAATTCAACATGCAATATGGCTCATTTTTGAAAGGCAACAAAGTGGAATACCCTAGGGGGTGCAAGTGTGAGATGTGTTGTTTATTTTAATGCTCATTTATCTTGTATTAGGTCCAACTATTTTTGTTCATTTTTATTCGCATACAAAACCCTAATTCTAGCATAGTATGTTTAGAAAGCATTAAAAGTGCGAAATTTAAATTCCTACGCTATTACATCACAATAATATGGGGAGGGGGGTACAATGTTTCAAATGGGGTTTATTTGGGAAAGAATTTAAATCTAAGCTATTACATCATTTTTAGGAATATTTACAAGATAAATAATTGCATAATTAAATGGAAATTGACATAAATATGCAAAATATAAAAGGAATTTTTATGTATATGTAAAAAGGGGTATTATTTATGTAAAATAAAATAAAGAAAATAAAAGGGTATTATTTTGAGGTATTTTCAAATTTAGGGTAAAAACCCTAATTTTAATCAAAATGTATATTAATTAATTAATTCATACAATATTCATTATTTACATACAAAAATAAAATAAAATATGATATATTTGTAAAAAAGGCATTTTTAGTATTAAACATTAAAAAATAAAATATGTACATTTTTTTTTGGTGTTTTTACTCTAAATGCATTAATATATATATATATGTATATTTATATTATTTTAAATATGTACTATATATATAATAATAATTAATTAATTTTTTTAGAAAATAGTATTTTTTATATAAAATATTTTCAGAGGGTAATATAAAATAAAAATAAAAATAGAAGTGTTTTTACATATTTTTCTATTTATCCTAAATAATAATATGTATTTATTTATGTATAAACAAAAGAAAATCAAATAAAAATCAAATAAAATCAAAAAAATGATGAGAAAAATATTTTCAAAATTTTAATATGCTGAGAAAAAATAAATGAGTCAAATAAGAAAAGAAAAAGTCAAAAATCATGAAAAATGAAGCAAATGGGCTTGGGGGGTAAGAAAATGGAAATAGGGTGTAAAAAGAAAAGACCACACAGGCCTAGCCCATGTGGCTTCATCTTCAACCTTTGTTCAGCAACATTCAAAAGCGCGCGCCCTGTACTCCAGCTGCTAACTCCTGATTCCTGGCTTTTTAACAAAAACTCATAACATAAAAAATGTTCAGCATGAAGAGACGATTCTAACCATGTATAGAACTTGACCTAACTCTCTAAGATGAAGGAGAATTTCTCCTCCCCCAAATCCTAACCTAGTTTTTCTGTCATTTTCAAACTCCAAATTCTCTCTACTCAGGCAAAAGAAATGAAAAGTAAAGACATGGACATGTTCAGTGGCATGAGTATGACATTATTTCTTCACAAACTTAAGACTAATGATGCATAATAAGAGAGATACGAATTCAAAATTTTACCTATTCAGTTGAACTTCTATCTGGAGATGTAGGAGCCTTCAGTGCAAGGTGATGATTGGAAAAGCTTCCTTGAGGTCCAGGGATGCTGTTTCAATGCTTACTTTGTCTTGAGAGCTTCTGAATCAAGCTAGAGAACTTCAACTGCAAAACAGAAAAACAAAAATGGTGAAGTGGCTTAGAGGTGTTACAGGTTGTGTCTTAGCTTCTGGATAGTTTGCATAGGTTGTAAGGAAGGTAGAGGAACAGGTTTTGGCAAGAATGCTCGAGAGAAATGGGAGTTGGTACTCAAACTGCAGAGGCAACTCTGTTTTTGCAGTTTGAGGATGATTCTGAGATGGAGGGTGTTTTAGAGGTGCAAGGGTCGTGTATTAGCTTGGTTATATTGTCTTGAGTGTGTTTGATAAGTTTGTTCTTGTGTTCTAATGCTGAGATCAGAGTTGTTGTGAGTTATGGAACTTTTCTTCACACTTAAGCAACAAAATGCAACTTGAGTTTCTAGGCATGTAGAGGGCCCCTAATGTGCTGCATAATCCCTCCTTGATCAGTGTGTTATGCTCATAAACTTGTGCCATTCAGATTTGCAATGTACTTGTTGGATTTCTAAATTGACATAAAGTGAATTTTAGCAAAAATGGATAGTTCACTTTATCTAATTTGGGATTAATCTTGCATACAATGTCCAAACTCATAGAACAACACCTTAACACAATGAATATGCATTAAATTATGGAGTGTAACTTGGTTTAAGGACCTGTAATCTATCCTAAAGCATGCTGAGTTCAAATTGCAAAGTTATGGGCATGGAACTTGGTCATGAACAAAGTGGTTTTTTTGCTATATCGTGAAATTCGATTCTCTCTAACCATGAGGTTGTTTGAGAAGTTCTTGGACATTTTGGAAATCTTGGAATGTGTACTACAATCCATCTTTGAAATGAAATTTGAAATTCCAAGTGGAAGTGTATGGAAAATGGCCTTGAAGTGGGGTAGAAAACCTTGTCAAAATAGGTTAAAATTTCACTAAGTTAAAAATGGTTTAGTGCCCTTATTCAAAAAATTGTAACTTGAGATACAAGCTTCAAATGAGAAAACTTTGTGAATCAAAGTTGTAGATTATGCAACAAGCTACAACTTTCATGTTTTGACTTTTGTTTGAATCCAAATGGATCTTGGTGAAAAAGTGGGGAAAAGTTGGGAAAAAATTAGGGTTTTTTATAACTTAGAAAAATTCTAAGTTATGAAAAATTCCATTTCTAACCCTAATTTGCATTTTGTGATTTCTTGGTGAACAAGTTTCATGATTTGGCATGTTTTGATGAAAAATGAATCTTGACTCTTGATTTTGACCAAAAAGTCAAAGTTTGACTTTTCAGTATACAGTCAAAATTGATCAATTGACTGGGAAATTCAACTGTCAATCTTGTGTACTTGGGATCTTTTGAGCTTGTTGATCATGTCAAGATAATTCCATGGGGTCCTTGAGTCCATGTGTGAGCTTGGTTTGCCATTGGCTAGGTCAAACAGTCAAAAATTGCCTTTGTACAGTCAAAACCCTAAAAATGACCATTTTGCCCTTTTGGTGATCTGATCAATTTTCTTGTGGAATTGTGATCCAAACTTGATCAAATGGTTCATGTGAGTCCAATATGTTGATGTGGGTCAAATTTCATGAGGTTTGACTGTCAATTGACCACAATTGACTTTTTCCCCAATACAGTTGATTTCTAGGTCAACTGTCCAATTGACTGGGCAAAACTTGGAGTCAGGACTGGAAACTTGATATGGGTAAACTTGGGAGTCCAATATGAGGCATGAAAGTCATCTTAGGCATTTTAGGTCAAAATCTCTTTGTGCAAACACAAACCCTAATTTTGAGTCCACAGTGCAAGGATAGGTCTTGAGCAGATGAAACCCTAACTGGATCTTGAGCTTCAAAGGCTTTGTGGTGAGAAATCAATGAGAAATGGGAGGGAAAATTTTGGGGTACAACAAGCGCGAACCCAAAATTTCCTGTTCCTGCAGCAGTTCAGAACAACAGCCAAACGCGAAAAATGCCAGCCAAAACGCACATTTCGGTACATAACAACATCAATTATGCATAACCCAAAGCAACACATCAATTGGAAAACCATCCCCTTCTACGTTAGTCAATTTCCCATCTTAAGGACAACATTATTTCACTTAAGGTCCTATTTTTCAAATCATACACAACTCAAAATTTTTGTCTCAAAACATCCTATTTTATCAACCATTCTTTCATCAACAACAAGTTTTATAAAATTGACCTTAAGCTACATATTACCCGTCCTTTGGGGAAATTCTAACAACATCAAGGTTATCCCTAGAACACCTAAGGTAAACTCACGATCATACAGATATACTCCAAATCCACCATTAGGAATCTAAAATCCCTAATTGATTCATAAAATTGGGAACCTAAACCTTTTCTAACAAGGTTCATTCCTAAGGGTATTGATCCCTAAGAACATCTAACAATTGAGGTTTCTCCCTACGATTATCCAAATCAACCGTACCTAAACCCATAAGCAAAAGTAAATCGAGTAGTAGGCCCCCTTACCTTATCAAATTGCAGCTTGAGTTCTTTGAGTGATGTTCTTCGTTCTTCGTACCTTCAGAGCTCAGCTTCCCAAATTTCCCAAAATCTGTGTTATCGTGAATAATGAGAAAATAACTTGAGTCCCAATTGTATCCTTATTCCTTTTGCACCCCCACTCTTTACTAACAACATCCAAGCCCAATAACTTAAAAACCCAATATTTTCTTATTTCTTTTATTTTCTTCAAATATTCCAAAATAAATAATTCCTTTTTATTTTATTAATTCTAATAAAATAATTTCCCAATTTAAATAAATCAAATAATTGAAACTGGTGTGTTACACCTGACATTCTATATAAATCTGGCAAATTTGGTTTGGGTTTCACTGTAGAGGCTCAGAAGGTTGTTTGTCGTGCTCAGGCTGGAAGACCACCATTCCACATCAGCAACAATGGAGTCAACGCCATAGAAGACGCTGATAGTGACTATGACTCTGACAGTTGGGGATGGGCTTAGAGATGCCATCTGGAAGGGAATATCAGGAAGGTGTCCAGGCTTGGGACCATCTCTGAACTGGGGGGTCTGAACAAGCAATAGATTGACATCCGTTGTTGGGAGGAATCTGTAAACTGTTTTCAGTGGTTTGGAGAAGAAACTGAACAAGCGATAGGTTAACATCCGTTTACTTGGAGAACCCGTGAACTGTTTTCAGAAATCTTGAAGTTGAATAAGCAATAGAGCAGCATCCGTTGTTGGGAAGCGTCCGTAAACTGTTTTCAAAAAGTTGTATCTGAACAAGTTGATAGATTAACATCCGTTGTTGGGAAGAATCCATAAACCGTTTTCAGAAGGTCTTGAAGAAGAATCTGAACAAGTGACAGGTTAACATCCGTTTACTTGGAGAACCCGTGAATTGTTTTCAGAAATCTCGAAGTTGAATAAGTAATAGAGCAGCATCCGTTGTTGGGAAGCGTCCGTAAACTGTTTTCAAAAGTTGCATCTGAACAAGTTGATAGATTAACATCCGTTGTTGGGAAGAATCCATAAACCGTTTTCAGAAGTCTTGAAGAAGAATCTGAACAAGTGACAAGTTAACATCCGTTTACTTGGAGAACCCGTGAACTGTTTTCAGAAATCTTGAAGTTGAATGATTTTTAGTCTGTCGACTGATCTTTCCTGAAAAGGTAAAGAGTAAGTTGCATGCAATGTTATGATGCATGATGCGATATACGTGACATCAATGTTTATGACATGAATGTGATGAATGCGCATGTAAGCTGACGAGCTAACTTGCTGAGGATAAATGAATTCGAGGTGGCTGAAGATAAAAGCATCTTGACTGTTGCTGGGGAAAATAAATCCTTGGCTTCTACTGGGGAAGAGAATTCCTGATGACCTCTACTGGGGAGTATCAAACTAGTAGACTCATGCTGAGGAGGTAAGACTGAGAACCTTCAATTTGATGGGAAGTAACTCTGGCGATCTCACTGGGGAACTCAAGATTTCTCTTTCTAAGACTCTGTGGAGAGAAGGCTCATTAGTCTGGCTCCGCTGGGGGTTGATAATTCGAAATTTTAACTCGGCTGGGGATAACAAAGATAAGCTTCTCCGGGGATCATATTGATAAGTTAGGTTGGGGAATTTTGATGAACTCCGCCGGGGATAGGAAGAATTCTGGCGAGTGCGATCTTCTGTGGCTGTTAGCTGAGGATAACCCAGTTATAAGCCCTTGTGAGGAATAACTTTGAATAAAACTCGGGGGAGACGTTCGTGTTCTGCGGGGAAATACCTTCTAGAACCTACTGGGGATGAGCTTCAAGACTTGCTAGGGATATGGATTCCAAATCTCCTGGGGGTTTCCTTTAAAAGGGTATCAAGGTATTCATCCATACCTTCATCCTATCAGTAATCCTTTTTAGGTTCATTTAGGAAGTGATTACGTTTTAAATGCATATGCCTATTTAACAAAACATTGGACGTTTCTCAAAATAAAACAAATAGTGCAAGAGAAAAAAGAAAAGGGAAATGACACAAATTTCTGGGAAAAGTATTTGTATTAATTTTCTTTGAGTGTATTTGTACAAAGGAGATAATCATCCTAGTAAGAGGACTTTGTCGAAAACATTGAAAGATTTTATACAAAATAAAGGATGGCTATGTGAAATAATTCCATGGGATTCCATTCTGCTATAGCTTTCACAACTCTGAATATCTGCCCGTTCAGTGCTTCGTTTGACGATGACTGGATTGATCAGAAGTCTGGAACTGGTTGATGAAGAGATTGTCTTTGAAGTGATCCGACGAGACATAGTCATACGCTTTAATTCCCTAACTTTTGCCTGAATCGCCCTTTCGGGTTTTCGATCCACCGGGAAACCCCTTTTTGCCCAAGCCGCCCTTTCGGGTTTTCGACTTGCCGGGTGTACAGATTTTTTTGTTTTTATCCCTAATTTTTGCCTGAACCGCCCTTTCGGGTTTTCGGTTCACCGGGATGCCCATTTTTGCCCAAGCCGCCCTTTCGGGTTTTCGACTTGCCGGGTTATTTTATGCGTAGTATCTTTTGACTATGTCTGCGTTCGCAGGGTGCGGCAAATCGTCGCCGTCCATGGTGGTCAGAATCATTGCACCACCAGAAAATATGCTCTTGATCACAAATGGTCCTTCATATGTAGGAGTCCATTTGCCCCTGGGATCACTTTGCGGCAAGATAATCCGCTTGATTACGAGATCCCCGACTCGATATACTTGACGTCTGACTTTCTTATTGAAGGCCTTGATCATCCGCTTTTGATACGTCTGACCATGGCATATAGCAGCAAGTCGTTTCTCGTCAATCAGATTGAGTTGATCAAGTCGGGTCTGCATCCAATCATCTTCATTCAAACCTGCATCCTTCATAATCCTCAGAGATGGGATTTGGACTTCCATAGGCAAGACAGCTTCCATGCCATAAACCAAAGAAAATGGGGTTGCCCCAGTTGAAGTACGTGTCGTCGTACGGTATCCATGCAGAGCAAACGGTAACATCTCATGCCAGTCTTTGTAAGTGACTGTCATTTTCTGAATGATCTTCTTAATGTTTTTGTTCGCAGCTTCAACAGCACCGTTCATCTTCGGCCGATAGGGAGATGAATTGTGATGATAAATCTTGAACTGTTCGCATAATGCAGTGATCATTGTATTATTCAGATTTGTACCGTTGTCCGTGATGATTCTGTATGGAACACCATACCGACATATGAGATTATGCTTGATAAAGTGGGCAACCACATTTTTAGTAACAGAGGCGAAGGAAGCTGCTTCGACCCATTTAGTGAAGTAGTCAATGGCAACCAGGATGAAGCGATGTCCGTTGGAAGCCGTGGGCTTGATCTCTCCAATCATATCAATGCCCCACATTGCAAAGGGCCATGGAGCAGTCAGGATGTTGAGGGGAACCGGAGGGATATGAACTTTGTCAGCATAGACTTGACACTTGTGACAAGTACGGGAATGTTGATGGCAGTCAGCCTCCATGGTAGACCAATAATAGCCTGCCCTTAGGATCTTCTTAGCCATTGTATGCCCGCTCAAGTGAGTGCCAAATGTGCCGCTGTGTATCTCAGTCATGATCAACTCTGCTTCAACTTTATCCACACATCGGAGTAATACACAATCATGGCTTCGTTTGTAAAGGATGCCGTTGCTCAGGAAGAACTTAGCAGCGAACTTCTGGTCATTCACGGAAGCTCCTTCAGGGTAATCCCTAGTCTCGAGATACCTTTTGATTTCATGGAACCAAGGCTGTTCCACTACTTCTTCGGTAGTAATCTCGTGGCAATGTGCCGGTTCATCCATTCGCTTGATGGTGATTTGGGGAGCCTCGTTATCCCAGTTGAGTTTAAACATGGAGGACATTGTGGCCAGAGCATCGGCTAGTTGATTCTCTTCTCGCGGGAAATGCTCGAAGGTAATTTGCTCGAAATGAGGCAACAATGTCAGGACATGTTCTTTGTATGGGATAAGATTAGGATGCTTGGTATCCCAGTCTCCTTTGATTTGGCTGATGACCAAAGTCGAGTCCCCGAATACGATCAAAGATTTGATCCCCAAGTCTATAGCAGCTTCGAGACCAAAGATGCAAGCTTCATACTCAGCCATGTTGTTTGTGCAGCTGAAACAAAGTCGGGCCGTGAAAGGAGTGTGACAACCTTCCGGAGAAATGAGTACTGCGCCAATACCATTTCCAAGTGCATTTGAAGCACCATCAAAGTACAGAGTCCATCGGGATCCCTTTTCGGGTCCGTCATACGGTCCGTCACTTTCAGCGTTGTCCAAATTCATGATGTCCTCGTCCGGGAAGTCAAATCTCATGGGTTGATAGTCTTCAATAGCCTGATGAGCCAGATGGTCAGGTAGTACACTCCCTTTTATAGCTTTTTGGGTGGTGTACTGGATGTCATACTCAGTTAAGATCATTTGCCATCTAGCTATCCTTCCAGATAAAGCGGGCTTCTCGAAGATATACTTGATAGGGTCCATCTTGGAAATCAACAAGGTAGTATGGGTCAACATATACTGTCTTAGTCGGCGAGCAGCCCATACCAAAGTGCAGCAAGTTTTCTCGAGCAGTGAGTAGCGAGTCTCACAGTCGGTAAACTTTTTGCTAAGGTAATAAATAGCATGCTCTTTTCGACCAGACTCGTCATGCTGGCCCAAAACACACCTCATTGAGTTATCCAAGACGGTTAAGTACATGATCAATGGTCTTCCTTCGACAGGTGGCATCAGAATAGGAGGTTCTAGCAAATATTCCTTGATTCTATCAAAAGCGGCTTGGCAGTCATCGTTCCATTCAACTACCTGATCTTTCTTCAAGAGTTTGAAAATTGGCTCACAGGTAGAAGTCAGATGTGAGATGAATCTGGCAATATAGTTTATGTGCCCCAAGAATCCTCTAACCTCCTTTTCAGTACGGGGAGCAGGCATCTCTTGTATTGCTTTTACTTTTGCCGGATCGACTTAAATGCCTTTGTTGCTTACAATGAATCCCAGGAGTTTACCAGACCTAACTCCAAAAGTGCATTTACTTGGATTCAGCCTTAACTTGTACTCTTTCAACCTGGCAAACAGCTTTTCCAGATGTTCAAGGTGCTCTTCCTCTGTTTGTGATCGAGCTATCATATCATCTACGTAGACTTCGATCTCATGATGTATCATGTCATGAAATAAATCTACCATGGCGCGTTGATAAGTTGCCCCTGCGTTCTTCAGCCCGAACGGCATCACTTTATAACAGAAAGTGCCCCATTGCGTGACAAAAGTTGTTTTCTCCATATCCTCGGGAGCCATTTTGATTTGATTGTAGCCCGAGAATCCGTCCATGAAGGAAAACACCTTATGCTGAGCTGTATTGTCGATCAAGATGTCAATATGAGGTAGCGGGAAATCATCTTTAGGGCTGGCCCTATTCAAATCCCGGTAGTCCACACACATTCTGACTTTGCCATCTTTCTTAGGTACTGGTACAATGTTAGCGACCCATTGAGGATAGGACGTAACAGCCAGGAAGCCAGCATCGAATTGCTTCATTACTTCTTCTTTGATTTTTTCGGACATGTCAGGCCTCATTCGGCGAACTTTTTGCTTGATAGGTAGACAATCCTCTCTTGTGGGGAGACGGTGAACCACGATGTCTGTGTCTAGACCCGGCATGTCTTCATAGGACCAAGCGAAGATCTCAACATACTCATTCAACAACTGTACTAGGCGCTCCTTGACTTTTGGTTCCAGACTGGCACCTACTTGCACCTCCTTCCGGTCCTCCTCGGTTCCCAAGTTAACAGTTTCCAATGGTTCTTCATGCGGTAAGATGGCCCTTTCCTCTTGTTGCAGGAGTCTGGCTAGTTCCCCGGGTACTTCACAACCTTCATCATCTTCATACTCGGCTAGATTGACCAGATCTTCAGAGTTATTGGAAGATACAGCAGAAAAGTCACCCATGGAATCCGGAGTGGATGGGTACCTGCATTGGTGAGTGTGGGTGTGTGTAAGGGGTAGCCATCCTTAAACAAAAAATGAAAAAGGAAAGAAAATGAACATAAGCAGTTTATCAAATGAAAAACGTCCAATGAATCATTAAACATGGCATATGAATATGAAAAATAGTCAAAACCCTTACAAGTGGACCTACATGCTCCGGGCAAGGCAGGAGGTGAAAAGATAGTGTACGGATTGTTTGAAAATAAAATATTACAGACCAAATAGGAAATGTTTAATAGATAAATTACTGATGAATAAAAGTGATGGGGACAAAGTCTTTAGCCTCCTAATTGCTCAATCCTCCCCTGACAGTTGGATGAATCCACTCTTCAAAGTTGCTTCCCTTGTCTTCATCTTCCAGGGCGTTGATTCGGTAAGGAGAAATTTTGATCGGCGCTCTTTCAATCTTTGACTGGCGCATGGCCTTCTGGCCAGCAGCGGTGAAACCTAATCCAAACTTATCAGTTTTATGCGGAAAATCGGGTAACTGCCCCCACGCTGAATTCTTCCCTTCTTTAACTGCAGCCCTTGCATCCTCCAGAGATGCCATCCTGGCCATCTGTCTTGGTGTCTCAGCTGCCAACTTCGCCACTGCTATCTCAGGAAGCACTTCTTCAAAATGTTGAAACGGTGTCTCAATGAACTCTCCTTCAACCTCCACATACCGGAAAGAATTTAAATGGCTAATCATGTACTCTTCTTCGCCGTGGACAGTAATGATCTTTCCCTTTACAGGATACTTCAGCATCTGATGCAAGGAGGAGGTGACTGCCCCAGCATGGTGTATCCAAGGTCTACCCAGTAGGCAGGAGTATGATGGACGGATGTCCATTACATAGAAAGTGGATTTAAACACCTCAGTGCCTATCTTGATAGGAATTTCCACCTCTCCATGGACCATTCTCTTTGACCCATCGAAAGCTCTGACGACAATATCACTAGGCTTCAATTCCAACCCTTCGCAATCTAGCCGTTCCAAGGCCTTCTTAGGCAAGACATTCAGCGATGAACCGGTATCAACCAAAACATGTGCAAGGGTGGTTCCGCGACACTCGATTGAAATATGCAACGCATCATTGTGGTTTCGGCCCTTAGGGGTCAGGTCGGCATCAGAAAACCCTAATCCATTGTCCGCAGTCAGGCTAGCCACGCAATGTTGAAATTAATCCGCAGAGGTTTCCTGGGGCACATGAGCTGCCTTCAGAAACTTAATCAAAGCTTGAGTGTGCGCTTCTGAGCAAAGCAACAGTGCCAGCATGGAGATCTTGGAGGGGGTTTGCTCCAATTGTTCCACCACATCGTAGTCACTTCTCTTGATTATCCTCAAAATCTCGTCCATTTCTTTCTTGGAGGCTTCCGGGATCACCAAGGGTTGAACCCTCGTCCTGACGGGCTCATCTTGTATTCCCTTTCCTTTATCAACAATGGTAGGAGAGACAGCACTAGGAACGACAATTTCTTCAATCAAAGGAGTTCTAGCGGAGAGTTTTACTGGTGCAGGGATGACTTCTTTAGCTGATGAGGGTCCAAAGACTGCTCTTGGAGGGGCAATCTCTGGAGAAAATATTCTCCCGCTCCTGGTGATTTTGCTGGTGCCCGCAATGTTACTAATGCTGGCTTCTTCATCATCTGAATTTTCTTCAATTATCTCAACTTGCTTGATACCATGGTAGTAGATGTCACCACCATAGTTCCAAGGTATCGACTTCTCAGAAACATAGGGAATAGGCCCCGGCATTGTTATCTTCAAAGGTATAGACTTTGTAGCTGGTGTAATCTTAACAGGCTTTTTGACGGCCTTGGAAAGATTGGCGTGAATGGTTATGATTGAGACATTTTCAACATGAACTGGAACAGCATAAACTTTTTCAAACAAAATTTGTCGGCTATCCATAAGGCCTTGGATGCCTTTCTTTAATAGCGGACAATCAAACGGCAAAGAGTGGCAACAGTAGCAGTCTTCTTTACATCCCGGGAAGATCCCGGCCCTTAACAAATTCAACTTAATGGTTAGCAGTGGAGTAGTCAGATCACTAACGTCAGCCACATACAGATCCTCTTCAATGGCATTGACATTCCGACCGTGCTTCGGCATAGGTGCAGATATCACATTGGGTTTCTCTGGAGCGTCAAACTCTACCTCCTTAGCCTCTATCAGGTCCTGGATCTTATGCTTGAGTGCCCAACAATCATTGGTGTCGTGTCCAACACTGTCTGAATGATAGGCGCACTTAGCATTGGCATGATAATGCGGGGAGGACGTATTTACATTCTTTGGCGCCTCCTTGATGGTGGCAAGATTCAACTTCAATAGATGGGGAAGCACTTGTGCTGGAGTCATATTAATACGGGTGAACTGCCGTTGTGGCCTTTCCACCCGTTGCTGATTTGGTCTGGATTGGTTGTAGCGAGGCTGCTCATTTGGGGTGTTTTGAATCATTACGGCCCCCACAGTTGGCCGACGCTCCACCTTCCCTGCTCTTCTCTGAGAATATACCATAGCTGTCTCCTTCTTAAAAGGCTTCTTCTCAACACTTGCAGCAACACCCTTCTGAATCTTTCCTGACTTGATGCCAGCTTCTATTCTTTCGCCTGTTAAGATCAAATCGGTAAACCCCGCGGAAGAGTTACCAATTAGATGATTGAAAAATGGCCCAGATAGGGTCCCAAGAAACATATCAACGAGCTCACGATCGGTTAAGGGAGGCTGCACCCTGCCAGCCAAATCCCTCCATTTTTGTGCATATTCTTTGAATCCCTCACTTGTTCCTAGTGACATACCCTGAAGTTGGGTACGAGTAGGAGCAAGATCAGAATTATACTGGTATTGTTTGTAGAAAGCGGTGGCCAAATCTTCCCAATTTCTGACACTGGTTCCTTCTAACTGATAAAACCACTCCAACTGGGCTCCCGATAGGCTGTCTTGAAAGAAATGAATCCAGAGATTTTTATCTGCCGTATAGGGTTGAATTTTTCTCACGTAGGACCTGAGATGCATTTTGGGGCAGGACAGCCCGTCATACCTTACAAACACTGGCACCTTGAATTTTGGGGGAATCACAATTCCGGCAACCAAACCCATGTCTTCAAAATCCAGACCCGGTACCCTCTGCAATTCCATGGCAGCCAATTTGTCTTCTAAACCCTTATATTTGTCATCAGCTGGAGGATACTGCTGGTCAGAATAATCTTCATCCTCTTCAACCTCTTCCTCCTCTGCATCAGACTCGGAAGGCACCGCAACTCGATCTCTTTTACTAGTCCCTTCATCAGAAGTAGGAGGAAATTCAAGCACCCTCCGAGCTTCTCTGTCAAATCTTCTCCCCAAAGTAGCCACTCCGACTCTCTTTTTCTTCTTCACTGGGTCCTTACTCTCCAGATGAGCCTTGATATCCTCTTGACTCTTGACCAAGGTCATCAAGAGTTGCTGGAACTGTGCATTCTGGGCTTGTAGGTCTTTGACTATTTGCTCGAGATCCATCCTACTGAAATAAACAGCAGATAGATAAGGAAACCTGGAGTGAGACCTGCTTATTCACATGATGAATGGTATGCTGATGTATGCAATGCATTCAAGGATTTAGGATATCCAAAGTTGTTTCAGACAAAGAAGAACGTACGTCATATTAATAAGAAGAAATTTGTTAGTACATAAATGCCCCATGGGCCAAATGTTACAAAATAAACTTCTCAAGGCAGAAAGACATTGCGCATCCTCTTTGGCGCGATGTAGGTGTTGAGGGCCTCTTGCTCGTGGAGTCGGCGGGTAAGCTCTAGAACCTTCTTTTCACTGGCGTAGTAGCTAGCTTCAAAAGTGTTCCGTTCCTCCTTGAGTTGAATCCAACTTTTCTGCATTTCCTCCCACGATGTAGGCATGTCTGGATGCAGGATGGTGTAGGGAACCTCTCCTTCATTGACGGGCTCTTTAATCACTGGGAGTACATGAGGATAAGGCATCATTAGACTTTGGGCTCGGGCTCGTACCCACTTGAGATAGGGCTCAAGAGGGATGGAGTTTTTGTGCCCCAGAGTCTTGCTGTCAACCTTGTTGAGTTTTCCCCAAGCTCTGATGAATCTTTGGCGAAGTCCTTGCGCATCGTTGTCGAAGTCAAAAACTAGACTAGGAATCAACATGTCATGAGGGCCATCCCTCCGTGCGTATCCAAATTTCCTCAAAGCTAGGCAAGGGTTGTAGGTGATACCTCCCCTGATTCCAAGTAAAGGAACATTAGGAAACTCTCCGCAACGATCGACGATGATGACATTTTCTCTGGACCGAGAACACCAATGCACATCAGAATGAGTAAGAGTCATCAATCGTTGGGACCACCTTGTACCTCGGTCATTCTTCAAGACAGATTGTGGAAGGTGCGAAATAAACCACCTTGCAAGGATAAGAGTACATCACATGAGAACACCCCTCTTTCTCATTGTTCGTGTGTAAAATGAGTGAAGGATGACCCCAAGCAATATTGGTATTGGATTTCTGGACAAGAAGATTTTGACGGCGTTGACATCTACCAATTGGTCAGGATTTGGGAACAAGACCAACCCATAGATAAGGAGTGCCACAATCTCTTCAAAGGCTTGTAGGTCCAATGAGTTCCAACATTCTTGTGCCTTCTCAAACAAGAATTTTGCTAAGAATCCTTTGACGCCGCTTCTGGTTTCCCAATGCCCCTTGATTTCAGATGGTTGTAGATGTAGTGCTCGAGCAACATCTTCAGGCTTTGGTTCCTTCTCCGTACCGTTGAAGGGTAGTTGATTAAGGATAGGGATTCTTAGGAGTTGAGAAAACTCCTCCAAAGTGGGAACCAACTGATAATCAGGGAAAGTGAAGCAGTGGTGAAGAGGGTCAAAGAACTGGAATAGCACTTTCATCATGTCTTCTTCAATGTTGGTGTTGACTAGGCTGAGCAGTCTACCATGTCTTTCACTGAAGGATGAATTTTCCGGAATTCTTGAAGTGATCTCCTTGAGTTGAGGAGAGATTCTCACAAGGTTGACTTGAATGGTGTTTCTGCGAGGAATTTCCATGTCCTACAAAACAAGAACAAAGCTGAAGATCCAAAACCCTTGAAATGGTTAGTGAATGCATATGATGTTTTATGATGTTTATGATGTATGCACAAAACATATGTACAAGCAAATCACACCAAACCCTAATTTCAGGCTTGCATGGGGTTTCACAGGTAAGTACCCTCTTGAGTGTAGTTGGCTTAAAAACCTGTCCTATAAATAGTAACCGGGTTCTAAGGAGCTCAATATCACTGGATTGTTTTCAATGTTCATTGTTTTGGTTTAGCCACTTAACTAGCGACCAAAATATTCCAAGAAAACAACCCTCAATGAGTGTAGTATCGAGTATCTACCAACTTCGGACTGCACCAAAGCCGGTCATCTCACTACCCCTAATAAAAGGCCAAGATGGTCAAGTAAGGTTCTAGGTCATTAGTGCTTAGTGACATCACTCAGCGGCCCCGTACTCTCCTTGATTGAACTCAAGGGTTACCGGTACTCACAAATATGTCGCACTAATATAGCTATTGCTTAGACCGTGTCGGTATACCCCGCACAGTTTCCACAACGTATTGCTATCTATGAATGTTTCCCAAAATCCGGGTGGAGGATTGTAAACCCAAACAATAGCCAAAGTATAAAGCAAGCAAATCAAACAATTAGTCATCCAAGAGGGTGATCTAAGCCCTAAGGTTACTCCACTTTAAAATTGTCCCCAGCAGAGTCGCCAGTTCTGTGATACGGTGGGAGAACTGACTAGGGTTTTGCGTTTGTTTTCGCAAATGTTTCGGTTGAGCAAGAGTCGCCACCGACTTTTTATTTTATCCTAAGGAAAGGTTTAAAAAGCACAGCAAAAACCTTTGAGATTTTTCTTAGGTTCGGGGAGTAGATTATAGAAGGGGAAGGTATTAGCACCCCTTCTATCCATGGTTATCCATGGGCTCTTAGATACTTGCTTAGATCAACTTGCCTTAGTTTTCAATTGTTTGAAATGGTGCTTTGTGTGTGGCTTTGAAAAGGTTTTGAAAAAGGTGCCTTGCATAGGCTACCCTTGTAACAATTCTTTACTCGAATGTTTTACAAAGGTGTTTGTCTTTTTTGAAAAGATGTTTTAAGGGTTTGAAAAGTTGATTTTGAAAGTGTTTGTGAAGTGGTTTTTTGAAATAAGGCAAGTGTTTTTCTTGGAAAGTTGACAAGTACTTAAGAGTTCATCTACCCTAAAATTTTCTCAAAGATTTTTGTCATGTTTTAAGCCTTTTGACAATTTTGTTCCACCATTGCATTTGGTGGACAATCTTGTCTTAGGAGATGAAAGGGACGGGCGCGGGTCATCGTTTAGACCATAGTTGCAATAGTGTTAAATGTCTTTGGGCAATTTTCTTTAAAAGGTACTTGATCATTTTATTTAGGCAACATTTTAAGGGACTATGATCATTTGATTGTTTGTTTTACCCAAAGAAATTCAACATGCAATATGGCTCATTTTTGAAAGGCAACAAAGTGGAATACCCTAGGGGGTGCAAGTGTGAGATGTGTTGTTTATTTTCATGCTCATTTATCTTGTATTAGGTCCAACTATTTTTGTTCATTTTTATTCGCATACAAAACCCTAATTCTAGCATAGTATGTTTAGAAAGCATTAAAAGTGCGAAATTTAAATTCCTACGCTATTACATCACAATAATATGGGGAGGGGGGTACAATGTTTCAAATGGGGTTTATTTGGGCAAGAATTTAAATCTAAGCTATTACATCATTTTTAGGAATATTTACAAGATAAATAATTGCATAATTAAATGGAAATTGACATAAATATGCAAAATATAAAAGGAATTTTTATGTATATGTAAAAAGGGGTATTATTTATGTAAAATAAAATAAAGAAAATAAAAGGGTATTATTTTGAGGTATTTTCAAATTTAGGGTAAAAACCCTAATTTTAATCAAAATGTATATTAATTAATTAATTCATACAATATTCATTATTTACATAAAAAAATAAAATAAAATATGATATATTTGTAAAAAAGGCATTTTTAGTATTAAACATTAAAAAATAAAATATGTACATTTTTTTTGGTGTTTTTACTCTAAATGCATTAATATATATATATATATATGTATATTTATATTATTTTAAATATGTACTATATATATAATAATAATTAATTAATTTTTTTAGAAAATAGTATTTTTTATATAAAATATTTTCAGAGGGTAATATAAAATAAAAATAAAAATAGAAGTGTTTTTACATATTTTTCTATTTATCCTAAATAATAATATGTATTTATTTATGTATAAACAAAAGAAAATCAAATAAAAATCAAATAAAATCAAAAAAATGATGAGAAAAATATTTTCAAAATTTTAATATGCTGAGAAAAAATAAATGAGTCAAATAAGAAAAGAAAAAGTCAAAAATCATGAAAAATGAAGCAAATGGGCTTGGGGGGTAAGAAAATGGAAATAGGGTGTAAAAAGAAAAGACCACACAGGCCTAGCCCATGTGGCTTCATCTTCAACCTTTGTTCAGCAACATTCAAAAACGCGCGCCCTGTACTCCAGCTGCTAACTCCTGATTCCTGGCTTTTTAACAAAAACTCATAACATAAAAAATGTTCAGCATGAAGAGACGATTCTAACCATGTATAGAACTTGACCTAACTCTCTAAGATGAAGGAGAATTTCTCCTCCCCCAAATCCTAACCTAGTTTTTCTGTCATTTTCAAACTCCAAATTCTCTCTACTCAGGCAAAAGAAATGAAAAGTAAAGACATGGACATGTTCAGTGGCATGAGTATGACATTATTTCTTCACAAACTTAAGACTAATGATGCATAATAAGAGAGATACGAATTCAAAATTTTACCTATTCAGTTGAACTTCTATCTGGAGATGTAGGAGCCTTCAGTGCAAGGTGATGATTGGAAAAGCTTCCTTGAGGTCCAGGGATGTTGTTTCAATGCTTACTTTGTCTTGAGAGCTTCTGAATCAAGCTAGAGAACTTCAACTGCAAAACAGAAAAACAAAAATGGTGAAGTGGCTTAGAGGTGTTACAGGTTGTGTCTTAGCTTCTGGATAGTTTGCATAGGTTGTAAGGAAGGTAGAGGAACAGGTTTTGGCAAGAATGCTCGAGAGAAATGGGAGTTGGTACTCAAACTGCAGAGGCAACTCTGTTTTTGCAGTTTGAGGATGATTCTGAGATGGAGGGTGTTTTAGAGGTGCAAGGGTCGTGTATTAGCTTGGTTATGTTGTCTTGAGTGTGTTTGATAAGTTTGTTCTTGTGTTCTAATGCTGAGATCAGAGTTGTTGTGAGTTATGGAACTTTTCTTCACACTTAAGCAACAAAATGCAACTTGAGTTTCTAGGCATGTAGAGGGCCCCTAATGTACTGCATAATCCCTCCTTGATCAGTGTGTTATGCTCATAAACTTGTGCCATTCAGATTTGCAATGTACTTGTTGGATTTCTAAATTGACATAAAGTGAATTTTAGCAAAAATGGATAGTTCACTTTATCTAATTTGGGATTAATCTTGCATACAATGTCCAAAATCATAGAACAACACCTTAACACAATGAATATGCATTAAATTATGGAGTGTAACTTGGTTTAAGGACCTGTAATCTATCCTAAAGCATGCTGAGTTCAAATTGCAAAGTTATGGGCATGGAACTTGGTCATGAACAAAGTGGTTTTTTTGCTATATCGTGAAATTCGATTCTCTCTAACCATGAGGTTGTTTGAGAAGTTCTTGGACATTTTGGAAAGCTTGGAATGTGTACTACAATCCATCTTTGAAATGCAATTTGAAATTCCAAGTGGAAGTGTATGGAAAATGGCCTTGAAGTGGGGTAGAAAACCTTGTCAAAATAGGTTAAAATTTCACTAAGTTAAAAATGGTTTAGTGCCCTTATTCAAAAAATTGTAACTTGAGATACAAGCTTCAAATGAGAAAACTTTGTGAATCAAAGTTGTAGATTATGCAACAAGCTACAACTTTCATGTTTTGACTTTTGTTTGAATCCAAATGGATCTTGGTGAAAAAGTGGGGAAAAGTTGGGAAAAAATTAGGGTTTTTTATAACTTAGAAAAATTCTAAGTTATGAAAAATTCCATTTCTAACCCTAATTTGCATTTTGTGATTTCTTGGTGAACAAGTTTCATGATTTGGCATGTTTTGATGAAAAATGAATCTTGACTCTTGATTTTGACCAAAAAGTCAAAGTTTGACTTTTCAGTATACAGTCAAAATTGATCAATTGACTGGGAAATTCAACTGTCAATCTTGTGTACTTGGGATCTTTTGAGCTTGTTGATCATGTCAAGATAATTCCATGGGGTCCTTGAGTCCATGTGTGAGCTTGGTTTGCCATTGGCTAGGTCAAACAGTCAAAAATTGCCTTTGTACAGTCAAAACCCTAAAAATGACCATTTTGCCCTTTTGGTGATCTGATCAATTTTCTTGTGGAATTGTGATCCAAACTTGATCAAATGGTTCATGTGAGTCCAATATGTTGATGTGGGTCAAATTTCATGAGGTTTGACTGTCAATTGACCACAATTGACTTTTTCCCCAATACAGTTGATTTCTAGGTCAACTGTCCAATTGACTGGGCAAAACTTGGAGTCAGGACTGGAAACTTGATATGGGTAAACTTGGGAGTCCAATATGAGGCATGAAAGTCATCTTAGGCATTTTAGGTCAAAATCTCTTTGTGCAAACACAAACCCTAATTTTGAGTCCACAGTGCAAGGATAGGTCTTGAGCAGATGAAACCCTAACTGGATCTTGAGCTTTAAAGGCTTTGTGGTGAGAAATCAATGAGAAATGGGAGGGCAAATTTTGGGGTACAACAAGCGCGAACCCAAAATTTCCTGTTCCTGCAGCAGTTCAGAACAGCAGCCAAACGCGAAAAATGCCAGCCAAAACGCACATTTCGGTACATAACAACATCAATTATGCATAACCCAAAGCAACACATCAATTGGAAAACCATCCCCTTCTACGTTAGTCAATTTCCCATCTTAAGGACAACATTATTTCACTTAAGGTCCTATTTTTCAAATCATACACAACTCAGAATTTTTGTCTCAAAACATCCTATTTTATCAACCATTCTTTCATCAACAACAAGTTTTATAAAATTGACCTTAAGCTACATATTACCCGTCCTTTGGGGAAATTCTAACAACATCAAGGTTATCCCTAGAACACCTAAGGTAAACTCACGATCATACAGATATACTCCAAATCCACCATTAGGAATCTAAAATCCCTAATTGATTCATAAAATTGGGAACCTAAACCTTTTCTAACAAGGTTCATTCCTAAGGGTATTGATCCCTAAGAACATCTAACAATTGAGGTTTCTCCCTACGATTATCCAAATCAACCGTACCTAAACCCATAAGCAAAAGTAAATCGAGTAGTAGCCCCCCTTACCTTATCAAATTGCAGCTTGAGTTCTTTGAGTGATGTTCTTCGTTCTTCGTACCTTCAGAGCTCAGCTTCCCAAATTTCCCAAAATCTGTGTTATCGTGAATAATGAGAAAATAACTTGAGTCCCAATTGTATCCTTATTCCTTTTGCACCCCCACTCTTTACTAACAACATCCAAGCCCAATAACTTAAAAACCCAATATTTTCTTATTTCTTTTATTTTCTTCAAATATTCCAAAATAAATAATTCCTTTTTATTTTATTAATTCTAATAAAATAATTTCCCAATTTAAATAAATCAAATAATTGAAACTGGTGTGTTACACCTGACATTCTGTATAAATCTGGCAAATTTGGTTTGGGTTTCACTGTAGAGGCTCAGAAGGTTGTTTGTCGTGCTCAGGCTGGAAGACCACCATTCCACATCAGCAACAATGGAGTCAACGCCATAGAAGACGCTGATAGTGACTATGACTCTGACAGTTGGGTCTTTCTGACCATTGGCAATAGACTCAACAACTTGAAGGATCAAGACATTATCTCAATCTCCTTTAGGCAGGAGTAATTACTACTTTCTGTTTTTATTGCTTTCAATTTTTGGCTATGTAACTTTTAAACAATGACTTTAAACATTGTGTCTTACTCGGGGCATAATGGTCCATTTGTTAAGGGTTATCATTCCATAAACATATTTTCATTTAATAAAGCATTAGACGTTTTGTATTCAAATGTTGTTCTCTTTGGCTTTCTTTTGTTTTTATCACTTTCAAATAGCTATGTGTTTTTACACACACCCACACAATAAATTGCAGATCCACATCCACTCTGGATCTCGTTGATAACGATTCTGCTATTTCCACTTATGACTTTGAAAATCCGATCTACCAAGCCGAGGACGAAGGTGAGGAAGATTCTGAAATACCTGGAGAGCTTTCCAGACTATTAGTGCAAGAGGAAAAGGCTATACAACTGCATGAAGAGCCGATCGAGGTTGTAAACTTGGCTACTAAAGCAGACAAGAAAGAAGTCAATATAGGTTCCAACCTAGAAGACGGCATCAAGAACAGGTTAATCCACATGTTACATGAATATATTGAGATCTTTGCTTGGTCGTACGAGGATATGTCATGGATCGATACTGATATTATGGTTTACCGTGTGCCGATGAAGGAGGGTTGTTCTCCAATAAAACAAAATGTTTGCCGCATGTGTCCCGAGATGTCAGAGAAGATCAAGGTCGAGGTTATGAAGAAATTCAATGCAGGTTTCTTGGTTGTTACGTCATATCCTCTATGGGTTGAAAATATGTTGCCAGTACCTAAAAAGGATGGCAAAGTACGTATGTGTATAGACTACAGGGATCTGAACAAGGCAAGCCCAAAAGATGACTTTCCGCTTCCACACATTGATGTTCTGGTTGACAACATCGCTCAGCATAAAGTATTCTCCTTCATGAATAGTTTCTCAGGTTATAATCAGATCAAGATGGAACCTGAAGACATGGAGAAAACTACCTTCGTCACACAGTGAGGAACTTTCTGTTACAAGGTTATGCCTTTTGGGCTGAAGAACGTCGGCACCACATATCAGCGTGCCATGGTAGCCTTGTTTCATGACATGATTCATCACAAGATAGAAATTTATGTAGACGACATGATATCTAGGTCTCAGACTAAAGAAGAACATCTTGATCATCTACACAAGTTGTTTGGGAGACTGGAAAAGTACAAGCTAAGGTTGAATCCGAACAAGTGCACCTTTGGGGTAAGATCCGGTAAACTCCTAGGTTTCATCGTCAGTGGTAAAGGTATTGAGGTTGATCCTGCCAAGGTCAAAGCCATTCAAGAAATTCCAGCTCCCCATACTGAGAAGGAAGTCAGAGGTTTCTTGGGACGACTGAATTATATTGCCCGATTTATTTCTCATTTGACCGCTACTTGTGAGCCGGTCTTCAAATTACTAAAGAAAGATCAAGTAGTGAAATGGAACGATGATTTCCATATAGCTTTTGACAATATTAAGGAATACCTCCAATAAGCTCTGATCCGGATACCACCAGTTGAAGGAAGACCTCTTATCATGTACTTAACAATGTTAGAGAATTCAATGGGGTGTGTATTGGGGCAGTATGACGAGTATGGTCGAAAAGAGCATGCAATATATTGCCTTAGCAAAAAGTTTACTGACTGCGAAACAAGATACTCACTGCTCGAGAAAACTTGATGCACTTTGGCATGGGCTACTCGCCAACTAAGACAGTATATGCTGACTCATACTACCTTGTTAATCTCTAAGATGTATCCAATCAAATACATATTCGAGAAGCCCACTCTATCTGAAAGAATAGCAATATGGAAAATGGTCTTGACAGAACACGACATTCAGTACACCACTCAGAAGGAAATCAAAGGAAGTGTATTGGCGGATCATTTGGTTCATCAAGCTGTAGACGAATATCATTCTATGAATTTCGAGTTCCCGAATGAGAATACCATGCTAGTTACAGATTATGAAGAACCTGGACCGTATGAAGGGCCTGATCCAGGATCCCGATGGACTCTAGTTTTTAATGGAGCTTCTAATGCCCTTGGTAATGGAATTGGTGTTGTGATCATCTCCCCCAAGTGTTTCCATACGCCATTCACCGCCAGACTTTTCTTTGACCGCACCAACAACATGGCTGAATGCGAAGCGTGCATCATGGGTATCAAAGCCATTATTTAAATGAGAATCAAGTTTTTGAACGTATATAGGGACTCATCCCTAATAATCAATCAAGTTAAGGGAGAATGGGACACGAAGCATCTGAAACTCATTCCTTACCAAAAGCATGTACTGGCTTTAATTTCATACTTCAAGGAAATCACTTTTGAGCATATTCCACGAGAAGAGAATCAGTTGGAAGGCGCATTAGCTACCATGTCATCTATATTTAAAGTCAGATGGGACAATGAAGCTCCTCGAATTAATATCGAAAGACCGGACGAACCGACACATTGCTATGAAGTTGATACTAACGGAGTAGAAGAGAAGCCTTGGTTTCATGAAGTGAAAAGATACCTTGAGGCTCAAGAATATCCCGAGGGGGCATCTATCAATGACAATAAATTTCTATGGAGGTTCTCTGCTAAGTTCTTCCTGAGCAACGGGCTTTTGTACAAGCACAACCATGATTCTACTTTGCTTCATTGTATGGACAAGAAGGAAGCTGAGAAAATTATGGAGGACATGCACGAAGGTGTCTTTGTTACTCACTCTAGGGGACATACGATGGCTAAGAATATTCTGAGAGCGGGCTACTATTGGTCGACTATAAATTGATTTCCATCATCACTCTAGAACTTGTCACAAGTGCCATATCTATGTTGACAAAGTACACGTATCTCTGGTTCCTCTGAATATCTTGACTGCTTCTTGGCCATTTGCAATGTGAGGTATTGATATGATTAGAGAAATTAAGCCTACTGCCTCTAACGGGCATCATTTCATCCTCTTCGCCATTAATCATTTCACAAAGTGGGTTGAAGCGGCCTCATTTGCCTCTATCACCAAGAATTTTATGGCCCAGCTCATTAAGCATAACCTCATCTGTCGGTATGGCATCTCCGAAAGGATTATCACAGAAAATGGTACTAATCTTAACAATACTATGATCATGGAACTCTGCATGCAGTTCAAGATTAAGCACCATAATTGGTCTCCGTATCAACCAAAGATGAACGGAGCAGTGGAAGTCGCCAATAAGAATATTAAGAAGATTATATAGAAGATGACAGTGACATATAAAGATTGGCATGAGATGTTACCATTTTCTTTTCATGGCATAAGACTATGTCTCGTTGGATCATCTACTTACATCAAGCTTTGTTACCGATGTTAAGTTCAAATGGTACAGATCAATTCAGTCAACTTCTTCTAACGGTGAGGGATGAGATGCTCGAAGACATAGGGTCAATAGCAGATTTGAAACTCAATAAGATAGTTTCCACATAGTTGTTTTCTCTTTGTTTTACTTTGTACTCTTTTCATTTTACGACGATTTTCTCTTACTAGGATTTCTGCCTATTTATAGGCGAATTATCAATACAAATACAATTTCAAAATTCAACTTTGTTTTACTTTCTCTGTTTTGTTTGCAAAAACGTACAATGACTAAATTGAATGAACATATACATATGACTATGATTACTGTTAACATATATATGCATACAAAACATGAATAAGCATTCACTTAAGACTCTAAGAATTGGGATAACGTTCAGGTCGTCCATAAGTCCCCATAGGAAAATCCCCACAGAATAACCTCCATGGGATTATCCCCACGGAGTTACCTTCACAAGCTCATCCCTGGCAGAGATTCATTCCCCCGCAAGTCTAATATGACTTCAGGCAAGAATTGGGGCATCTTCCAGCTATTAACATAATCATACTCCCTAGCAAATCCCCCCAGCGAATAAAGGAATCTGGTCATTTCTCCAACATATAGTGGAAACTTCCTCAGCACAGTTCACAGGAATTTAATTCCCCAACTGAGTTTATTTCTCCAACATTGCAAAATCCCCTGTAGAATTCTCTTCTCCAGCATGGTTTATCCCCCCAACATGGTTTATTTCCCCAACATGGTTTATTTCCCCAATGGAATTTAACTTCTCAGGTAGAGTTCATTCCTTCGATTACTACAAATTCCCGGTAAGATTCTCTTCTCCAGCAAAGTGTAGTCCAGATTGCTATCCCCGGAAAGTTTCTACGAAATATGAAACCAGACCAGATGTCATCCAACTTTATCAACCCCAGAAGAGTTGACGTCCATATCTAAAACTCGGTCATACAGCACCTCAGAAGGTTGTCCATCTCTTTTATCCCCAGTTGGGGTATATAAGAATTAAATTCCCCAGTAGAGCAATAAGCGACCAATTTTCCTGGAATTTCTCTATCCCCAAGCAGAAGTCAAACATTTTCAGCAGAATATCCTCAAAACAGAAAGCAAGAATCCCCAGCGGAGACGTTCTAAACAAGATTGAAGATTCATATTCTTCATCCCCAGCAATGGTCTAGGATTTATTTTCCCCAGCAAAAATGTTATACGAAGCTACCGATACACTTGAATGATATCTTGCATCCATACATCACTTACAAGTATCATAGCATATGCATACGAAACACATATAGTGCACTCTCATTTACTTTGAGAACATCATTATGCAATGCATTACATACATCATGACATTGCCTGAAACTAACTTTGTTTCTTTCAGGTTAGTTCACAAACAGATGAATATCATCAACAATTCTCAAAAAGGTTGCGGATTAATTCCTGAAACAAGATGGGGCAACTATCCATACAACAGGCGGTATGAATTCTCGAAATAGGACAGGCTTACCAACAAAAAGAAGGTCAAAGATTAAATTCCAAAAACAAGACGGGGCACCTATCTAGATGACCAGGTCCAAGATTAATTTCTGAAACAGGACGGGGCAACTATATGTATGACCGGGCGGTATGAATTCTCGAAACAAGACGGATTTGCCAACAGAAAACAAGTCAGAGATTAATTCCCAAAACAAGATGGGGCAACTATCTGTATAACCGAGTAAAGATTAACTCCTGAAACAAGACGGGGAAACTATCTTTATTACACCAGGAAAAGATTAACTCCTGAAATAGGACGGGGAAACTATCAACATGACCAAGTGGTATGAATTCTCGAAAAAGGACGAGTTTACCAATAAAAGGAAGACTGTAGATCAATTCCAGAAACAGGAAGGGGTGGATATCTACATGACAAGCATTTCCCTCAAAGACTGAATTCTGACAAGCATTTTCCTCAGAGACTAAACCTGACGAACAACTACTTAAACACCTTTCCTAGAGGTTCATTCTGGAAAGCATTCTTCATATACAGTCAAGTGTAGACTCATTCTGGTACTTCTATCAACAGTTATCTTGGATGGTGTCTATAAGCCCATCTTCGACAAACATTTTTTCACCTCTCTAAATGGCATCTTTAAGCCCATTCAAGCAATATTATCGACCAACACTGTTACCTCCTGCACATGCGAGTGCAAATTTTTGGGTATTTAAGTGTTCAATCATCTTCTACCTTCAGGTCACGAATGGCAAACATGCCAATCTAACTCCTCAGATATAAGAAGATTGAACAGGGGCAGCTATTGTACCCCAAATTTTCCCTCCCTCTTCTTCAAGACATTCTCCTAGGGTTCTCAAATGCTCAAGGTTGATCAAGAGTTGATCAGACAAATTCTCTTCCTAAGAAATGGACTTATAACTAGGGTTTCATTTTTCTCAAGGAAGTTTGGGTTTCTAAGGCCTCAAGTGGTTTCCATGTTTCCTTATATGTCTCTAAGAATTCTCATACTAAGTTTCATGCATTTCATCACAAGTGTGCTCAGTCAATGGCTCAGATGACTGAAAATTAACTTTATTGGATAAAAAGTCAAATGTGGTCAACATATAGTCAAACTTCAATATTTTTGGTCAACATCAAGTTTTTGAAGTCATATTCATCATTGATCAAGTTTTTATCATGATTCATTAAGGAAACCCTCAAATCATCAAAAGTCAAAAGTTGCCAAATTAGATTTTTTTCCTTGGGATAAGTCAATTGAACTTTGATCAAGAATAACTTTCACATGCTTCATCAGATATTCCCTAACCAAAGCTCATTTTGAAGGAATTTCAATTCTTTACAACTTTGTATCTCTAAGCTCAAGTCTAAAAATTGCTTTGTTTGAGAGATAGGGGCCAATACATTATAGGTCATTTCAAAAGTCAACAAAAAGACATTTTTGTCAAGGCAACTTACATCAAGATAAAGTCTCCAAATGAAAAAATGATCAACACAAAGATTTTAGAAGACATATTGAGATTTCCAAAAATTCATAGCTCACCTTCAAAGGGTAAAAATTGAGAGAGTTATGACCAGTGCAAGTTGGGAAATTTTCAGCAAAGGCATGAAGTTCAAATTGAGCAAACTTGAATCTTTGGGCTATTGGGCTATTATTTCGAAGTCCAAATGTGTTATATACTTCATACACCTCATATATTGCTCATTGTGATCGGTGGAAATAGAACTGACTGTTTTTGTAAGTTGGTTCGCGAAATGTCGCGGTAAGCAAGAGTCGCCACCGTCTTTTATATTCTCCAATATGGAAAGGACAAAAGCACAGCAAAATTCCTTCTTTGAGAATGTTTCTCGGTTCGGGAGGTAGATTTATAGAAATGGAAGGTGTTAGCACCCTTTCTATCCGTGGTTATCCACGGGCTCTTAGGTACTTGCTCTTATGTTTTCAAAAATTGTTTGCTTTTCAAGTGTTTGTGGGTTTTGAAAAAGTTTAGTTTGAAAATTTTCTAAGTAACTCTTGTATCGGTCCTCAAGAGTGTATGAAAAATTTGTTTGAAAACTTTTGAAAGTGTAGGTGTGAAAAGTTGTATTTTTGTTTGTTTTGAAAAGAGCAAGTACTTAAGAGAATCTACCTACTCTAAGGAATTAAGCTGTGTAAGAGTCCTTTAGATAGTGCTATCCCACCATTGAGAGGTAGGTAGCACCATCGTTGGAGGTGTTCGGGTCAATTCGATTAAGGGACATGTGTGGTCACCTAAGCAATGGTAGGATACCTTAGAAGTAACCCTAATGTCCTAGATCCTTTTATCCGAGGCAACCGTTTCGAGGCAACTGGATCTTTTAGACAAAGGGCGACCTCTAAGACGTCCTATACTTGATGACCACGTTCGAGGCAACCAGTGAGGCGTACCCTAGAAGTGGCATGTGCTTTGTGTGTTGTGTTTCAGTTAAGGTTATCTTGTACATGTTATTTGTGAGCTACGGATCAATTTTATTTACATACATTCTTTCATGCATTTAACAGTTAGGGGTGCGGAAAGTAAATTGCAGAAATGTAAATTCTAACTATTACAAGGCGCGGGTCTATACATCGCCAAAAAACAAAGACCCGTTTTGGTAAATAAGTGCGAAAAGTAAAGAAAGCAATAAACCTAATTACTATTACATTCTTGAAGCAGTTACATAATAATCAAAATAAAATAAATGCGCGCGAATAAAAATTAATCGGGAATGCCTTAAGGGTTTTGACCCTTTTAAGAAAAGAAATGAATTTTTTTGTCTTTTTTTGTGATTAAATGAAATTAAAACTAATGATTAAACTAATTAATTAATTTATTAAAAGGAAAAAAATGTTTTTGTATTTTTTATGTTTTTAATGAAATAAAATAAAAGGAATTAAAATTAAAAATTAATAAAAACCTAATTCTAAATTTATTTTAGTTATTTAAAAAAGTTAAAGTTGCCTAATTAAAGCTAATTCAATTTATTAATATTTAATTACAAAATAAAATGAAATTAATAATAATAATAATATTAGTTCTTTTTTTTTTGGTTTTTTATGGGAAAAGTTATTTATGTTAATTTAGTGATAATTAGAAAAATTAATTAATAAACAAACAAAATAGAAATATAAAATAAGAAGAAAAAGGGATGAACCAAAAAAGGGGGTTAAGTGAAGCAATCTGGGCCCAATAGTGATCAAGCCTCTTGCTGACTTTTGGAATTGCCTGGAGACACGTTGACTAGGGAGTATGGTGCTCCTTCATTTCTTGGCCTTTGGATCCATGATTATGGACATGTGGCGCATGGATTGGTGAGGCGTATGATGGACCCCTTCAGGAAGCCTGCATAGGAATATGTATAGAAAAAATGGAAATAAGCATTTGGGGGACCTGGGAATCGAACCCAAGTCCCATTGTTCACGTTCCAAGGCTTTGACCAACTGAGTTGCACGTTCCGTTCATTATCAAAATAACACGCAATTATTAAATTAGAAAACAAAAGCATATGCCTGAAAAAAATATAAAAACACGCGCTTTTTGAAACAACGAATGAGGAGGGGACGCGTCAGCGTCTTCTTCCTTTGATACTGGTTTTTTACCTGCGGATTTTTATCCGCATGTGGTTTCGCAGGCTTGCTCTGAAAATGCTCCTCAGGCCATGAAAATCCATTTCAAGACCATAGCTGATCTCGTTTCCACCTCCTGAATCCATTCATGCTTATGATTTGTCTTGATTGTGCCTGGAGATAGAATGCCTAAAAACAAACAATGCAAACCCTAGATGCGAGTATTATCATACAAAGCCCCAAAATGAAATTGAACAATATGGTTATGTTAGAAATCAAACAAGGAGTATGATTATGCCATTATTTTCCAGAAAAAATGCAAGAATAGAGAAACACGATTTCGTGTACAGGGGTGAGTTTGTGATGACTTACAGTGCTTGATATGGAGTCTCAGGGCGTGGTAAAGGTCTCTTTAGCTTCAGGGTATGGCAATGAAGGATCTCACGTGCTTTGTTTTGTCTGAAACTGCCTGCAACCTTGCTTTAGATCTCACACTTTTTTGACAAATTCCGAGTTTTTGCTCTGCCGTTTTAGGGATGCCTTTTTTTCGTCCATGAGGGTGGGAAGGCTTGCGTATATGTCTATCAATGAGAATCAAGCAATATTATGAGCCTTTAACCCTTGCAATGAAGTTTTGGATTTCTCCATAACCACCATTAAAGAAACTTGCCATTTTTGTTCAAAATTTGAATTTCATGCTCATAATAGGCTTGGCACGAATTTGGTATGTTCCTTATGATGCATCAAAGTCATTCAAACCACAAGATATCATTGAATTAATTTTTTTAATTTTTATTTGAATTTTATGGATTTAAAATGAATTAAATCAAATAAAATTAAATAAAAATAGAAAAATTAATGTTTAATCTTGAAATAAATCATGGGACACGTGGGTGGCATTGAAAAGATGAATCAAGTGGAAAAAGTGGGCCCCTTTTGTCAAAAATTGAAGTTTCAAGGATAGTTGACTTTTGCCATTTCACAAAAATTTCCCAACTTCTCCAATGCATATCTTGCTCAATTTTGATCATATGAACATGTTCTTGGACATTTTGGAAAGGTCTTGAAGTCCTATAACCAATGCCTTTGGTCTCATGTCATTTTGATTTACCAATCTCAAGTTATGGTCTTTGACTTAAAGTGCCTTTTTGTTGACTTTTGAAAATGACCTATAATGTTGAAATTGATAACTTTTTGTGAGAGCATTTCTTGGACTTGGAATGTGAAGATGAGTTGTAGTAAATGTCATCCCCTTCAAAATGAGCATTGGATGGGATTTTTCTGATGAACCATGAAAAAGTTATGCCTTGGTCAAGTTACAGTTGACTTTTCAGCTGTTCAAAAATAGAAACTTTTGCATCTTGATGATTTTTGAGCCATTCTTGTGGAATCATGATCAAGACTTGATCAAATGGTGATTGTGGCTTCAAAATAATATGTTGACCAAAATTTTTGACTTTTGACTGCCAAATGACCATTTTGCCCCTGTAGTTGACTGTGGAGCAATTAGGGTTTTTGACTGTGCAACTTGACCTTGTGAGCCTTGAAACTTGACATGTAGGTGCTTGACAATGTATATAGGCATGTGAGACTTTATTGAGCCCTTGAAAACCTCAACTTCCTTGCAAGAACCAAAACCCTAATTTGACTGGCTTAGGGGGGTGTTTGAACTGTGCAACCCTTGAGTAGACTTGAGCAAATTTAGATGATGCTTGTCAAAACTTTGAAGAATATGGGAGGGCAAATTTTGGGGTACAAAAGTTGCCCCTGTTCAATCTTCTTAGACCTGAGGATGTAGATTGGCTTGCGTGCCTTTCGTGATCCGAAGGTGGAAGATGATTGGACACTAGAGTGCCTAGAAATTTGCACTCACATAGTAGAATATCAACAGTGTGATGGCGGGAATGGGCTTATAGATGCAATTTGGAAAGATGGTGGAGAGGAGGATGGGCTTATAGATGCCATCTGGAGATGTGACATAATTTTGTCGGGAATGGGCTTATAGATGCCATTTGGAAATGTGATGGATAGTTGTGGAGAATGGGCTTATAGATGCCATCTAGGTGTCGATCACGTAAGAGATTCCTTAGAGAGAACTTGCGTACTTGAGAAAGATAATTTCCTGGCCTGTAACAGGTGTTGATCCTCACTCAGTCGCTCACAGACATGCCCTGGCTAGATACAGGTATCGAATCTGGGACTTCGAAAGGTTGATGGGTTGTCTCTACTGACAGGTTATTTCAGAAAAATCTTTAGGATTTAACTGAACCAGAGGAGGTTTTGTCTTTCTTGACGAGTTGTCTCTTTGGACGGGTTGTCTTCATGGACGGGTTGTCTTTATTGACAGGTTGTCTATAACGATTGGTGTCTATAATGATGAGTGTCTATGACGACGAGTGTGAGTGTCTATGACGACGAGTGTTTATAACGACGAGTGTCTATAACGACTGGTGTCTATACTGACGTTTCTCTATAACGACGAGTGTCTATAATGATGAGTGTCTATGACGACGGGTGTCTATGACGATGAGTGTCTATAATGACGAGTGTCTATGACGACGGGTGTCTATAATGACGGGTGTCTATAACGACGAGTGTCTATAATAACGAATGTCTATGACGACGGGTGTCTATGACGACGGGTGTCTATGACAACGGGTGTCTATGACGACGAGTGTCTATAATGACGGGTGTCTATGACAACGGGTGTCTATGACGACGAGTGTCTATAATGACGGGTGTCTATGACGACGGGTGTCTATGACGACGGGTGTCTATGACGACGGGTGTCTATAACGACGAGTGTCTATAATGACGGCCTGTCTCAAATGACGAGGTGTCTATAACGACGGTTGCCTATAACGACGAGTGTCTATGACAACGGGTGTCTATGATGACAGATGTCTATGATGACGGATGTCTATGATGACGGATTTGCGTCAGAAAAATCTTTTAGGAACCAGATTTGTCTTCTTTGACTGGATTTGTCTTCTTTGACTGGATGAGCATCAGAAAAACCTTTGGGATTTAACTGGACTTGTCTTCTTTGACTGGATTTGTCTTCTTTGACTGGATTGGTCTCTTTTGACTATATTTGTCTACTTTGACATAGCTGATCATTTAACTGCATCCTACCTGAAAGGTAAAGGTCAGTCATATGCAATGCATGATATGGATCAAGCAATGAGGTTCTCATGTATGAGATTGTATGATATGATGCGTGTATCATGACAATGTGATGTTTATGAATGTATCTTCGTCTAGGAAAGTAAATACTTGATGCATGCCAGGAAGCTGCATCCTGGGCTGATGTTGAAGAACAGAGCTCTTCGTTTCTGCTGGGGGATGATGATTACAAGAATAAACCGGTAGGAGAAGATGACTCCGTTGGGGAATAAACTTGTTGGAAAGATTACTCTACGGGGAATTACTCTATGGGAAGAGATGTTTCGCTGAGGTTTTAATGATAACTCCGTTGGGGATTCCATTGATGAGCTTTGTTGGGGAATTGATGAACTCCGCCGAGTGATAGGAAGAACTTCGCCGAGGACGATCTTTCCGTGGTAATTAGCTGAGGATAACCCAGTTATAAGCCCTGGTGGGGAATAACCTTTGAATATAGTCGGGGAGATACGTCTGTACTCCGCAGGGTATAAGCTTCCAAAATCTACTGGGGATAAGCTTCCAGAATCTACTGGGGAGATTGATTCAACTCTCCTGGGGAGACTTTTGGACTGTACTGGGGAATGGCTCCGCTGGATGTCTGTATTCCGCCGGGGAACAATCTTATATTAAGACTGCCGGGGATGCTTGCTTAGGAACATCTGTATACTCCGCTGGGGAATATTGAGATTTTCTGGGGATACCCATCTTCCTTAAGGCTGATTGTAGGCTAACTCTGCTTGGGGAGAGTATCGCTGACTTGCTGGAGGATACTGTGCCTTTTCAGGGTTGATGGGAGACCAACTCTGCTTGGAGAGAGTGTTGTTTATTCTTATCTTACTCACGGGGAGTGAAAGCATCTTGGTTACGTGCTTCAGCCGAGCCTACCTTGGTACCTTGGTGGACAGAGTAACCAGATCACTTAGACAATTCTTATTGGCCCAGTTCCTGTGGGAGAAGGTACCTGTGGAAATCTTGATAACCGCCGTTCTGACAAATCTCCTTCTGGTAGGCAAGTGACGAGATGACGGGACATAGTTGTACGCTTTTGATCCCTAACTTTTGCCTGGACCGCCCTTTCGGGTTTTCAGTCCATCGGGATACCCATTTTTGCTCAAGCCACCTTCTCAGGTTTTCGACTTGCCGGGTGTACAGATTTTTCTATTTCATCCCTTATTTTTGCTCGAACCCTTTTGGTTCGCCGGGAAGCCCTTATTTTTGCCTAGGTGTGTCAACCTAGCGGGTCTTTGATTATGCGCAGGATTTTTTTGACTATGTCCGTGCTCTCAGGATGAAGGGAGTTGTCACTGTTAGTAGTGCAGTGTTACCATGCCACCAGAAGATCTTCGTTTGATCGTCCAATGCCCCAAGTGATCCTGATGGAGATTTGCCCCAAGTTGGTTGGCCTTTTGAGAGATTCCCTGAATCTTGACTTAACTGCCCCAACTGATGGACAATGATCATGCCATGCCCCTTGATTGGAGGTGCTTTTGTTCATTTAGATATTCGTCGTGCGAACTTCTATGTTGTTCAAACAAATAGTCATATGCAAGCAATGTTATATTAAAAATGCATAACTTATGTCTGTCTTGAAGTTTTTGAAAATGCATTTTTTTTCATAAAAACAAGTGAAATTTTTTGTAAACTGTGATGTCAACTCGTTATTTTGCCGCAAGCCCTAAGGAGTCAGGATACCTTTCGTAACAGTATGCTTTCGAACTAACCCATGCTTCAGCTAGGACTTTTGAGGGTTGTAGCGTGGCTTGGTTCACGGGTTAAGAAACAAAAGATAAAGGCTCAAAGTATCTGTACCCACCCGCTCTTCGTGATATTCTTCAATCCTAAACTCAGCCAATCGTGCGTTAGACCTTGTTGAATCTTTGCTTTGATATATCAGTGATGGTTCGGACATTGACGATTTATTTTGAATAGGCATTCATTCCTTTTTTTGGTTGAGGGTTTGTAGGACCTCTTTCTTTTTGATTTCGTTATCCCTATTTTTTCCTGAACTGTTTCTTTTGTGATGACAGTCAGCGGGATGCCCCAGTTTTCGTAAGTCTCCTTCATAGGTTTTGACTTATTGGGCTTTTATTTTGAGAAATGATGACTGCCTATCTTTGTGATTATTCGGAACCATCACTGTCTTTTGTTTTTGTAAGGACTTTTTGGTGCCATTCGTTGTGCACTCGGATCAATTGAGAGAACTACCCTACCCCAGGTTATGATTAAGGGTTTTAATTTTGGAAAAGAAAAACTCCTACTTCTTTGGCTCAGAGGGGTTGACGAGGGATTATCTTCCTTATAACTCCAGTGTTTAGGAATTGAAACAATGTCTGTACCTCATCAGCGGGGTTCGTTCAAAAGCATATTGTAAATGTCGTGGTATCGTTTTCGTCATCCTCCCTCAAGAGGCTTAGAATTTTTCAATCAAGAGTTGATCATCACAGAAATATGAAAACAGTTTGCATATAGTGAATACGAAATAATTACTTCAAAACAGACATGTGTAATGCATTAATGAAATAACATCGTTTGACATGAATACAATGTTTGAACAATCAAAGAAAAATACAACTTGAACATTCGAATGAACAAAAAAAAAATTTCTAATCCTAGCCATGTTTTGGCAAGGGAGCAGTGATCACATTGGGAGTCTTTGGAGAGTCGAACTGGACTTCCTTTGCGTCGATCAGATCCTGAACCTTATTTCTCAAAGTCCAACAATCATCTGTAGCATGCCCCAGGCTGTCAGAATGATAAGCGCAACGAACGTTGGGGTTATACCTTGAAGGTGTCCTGTTGGGATTCTTAGGAGGGTCCCTTAGAGTTACCAACTTGGTCCCCAGCAGCTGTGGCAATGTCTGGGACAAGGTCATGCCGAGGGGAGTGAATTGCCTTTTAGGTCTCTCTTCCCTTTGTTGGTTGCGATGTTGAGGAGCACCGGCCGGTTTTGAAATAACCACCGCGTTGACAGCACTAGATTCTTTCTTGGATGGTCTCTTCTCAGTGTTCGAGGAGTCACCAGTTTGTATCTTTCCAGACTTGATACCAGCTTTTATCCTTTCACCAGTCAAGATCAGATCTGTAAACCCAGCAGAGGAATTTCCAATCAGATGGTTGAAGAACGGACCAGACAGGGTCCCCAAGAACATATCAACGAGTTCACGGTCAGTCAGAGGTGGTTGCACCCTTCCAGCAAGGTCTCTCCACTTTTGCGCATAATCTTTGAATCCTTCGCCCGTCCCTAGTGACATACCCTGGAGTTGGGTACGCGTAGGAGCGAGGTCGGCATTATACTGATACTGCTTGTAAAAGGCAGCAGCGAGGTCCTCCCAGTTGCGGATACTGGCTCCATCCAGCTGATAGAACCACTCGAGTTGAGTCCCCGACAGACTATCCTGAAAGAAGTGAATCCACAAATTTTTGTCAGCCGTGTAGGGCTGGATCCTCCTTATGTATGATCTGAGATGCAGCTTAGGACATGATGCCCCATCGTATTTTGCAAAAGCAGGTGCTTTGAATTTGTGAGGGATCACCACCCCAGAAGATAAGCCTAGGTCTCCAAAGTCCAACCCAGGCACACGTTGAATCTCCATAGTGTTTAACCGGTCCTCCAGCTGTTTGTACCTGTCCTCAGCAGGAGGGTACTGTTCATCATTGAAATCTGTCTCGGTGTCGGAGACCATGGGACTAGGAACCTCTCTCCCTTGTGGACTGCCTTTCCCAGCAGAGGAAGGAGTCTGATCAGCCTCCTTTTGTGATCCATTCCCATATCTGCGTCTAGGGTTGAACAAAACAGTCCTCTTCTTCTTCTTCTTCTGAATCAGAGTCTTCAATTCCTGTTGACCCTGGGCTAGGCTCATGACCAACTCCTGGAACTGGGCGTTCTGGGCCTGGAGGGCCTTGATAGCTTGTTCATTGGATGATTCAGGATTCATGATGATGGCTGAAATAAACAGCGAAGAAGATTAAGCAACCTGTAGAACAGAGTACCTGTAATGCAATGATATATATGTATGCATGCGATGTTTTCAAGGATCTCGCGGGGTAAACATGAAAATTGTTAGAATTGAATCCAGTTGCTTGATTGAAGGTACTTCATATTGTTGAGAGTCCTTCTTCAAGAGTCAAGGCTCACCATATCGAGTGGGTCATAGCCCCTGGCTCAAGTTATCAACCTTGGCTAGAGGAAAATAAATCCCCTTTGCCCCTTGCTAGACATTTGATTCATCGTGACCTGCATCACAAACCCTCGAGATCCTTGAAATGGATTAGTCTTTATGCAGGATGTATGCAATGGTATGATGTTATGCTATGCATGGAATGATGTAAGTAGGCCCTGTAATGAGTCCCAATTAAGGACTGTAAACAAAACCTGCAAGGAACTCGTGTTGTTAGATAACAAGCATGCAAGTAATTCAGGTATGAAAGCACACAAGTCACACATGTAGCCTTAAGTTTAGGCCAGCATGAAGTTTGGGTACTACCCTCTTTCAGTTTCGTTGGTTAAGACCTGTCATATCAAAAGTAACCGGGTTCTAAGGAGCTCAATATCATTGGATTGTTTTCTGTGTTCATTGTTTCGATTTAGCCACTGAACTGGCGATCAAAATATTCCAAGAAAACAACCCTCAATGAGTGTAGTATCGAGTATCAACCAACTTCGGACTGCACCAAAGTCAGTTATCTCACTACCCCTAAAGAGGCCAGGATGGTTCAATTAAGGTTCCTAAGGTCAGTTGATGCTTCACGACACCACGCGGCGGCCCCGTACTCTCCTTGACTTGACTCAAGGGTTACCGGTACTCACCAAAGTGCCACATCAACGTAGCAGACTGCTTCAACCGTGTCGGTATACCCCGCACAGTTCCCTCACAGCCTTGTTGCTACTTTCTAAGAAGGTATCCCCCAGATCCGGGTTAGGATCTATAGAACTCCCAAGACAGTGCCCACAATAATAAAGCAAACAAAACAAAGCAATTGAAAACACAAGTATGAGCTATCCTAAGGTACACCTCACTTTTCAGTGTCCCCAGCAGAGTCGCCAGTTCTGTGATCGGTGGAAATAGAACTGACTGTTTTTGTAAGCTGGTTCGCGAAATGTCGCGGTAAGCAAGAGTCGCCACCGTCTTTTATATTCTCCAATATGGAAAGGACAAAAGCACATCAAAATTCCTTCTTTGAGAATGTTTCTCGGTTCGGGAGGTAGATTTATAGAAATGGAAGGTGTTAGCACCCTTTCTATCCGTGGTTATCCACGGGCTCTTAGGTACTTGCTCTTATGTTTTCAAAAATTGTTTGCTTTTCAAGTGTTTGTGGGTTTTGAAAAAGTTTAGTTTGAAAATTTTCTAAGTAACTCTTGTATCGGTCCTCAAGAGTGTATGAAAAATTTGTTTGAAAACTTTTGAAAGTGTAGGTGTGAAAAGTTGTATTTTTGTTTGTTTTGAAAAGAGCAAGTACTTAAGAGAATCTACCTACTCTAAGGAATTAAGCTGTGTAAGAGTCCTTTAGATAGTGCTATCCCACCATTGAGAGGTAGGTAGCACCATCGTTGGAGGTGTTCAGGTCAATTCGATTAAGGGACATGTGTGGTCACCTAAGCAATGGTAGGATACCTTAGAAGTAACCCTAATGTCCTAGATCCTTTTATCCGTGGCAACCGTTTCGAGGCAACTGGATCTTTTAGACAAAGGGCGACCTCTAAGACGTCCTATACTTGATGACCACGTTCGAGGCAACCAGTGAGGCGTACCCTAGAAGTGGCATGTGCTTTGTGTGTTGTGTTTCAGTTAAGGTTATCTTGTACATGTTATTTGTGAGCTACGAATCAATTTTATTTACATACATTCTTTCATGCATTTAACAGTTAGGGGTGCGGAAAGTAAATTGCAGAAATGTAAATTCTAACTATTACAAGGCGCGGGTCTATACATCGCCAAAAAACAAAGACCCGTTTTGGTAAATAAGTGCGAAAAGTAAAGAAAGCAATAAACCTAATTACTATTACATTCTTGAAGCAGTTACATAATAATCAAAATAAAATAAATGCGCGCGAATAAAAATTAATCGGGAATGCCTTAAGGGTTTTGACCCTTTTAAGAAAAGAAATGAATTTTTTTGTCTTTTTTTGTGATTAAATGAAATTAAAACTAATGATTAAACTAATTAATTAATTTATTAAAAGGAAAAAAATGTTTTTGTATTTTCTATGTTTTTAATGAAATAAAATAAAAGGAATTAAAATTAAAAATTAATAAAAACCTAATTCTAAATTTATTTTAGTTATTTAAAAAAGTTAAAGTTGCCTAATTAAAGCTAATTCAATTTATTAATATTTATTTACAAAATAAAATGAAATTAATAATAATAATAATATTAGTTCTTTTTTTTTTTTGGTTTTTTATGGGAAAAGTTATTTATGTTAATTTAGTGATAATTAGAAAAATTAATTAATAAACAAACAAAATAGAAATATAAAATAAGAAGAAAAAGGGATGAACCAAAAAAGGGGGTTAAGTGAAGCAATCTGGGCCCAATAGTGATCAAGCCTCTTGCTGACTTTTGGAATTGCCTGGAGACACGTTGACTAGGGAGTATGGTGCTCCTTCATTTCTTGGCCTTTGGATCCATGATTATGGACATGTGGCGCATGGATTGGTGAGGCGTATGATGGACCCCTTCAGGAAGCCTGCATAGGAATATATATAGAAAAAATGGAAATAAGCATTTGGGGGACCTGGGAATCGAACCCAGGTCCCATTGTTCACGTTCCAAGGCTTTGACCAACTGAGCTGCACGTTCCGTTCATTATTAAAATAACACGCAATTATTAAATTAGAAAACAAAAGCATATGCCTGAAAAAAAATATAAAAACGCGCGCTTTTTGAAACAACGAATGAGGAGGGGACACGTCAGCATCTTCTTCCTTTGATACTGGTTTTTTACCTGCGGATTTTTATCCGCATGTGGTTTCGCAGGCTTGCTCTGAAAATGCTCCTCAGGCCATGAAAATCCATTTCAAGACCATAGCTGATCTCGTTTCCACCTCCTGAATCCATTCATGCTTATGATTTGTCTTGATTGTGCCTGGAGACAGAATTCCTAAAAACAAACAATGCAAACCCTAGATGCGAGTATCATCATACAAAGCCCCAAAATGAAATTGAACAATATGGTTATGTTAGAAATCAAACAAGGAGTATGATTATGCCATTATTTTCCAGAAAAAATGCAAGAATAGAGAAACACGATTTCGTGTACAGGGGTGAGTTTGTGATGACTTACAGTGCTTGATATGGAGTCTCAGGGCGTGGTAAAGGTCTCTTTAGCTTCAGGGTATGGCAATGAAGGATCTCACGTGCTTTGTTTTGTCTGAAACTGCCTGCAACCTTGCTTTAGATCTCACACTTTTTTGAAAAATTCTGAGTTTTTGCTCTGCCATTTTAGGGATGCCTTTTTTTCGTCCATGAGGGTGGGAAGGCTTTCATATATGTCTATCAATGAGAATCAAGCAATATTATGAGCCTTTAACCCTTGCAATGAAGTTTTGGATTTCTCCATAACCACCATTAAAGAAACTTGCCATTTTTGTTCAAAATTTGAATTTCATGCTCATAATAGGCTTGGCACGAATTTGGTATGTTCCTTATGATGCATCAAAGTCATTCAAACCACAAGATATCATTGAATTAATTTTTTTGATTTTTATTTGAATTTTATGGATTTAAAATGAATTAAATCAAATAAAATTAAATAAAAATAGAAAATTAATATTTAATCTTGAAATAAATCATGGGACACGTGGGTGGCATGGCAAAGCTGAATCAAGTGGAAAAGGTGGGCCCCTTTTGTTAAAAATTGATGTTTCAAGGATAGTTGACTTTTGCCATTTCACAAAAATTTCCCAACTTCTCCAATGCATATCTTGCTCAATTTTGATCATATGAACATGTTCTTGGACATTTTGGAAAGGTCTTGAAGTCCTCTAACCAATGCCTTTGGTATCATGTCATTTTGATTTACCAATCTCAAGTTATGGTCTTTGACTTAAAGTGCCTTTTTGTTGACTTTTGAAAATGACCTATAATGTTGAAATTGATAACTTTTTGTGAGAGAATTTCTTGGACTTGGAATGTGAAGATGAGTTGTAGGAAATGTCATCCCCTTCAAGATGAGCATTATATGGGATTTTTCTGATGAACCATGAAAAAGTTATGCCTTGGTCAAGTTACAGTTGACTTTTCAGTTGTTCAAAAATAGAAACTTTTGCATCTTGATGATTTTTGAGCCATTCTTGTGGAATCATGATCAAGACTTGATCAGATGGTGATTGTGGCTTCAAAATAAGATGTTGACCAAAAATTTTGACTTTTGACTGCCAAATGACCATTTTGCCCCTGCAGTTGACTGTGGAGCAATTAGGGTTTTTGATTGTGCAACTTGACCTTGTGAGCCTTGAAACTTGACATGTAGGTGCTTGACAATGTATATAGGCATGTGGGACTTGATTGAGCCCTTGAAAACCTCAACTTCCTTGCAAGAACCAAAACCCTAATTTGACTGGCTTAAGGGGGTGTTTGAACTGTGCAACCCTTGAGTAGACTTGAGCAAATTTAGATGATGGTTGTCAAAACTTTGAAGAATATGGGAGGGCAAATTTTGGGGTACAACACTCATGTAGCCCCTTGATCTATTTTATTTTAATTATTTTGATTTTATTCATTATTAATTCAAAATAAACAAGATAAAATACAAGGCTTATTAGCAAAGGTCCAAGCCCATGTTTGTTGACCTAATTCATGCTATATATTCTCCTCAAATCAGACATGAAGGACCAGGGACCCTTATACAAAGAAACTTGTCAAAAATCTCAAAAATCTCAAGAAACCTAAAATAACTTAAAACCCTACTTACAGCTCCTTTCACTACAAACGAACCATCTGATTCATTCCCAGGAAGATCAGAGGGTAAGATGAGATCGTTTGCAATGATCTAAAGGGTAAGATGTAATTTTTTTATTCCTCACATTTATTTTCTTTTAATAATTATGTAAATGTTTACGGGTTGTAATAGCTTAGGATTTTTACTTTCCGCATTTTATTATTTTATATCTGCCCCGAAGCCTTGTAATAGTCTAGGTTTTATTTTCTGCTTTTATTTTCCGCATATTTATAGCTTTATTATTTTTACTATTGCTATTAGTAATTAGGATTTTATGTCAATATTAAAATAAAATGGTAGCAAACCCTAAATATGAACATAACTTAAAAACAAATCACTTTGTACACCCGCACCTCTAGGGTAACCTCCCTTGTTACCTTCGAAATGAAAATAATCATGTCCCTCGAGCGTGGGGACGCTTTAGAAAAGTCCCTCCAATACAAAAGATCATAATCCCTCGATGACCCTTTCTATGTTGCCTTCGGTAAATGATCTAGTCCCTCGATGATAATTGCTAAAGCGTCTTCACGAGTTGCCTACGGTAACTATACGATGACCCACGCCCGTCCCTTCACATCCAACGATAAGGCTTCCTACTAAATAATGGTAGGATAGAATCATATAAAGGAGGAGGAAAAGTACAATAAAGACCTTGAGTAGGTAGATCGTTGTTAATCGCTTGCTCACAAATCTCTTCAAAACAAAAAACATTTCATACAGACACTTTCAAAAATATTTTCAAACACTTTGTACACATTCTCGAGGACAGATGCGAGGATCATTACAAAGTCTTGCCTTGCAATTAGCATTTTCAAAATATTTCCAAACATACAGAACATAAATCAATTTTCAAAAAGTGATCTAGAGATTAAGAGCCCGTAGATAACTACGGATGAAAAGGGTGCTAACACCTTCCCTTTTCATAACCTACCCCCAAAACTCAATAATCTCAAGGTCTTTCATGTTCTTTTCACCATTTCCCTATTGGATAAAATAAAAGTTGGTGGCAAATCTTGCTATCCGCATATTTGCGATAAAATGCAAATACAAGTCAGTTCTCTCACCGTATTACACTTGTACATCAAAAAGAGGATATTCCCTCTAACATGCAGACCACAACACATAGGGTGTTTTATGATCATCAACCTTTCAAACAGACTGTCCAGAAAAGGAAACTTTTGCTTCTCCCAATCCTTCTGGACAACTCATCATGACTGTAAGTTGATTTTCTAGAATGTTAACTTACCTCAAGTTGATGCGTCTCCATTGCACACAACCTCTAGAGTGTCTCTTCCACTTTAGCATAACAAGAGTTCAATGTTCTCATAGACTTGATAAAAGATATCAAGTTTGAGTAAACAACCTCCATCATGTTTGAGAGAAACACCAGTCATACCAAGTTGAGAAAAATAAATTCTCAACACAAAGATGTCAAGGCACTATATATGACATCTCAAGAATCTCTAACTCCAGATTATGGATTCTTCTTCATCACCTTCTATGATCACCCTGATAATCACACGACTTCCTGCATAATAGTAGTATAACTTATAGTTAATGCACACTCATAAAAACACATCTCTCTGCTTTAACAGGACACGAACAGCTGGCTTCTTTGATCAGAAGAAACTACCAACTGACAGAGAGAATTTCCTTGACATATGACCTTGACCTTCATGTGCAAATAATTAGCTGAGATAACATATTTCTCCAGGGAACTTAAGCTCAACCTCTACACTTCCTACTTGCTTGACTCATAAATAAACTAAACCAAGAAGTAAACAATTGGTTGACTGTGATCGGTGGAAATAGAACTGACTGTTTTTAGCTGGTTTCGCGAAATGTCGCGGAAGCAAGAGTCGCCACCGTCTTTTATGTTCTCCAACATGGAAAGGACAAAAGCACAACAAAATTCCTTATGAGAATGTTTCTCGGTTCGGGAGGTAGATTTATAGAAAGGGAAGGTGTTAGCACCCTTTCTATCTGTGGTTATCCACGGGCTCTTAGGTACTTGCTCTTATGTTTTCAAAATTTGTTTGCTTTTCAAATGTGTGTGTGTGTTTGAAAAAGTTTCGTTGAAAAATTTCTAAGTAACTCTTGTATCTGTCCTCAAGAGTGTATGAAAAATTTGTTTGAAAACTTTTAGAAAGTGTGAAGTGTGAAAAGTTGTTTTTGTTTGTTTTTTAGAAGAGCAAGTACTTAAGAGAAATATACCTACTCTAAGGAATTAAGCTGTGTAAGATTCCTTTAGATAGTGCTATCCCACCATTGAGAGGTAGGTAGCATCATCGTTGGAGGTGTTCGGGTCAATTCGATTATCGAGACAGTGTGGTCACCGAAGCAATGGTAGGACACCTTAGAAGTAACCCTAATGTCCTAGATCCTTTTATCTGAGGCAACCATTTCGAGGCAACTGGATCTTAGACATAAGGGTGACCTCTAAGACATCCTATACTTGATGACCACGTTTCGAGGCAACGAGTGAAGCGTACCCTAAGAGTGGCATGTGCTTTGTGTGTTGTTTTCCAGTTAATTGTTTTTGTACATGTTATTCGTGAGCTATGGATTAATTTTATTTACCATACATTTTTTCACGCATTTAACAGTTAGGGGGTGCAGAAAGTAAATTGCGGAAACATAAATCCTACGCTATTACAAGGCGCGGGTCTATACATCGCCAAAAATACAAAGACCCGTTTTTGGTAAATAAGTACGAAAAATTAAATAAAGCGATAAAAACCTATTTAACTATTACATTCTTGGAAGCAATTACATAATAATCAAAATAAAGTAAATGCGCGCGAATAAAAATTAATCGGGAATGTTCTAAGGGTTTTGACCCTTTTAAGAAAAGAAATTGATTTTTTTTGTCTTTTTTGTGATTAAATGCAATTAATAACTAATAATTAAACTAGTTAATTAATTATTAAAAGAAAATATTTTTGTGTTTTTATGTTTTTTGAAATAAAGTAAAAGAATTAAAATTCTAAGTTAACCTAATTCTAAATTATTTTAGTTATTTTAAAAAAGGTTAAAATTGCCTAATTAAAGCTAATTCAATTATTTAATATTTATTTACAAAAATAAAATAATAATAATAATAATAATGTTAATTATTTTTTTTTTGGATTTTTTTGTAAAAAATGTTAATTATGTTAATTGTCAATAATAAAAATAATTAAAAAGATTAATAATTAAATTAAAAGATATAAAAAAAGAAAAGAAAAGAATAAACCAAGGGAAGGGGGTATGGGCCAGAATGGAAGGTGTATGTGGAATTTGAGGCCCATTTGAATCTTCAGCCACGTTGACTTTTTCTGGTTGCCTACGCCCACGTTGACTCCTGAGCACCATGGTCCTCATGCTTTGGCCACTGGATTTGCACTGATGGACACTTGGAGCGCTGGGATGTGAGGCTTATGGTGCACATCATCTTGGAATCTGCACATGAAAGCATTTGAAAAAATAATATTGGAATTATGGGGGGACCTGGGAATCGAACCCAGGTCCCAAGGGTCCATACACGTCCATCCAAGCCACTGAGCCAAGCGCGTTTATTTGTAAACCTAATAAACAAAGAAAAACAAATATGAAAACAAGCGTTATTCTGGAAACTAACAAAAATCCGCGCGCTTATTTGAACTGGCTAATCACATGGAGGCACGTCCTTCATCTTCTTCGTTCCTGTAAAAACATAAAACACATAGCGGGGGTTTTAAACCCTCACAAAATGCAAGCAATCAAAAAATAGCGATTAGACGCTCGTTGTATATAAATTGGGCGCAAGGTGTGTTTTAGCTTCGTCTCATCCTGCTGGGTTTGGCCATGTAAGTCTTGAGGCTTAATTTTATACTATGTGAAAAACCCCAAATTACAAGCTCTGAAAAACCTAGAAATCAACAATGGCATTTTGCGTTTTAAGGCACCATAATCAAATTAAGTCATATGGAAAGCTTTGTATGGATCTTGTGAGCATAATGCAATCAACAACAAGTGTTAAAAATGCACAAATGGAGGTTTGTGATTTTGGAAAAGAATGCAAACCGTATGAGTTGTGTAGCGCGATTTCTTGAGTGTGAGGACTTGTTTGTGCTTGCAAAAGGTTCCTGGTGATGTAAGGAACGTGTTTGGATAAAAAAGAAAGCTTGAATTGTGTTGGAAAATGGTTTTCAGTTTCACACTTTTCTCTTGAAATTTTGAAATTGGTTTGGCCGTTTCTGAGTTTTCTAGGTCGTGAATGCTATTGGGAAGGCTTGCCTATATGTCCAACAATGAGAATCAATCAATATAATGAACATTAAACCAATGCAATGAAGTTTTTGATTTTGCCCATAACCACCATTGAACCACTTGCCATTTTTGCTCCAAATTTGAATTTTATGCTTGAAATAGGTCTTGCACGAATTTGGTATATGTTTTATGGTGTATCAAAGCTATTCAAAACAAAAAATATCCCTTAATTAATTTTCTTGATTTTTATTTGAATTTTAAAGATTTAAAATGAATTAAATCAAATAAAATTAAATAAAAATAGAAAAATTAATCTTTAATCTTGAAATAAATCATGGGACACGTGGTAAGCATGGCAAAGCTGAACCAAGTGGAAAACGTGGGCCCTTTTTGTCAAAAATGAAGTTTCAAGGATAATTGACTTTGGCCATTTCACAAAAATTCCCCAACTTCTCCAATGCATATGTTGCTCAATTTTGATCATATGAACATGTTCTTGGACATTTTGGAAAGGTCTTGAAGTCCTATAACAAATGCCTTTGGTCCCATGTCATTTTGATTTACCAATCTCAAGTTATGGTCTTTGACTTAAAGTGCCTTTTTGTTGACTTTTGAAAATGACCTATAATGTTGAAATTGATAACTTTTTGTGAGAGCATTTCTTGGACTTGGAATGTGAAGATGAGTTGTAGGAAATGTCTTCCCCTTCAAGATGAGAATTGGATGGGATTTTTCTGATGAACCATGAAAAAGTTATGCCTTGGTCAAGTTACAGTTGACTTTTCAACTGTCCAAAAATAGAAACTTTTGACATCTTGAGACTTTGTGAGCCATGTTTGTGGAATCATGATCAAGAATTGATCAAATGATGATTGTGGCTTCAAAATAAGATATTGACCAAATTTTTTGACTTTTGACTGCCAAATGACCATTTTACCCCTACAGTTGACTGTGAAGCAATTAGGGCTTTTGACTGTGCAACTTGACCTTGTGAGCCTTGAAACTTGACATGTAGATGCTTAACAATGTATATGAGCATATGGGACTTGATTGAGCCCTTGAAAACCTCAACTTCCTTGCAAGAACCAAAACCCTAATTTGACTGGCTTAGGATGATGGTTTGACTGTGCAACCCTTGAGTAGACTTGAGCAAATGCTTGCCAAAAACTTTGAAGAATATGGGAGGGTAAATTTTGGGGTACAACATTGACCATTATTCAACCCACCAATCTAAGATATGTTTCCTGAATAAAACATCTTATATACAAGCCTAGATGCCTCATGTGATGCGGTGGGAGAACTGACTAGAAGTTTTGCGTTTCATTCGCACTTGTGCGGTTAGCAAGAGTAGCCACCGACTTTTCTTTTATCCAAAAGGAAAGGTAAAAAAGCACAGGAAAGACCTTTCGAGAATTTTCTCGGGTTCGGGGGGTAGATTATGAAAAGGGAAGGTGTTAGCACCATTTTCATCCATGGTTTCCCATGGGATCTTAGTTACTCGTTTTAGATCACTTGCTTTTGTTTGATTGTGTGCTTGTGGTGTGGGTTTTGAAAGTATTTTGGAAAATCTGTTTGTAATGGTTCTCGTCTCTATAAGAATGTATACAAAGTTTTGTTTTGAAAAATGGTTCAAAGATGTGTTTGTGAATCGTGTTTTAAAAAGTGTTTTGAAAAGAGGTTTTGTAATGGTTCTCGTCTCTATAAGAACGTATACAAAATGTTTTGTCTTTTGAAAGTGTTTTGAAATGGAAGTGTAGGTGTGAAAGTTTTTGTCGTGAGCAAGCGAGTAACTAAGAGCGAATCTATCTACTCGAAAGGTCTTAAGTTGTTCTTTTCTTCTTCCTTTTAATGGTGCTATCTTACCATTGATTTGGTAAGAAGCCCCACCATTGGATGTAATGGGACAGGCGCGGGTCAATTTTACAATCATTGAAGGCAACTTGTGAGACGCTCTAGCAGTTTTTGTACGGGACGAGATCATTTTAATCGAAGGCAACATCGAGGGTCATCGAGGGTCTATGATCTTTGTTTATCGAAGGGTCATTGCTATAGTGTCTCATATTCGAGGGACATGATTGTATTTCCGACGCAACAAGCGAGGTTACCCTAGAGGTGCGCGTGTGAGAAGTGTGTTGGTTTCAAGTTATTTTATTCTTGGATTAGGTCATCTAGCGATTAATTTTTGAATCTTGCCATACATGCCTAATTACTATACAGTATATAGAAATCAATAAATTGCGGGAATTAAAATTCTAAGCTATTACAAAAGTATTCGGGAATGGGGGTACAATTGTTATAAATGGGGATGAATCAAATGAAAATAGCAATGTCCAAATATCAAACAATACAACCAAATCGAATTGTTGTGCGATTTAATATAAAGCTATGGCAATTTATAAAAATCAATAAAGTATGAAATGCAATGTATTTACTTAAAAAAAAGAAAAATAAAACCTATTCTAAAAAAGAAATTGATTTGAATTATAATCTTTATTAATATTTTTTTGTGTATTTTTATTAATTATGAATAAAAGTTTAAAGAAAGAAAACTAATTAAATTAATGTTTTTGATGTTTTTTTTATTAAGTGTAAAAAAAATTAATAAAGACAAATTATAAAAAAAAAGAAAATGATAAAAAAATTAACTTCAAGACTTAAATTAATTTAATAAAAAAAAGTATTGAGTTTTATTAATAATTTTATTAAAAAAAGAAACAAATTAACTAACAAATGACAAATGGGCTTAAGGGATTTAAAGGATGCTTGGCCCAAAGAAAAATCGTCATTGCTGAAACAAAAAAAAAAAAACAAGGCCAGATGAGGGGTACAAAACGCGTTTGGGCCCTAGAGTTTGAACAAGACAGGCCAAATGCTCTCTTAAGCTGTCTAATGTGTTTGATTAGGGATGCAAAAACAAAATTAGGGTTTGACCCCTTTCTACAGAGCGGCGGCGTTGTCTCCTTCATCCCTTTGTTCCAAATTCGTTCATCTTTCTCGTTAAACATCCCTATTCCCTTCCTAATTTCATGAGTGAAACGACCCTTGGCCTCTTGGTCTCACTCTGGTTTGCGCTTTTTCTGAAATCCCTAAGTTTGAAATTAACTTATCTAAGGGGTTTGAATTTTGTTTTGATCTGATCTTCCCTCTACCCTTAAGTTGTCGGAGCGCCTCTCAACCTCACCTCCTAACTGAACGCTAACGGTTTCGTTCTTGAAAGGTAAAGTTCTGTTTTGATGAGCTTTAAACAATTTTTTGTTATTTTTTTGTCTTGTTCATGTGTTTTATGTTAACCTACTGTACTATCCATTGCGATGTAGGAAATGTTATGAAGAAGGAGAAGTATCCATACCTATTGGAAATTCCTGTGAAGGTGAGATGGAAAGTAGCGCTCCCTGGTGGCCGGAGGCGTGAGGAGGAAGAGATGATGGTTGAATGCGCGCTTCTGGTAACCTTGTCTTTTCTATCTTCTTTGTTGAATGATGATGATGTTGTGCTTCTGGGTTTTGTGGTTTTTTCGTACTTTGTTAGATGTTGTTTGCTGATGATTTGATGATGTTGATTATCTGGGACTTTGTGATTGTTTACTGTATTTGCTTTTGTTGTGATGAGGATTATTGGCTGTCTTCAGTTTGAACGGTTTACTGGTTTTTTGGTGATGGTTGTTGGTTTGGATAGTTTGTTTTCCTTTGGTTTTTGATTTTGGTTTAATAGGTTTGATGGTTACAGTTTTGGGATATTTTTGTCTCTTTTTGTTTTGGTTACAGTTTGGCTTGGTATGTTGTTGTTACAGTTGCAGGTTTGGTTTGGGATATTGGTTATGCAGGTTTGGTGTTGAAAATGGTTTTTTAGTTTGGAGGTTGGTTGTTGAGGTTTGAAAACTGGTTTGGGACTTTCTTTCGACAGTGCAGGCCTTGTGAGTTTGTGATTTTTTTGTTGATGGTTTTGGAATTTTACTGGTTTTTGTTACAGTTGAAGGTTGGTGGTGTTTGAAGGTTGGTGGCAGTTTTGGGTTTTTGAATGTTGGTTTGATAGTTTGGGTATGGCAAGTCTTGTTGATGGATTGCAGTTTGATGAGTTTGGGATTTTTGTATGTTTGAAAATGGTTTGTAACAGTTTTGAGGGTGGTTTGACAGTTTTTGATACTTGAAATTTTTGTTTCAGTTTTTTCTGAGTTTTATCAAATGTTCTCCCTCTCTTCTTGAGAATTGTATATTGTTATATTAGTTGCTTTTTTGTTTGACAGCTTATTCAAAATGGTGGGAAAACCACCAAATTTTGAATACGTTGGCATGTTCTCCTTATGCTCTTTTCCTTGCAGTTTTGTTTTCTAGCAATTCTGGTGCAATTGTGACAGCAGGGCAACATCCCTAGGTGACTTCTTTCCTCTCTCTCTCTCTCTCTCAATGACCCTAAGCCAAATGCTTTTTTTTCTGAAAAGTTTGCAATAAAAGGAAAATGATGTAAATGCCTATTTGAACAAGCCTCTTGCTTGTTGACTTGGTTATTATACTGCTATACTTCTTTGCTGCCTGCTTCCTACTGCTATGCTACTGCTTGTATTTTGTTTTGCCATGTTGTTGCATTCAGTTTGGACTATTTGTTTTGTCCAGCTTGCTTGCATTGTTTGTTTGGTGATGCGCTACAAATTTTGTTTGGACAGCCTTGTTGCATTACGTTTGGAATATGTTTGGCTGCATTTCTTGTTTGGATAGCTTGTCTATATTTCTCTTGTTTGTGAACCAAGAAGAATAATCTTCTTGTGATTTGCAAATAAGAATGTGATGAATTAAAAATATAGCCCTCTGATTCCAAGTTGCAAACTTTAATGATGAACATTTTTCTTTCTTTTGAAAATTCTTACTTATGCCCAATTAACTGTACTAACTATTTTTCTGTCTTTCGTTTTCATATGAGCACAACTGGATGGTGGCAAAGCAGAGGAAGCAAGAGACTCTGTGGCAAGCATGGAAGAAATGGAAGCTCAGTCAACCTTAGGCATAGATTCACATTCTTTGTAATTTAGAGAGAAACACTCAATCAATTGTACTAATTTATTTTTCAAATACAATAAGTTGTAAAACCTAAAGCATTTAAATAATAAATTTTTTTGTAACAACTTTTGGAATAAATGAAAAAAGTCTTATGAGATATTCTGATGTCCATTAAAATCCTTTACTATCAATAAATCACAATTTTCTCTTCGCATCTTCACTAATTCTTTAAGATTCCCGATCAAGATAATTGAAACTGCATTCCAATAATTCCAATCAAGATAACTTAAACTCCAAGTAATCCAATAATTATGTAATCTTGCAACTGCGTTCTAATCAGAACATGCACTGTCTATTCCATAAACAAGTAAATATTTATTCCATAAACAAGCAAATGTCTTGACAGACGCAAATTATCTGGTTAACCTGGACCAAACAAAACATGAATGTCCCAAATGACAGTCTTAGATCCCATCTCTTGTCTCAAACAAACATGCCTTGAGAACAAACATTAATCTTTCAGTAAACTTGAAAAAGCATGAAAACATGTGAAAGCCAATTGGATCTTTGTGAATTCATTTCTTTTGAGAATTGCAAGTAAAACCCTAATTGCTTGTTTACTGCCACAGGAGAAAATCTGTCTGATCGATTCCTGAGCCAACTTGAACATCTGAGAAACCCTAGGGTTGTGTTCTTTATGAAAAATGGGAGGGCAAATTTTGGGGTACAACACCTCCTCTTCCAAATCAGGAGTTGGTTCTAAACATATGTTATCACCACATATTTGTCTGGCACCCAGAGCATCTGTTATGCAATAGGAATGTGCATGTCTGCTGACATAATGTCCCAACATCTTGTAGGATATTAGTTCCGTTCTTCTGGAAATCACAAAACAAAGCTTGGTTCTGAAGCCTAACACTGCTTCTAGAAAACAAATAACCCTTGATCACCTTCAAGGTCCTCAAAAATATTCCAAGCTCCAACAATATCAAACACCAGCAAGACTCAGAGTCGCTTTCCTAATTAGGTTAAGTATTAGGAAGACTCTACCAGAAACCAAAATAAATGAATCTAATATTTCGTCAAAAAACTCATCAAAAATTCCTTTATGAGTGGACTTGAGAGATACAACTCAAGTATCATTGGTAACTTCACAAAGTTAGTTGAGATTGTCTTGCACAAACTACATCATCACACACCAAATCTGTTGAGGAGAGCAAACCCTAATGCCCTTTCTTTACTTGCGACACAAGAAACAACAAAGGTTACATCAGATACCATGCAGTGGAATATACAACAATAAACACTCCTCAATAGTCTTCAGGCACAACATATTGCACTCAACCATCATAATCCAGGTGCAAACAAAATCCAACCTAGGTTTGAAAATAAATCAAACCTAACACAGTATCTTACCACCAAAGCTATAAGCCTGATAACAACAGATAGGTCCAACACAACTCTGTCACGAATAGTCCATCCTCCATTTCAAGGGATCATTCAAACAACAATATGAACTCTCCAAGTTCAAACTAATTTTCAGTAGATACCTCATTCCTTTCCCATGACCAAAAAGTATCATCCCAAAATCTCACTCAGAAATAGAATAGGATGCTTGCTCTGATACCAATTAAAATTCTTGTAGGTCAGAACTTCAGATGTCCTATGACATGTTGGGGCATCTGATCCGACTTAAACAAACATGGCAAGGTATAAACAATATAAAATAATACTGAAAATCATAAACAACACAATAATTTTTAACTCGGTTCGGTGACAACAACACCTACTCTAGGGGCTACCAAGCCAGGAAGGAAATCCACTATCAATAGTACTAATTCAAAGATAAACTCTCTCGTTTACAACTTATCACTTAATCCCAACCCAATATAACTTCTACCTAGGAACTCCTAGATATGAGTATACCCACTCACTTCCAATCACTGCAGTGATGTCTAACAGTCCCAGTCTCAGTTATTGTATTGACGATCTTTCACCTAAATGAAGATCACACTTCAAATACAAACAAACACCTTAATCAAGATAGCCCTTTATTAAGAATGACATACTTGATCTTGCTTCACATCTTTGATCAAGAACAATACTTAGAGTTTCTTAAAAGCTTCCTCCAAGAACAATACTCAACTCATTACCTACAGGTTTCTGAGTGAGAACACATTGACCATCTCACAACCCGAGTGGTTCATTTATACCAACTCTCCTAGATAGTGGCTACAGACTCAGCCCTAATAATTATATCTTTTCAAAACACGGTTGGTATCAATCCTAGGTTACAAAGCTTCTATTTATAACCTATTCCCAATTGGATTTAGGCCTTCAATCACAACTCATCAGTTGTTACAATTCTATAGAAGATTCTGCATAACAACAGGTCTTCAATCAAATCTTCCTAATTTATCTCTATAATTAGAAAGTGCATATTCTTAAATATTCTTCATGACCTATAAAATAGCGCCACATAGGATTGCATAATATTCCCAAAATATTCTACATCTCTTAAATCAAAACAGAATTCATTAATCCAGCTCAGTTCAGGCGCGATGTCGTATGCTCTTTCATAGGACATCTTATCTGACATGTTCCCTAGATGATGAGAACTTCTCATTTCAACATAAGATAGGACTTCTTGCACAACATGTTCCTGTTATCAAGTTAGCATGCCCTATCTAACATATTGTTGCTATATTAGTTTTACCAAACATAATGTCAATCACATAATTTATAGAATTTAAACTTTTGGCATCATTATAGTCTCGAGAAATGTTTAAATTTGCAATGGTGGTCGTTATTTATCACTAGAGAAAAATCTCATTCAGGATCTCTCCTATCTTTTCACTGTCACAGAATCTAAGGATGGGCATTTTTAGGTCTCAAATTAAAGTGGGAGTGGTTTAAACTGTATGTGAGTAGTGTAGTGTGTAGTGCGGACAACCATCTAATCAGTCTAGATATATGGTAAAGCTTTATAGGATGAAATTTATTATTTTTAGCGAGAATATAAGAACATGTGCTTCTCTCATTTGCTTCATTTGCTTTGTCTCTAAACCTTTCATTTTGGGCCTTTTGAGCAGCCCAAAATGAAAATTATAATAGTGAAAATAAATAAATATGTAAATGTTTCATTGATATTATAAAAGAGAATTATTTTAACAACATAAAATTAAAATAAAAGTTTTGAATATATTTTTATTTAAAAGTTATTTTTTGCATAATTTTAAAGACTTATTCCTTAAATTAAAAATTATTACAATGAAAATCAAAGTTTTCAAAAAATTTAAAACATATTACTTTTTTAGAACAATGTATCTATTTAAAATAAAATAAAATAAAAATGCATTTTTAAAATAAGTTGTTCCGTTTAGAAACCAGAAATAGAGTGAGATGTGGAAGTTGCGGCGGTATAAAGCTTTCGATGCGACAGAGCGGGGGTACCTGCAAAATTAGCATGCTGATGCTCAAGTCAGTAAGTAAAAGAGTAGTGAGTATTCAAATTGTGTTTGAAACTTGTTACCTAAAATGGCATCATTTCATATATATATAGGGAAGAGGAATAACGACCTAATTATCATTCAAACGTGGAATGCGAATGACTCTTGGATGTGCCTAAGGAATAAATCTCCTATCGTGAGGTTCATGATAGTTTGATAGTCAGGAGAATATTCTAGAAGTATGATCGAGCATCCAATTAATATGTTTTTGGCCCATAGTGTTTTATGCCATGGTGGTCGGGTAGAGGGAAGTATGGCTGATCCAGAATAGTTTTCCCCTAATCCCTCACACTTGAATCTCAAGGTGAGGGTTTAGAGAATTTCATCCTCGGATGCCGACCATTCTTCACCATGTTTCTGTTGTTCATAACGTCAAACGTCTATTCATATGCGTACTTATGATCATTCTTGGGAGCTGAAACATGATCGTTGATAAGACACCTTTCTTTCTATACTCTCAATACATAAGTATAGGGATAACTATAGTCACCTCCCTTTCTTTTTTATTCTTGAGAGGTTATCTTTTTCCCTTTTGAAATTTGGCCCTCTTTTTCTTGAGATGGTTATCTTGGTATGGCTAAAAAATTGCATAAGAACCTGAGAAGGAACTCGGCGAACCCATCATCTCTGTGGGAAGATTCCATATGTTCTTTGACTGTTTTTATTTTTACCAAATAGGGAAGTCTAAATAAGAATTTATTTGAAGTGGGAAAATCGCCACTTTGGGATTTCACTTTCCATGGTGAAGATGATAGGATATGCAGTGAGTATGGTAATTGTACCATCCCTCTGTATTGATACATCTTCTTGACTTTAGTGTTCGTTTGTGTTTCACCGTCTTTGAGGTTCGTGTTTTTAACTATTTGATAGTGGCTCCTTCAAAACTTCATCTATCGGTTTAGACATGCGTGAGTGTTAATCAGATCTATTGTGAATACTTGAAGGGAAAACATTTTTGTGATACGGTGGAAGAACTGACTTGGTTGTTTTGTGTTTTGATCGTAATTGTGCGGATAGCAAGAGTCGCCACCGACTTTTCTTTTTATCCAATAAGGAAAGGCTGGAAAGAACAAGAAAGACTTTTAGAGATGTTTTCTTGAGTCCGGGGGGTAGATTATGAAAAAGGGGAGGTATTAGCACCCTTTTCATTTGTAGTTATCTACAGGATCTTAGTTGCTTGCTAGATCACTTGCTTTTGTTTGAATGTGTTTATGGTATGGGTTTTGAAAGTATTTTGAAAATGTCTTTGTAATGGTTCTCGTTTCTATAAGAACACGTACAAAGTTTTGTTTTGAAAAATAGTTCAAAGAGGTGTTTGTGGAATTTGTTTTTGAAAGTGATTTTGAAAATGTGTCTTCTTTGTAATGGCTCTCGTTTCTATAAGAACGCATACAAAGTGTTTGTCTTTTGAAAATGTTTCAAGATGAAAGTGTTGGTGTAAAAATGTTTTGTTGTGAGCAAGCGAGAAACTAGGAGCGAATCTACCTACTCAAAAGGTCTTAGATGTTCTTTTCCTCCTCCTTTAGTTGTTGTTATCTTATCATTGGTTTGGTAAAAATCCCCATCGTTGGATGTGAAGGGACAAGTGCGGGTCAATCGTATAGTCATAGAAGGTAACTTGTGAGACGCTTTAGCGAATTTTGTAAGGGACTAGATCGTTTTACCGAAGGCAACATCGAGGGACATCGAGGGACTATGATCTTTTTTTATCGAAGGGTCTTTGCTAAATCGTCCCATATTCGAGGCACATGATTGTTTTTCTGAGGCAACAAGTGGAATTACCCTAAGGGTGCGTGTGTGAAAGTGATTTGTTTTCAATTGAATTGTCTTGAAATTAGGTTATCTAGCGGTTGTTTTTATGTCTTGTCATACATGCCCTATCTTACTAGCAATTACATGAAAAACGGTAAACTTGCGGAAATTAAAGTCCTGCGTTATTACATCATTAGGGGGATGGGGATATAATTTGCAAATGGGGATGAAGTTGGTGTCTAATTATTACAACCATATCGAATAAGTGGACAGTAATGGAGTATATATGTATATAATACAGAAATAGTGTAAAAAGAGAGAAAAACGGCATTTTGAACTATTATGTGTCGACACATGTTGTTATGCATCGACACATAACTTTCCTTGCCCCTGCCAAACCAAATCAACTCAGTATGATTCGATGCATAATGGGATGTATCGACTCATTTCCTGCTTGTGTCGACACATACGCGTTTTATGTCGACTCATGCACATTCTGTCTTTCTGTTTTGGGACCTGGATAGCAGTATGAGTTGATGCATAAGGTCATGTGTCGACTCATACCCTATTTTTTCACTTAGAATGAGTTGACCCATGTGGGTATGCATCGACCCATGTTACAGTTTTTTGCCTCTATCACCATTCTTTTGCATGTGTCAGTCAGTTTTCAACATATAAATGATAAAAATGAACAGTAAGGAAATGATTAACTTCAAGAGTAATGATTACTTCATCTTATCTTCAGAAATAAACCAACAATTATGTATGGAAAATGCAAGGCTGAGATGACTTACCTTGAAACTGCACTTTCGGTTTTGAGTCGGAAACCCTTCAAGATGCTGTGTGGACTTTAATGAAACTCCAGGAAGCTTCTAGACTTTCCTTTGTGTTGAAGGTTGCTGAATCAACTCCCAACAGTCAAGTTTATGTAATACTGTCTTTTGTTTTGAAGTTGAGAATAAGAGCACTACAGAAATTATTCTTGAGCTTGAGCAGTATCTATGTGATATGAAGTGTTTTGAGGATTTATGGGAGGGTTAACAAGGTTGTATAATAGTGGGTTGTGGATATTTTCTGTTTTGATGAATCAAAACAGAGTTAAAGATTAACAGATTTTTTATGGATAAATTGGGTTTTATGAATGAGTTGGTTTTAACAAAAATTATGTTTTTCTTTTCTCTCCTTTTTTTCCAGAAAAAATCCCCCCTCGTGTCTTATGAATCTGTCCCTTTTGTAGCCCCTTAACTGAGGTTTAGAAGGGAAACAAAATAAGGTGTTTTAAACTATTTTTGCATACTGCTTTGATGCTTTTTCCACACAATTTTCTTTTGCCATTTTGGTGCAATTTTGTGGCTGTTATGATGCAGGTTGAAGCAAACTGCATAGAGCAGTTTTGGACTGGTTTTTTGGACTGTATAGGGCAGCATATACAGGTTTTGTGACAGGTTTGTGGTGCAGCATAGCACAAGGTTTTGTAGGATAGCAAATGAACAAGTTTTTGGAGTGTTGTAGCAATGCATAGAAGTAGCATATCATTTTTTGTTCAGCCATAATTTGGACAACATAGTTTGCAACATGAAACAAGTTTGGTATGTGGAGCAATTTATGCACATTGTATCAAAGACAAAGCATTATGGCAAGGTTTTGAGTCAAAGGGAAAACTCCAAGAAATACAAAGTTTAGGGTTTGTAAACTTGCAAAGATGTAAATTTGTAATAACTTGAATTATTTATAACATCTTGAACTATTTTGAATTATAGTGACAAGATGTCATGAAGCAATGAACTTAACTTAGAAAAATTTCCAAGTCTTACAAAAGTTGGATTTTTGACTTTCTTGATTTTTGATGATAAAATTTCATATTTTGGATGTCTTGATGAAATATGATTTTTGGGATTCAACTTTGGTCAAAAAGTCAAAGTTTGACTTTTTAGTGTACAGTTGACTTTTCCCACCAGTTGACTGAATTTTGTCTATCAATCCACTGATCTCAGGAGATGAATTGAAATGTGCAATTTAGTCAAAATGACGCACTCGGATCCTTGAGATCATGCTTCCAACCAATAAGCCAGGTATTAGGACAAAAATCAAAGTTCGATCATTCTCAGTCACAACCTTAATTTTGCCAATTTTGTCCTTGTGAACTCTCTTTCTTGGGAAATTATAGTCCAAGACTTGAAACTTGATAGAAGCAAGCCTGAGAGTCTAGGAGGATCCTTTGAGAAATGAGAGGGAAAATTTTGGGGTACAACAGCTGCCCCTGTTCAATCTTCTTAAACTTGAAAAGTGAGATCGGCATGTTTGTCGTTTGTAGCTTGCAAGTGGAAGATGATTGAACACTGGAGTGCCTAGAAATTTGCACTCGATGGTGTGTTGGTTGATTGTGTAGGGAATGGGCTTAAAGATGCCATTTGGAGAAATGATGGAGAGTTATCGGAGATGGGCTTATAGATGCCATCCAAAGGTGATTGTTGACAGAAATTAGACTAAGTCTGAATTTGACTTCAACCGGGAAAAGAATCATAGTAAATCTTTGGTCGATTTAAATTGAAACTAGCAAAAGTCTTGAATATTGTTTGACTGGAAAGAATCAGAATAAATCTTTGAGCGATTTATCTGAACCAGAGAAAATGTCTATTTGGAAAGTATCGGGATGAACCGTTGAGAGGTTTAAACTGAACAAAAAGAGGTCTGGAGAAGAATTAGAATAAATCTTGGAGCGATTTATCTGAACCAGAGAAGATGTCTGCGGGAAAGAATCAGAATAAACCATTGAGAGGTTTAAAACTTAACCGGTAAGGGTCTGGAGAAGAATCAGAATAAATCTTGGGGCGATTTATCTGAACCAGAGAAGATGTATGTGGTAAAGAATTAGAATAAACCGTTGAGAGGTTTAAAACTGAACCAGCGGGGGTCTGGAGAAGAATCAAAATAAATCTTGGAGCGACTTATCTGAACCAGAGAAGATGTATGTGGGAAATAATCAGGATAAACCGTTGAGAGATTTAAAACTGAACCAACAGGGGTCTGGAGAAGAATCTGAGTAAATCTTGGGGAGATTTATCTGAACTAGAGAAGATGTCTTTGGGAAAGAATCATAATAAACTGTTGAGAGGTTTAAAACTAAACCAGCAGGGGTTTGGAGAAGAATCAGAATAAATCTTGGAGCGACTTATCTGAACCAGAGAAGATGTTTGTGGGAAAGAATCAGGATAAACTATTAAGAGATTTAAACTGAACCAGCAGGGGTCTAGAGAAGAATCAGAATAAATCTTGGGGCGATTTATTTGAACCGGAGAAGATGTCTGCGGGAAAGAATCAGAATAAACGGTTGAGAGATTTAAAACTGAACCAACAGGGGTCTGGAGAATAATTAGATAAATCTTGGGGCGATTTATCTGAACCAGAGAAGATTTCTGCGGGAAAGAATCAGAATAAACCGTTGAGAGGTTTAAAACTGAACCAGCAGGGTTCTGGAGAAGAATCAGAATAAATCATGAAGCGACTTATCTGAACCAGAGAAGATGTATATGGGAAAGAATCAGAATAAACCATTGAGAGGTTTAAAACTGAACCAGCAGGGGTCTGGAGAATAATCAGAATAAATATTGAAGCGACTTATCTGAACCAGAGAAGATGTCTGTGGGAAAGAATCAGGATAAACCATTGAGAGATTTAAACTGAACCAGCAGGGGTCTGGAAAAGAATCATAATAAATCTTGGCGCGACTTATCTAAACCAGAGAAAATGTCTATGGGAAAGAATCAGGATAAACCGTTGAGAGATTTAAACTGAACCGGCAGAGACCTGAAGGGGAGTAGTTGCCATGTAGATAGTCAATTTAGTCTTGTTTCGAGAATTTATCTACGATTGATTTGTTCATAGATATTGGTCTTGTCTCGTTGAAAATTTGATAATAATTTTATGTTGATTGATCTTTCCTGAAAAAGGTAAAGGGTTAGTGATATGTAATGCCATGATGCATGAAATGCATAGTGCAATGCATTTGTGTCATTGATTTTTGTGATGTATGAATGTAACGTATGCGCATGTAAGTTGTTTTGCTACAGTGTTGTTGGATTAGGGAAAATAAATCTCTGACTGTTGCTGGGGATGTGGGGTGCAAGTCTTCATATTTTGTTGAAATTGAAGTGTTGGTGGATGGGTTTCTATAATTAGAGAAATAAACTCTGTTGGGGAAGGGAAACATCGTGCATTTCTTGTGAACTTCGTGAAATCCTGCTGGGGAATCCTGAGAAGTTGGGCGACTTTCACTGGGGAATCTTTAGAATAGTAGCTGGAAGTTTTGCTCCATCGGGAATGTGAGAGCGCCTGATATCGTTAGGTTGCATACTGGAGATACGTTAGTGATCCTATTGTAGGATGACCTTGCTTTCGCTCTTGCTGGAAAAAGTACCTGCAGGTATTTTATGGAATGACCTATAGATATTATCCTATTTCTTAAAGCCATTGGTAATTGTCCTTTTTTTTATTCCCTCTTTTCTTGCCCTCATTTGTAAACAGTAATTACGTTCAAATGCATATGTTCAAAAATAATCATTGGATGTTTTTTGCAAAAAATAACAGGAAAATAAAAGATAAACAGATAGTTTTGCACTTTTAAAGGAATATCTTTGTATTAACTTGAATAAGTATTTTTGTACAAAGAGACGAACATCCTAGTAAGAGAATGTCGTCGTAGAAAATGAAAACTGATACAAAGAAAATATAGCTATGTGAAATAATCCCATGGGGTTCCCACTCTGCTATAGCCTTCATGTCTCTGAGCATCTCATCCACTTGCTGCTTTGTCCAAAGCTGATTGGATTGATTAGAATCATTTGAGTTTTTCAGTCGATACTAAAGGTTATATGTAAGGTGATCCAACGGGACATAGTCATATGCTTTCAATCCCTAACTTTTTCCTGGACCGTCCTTCCGGGTTTTCAGTCCACCGGGATACCCTTTTTTGCCCAAGCCGTCCTTTCAAGTTTTCAGCTTGCCGAGTGTACAGATTTTTGTACTTTATCCCTAATTTTTTCCCGAACCCTTTTGGTTCGCCGGGATGCCCTAATTTTTGCCTAGGCCAGTCGACCTAGCGGGTCTTTTTCATGCGTAGTATCTTTTAACTATGTCCACGTTTATAGGGTGCGGGAGGTCGTCGCCATCCATAGTGGTTAAGATCATTGCTCCACCAGAGAATATGTTTTTGATCACAAATGGTCCTTCGTATGTAGGAGTCCATTTTCCCATGTGATCACCTTGTGGCAATATGATACACTTGATTACCAACTCACCAACCCGATATACATGGTGTCTGACCTTCTTATTAAAAGCTTTGATCATACGTTTTTGGTACATCTGACCATGACAGACAGCTGCAAGCGTTTTCTCATCAATCAAGTTTAGTTGGTCAAGTCGAGTTTGAATTTATTCATCTTCATTCAACCCTGCATCTTTTATGATTCTCAGAGAAGGTATTTGGACTTCAATTGGTAGGATAGCTTACATACCGTATACCAAAGAGAAAGGAGTTTCCCCTGTTGACGTGCGCGTCGTGGTACGATAACTATGGAGAGAAAATGGTAACATCTCATGTCAGTCCTTGTAGGTCACTGTCATTTTTTGTATGATCTTCTTGATGTTTTTATTTGCGGCTTCTACAGCGCCATTCATCTTCGTCCAGTAAGGAGAAGAGTTATGGTGTTGGATCTTGAATTGCGCGCATAATGCGGTAATCATAGTATTTTAGATATTGGTACCATTATATGTGATGATTCTCTCCGGGATACCATACCGACAGATGAGATTCTGTTTGATGAATCGGGCCACAATGTTCTTGGTAACAAAAGTGAATAAAGCTGCCTCGACCCACTTCGTGAAGTAATCAATGGCAACCAAGATGAAGCAGTGTCCATTAGAAGTTGTGGGTTTGATATCTCCAATCATGTCAATGCCCCACATTGCAAAAGGCCAAGGAGCAGTTAGGACGTTTAGGGGAACCGAAGGCACATTTACTTTGTCAGCATAGATCTGGCACTTGTGACAAGTTTGTGAGTGTTGATAACAATCCGCTTCCATGGTGGACCAATAGTATCCTTTCCGTAGGATCTTTTTAGCCATCGCGTGTCCACAAGAATGAGTGCCAAAGTTACCTTCATGTAAATCAGCCATGATCTTTTCTGCCTCACTCTGGTTTACACAACAAAGCAAAGTAGAGTCGTGGTTGCGTTTATAGAGGACTCTGTTACTGAGGAAGAATTTTGAAGAAAATCTTCTCAAGATCTTCTATTCATTGACTGAAGCGTCCTTTAGATACTCTTGGGCCTCAAGATACCTCTTAACTTTATGGAACTAAGGCTTGTCCACTAATTCTTCAATATCGATCTCGTGACAGTAAGTTGGTTCATCCATCCGCTCAATGGTGATCTGAGGAGCCTCATTACCTCACCTGATTTTAAACATGGATGACATAGTGGCTAGCGTGTCGCTAGTTGATTTTCCTCTCGTGGAAAATGCTCAAGGGTAATTTCCTAAAAATGTGGGATTAATGTCAACACATGTTCTTTGTAAGGGATGAGATTAGCGTGCTTCGTGTCCCATTCTCCTTTGATTTGACTGATGACTAAGGTTGAATCTCCAAATACCTTTAAGGATTTGATTCCAAAATCTATGGCGGCTTTGAGACCCATAACACACGCTTCATATTCTGCCATATTATTGGTACAGTTGAAACAAAGTCTTACAGTGAAGGGAGTATGACATCCTTCAGGGGATATGATCATAGCGCCTATGCCATTGCTGAGCGCGTTGGAAGCTCCGTAAAAAACCAAGGTCCATCGGGATCCTTGTTCAAGTCTGTCATATGGTTTGAGTTCTTCACAATTGTTTACCAACATGATGTCTTCATCTGGGAACTCGAATTTCATGGACTGATAGTCATCCACAACCTGATGAGTAAGGTGATCGGCTAGCACACTTCCCTTTATTGCTTTTTGGGTAGTGTATTGAATGTTGTATTCAGTCAAGATCATCTGCCATCTTGTTATTCTTCCATAGAGGGCGGGCTTCTCGAATATGTATTTAATTGGATCCATCTAGGATATCAATAAGGTAGTATGGGTCAACATATACTGTCTTAGCCGGCGAGCAGCCCATGCCAGAGCACATCAAGTTTTCTTGAGCAGTGAATGTCTGGTTTCACAATTGACAAATTTTTTGCTCAGGTAGTATATTGCATGCTCTTTTCGGCCAGACTCGTCATGCTGCCCCAACACACACCCTGTTGAATTTTCCAAGACACTTATATACATGATCAAAGGTCTTCCCTCGACTAGTGGCATCAAAACAGGAGGCTCTTGAAGGTACTCTTTGATCCTGTTGAAGGCAGCCTGGTAGTCGTCGTTCCAATCCAACACTTGATCTTTCTTCAGTAATTTGAAGATTGGTTCACAAGTAGCAGTTAGGTGAGAAATGAATCTGGCGATGTAGTTTAGTCGTCCTAAGAATCCTCTGACTTCCTTCTCGGTGCGAGGAGTAGGCATTTCTTCTATTGCTTTTACCTTTGCAGGGTCCACTTCGATACCTTTACCGCTGACAATGAAGCCTAGGAGTTTACCAGACCTCACTCTAAGTGTGCATTTACTCAGGTTCAACCTTAGTTTGTATTTCTTCAGTCTTTCAAACAGTTTCTCCAAATGGTCAAGGTGTTACTCTTTAATTTGAGATTTGGCTATCATGTCATCCACGTAGACCTCTATCTCGTGATGGATCATATCGTGAAACAGAGCTACCATGGTGCGCTAATAAGTTGCCCCAGCATTCTTCAGCCCAAATGGCATAACTTTGTAATAGAATGTGCCCCACTGTGTGACGAAGGTCGTTTTCTCCATGTCCTCAGGTGCCATTTTGATCTAGTTGTATCCGGAGAAACCATCCATGAAATAAAATACTTTATGTTATGCGGTATTGTCAACCAGAATATCGATGTGGGGAAGCGGGAAATCATCCTTAGGGCTTGCCCTATTCAAGTCTCTGCAATCCACACACATGCGTACTTTACCGTCCTTTTTAGGCACTGGAACAACATTGGAGACCTATTATGGATAGAAGGTGACGGCTAAGAATCCGGTGTTGAACTGCTTTATGACTTCAGTCTTGATCTTCTCTGACATTTCTGGCCGCATGCGACGGACTTTCTGTTTTACCGGAGGGCAGTCTTCTTTTGTCGGCAGACGATGGACCATGATATCAGCGTCGAGTCCTGGCATGTCTTCGTATGACCAGGAAAAGACCTCAACATAGTCATGTAACAACTGAGTTAAGCGCTTCTTGACACTAGGTTCTAGATTGGTACCTACCTTGACTTCTTTCTTGTCCTCTTCGGTACCTAAGTTAATTGTGTCAACTGGCTCTTCGTGGGGTTGTATGGTCCTTTCTTCCTGTTGTAGTAACATGGCTAGTTCCCCTGGCACCTCACAATCTTCCTCACATTCGTCTTTGGCTTGGAAGATCGGATTTTCAAAGTCACAATAGCCCATAGCAGAATCGTTACCCATGGGATCCTGAGTGGATGTGGATCTGCATTTTGATATGTGAGTGTGTGTAAGAGCATAGCTATCTTTGAAAAAATAAAAATGTAGAAAAAGAAGAACAAAGAACGTAAGATTTTCATGCAAAAACGTTCATGATTTATTGATGACATATGAAAATGAAGTAACAACCCTCACAAATGAATCGTTGTGCCTCGGGTAAGACACAAGGTTTTAAAGTCTAAATTGTTTAATTATTACAAGTCTGACAAAAATTTAAAGACAATTACTGTTGGATAAAAGTAATAGGGACAAATTCTTTAGCTTCCAAGTTGTTGAGTCCTCCGCTGATAGTTGGAAAAATCCATTCTTCCAAGTCACAACTGTCATCACTATCTTCCACTGCGTTGATTCCATGGTTGTTGATCCGCAAAGGTGGTCCCCCGACATGAGCACGAAGAACAACTTTTTGGGCTCCTGAAGTAAAACCCAAACCAAATTTGTCATATTTGTAGGGAATATCCGGGAGTTGGCCCCAAATGGTACACCCACCTTCTTCGACTACTGTCTTGGCATCTTTCAGAGAAGCCATCTTCAGCGGAGGTTTGGTAATCTTCGGGACTTTCGAAACAGTCTTGGTTGCCGCAACTGTTTGTGGGACTTCCTCGAAATGATGACACGGAGTTTCGATGAATTCATCATCCATTTCCACATACCTGAAGGAGTTCAGATGACTGACCATATATTTCTCCTCTCCATGGACAGTGATGATTTTTCCCTTGATTGGGTACTTCAACATCTGATGTAATGTAGAGGTGACGGGACCAGCTTCATGAATCCAAGGTCGGCCCAATAAACAGGAATAGGAAGGGCGAATATCCATCACATAGAAAGTTGAATCAAAGGTATGATTTCCAACTTTGATGGGGATGTCCACCTCCCCGTGCACCATTCTCTTCAAACCATCGAAGGCCCTTACCACTATATTACTGGGTTTTAAAGTCAGACCTTCACAGTCTAGTCTATCCAGTGCCTTCTTAGGCAGCACATTCAATGATGTACCAGTATCTACCAGGACATGGGCCAAAGTAGTGCCTCTGCATTCGATAGAGACATGCAACGCCTTATTGTGTTTCCTCCCTCTAGGTGTCAGATCAGCATCAGAAAAGCCCAACCTGTTATCAGCTGTCAAACTAGCCACACAATCTTCGAATTGGTCAGCAGAGGTTTCCTGTGGCACATGGGCGGTTTTAAGAAATTTCACCAAGGCCTTCGCATGAGCTTCGGAGCACAACAATAAATCTAGCATAGAAATCTTTGAAGGGGTATGCCCTAACTGTTCGACTATATTGTAGTCGCTTCTCTTTATAATTTTCAAAGATTCTTCCATCTATTTCTTGGAAGCCTCTGGGATAGATACTGACTACGCCTTCATCCAGACAGGCTCAACCATAATGTCTTTGCCCTGAGTCTCGGTCGACTCGGTGATAGGGGTGTCAACAGGGGTAATTACAGGAACTGTAGTAGTAATATCAGCAGGAACAAAAGCAAGAATGATCACAGGACCGATAACAGCTTTCGGAGGAGAAATCTCAGGGGAGAACACTCTTCCACTTCTGGTTATTTTGCTGGTTCCCACAATGTTGCCAATGTAGGGGTCAGCCTTCTCAAAAACCGATTCTTCAACAGCCAACCATTCTTGCTTGACACCGTGGTAGTAGACGTCACCCCCATAGTTCCAGGGATCAGTTTTGTCTGAGGACTATAGGATTGGCCCTGGCATAGTAATTATCGATGGAGTCACCTTCGGAACAGATGTAATCCTAATGGGTCTTTTGGTGGAGACCCTGGGAGGATTGGCGGAAATGGTTATTATTGAAACATCCTTATAAGAAATGGTTGGAACGAGAGTCTTTTCAAACAAAATCTCTTTGTCATCCATCAAGCTCTGGACACCTGCCTTTAATAAATGACAACCAGCTGGTAGAGATAAACAGAGGTGGCAACCTTCGCCACAGCCTGGAAAAAAACTAGCCTTCAACAGGTTCCTCTTGACGGTCAGGAGGGGAGTAACAAGTTCATCAACAACAGTAACAAACACATCTTCTTCAACAGCGTTAACACCACGGTCGTGTTTGGGCATATGAGCAGTGATAACATTTGGGATTTCAGGAGCATCAAATTCAATTTCCTCTGCCTTGAGAAGGTCTTGCACCTTATTTTTCAAAACCCAGCAGTCGTTTGTATCGTGACCTGGACTTTCTGAATGGTAAGCACAACGAGCATTTGGGTTATAACGGGGGAGAGGCAGTGTTGGGATTCTTCAGAGCTTCTCGCATGGTTACCAGATTAGATTTCAACAAATGCGGCAAGACTTAAGACAATGTCATATTTATCCGGGTAAACTGTCTTACCGACCTTTTCATTCTAGACTGATTGTTCCTTTGTTGAATAGGTGCAGGCTTAGAGATCATGACAGCCCCTACCGCTGGACGGTGTTCAGTTCTGTCCTGATTCCTATGGTCATATGCAACATTGACCTCCTTCTTTCCGGTAAAGGGCTTCTTTATCGCGCTCGAGGATGCATCTCTTTGAATTTTGCCACTTTTTATACCTGCGTCTACCCGTTCACCGATCATGATTAATTCGGTAAACCCAGCCGAGGAGCTTCCGATCAGGTGTTTGAATAATGGACCAGATAGCGTGCCTAAGAACATATCCACCAATTCCCCGTCAGATAGAGGGGGTTGGACTCTTCCCGCGAGATCCCGCCATTTTTGAGCATAGGTTTTGAAACCTTCACCTGTACCCATAGACATGCCTTGCAACTGTGTCTGAGTTAGAGCTAAGTCAGCATTATACTGGTATTGCTTGTAAAAAGTGGCCGCCAAATCTTCCCAATTAAGGATTTTGGTCCCTTCCAACTGATAGAACCAATCCAACTATGTCCCTGACAAGCTTTCTTGGAAGAAATTCACCCATAGATTCCTATCCGCAGTATGGGGTTGAATTTTCCTGACGTATGATCTCAAATGCAGCTTTGGACAAGAGATACTGTCATATTTAGTGAAGGTGGGGACCTTGAATTTTTGTGGGATGACAACCCCTGAGACAAGTCCTAGCTCTTCAAAGTCTAACTCGGGTACCTTCTGGATCTCCATAGAATTGAGGCGATCTTCCAAGTGTTTGTATTTGTCGTCAGCTGGAGGATACTGTTCTTCAGAGTAGTCAACCTCTTCTTCCTCTTCAGATTCTGGATGGTCAGTCACTTCCTTGTTTTTCCCTTCTTGATTATCCCCTTCACTTGATGATGTTGCAAAGTATAGAGTCCGTCTGGCTGGTCCTTTGAACCTTCTTCCCAAATTCAAAACACCAGTTGATTTCTTCGCCTTCTTCTTCTTCTCTTTGATCAGCAGAGTTTTCAACTCCTCTTGTCCTTTTGCTAGAGCCAAGAACGTTTATTGAAACTGAGCATTCTGCGCCTGAAGATCTTTTACTGTTTGTTCAATATCCATCTCACTGAAATAAACAGTAGAAAGATTAGGGGACATGCTGTAAGAAACCTGTTTGTGTTATGATGAATGAAGATGCATACGCAAATGATTCCAAGGAAATTAGAGATTTAAATTTGCTTTAGACAAAAAGGAACACACGTTAAATTAGTAAATCCAAGTTTGAGTACATCATGCCTCTTTGGGCTTACAATGAAAGAAATAAAATACAAAACTTCTAAGACAAAAAAGTTGAACGCATCCTCTTTGGTGCGATGTAGGCGTTCAGACTCTGCTCTTCATGAAGCTGCTTGGTAAGTTCCAAAACTTTCTTCTCACTAGCTTAGAATTGGGCTTTGAAAGTGTCTCGTTCTTCCTTAAGCTGAATCCAATCCCTTTGTAGGTCTTCGAGAGAGGTGGGCATGTTGGGATGAAGGACAGTGTACGGGATGTCTCCTTCAACAACAGGCTCTATGATATTTGGGAGAATGGAGGGGTAAGGCATTGCGAGACTCTGAGCGCGAGCTTGTACCCACCTAAGGTAAGGCTCAAGGGGAATTGAATTCTTGTTCCCCAAAGTCCTACTGTCCACCTTACTTACCATTCTCCAAGATCGAAAAAACCTCCAACGGTAATCTTGATTGTCGCTTTCGTAGTCGAACACCACACCTTGGATGAGCATCTCATGAGGACCATCTCTTCGGGCATACCCAAACTATCGTAAAGCTAAACAAGGGTTGTAAGTGATACCTTCCCTAATGCCAAGCAGAGGAACATTAGGGAATTCCCCACAATGATCGATGATGGTAATGTCCTCCAAGGATCGAGAACACTAGTGGATATTTGAATTCCTGAGTGTCATCAGCCTATTAGACCACCTCAAACCTTGCTCATTCTTCACAACGGGTCGGGGAAGATGCTAAACAAACCATTTAGCCAACAGAGGAGTAAAACACATGAGGGTTCCTCTTCTCCTCATGGTGCGAGTGTGGAGAGAATGAAAGATATCTCCCAATAAAGTAGGCACCTGATTGTGAGATAAAAATATTTTGACAGCATTCACATCTATAAGTTGGTCAGGATTTGGAAATAGTACCATACCATAGATGAGAAGAGACAAAATTTCTTCGAAAGCTTATAAATCCAGGTTTTTCCAACAGTCTTGAGCTTTTTCCAGTAAGAACTTGGCTAAGAACCCTTTGACACCACTTCTTGTTTCCCAATTAGCCGTGATGTTGGATTGTTGCAAGTACAAAGCTTGGGAAACCTCTTCAGGGCTTGGGTCTCTTTCGGTACCATTGAAAGGTAGTTAATCGAGGATAGGAATTCCTAAGAGCTGAGAGAACTCTTCCATAGTTGGTACAAGCTAGTAATCGGGGAAGGTAAAGCAATGGTGCAACGGGTCAAAGAACTGGAAAAGCACCTTCATCATATCTTCATTAAAGCTCGAGGTAACCAAGTTGAGAAGTCGTCCATGTATTTTGGTGAACGGAGAATTCTCAGGGACCCTTGACGCTAAATCCTTGAGCTGAAAACATACTCGTACAAGAATGACTTGGATTGTGTTCCTGCGAGTGGGAGTCATATCTTGCAAAACAGAACAAAGATGAATCTCAAAATCCTTGAAATGGTTAGTTTAAAATGATATGGCATGATGTCATGATGTTATATACAAGCATATGCACAAGTTAAATCAAACAAATCCTTAGGCTTAGGCTTGCATGGAGTCTCATAAGTAAGTACCCTCTTGAAGTTTAGTTGGCTCAACCTATCCTAGTTAATAATAATCGGGTTCTAAGGGATCTCAATATCACTAATTTGTCTTCTCGGGCATTGTTTCAGCGCAAGCCTCTTTCACAGCGACTGAAATATCCCAAAAAGCCAAACCTCAATGAGTGTAGTATCGAGTATCTACCAACTTCGGACTGCACCAAATCCGGTCATCTCACTACGTCCTAATGGCCAAGTTGGTCAAGTAAAGGTTCTAAAAGTCAGTTAGTGCTTCATGACATCACTCAGCGGCCATGTATTCTCCTTGACTACTCAAGGGCTACCGGTACCCACAAATATGTCGAACTAACCTAGATATTGCTTAGACCATGTCGGTATACCCCACATATTTTTCACAATGTATTGCTACTTACCTATAAGGTATCCCAAATCCGGGTAGAGGATTTAAGCCCAAACAAAGAACCAAAATTTAAAGCATACAAGTCAAAACAAAGAAAGCAAGTAAAGGTGATCTAGCCCTAAGGTAACCCCACTTTTTATTCCATTCCCCAGCAGAGTCGCCAGTTCTATGATACGGTGGGAGAACTGACTTGGTTGTTTTGCATTTTGATTGCAATTGTACGGATAGCAAGAGTCATCGCCGACTTTTATTTTATCCAATAAGGAAAGGCTGAAAAGAACAGGAAAGACCTTTAGAGATGTTTTTTTGAGTCTGGGGGGTAGATTATGAAAAGGGAAGGTATTAGCACCCTTTTCATCCGTAGTTATCTCGGGCTCTTAGTTGCTTGCTAGATCACTTGTTTTTGTTTGAGTGTGCTTGTGGTGTGGGTTTTGAAAGTATTTTGAAAATGTCTTTGTAATGGTTCTCGTTTCTATAAGAACACGTACAAAGTTTTGTTTCGAAAAATAGTTTAAAAAGGTGTTTGTGGAATGTGTTTTTGAAAGTGATTTTGAAAATGTGTCTTCTTTGTAATGGCTCTCGTTTCTATAAGAACACGTACAATGTGTTTGTCTTTTGAAAATATTTCAAGATGAAAGTGTTGGTGTAAAAATGTTTTGTTGTGAGCATGCGAGCAACTAGGAGCGAATCTACCTACTAAAAAGGTCTTAGATGTTCTTTTCCTCCTCTTTTAGATGTTGCTATCTTACCATTTATTTGGTAAGAAGCCCCATCGTTGGATGTGAAGGGACAAGTGCGGGTAAATCGTATAGTCATAGAAGGCAACTTGTGAGACGCTTTAGTAAATTTTGTAAGGGACTAGATCGTTTTACCGAAGGCAATATCGATGGACATCGAGGGACTACAATCTTTTTTTATCGAAGGGTCTTTGCTAAAGCGTCCCATATTCGAGGGACATGACTGTTTTTCCGAGGCAACAAGTGGAATCACCCTAAGGGTGCGTGTGTGAAAGTGATTTGTTTTCAATTGAATTGTCTTGAAATTAGGTTATCTAGCGGTTGTTTTTATGTCTTTCCATACATACCCTATCTTACTAGAAATTATATGAAAAGCGGTAAACTTGCGGAAATTAAAGTTCTACGTTATTACATCGTTAGTGGGATGGGGATACAATTTGCAAATGGGGATGTAGTTGGTGTCTAATTATTACAACCATATCGAATAAGTGGACAGTAATGGAGTATATATGTATATAATACAGAAACAGTGTAAAAAGAGAGAAAAACAGCATTTTAAACTATTATGTATGGACACATGATGTTATGCATCGACACATAACTTTCCTTGCCCCTGCCAAACCAAATCAACTCAGTATGAGTTGACGCATAATGGGATGTATCGACTCATTTCCTACTTGTGTTGACACATACGCGTTTTGTGTCGACTCATGCACATTCCATCTTTCTGTTTTGGGACCTGGATAGCAGTATGAGTCGATGCATAAGGTCGTGTGTCGACTCATACCTTGTTTTTTCACTTAGAATGAGTCGACCCATGTGGGTATGTATCGACCCATGTTACAGTTTTTTGCCTCTATCACCATTCTTTTGCATGTGTCGGTCAGTTTTCAACATATAAATGATAAAAATGAACAGTAAGGAAATGATTAACTTCAAGAATAATGATTACTTCATCTTATCTTCAGAAATAAACCAACAATGATGTATGGAAAATGCAAGGTTGAGATGACTTACCTTGCATCTGCACTTTCGGTTTTAAGTCTGAAACCCTTCAACATGTTGTGTGGACTTTAATGAAACTCCAGGAAGCTTGTTGAATAAACTCCCAATAGTCAAGTTTATGTAATACTGTCTTTTGTTTAGAAGTTGAGAATCAGAGCACTACAGAAACTGTTCTTGAGCTTGAGCAGTATTTATGTGATATGAAGTGTTTTGAGGATTTATGGGAGGGTTAGCAAGGTTGTATAATAATTGGTTGTGGATCTTTTCTGTTTTGATGAATCAAAATAGAGTTGAAGATGAACAGAGTTTTTATGGATGAACTGGGTTTTATGAATGAGCTGGTTTTAACAAAAATTCTGTTTTTCTTTTCTCTCCTTTTTTTCCAAAAAAAAAATCCCCCCTCGTGTCTTATGAATCAGTCCCTTTTGTAGCCCCTTGATTGAGGTTTAGGAGGGAAACAAAATAAGTTGTTTTGAACTATTTTTGCATACTGCTTTGATGCTTTTTCCACACAATTTTCTTTTTCCATTTTGGTGCAATTTTGTGGCTGTTATGATGCAGGTTGGAGCAGACTGCATAGAGCAGTTTTAGACTGGTTTTTTGGACTGTATAGGGCAGCATATACAGGTTTTGTAACAAGTTTGTGGTGCAGAATAGTACAAGGTTTTGTAGGACAGAAAATGAACAGGTTTTTGGAGTGTTGTGGCAATGCATAGAAGTAGCAAATCATTTTTTGTTCAGCCATAATTTGGACAGTATAGTTTGCAGCATGAAACAAGTTTGGTTTGTATAGAAATTTATGCACATTGTATCAAAGATAGAGCATTGTGGCAAGGTTTTGAATTAAAGGGAAAAGTCCAAGCAATACAAAGTTTAGGGTTTATAAACTTGCAAAGATGTTACTTTGTAATAACTTGAATTATTTATAACATCTTGAACTATTTTGAATTGTAATGACAAGATGTCATGAAGCAATGAACTTAACTTAGAAAAATTTCCAAGTCTTGCAAAAGTTGGATTTTTGACTTTCTTGATTTTTGATGATCAAATTTCATATTCTGGATGTCTTAATGAAATATGATTTTTGGGATTCAACTTTGGTTAAAAAGTCAAAGTTTGACTTTTTAGTGTACAGTTGACTTTTCCCACCAGTTGACTGGATTTTTTCTATCAATCCACTGATCTCAGGAGATGAATTGAAATGTGCAATTAGGTCAAAATGACGCGCTCAGATCCTTGAGATCATGCTTCCAACCAATAATCTAGGTATTAGGTCAAAATTCAAAGTTCGATCATTCTCAGTCACAACCTTAATTTTGCCCATTTTGTCCTTGTGAATGTCTTTCTTGGGAAATTGTAGTCCAAGACTTGAAACTTGATAGAAGCAAGCCTGAGAGTCTAGTAGGATCCTTTGAGAAATGAGAGGGCAAATATTTGGGTACAACAATTTTGTTATCTTTTTATTTCATCTCTTTCGCTACAGCCGGGGAACTTCCACCCGACCAAGAGAACGGAAACTAGTTCTTTTGGTGTTGACGATACGAATCTTTAAAGAATTTTCTAGTGTTCCGCCCTTCATAGACCGATTCTTGTTGGTCACTCCTCTTCGATCTCTGGCTCACATGACCATATGCAGGTTCGAGAAGGTAGTTAAAGGTAAGTGAAAACCTCTATTTTCTCATTGTTGGTTGTTATAGCGCTTTCTTCTGCACAACAACATCTACATTTATGGAGAAGGATACTTTTATGTTGAGGACTCTTTCCAAAAGAAGAAATTGTTGGAATTCTATAACCACTTGGGCTATCAAGAGGTATAGTACCTTTGGCCGAGGCCGATAAAAAACATTTGAAGTGTTTGATAGATGTTTCCTTATTGATAAAGGCTAACTCTTCTGAAGATCGTCGACTTGCTTTCGTAACTTTGAAATTTCTTTTATCCCCTGTCATCGATTTGCCCCCTCTTTGGGAATGTATCTGAACAATAATCCTATTTTTATGCAGATGTAACATGGGATGAAGCGAGGGTTTGGGTCCTAAAGTAGAGAATACAATTGCATGGGGTAGTGGTATGTTCTTCTCCCTTTAAAGACCCTTCTCGGAATGTTACCCTTTTGCCTGCTCCTCTAAGTTTGCTAACGGATCCCGAGTCTCGTCCTGGTCCTGGTTCTTCTCGCTACCGTTAAGACTCGTTCTTTAATGATGACTGGGCATTTTTTGCCGCTCACAGAGCAAGATCTGAAGAAGGAGTTGCATAGTATAGCACGGTCTGCTGAGCAGACTTGTGTTACTCTCTATTTGGGAGGATTTGGGAAATTAACGCCCTTTAGATGGAGTGAATGCATGATAAAAAAGTGTCACTCGGAGAGAAGCATCAGCAGCTTGACCTCTTAATGGGATACATATTTAAGGGAGACGCAGAAATTTATACCTCTTTGCAAGAGGTAAATAAAGTCCTAGATCCATTCAATTTTCTTGGTTTTGTGGGTAGTCATGTGATGTATTTAGCAAGAATGATTGAGGCAAAAAACCAAGGCTCTAAACTCTTCCCAGGAGGATTTGGAGTTCATTCGCAACCAAAACACTTCTCTGGCCCAAAAATTGAAACAATGTGCTATCGTGAGCCTTGGGGTAGTTATAGATTCCTTTGAGAAAGCGTTGTAGCAGATGGAATATTTTCACCGCCCACTGATTCTTTCGAGGGAGCAGATCTAGACGGGCCAAATACTATTAGATGGGAGGATCCTCTCCATTCTCAATAAGAATATCATTCCCATTTTTTCAATCCTTGGCTTTTAAATAATAATTTGTTATTAGTTACTATATTATTTACCTTTTGCATCCTTGTTTTTTGATTTTTCATTGTATTTCTATCAATCATAATTTTGAGCTGACGTAGAGCTGAGGAGCACCAGGGTTTACTGTTGAACTCTGCAATTTTATGATTTCTTGCTATATAAATAGAGGCAAATAATATTTGCTTGAAATATAAATAACCTTATGTTTTTTACGAGGCCATGTTTGGATGTTTCATTTACGAGCGTGTTTCCTTAAGATGTACGTGTTACCTTGGCATAATGCCAAGTTAGTCTAATGTGGTTGTAATTGGTTCTTTCCTGTAATGATTTTATCCAGAATCGACTGGGCGCGACCATGTCTTAAATTGCACCTGTAATAATTTCATGTGGAACAGAGTAGACGGGGTTATGCTTTAAATCATGCTTAATATGAGGGACGTGAAATCAAATAGATGTGGCCATGGTTTTTGAAATGTGCTCTGCATCACATAGAATCATTCTTCAATCATGGGTAGAGGATCCTCGTCCCTCTTCCCAAGGTGCTAACTCAGAAGGATATGGACGTCTCCAGACTCCACCACTCACGCCTCATGGATTTTCTTGATCTGAATGGGTAGTGTGCCAGATGTGAATAATTGTGTGTTGGTGTGATACGGTGGGAGAACTGACTTGGTGTTTTGCATTTGTATTCGCACTTGTTCGGTTTAGCAAGAGTCGCCACCGACTTTTTATTTTATCCTAAAGGAAAGGTTAAAAAAGCACAGGAAAAACCTTTTGATATGTTTCGTGGGTTCGGGGGGTAGATTATGAAAAGGGAAGGTATTAGCACCCTTTTCATCCATGGTTATCCATGGGCTCTTAGTTACTTGGTTTTAGATCACTTACCTTGATTTTTGATTGCTTGAAATGGTGTGTGTGTGTATTTTGAAAATGTTTTGAAATAGACGCCTTTGTTTCGGCAACCATTGTAATGACTCGTGTTTGAGTATATACGAAGGTGTGTATCTTTTCGAAAAGATGTTTCAAATGTTTTTGAGAGTTTGTTTTGAAAGTGTTTGTGGAGTGTGGTTTGAAAAGTAGGCAAGCGTTTTTTTGCAAGTTGATCAAGTAACTAAGAGTTTTGTCTACCCCTAATGTACTCAAAGGTTTTTCTCATGTTTTAACCCTTTTTAACAATTTTGTTCCACCATTGTATTTGGTGGACAATCTTGCGTTTAGGATGTTTTAACGGGACAGGCGCGGGTCATCGTACGGACCATGAATACAATGGTGCCAAGTGTCTTTGGCAATTTGCTTGAAGGTACTTGATCATTTTGATAGGCAACTTTCGAAAGCGTCGTCGAGGGACTTATGATCATTTGAATTGTTTTGCCAAAGAAACTCGACGTGCAAGCATGGCCCATTTTGGAAGGCAACATGTGGGTTTACCCTAGGGGTGCAAGTGTGATTGTGTATTGATTTCATGTATTTGTCTTGTATTAGGTTATCTAGCGTTTTATTTTATGTACATACAAACCCTAGGTCTAACCATGGTATAATTCAAAAGCGATAAATTGCGGGAATTTAAAGTCCTAAACTATTACGAATAGTATCCGGGAGTGGGGGTACAAGTATACACATGGGGGATGAGACTTATAGGAGAGTAGTATCCAAATAATTACAACCAAATCGAATCAATCGCCATCTCAAATGTAAAGCAATAACAATATAAAATGGGACAAGCAAATGTATTGATGTATAAGAAAGATAAAATGTGTATTATGAATGTATTTGTGTAAGTGTATGATTATTTTGTATTTTGTTAATTATACACATAAGAAAATTTAATAAAAGAAAAGAAAATATCTTAAGTTCTATTTTTTATGTATTTTTCATAAATGTTTTATACAAAGTTCATATTTAAATAAAAAGGGTTTTAACAAAAGAAAAGAAAAAATGTTTTAAGTTCTACTTATTAATGTATTTTAGTATTTATGTATAAAGTTTTAATTAAAAGAAAAAAGGAATAAAGGAAAGTTTATTTTCTTATGTAAACTAAAAAAAGTCTTAATAAACTAAAAATGTTTTAAAAAAAAAGTCTAATTTTTACTTTAAATGTGATAAACAAAATTTAGTAAGATTAATGTATTATTTATATTTTAGTTAAAATATTATAAAAAAAAGAGTTAGGTTATAAAAATAAATGAAAATTTAGAAAAGATTAAGAAGGGTTTGTTAATAGAAAAAGAAAAGAGGTTATGTGGGCCTGAAAGGGTTTTGGCCCAAACTGAAAAAAAACAAGTGAATCAGAAGGCAAGTGGAAATGGGGGTGATAATTGAAACGCATTTGGGCTTAGGTACGTCAAAGGGGCAAGGCCCAACCGGTTTGAGACAAATTGTTCTTAGGGTTTTGAAAATATTTGTTCACTTGGAGAAAGGCTTAGGGTTACAGCGTCGTTCGTCCTCTTTGCTTCCTTTTCATCTTCTCATGCCCAGTGTGATCGGTGGAAATAGAACTGACTGTTTAAAGTTGGTTTCGTGAAATGTCGCGGAAGCAAGAGTCGCCACCGTCTTTTATGTTCTCCAACCTGGAAAGGACAAAAGCACAGCAAAATTCCTTATTGAGAATGTCTCTCGGTTCGGGAGGTAGATTTATAGAAAGGGAAGGTGTTAGCACCCTTTCTATCCATGGTTATCCATGGGCTCTTAGGTACTTGCTCTTATGTTTTCAAAATGTTTGCTTTTCAAAATGTGATTGGGTTTGAAAAAAGTTTCATCGAAAGATTTCTGAGTGACTCTTGTATCTGTCCTCAAGAGTGTTTGAAAAATTTGTTTTGAAAACTTTTGAAAGTGTCAGTGTGAAAAGATTTTTGTTTGTTTTTGAAGAGAGCAAGTACCCATGAGTCATCTACCTACCCTAAGGAATTAGGCTGTGTAAGAGTCCTTAAGGTAGTGCCATCCCACCATTGAGAGGTAGGTAGCACCACCGTCGGAGGTGTTCGGGTCAATTCGATTTTAGGGACAGTGTGGTCACCAAAGCAATAGTAGGACACCTTAGAAGTAACCCTAATGTCCTAGATCCTTTTTAATCCGAGGCAACCATTTCGAGGCAACTGGATCTTAGACATAAGGGCGACTGCTAAAACACCCTATACTTGACGACCACGTTCGAAGGCAACGAGTGAAAGCGTACCCTAGAAGTGGCATGTGCATTGTGTGTTGTTTTCATGTTATGTTTATCTTGGATCATGCAATTGTGAGCTACGAGTTGTTTTTAATTATCATACATTCTTTCATGCAATTTAGCAGTTAGGAGTGCGGAAAATGAAATACGGAAAGGTAAAAGCTACGCTATTACAAGGCGCGGGTCTATACATCGCCAAAAAACAAAGACCCGTTTTTGATAAAGATGCGGAAAGTAAAAAAGCAATAAACCTAATTACTATTACATTATTGGAGACAGTTACATAATAATCAAATAAAGCAATAACGCGCGCGAAAGAATTAAAATCAGGACGTCCTCGGGTTTTGACCCTTTGCTTGAAATTAAAAGTTTTTTGTCCTTTTGTTTGAAATTAAATTAAATTAAACCTAAATCTAATTATTTAATTATTTACCAAAAAAAAATGTTTTTTATGTTTTTTTATATTTAATGAAAATAAAGAAAAGAATTTAAAAGTTAGTAAACAACCCTAATTCTAGATTATTTTAATTATTAATGAAAATGTCAAAGTTGACCTAATTTACTAATTAATTAATTTACATGCTTATGTACAAAATAATAATAATTAATAATGATAATAATAATTAATTAAGAAAAAAAAGATTAAAAGTGTCAAAACCTAATTCTATATAATTTTTATTTATTAAGAAAAAGATTAAAATATAAACCTAAATTAAGCTAAGTTAATTATTTAATATTTATTTACAAAAATAAGTTAATGGTGAAATTATTAATTAATTAAAATAATTTACAATTTTTGATTTCCTGATTTTTATGATGAAAAGTTAATTTGTTGTGAATTAATGATAATTATTAAACAATTAAAAGAATTAAAAAAGAAGAGAAAATAAATAAAACTATGCAAACCAAGGGGGTTAGATGGCCCATGTGGAGGTGAGATTGCAGTAATTCTGGCCCAAGAAAGACCAAGCCTGTTTGACTTTTCACTGATCACGTGCATGCTGTTTGACTGGGAGTATCATGGTCTTCACTTTGTGGCCATTGGATTGGGCATCATGGCCACTTGGCAAGCTTATGTTGAGCGTGCATGGTGGAACTCTGAATGATTGCTGCATTGGAAAGCTTTAAGCAAAATAAGAACAATTATATGGGGGACCTGGGAATCGAACCCAGGTCCCAGTACTTGCAAGCCACGTCCTTTGCCAACTGAGCTATCCAGCGCTTTTGTAATATAAATGAACAACAAATATTATATAAAAAAAACAATCATTATGGAAATCAAACAAAATAACGCGCGCTGGATTTGAACCCTCCAATCACGTTGAGCCACGCACGTCTTCTTCTTCGTTTCCTGTAAAAAACACAACAAGATAGCGGGGGTTTTAAACCCCCACAAAACACAACCACGAATAATAGCGATTAGCGTTAGGGATAATATAAAAAGGGCGCGATATGTCCATTCAATTCGTCTTGAGCTTCTGAGTTTAATGGTATATGTCTCAAGGCCTGATTTTTCCTCAATAAGAAAGCCCTAATTTTCAAGCTTCTAAACCCTAGATTTTATCCATGGTGGATTTTGATTCCGAGGGCTATAACCAAATTGGTTTGTACCAACAGCTTCAGAAGGTCCCTATTAACATAAATCAATCCAAAAAAATGGTCAAAAACACATGAATCGTGATATGCAAATTTGGAAAATAAAGCAAACTGTGTCACTTGTGATGAACGATTCTTTGCGTGTTAAGCTTCGTTCTTGATTGCAATGGCTTCCTGGCAATGTCAGCAATGTATTGGAAACAATTTTAGGCCTTGAATTCACCTGCAATATTGATTTCAGTTTTCAAGCTTTTCTTGAATTTTTGCAAAGTGGTTATGGCCTTCTATGGCAGCTTTTTCGTGTCCAGCTTTAGGGTTTTCTTCAGCACATATATGTGAATGGAATTAGGTTAAAATTAAGCCCAAAAGTCCATTGTATTATGACTTGAATGTGTGATTGCCAATCATATCTTTTTCAATCTTTTCTTTCATGAAACCTTGCCAATCATGGATATTTTGATGCCTTTGAGATGCGCACGAGTTGCCAGCTTGCCCTAGCCTTATTTGTCTCACAAAAAGATCTAAAAAAAGCATATCTTTGAATTTTCCTACAATTAAAACCAATTAAATGAATTAATATTAATATAAATTCAATTAATTGATTAAAAATAAGAAAATAAATCAAATGAAGTTCAATGGGTCGTGCACAAGCTTTGGGCAAAGATTCAAGAAGGAATTTGAGGCCCATTAGCAAAAATGAAATGTTTTAGGAAAAGTTGACTTTTGAAAATTCCCAAAAATTTCCCAACTTCTCCAATGCATATCTTGCTCAATTTTGAAGCTATGAACATGTTCTTGGACATTTTGGAAAGGTCTTGAAGTCCTCTAACCAATTCCTTTGGTCCCATGTCATTTTGATTCACCAATCTCAAGTTATGCTCTTTGACTTAAAGTGCCTTTTTGTTGACTTTTGAAAATGACCTATAATGTTGAAATTGATAACTTTTTGTGAGAGCATTTCTTGGACTTGGAGTGTGAAGATGAGTTGTAGTAAATGTCATCCCCTTCAAAATGAGCATTGGATGGGATTTTTATGATGAACCATGAAAAAGTTATGCCTTGGTCAATTTGCAGTTGACTTTTCAACTGTCCTAAAATAGTAACTTTTGTCATCTTGAGACTTTTTGAGCCATGCTTGAGGAATCATGATCAAGAATTCATCAAATGATGATTGTGGCTTCAAAATAAGATGTTGACCAAAAATTTTGACTTTTGACTGTCAAATGACTATTTTGCCCCTGCAGTTGACTGTGAAGCAATTAGGGCTTTTGACTGTGCAACTTGATGCTGTGAGCCTTGAAACTTGACATATGGATGTTTGACAATGTATATAGGCATGTGGGACTTGATTGGACCCTTGGAAACCTCAATTTCTTTGCAAGAACCAAAACCCTAATTTTGACTGTGTTAGGAGGCAATTGGACTGTGCAACCCTTGAGAGATTTTGAACCATTTGGAGGTTGATCTTGACAAATCTTGAAGAATATGGGAGGGCAAATTTTGGGGTACAACAGTTGCCCCTGTTCAATCTTCTTAGACCTGAGGATGTAGATTGGCTTGCGTGCCTTTCGTGATCCGAAGGTGGAAGATGATTGAACACTAGAGTGCCCAGAAATTTGCACTCACATAGTAGAGTATCAGAAGTGTGATGTAAGGAATGGGCTTACAGATGCCATTTGGAGAGATGATGGATAGGCGGATGGGCTTATAGATGCCATCTGGAGCTGTAACATAATCTTGTCGGGAATGGGCTTATGGATGCCATTTGGAGACTGTTGGTGTGTGGATGGGCTTATAGATGCCATCTAGGTGTCGATCGCGTAAGAGATTCCTTAGAGAGAACTTGCGTACCTGAGAAAGAAAGATAATTACCTGGCCTGTTACAGGGGTTGATCTTTAAACTCTTTATGTAGATATGCCCTGGCTGGATACAAGTGTCAAATCTACAATAGTCGTCAACAGATATGCCCTGGCTGGATACAAGAATCAAATCTTCAAACTCTTCAGACGTGCCCTGGCTAGATACAGGAATCGAATCTGGAAATAGCCGTCAACAGATATGCCCTGGCTGGATACAGGAATCGAATCTGGAATTTAGAAAGGTTGGCGAGTTGTCTCTACTGACAGGTTATCTCAGAAAACCTTTAGGGATTGATTTAACTGAACCAAGGGGTATTGTCTTCTCTGACGAGCTGTCTCTTCAAGGACGGGTTATCTTCATGGACGGGTGGTCTTTAACGATGAGTGTCTATAACGACGAGTGTCTATAACGACGAGTGTCTATAACGACGAGTGTCTATGACGACGAGTGTCTATAACGACGAGTGTCTATAACAACGAGTGTCTATGACGACGAGTGTCTATAACGACGAGTGTCTATAACGACGAGTGTCTATAACGACGAGTGTCTATAACGACGAGTGTCTATAACGACGAGTGTCTATATCGACGAGTGTCTATAACGACGAGTGTCTATAACGACGAGTGTCTATAACGACGAGTGTCTATAACGACGAGTGTCTATAACGACGAGTGTCTATAACGACGAGTGTCTATGACGACGAGTGTCTATAACGACGAGTGTCTATAACGACGAGTGTCTATGACGACGAGTGTCTATGACGACGAGTGTCTATGACGACGAGTGTCTATGACGACGAGTGTCTATGACGACGAGTGTCTATGACGACGAGTGTCTATAACGACGAGTGTCTATAATGACGAGTGTTTATAACGACGAGTGTCTATAACGACGAGTGTCTATAACGACGAGTGTCTATAACGACGAGTGTCTATAACGACGAGTGTCTATAACGACGAGTGTCTATAACGACGAGTGTCTATAACGACGAGTGTCTATAACGACGAGTGTCTATAACGACGAGTGGAATTAATTTTGACTGTACTTGTCTTCTTTTGACTGAATTTGTCTACCTTGACATAGCTGATCATTTAACTGTATCTTTCCTGAAAGGTAAAGGTCAGTCCTATGCAATGCATGGTATGGATCAAGCGATGATGTTCTCAACATAAGTGAGATTACATGATATGATGCGTATATGTATGTATCATGTTGTAATGTGATGTTTATGAATGTATCTTTGTCTGGGAAAGTAAATCCTTGACGCATGCCAGGAAGTGGAATCCTGGGCTGACGTTGAAGAGTAGAATTCTTCGTTTCCACTGGGGATGATGATTGCAAGAATACCGGTAGGAGAAGATGACTCTGTTGGGGAATAAACTTGTTGGAGAGATTATTCTGCGGGGAATTACTCTGTGGGAAGAGAGGTACTTTGCTGAGATGTTGATGATAACTCCGCTGGGGGATAGGAAGAACTTCGCCGAGGACGATCTTTCCGTGGCAATTGGCTGAGGATAACCCAGTTATAAGCCCGGAAGGGAATAACTTTAAATAGAGCCGGGGAGATGCGTTCGTGAAGGTATCTTGGTCATGTTCTTCAGCTGAACTTATCTTGGTACCTCGGTGGACAGAGAAACTAGATCGTTTAGACAACTCATTATTGCCCCTGTTTCTAATGTGGGAGAAGAAGATACCTTGTGGAGGTGCTTGATAACTGCCGATTGACAAATCTTCTTCTGGTAGGCAAGTGACGAGATGACGGAACATAGTCGTACTCTTTGATCCCTAATTTTTGCCTGGACCGCCCTTTCGGGTTTTCAGTCCACCGGGATACCCATTTTTTCCCAAGCCGCCCTTTCGGGTTTTCGACTTGCCGGGTGTACAGATTTTTTCATTTTCATCCCTTATTTTTGCCCAAACCCTTTTGGTTCGCCGGGAAGCCCTTATTTTTGCCTAGGTGTGTCAACCTAGCGGGTCTTTGATTATGCATAGTACTTTTTTTTCGACTATGTCCACGCTCTCAGAACGTAGGGAGGTGCCCCTGTCAGTAGTGCTGTGTTGCCATACTACCAGAAGATCTTTGTTTGATAGTCCAATGCCCCAAGTGATCCAGATTGGAGATTTGCCCCAAGCTGGTTGGCCTTTTGAGAGATTCTCCGAATCTTGACTTAACTGCCCCAGATGACGGACAATGATCACGTCTGCCCCTTGGTTGGAAGTGATTTTGTTCACTAGATATTCTTCGTGCGAATTTCTTTGTTGTTCGAACAAATAGTCATATGCAAATAATGTTATATCAGAAATGCAAAGCTTATGTCTGTCTTGAAGTATTTTGGAAATGCATTTTTTCAGAAAAACAAGTGAATTTTTATAAATTGTGACGTCAACTCGTTATTTTACAGCGAGCCTTAAGGAGTCAGGATACCTTTGTAACAGTATGCTTTCGAACTAACCCATGCTTCAGCTAGGACTTTTTAGGGTTATAACATGGTCTGGTTCAGGGTTTAAGAAACAAAGGATAAAGGCTCAAATTTATTTGTACCCACCCATTCTTCGTGATGTTCTTCGATCCTAAACTCAGCTAATCGTGCATTATATCTTGTCTGAATCCTTGCTCTGATATTTCAGTGATGGTTCGGATACTGAAAGTTTATTTTGACCAGGCAGTCATTTTTTGTTGAGGGTTTGTAGAACCTCTTTCTTTTTGATTTTGTTATCCCTGTTTTTTGCCTGAACTGTTTCTTTTGTGATTACAGTCAGCGGGATGCCCCAGTTTTTGTAAGTCTCCTTCATAGGTTTTGACTTAATGGGCTTTTATTTTTTTCTTTAAGATAATGACTGCCTGTCTTTATGATTATTCGGAACCATCACTGTCTTTTGTTTCGGAAGGACTCCTTTGATGCCATTCATTGTGCACCTGGATTAACTGAGAGAACTACCCTGCCCCGGGTTATGATTAAGGGTTTTAATTTTCGAAAAGGAAAACTCCAACTTCTTTGGCTTAGAGGGGTTGACGAGGGATTATCTTCCTTATAACTCCAGTGTTTAGGATTTGAAACAATGCCTGTACCTCATCAGCGGGGTCTGTTCAAAAGCATATTGTAGATTGTGGTATCGTTTTCGTCATCCTCCCTCAAGAGGCTTAGAATTTTAAATCGAGAGTTGATCATCACAAAAAATATGAAAATAGTTTGCATATAGTGAATACGAAATAATTACTTCAAAACAGACATGTGTAATGCATTAATGAAATAACAACGTTTGACATAAAATGTTTGAACAATCAAAGAAAAATACAACTTGAACATTCGAATGAACAAAAATTTCCAATCCTAGCCATGTTTTGGCAAGGAAGCAGTGATCACATTGGGAGCCTCTGGAGAGTCGAACTGGACTTCCTTTGCGTCGATCAGATCCTGAAACTTGTTTCTCAAAGTCCAACAATCATCTGTAGCATGCCCCGGGCTGTCAGAATGATAAGCCCAGCGAACATTGGGGTTATACCTTGAAGGTGTCCTGTTGGGATTCTTTGGAGGGTCCCTTAGAGTTACCAACTTGGTCTCCAGCAACTGTGGCAATATCTGGGACAAGGTCATACCGAGGGGAGTGAATTGCCTTTTAGGTCTCTCTTCCCTTTGTTGATTGTGACGCTGAGGAGCACCTGCCGGTTTTGAAATGACCATCGCGTTGACAGCTTGGCGGTGTTCAGATTTGTTCTGCCCGTTTGAACCACAGACAACACCAGATTCTCTCTTGGATGGTTTCTTCTCAGTTCTCGAGGAGTCACCATTCTGTATTTTCCCCGACTTGATGCCAGCTTCTATTCTTTCCCCAGTCAAGATCAGATCTGTAAACCCAGCAGAAGAACTACCGATCAGGTGGTTGAAGAACGGACCAGACAGGGTCCCCAGGAACATATCGACGAGCTCACAGTCAGTTAGAGGTGGTTGTACCCTTCCAGCAAGGTCCCTCCATTTTTTAGCATATTCTTTAAAGCCTTCGCCTGTAGCCATAGACATCCCCTGAAGCTGAGTGCGCGTGGGAGCAAGGTCGGCATTATACTGGTACTGCTTGTAGAACGCAGTGGCCAAGTCCTCCCAGCTGTGGATGTTGGCTCTATCCAATTGATAGAATCACTCGAGTTGAGTCCCTGACAGACTATCCTGGAAGAAGTGAATCCACAAATTCTTGTCAGCCGTGTAGGGCTGGATCCTCCTTATGTATGAACGGAGGTGCAGCTTAGGACAGGAGGCTCCGTCGTACTTTGAAAAGGCAGGTGCCTTGAACTTGTGCGGGATCACCACCCCGGAGGATAGACCTAGATCTTCGAAGTCTAGGTCGGGCACTTTCTGTATCTCCATAGCACTTAACCGGTCTTCTAACTGTTTATACCTGTCCTCAGCTGGAGGGTACTGTTCATCATTGAACTCCGTCTCGTTGTCGGAGACCGCTGGACTAGGAACCTCTCTCTCATGGGGACTGTCTTTCCCAACAGATGGGGTAGTCTGCTCAGCCTCATTTCGTGATCCATTCCCAGATTTGCGTCTAGGGTTGAACAACACCGTCCTCTTCTTTTTCTTCTTCAAAAGCAGAGTCTTCAGATCCTGTTGCCCCTGGGCTAGACTCATAACCAACTCCTGGAACTGGGCATTCTGGGCCTGGAGGGCCTTGATAGCTTGTTCATTGGATGATTCAGGATTCATGATGATTGCTGAAATAGACAGCGAAGAAGATAAGTGACCTGTCAAAAGGGTACCTGTAATGCAATGATATGTATGTATGCATGCAATGTTTTCAAGGATCTCGCGGGGTAAACAAGAAAATTGTTAGAGTTTGGTAGTTTGATTGATGGAACTTCGTGTTGTTGAGAGCCCTTCTTCGAGAGTCAAAGCTCACCATATCGAGTGGGTCATAGCCCCTGACTCAAGTCATCAACCTGGCTAGAGGAAAATAAATCCCCTTTGCCCCTTGCTAGACATTCTGGTTTATCATGACCTACATCACAAACCCTTGAGATCCTTGAAATGGATTAGTCCTTATGTAGGATGTATGCAATGGTACGATGGTATGATGTTATGCTATGCGTGGAGTGATGTACGTAGGCCCTGTAATGAGTCCCAATTAAGGACTGTAAACAAAACCTACAAGAAACTTGTGTGTCAGATAACAAGTATGCAAGTAGTTCAAGTATGAAGGCACACAAGTCACACAAAAGAGCCCTTAGATTTTAGGCCAGCATGAGGTTTAGGTACTACCCTCTTTCAGTTTGTTGGTTAAGACCTGTCCTATCAAAAGTAACCGGGTTCTAGAGGATCCCAATATCACTGACTACCCTCAATCGGTCATAACTCCAGCATCGCAATCTTTTCTTGCGGCCAGAACCATCGCGAGAGTTTAGCCTCAATGGGTGTAGCATACTGCTACTGTTCTATGGCCAAGTTGGGTCAAATTAGGGCTCTAAGGTCGGTTGGTGCTTAATGACTCCTCAGAAGACCCATATTCTCCTCGTTGCGACACAAGGGATATCGGTACAGACCAAGGTGCCACACCAACGTAGCCACTGCTTCACCCGTGTCGGTCTACGCCGGACAGGTCCCTCACAGCTTATGCTACCTAAAAGGGTATCCCCAGATCTGGGTTAGGATCTATGAAACTCCAAGACAATGCCCACAATAATAAAGCAAACAAAACATTCAATTGAAAACATAAGTATAATCTAATCCTAAGGTACACCTCACTTTTACAATGTCCCCATCAGAGTCGCCAGTTCTGTGATCGGTGGAAATAGAACTGACTGTTTAAAGTTGGTTTCGTGAAATGTCGCGGAAGCAAGAGTCGCCACCGTCTTTTATGTTCTCCAACCTGGAAAGGACAAAAGCACAACAAAATTCCTTATTGAGAATGTCTCTCGGTTCGGGAGGTAGATTTATAGAAAGGGAAGGTGTTAGCACCCTTTCTATCTATGGTTATCCATGGGCTCTTATGTACTTGCTCTTATGTTTTCAAAATGTTTGCTTTTCAAAATGTGATTGGGTTTGAAAAAAGTTTCATTGAAAGATTTCTGAGTGACTCTTGTATCTGTCCTCAAGAGTGTTTGAAAAATTTGTTTTGAAAACTTTTGAAAGTGTCAGTGTGAAAAGATTTTTGTTTGTTTTTGAAGAGAGCAAGTACCCATGAGTCATCTACCTACCCTAAGGAATTAGACTGTGTAAGAGTCCTTAAGGTAGTGCCATCCCACCATTGAGAGGTAGGTAGCACCACCGTCGGAGGTGTTCGGGTCAATTCGATTTTAGGGACAGTGTGGTCACCAAAGCAATAGTAGGACACCTTAGAAGTAACCCTAATGTCCTAGATCCTTTTTAATCCGAGGCAACCATTTCGAGGCAACTGGATCTTAGACATAAGGGCGACTGCTAAAACACCTTATACTTGACGACCACGTTCGAAGGCAACGAGTGAAGCGTACCCTAGAAGTGGCATGTGCATTGTGTGTTGTTTTCATGTTATGTTTATCTTGGATCATGCAATTGTGAGCTACGAGTTGTTTTTAATTATCATACATTCTTTCATGCAATTTAGCAGTTAGGAGTGCGGAAAATGAAATACGGAAAGGTAAAAGCTACGCTATTACAAGGCGCGGGTCTATACATCGCCAAAAAACAAAGACCCGTTTTTGATAAAGATGCGGAAAGTAAAAAAGCAATAAACCTAATTACTATTACATTCTTGGAGACAGTTACATAATAATCAAATAAAGCAATAACGCGCGCGAAAGAATTAAAATCAGGACGTCCTCGGGTTTTGACCCTTTGCTTGAAATTAAAAGTTTTTTGTCCTTTTGTTTGAAATTAAATTAAATTAAACCTAAATCTAATTATTTAATTATTTACCAAAAAAAATGTTTTTAATGTTTTTTTATATTTAATGAAAATAAAGAAAAGAATTTAAAAGTTAGTAAACAACCCTAATTCTAGATTATTTTAATTATTAATGAAAATGTCAAAGTTGACCTAATTTACTAATTAATTAATTTACATGTTTATGTACAAAATAATAATAATTAATAATGATAATAATAATTAATTAAGAAAAAAAAGATTAAAAGTGTCAAAACCTAATTCTATATAATTTTTATTTATTAAGAAAAAGATTAAAATATAAACCTAAATTAAGCTAAGTTAATTATTTAATATTTATTTACAAAAATAAGTTAATGGTGAAATTATTAATTAATTAAAATAATTTACAATTTTTGATTTCCTGGTTTTTATGATGAAAAGTTAATTTGTTGTGAATTAATGATAATTATTAAACAATTAAAAGAATTAAAAAAGAAGAGAAAATAAATAAAACTATGCAAACCAAGGGGGTTAGATGGCCCATGTGGAGGTGAGATTGCAGTAATTCTGGCCCAAGAAAGACCAAGCCTGTTTGACTTTTCACTGATCACGTGCATGCTGTTTGACTGGGAGTATCATGGTCTTCACTTTGTGGCCATTGGATTGGGCATCATGGCCACTTGGCAAGCTTATGTTGAGCGTGCATGGTGGAACTCTGAATGATTGCTGCATTGGAAAGCTTTAAGCAAAATAAGAACAATTATATGGGGGACCTGGGAATCGAACCCAGGTCCCAGTACTTGCAAGCCACGTCCTTTGCCAACTGAGCTATCCAGCGCTTTTGTAATATAAATGAACAACAAATATTATATAAAAAAAACAATCATTATGGCAATCAAACAAAATAACGCGCGCTGGATTTGAACCCTCCAATCACGTTGAGCCACGCACGTCTTCTTCTTCGTTTCCTGTAAAAAAACACAACAAGATAGCGGGGGTTTTAAACCCCCACAAAACACAACCACGAATAATAGCGATTAGCGTTAGGGATAATATAAAAAGGGCGCGATATGTCCATTCAATTTGTCTTGAGCTTCTGAGTTTAATGGTATATGTCTCAAGGCCTGATTTTTCCTCAATAAGAAAGCCCTAATTTTCAAGCTTCTAAACCCTAGATTTTATCCATGGTGGATTTTGATTCCGAGGGCTATAACCAAATTGGTTTGTACCAACAGCTTCAAAAGGTCCCTATTAACATAAATCAATCCAAAAAAATGGTCAAAAACACATGAATCGTGATATGCAAATTTGGAAAATAAAGCAAACCGTGTCACTTGTGATGAACGATTCTTTGCGTGTTAAGCTTCGTTCTTGATTGCAATGGCTTCCTGGCAATGTCAGCAATGTATTGGAAACAATTTTAGGCCTTGAATTCACCTGCAATATTGATTTCAGTTTTCAAGCTTTTCTTGAATTTTTTCAAAGTGGTTATGGCCTTCTATGGCAGCTTTTTCGTGTCCAGCTTTAGGGTTTTCTTCAGCACATATATGTGAATGGAATTAGGTTAAAATTAAGCCCAAAAGTCCATTGTATTATGACTTGAATGTGTGATTGCCAATCATATATTTTTCAATCTTTTCTTTCATGAAACCTTGCCAATCATGGATATTTTGATGCCTTTGAGATGCACACGAGTTGCCAGCTTGCCCTAGCCTTATTTGTCTCACAAAAAGATCTAAAAAAGCATATCTTTGAATTTTCCTACAATTAAAACCAATTAAATGAATTAATATTAATATAAATTCAATTAATTGATTAAAAATAAGAAAATAAATCAAATGAAGTTCAATGGGTCGTGCACAAGCTTTGGGCAAAGATTCAAGAAGGAATTTGAGGCCCATTAGCAAAAATGAAGTGTTTTAGGCAAAGTTGACTTTTGAAAATTCCCAAAAATTTCCCAACTTCTCTAATGCATATCTTGCTCAATTTTGAAGCTATGAACATGTTCTTGGACATTTTGGAAATGTCTTGAAGTCCTCTAACCAATTCCTTTGGTCCCATGTCATTTTGATTCACCAATCTCAAGTTATGCTCTTTGACTTAAATTGCCTTTTTGTTGACTTTTGAAAATGACCTATAATGTTGAAATTGATAACTTTTTGTGAGAGCATTTCTTGGACTTGGAGTGTGAAGATGAGTTGTAGGAAATGTCATCCCCTTCAAAATGAGCATTGGATGGGATTTTTATGATGAACCATGAAAAAGTTATGCCTTGGTCAATTTGCAGTTGACTTTTCAACTGTCCTGAAATAGTAACTTTTGTCATCTTGAGACTTTTTGAGCCATGCTTGAGGAATCATGATCAAGAATTGATCAAATGATGATTGTGGCTTCAAAATAAGATGTTGACCAAAATTTTTGACTTTTGACTGTCAAATGACCATTTTGCCCCTGCAGTTGACTGTGAAGCAATTAGGGCTTTTGATTGTGTAACTTGATGATGTGAGCCTTGAAACTTGACATATGGATGTTTGACAATGTATATAGGCATGCGGGACTTTATTGGACCCTTGGAAACCTCAATTTCTTTGCAAGAACCAAAACCCTAATTTTGACTGTGTTAGGAGGCAATTGGACTGTGCAACCCTTGAGAGATTTTGAACCATTTGGAGGTTGCTCTTGACAAATCTTGAAGAATATGGGAGGGAAAATTTTGGGGTACAACACCCAGCTTCTGAATAATCGTCCGTCCAAGGCCAACGAGCGCCGCCGTTCGTCCTCTTCCCTGCATTGGTCCCTCAGCGACGTTCATACACATGTAATGGCTTTGTTCGTTTTTTGACAGTCTTTTAGGTTTTCCAATTTTTATTGATTTCTATTCTTTGTATGTCCTGATTCTTTGTGATTATTGATTTCTTGTGAGGTACTTTAAGGAAAAGAAAGGATTTTTTATACCTTTTGGAGGAGATGGAGAAGGAATGAAGATGGAGGCGCTCAGGCGGCCAAGGCGGATGCTTGGTGATGATGCGCTTTGCTTGGAAACCTTAGTATCTTGTATTCGTCTTTTAGGTCTACTTGCTTTCAATGATGTTTTATTTGCCTATGATGAAAGTTTTCTGAGGCTTTGGTTGCCCTACTCTGTATTGCCTTGAATGCTTGCTTATCCTGAGTTATTACTTTGCCTCTTCCACCTTGTGCCTCAGTCGCCTAGTATGCTTGACCATATTGGCTTCTTTATCTTCTTCTTCTTGTTGCCTTCTGCTGTTGTATGCTTGGATATTTGGTATGCTTGTTGATGTTATGTTTGTGTTGCCTTGATGATTAACCCAGTGATGACAATGTTCTGAGGGTTTGTGTTGGTTCAAATGTTTTGAGTTGTTTTTTGAAAGCTTGCCCAATGATGAAATTTTCTGAGGGCTCGTGTTGGTTGCCTTGAAATGCCTAGAAGACAGGTTATGGGCGTGAGGGCCTTGAGGCTTGATGCAGGTCTGGATTTGGTTTGATATTATGTGAGTTTGTTTGGGTGTTTGGAAATACTTTAGCAGGTGAAGGCTTTGAAGCTTGTATGGTTTGTATTTACTGGTTTGGGCTTGACAGTTCAGGCAGGTAAGGCTTGGACAGGTTGAGCTTTGGTTCAAGGTTTGACACAGTTTGGTCTTTGGCTTGAAGCCTGATGCTTTAGGTTTGACAGGTTATCTCTTGTTAAGCTTGGGCTTCAGGCTTATGTTATGTTTATGTAGGATGTTTGAACAGGTTGAGAGACTTTTTGAGGTTTGGAGGCTTGGGACTGTCTTTGCTATCTCAGTTTGATCTTATCTCTTTTTTCTTGTCAATTAGTGGTATTATGTTTTTTTTTTTTTGTAATGTCTCTGCCTCTCTCTACTGTGTTAACAGTTTTGTTTTTTATATCCGTTTTCAAGCCTAAGCCTGTAAGCCCTTCTTCTTTTCTTTCTTCTCTCTCTCTCCAGTACAAATTAAAGCATTTTAATATTGCTTAGAAGTACTTTTTTCTGAAAAGGCAACTGCTGGAAAATGATGTAATTTGATGTTGCTTGCACTTGTATATTTTCCTCTGCATACCTTGTACTTCTTGATATTTGCATATCTCTTTTGACAGCTTTTGGTGGCCTTTTGTACTTGCTTGATATCTTGATATCTTTCCATATCCTTGGACAGTTTTTTGACATTTAGTTCAGTTTGGATTTGGACTTTGTTTGGCATGTTGTATGTTTGGAAACTATGCAGTTGGTTGACAATTTGAACTTGTGCAAAATCATAACTTTGTGCATTCATACCTTTTTCTTTTGCAAGCATTTTTCATCCCTCTCTGTGAACCGGGAGAAATCTCGTGATTTGCAGAGAGGGCAAACTGATTCCGGCCAGTTGCCTTTAATGATGAATCTTTAAATTACTGTTTGTCTTTTTTAATTTTATCTGCTTTGACTTTTGCTTTTCTCTCTTTGTTTTGCAGATAAAACTCAATGGAGAGGAGCAGCAGTAGAAGCTGAAGATTTGAAGACTTAGGAATATTTAGGATAGCTTTATTTTCATTTTAATTTATTTGTAAAATTATTATTGTAAACAAAAAATGTAAGTAAATTTACAATTGTTCGAATAATAATTTGTAACAAAACAATTAAAAATGAATAAATAAAAAAATCCTTTTTATCAGTTAATTCCTCTTTCAATTTATGGTCCATTTAATTATTTGAATTCCTTAAATTAAAATAACTGTAAGTATCCAATTATTCTGACTTAGAAAAAAATAATTAACGAACACTGTGGTCTCGCCATTCAGCATGAATCAGTAATAAACCTGGCGCTCCAATTAAACAATGCATAGTTAATCAAACCAACATCCAGATGCTCTCTTTTCACTGATTTAATCAAACACTGCAGATTCTTAATTTAAGTACCTCATCTCAAATCAAATGCCTTAGCCTTTACTGATCATACCAAGCACTGCAAGGTCTCAATTCAAATGCCTCAAATCAAATTTCAGAGTAAACTGAAAAGAAACTGTAAAGATAATCCTTTCTGAGAATGCACGCACAAAAACCCTAATTCTTGATTAAATGCCAAAGAAATGTCTGCCTGATCAAAACCTGAGCCAAAATCAACCAAACCCTAAGCAAACTGTGTGAACTGTTCCAGAGCCATGAAAACCCTAACTTTGTCTGACTGATAAGAAAAATCTGTTTGACTGATTCTTACGCCAATCTAAAAAATCAGGAAACGCCCGAGGCTGTGATTTCTTGTGGAAAAATGCGAGGGCAAATTTTGGGGTACAACAGTTGCCCCTGTTCAATCTTCTTGAACCTGAAGAGTTAGATTGGCAAGTTTGCCTTTCGCGACTCGAGGGTAAAAGGAGATTGGACACTAGAGTGCCCTAAAATTTGCACTTGGTGATGTGATGGTGGAGGGAATGGGCTTAAAGATGCCATTTGGTGATGGGCTTAAAGATGCCATCCGGTGACTGCTGATAGGAGGATGGGCTTATAGATGCCATCTGGAAATGGGCTTAAAGATGCCATTTGGAAGTGTTTGTTGAGGAGGATGGGCTTATAGATGCCATTTGGTGATGTTGAACTGCATGACCTTGGTGAGTGGACGAGTATCAGAAAGGTAACCATGTTTTGGAACGTCTCTGAACTGGGGGTCTGAACAAGCGATAGATTGACATCCATGTTTGGAGAATCCGTAAACTGTTTTCAGGAGTTGGAGTTGAATAAGCAATAGAGTAGCATCCGTTGTTGGGAAGCGTCCGTAAACTGTTTTCAAAAGTTGCATCTGAACAAGTGATAGATTAACGTCCGTTGTTGGGAAGCGTCCGTAAACTGTTTTCAGAAGTCTTGAAGTGAAGAAGGAACCGGCGTAGGGTTTCCTGATGATGAGTCCGTGTAAAACTGCCTCTGGATGAATCTGGAATAAGTATCAGAATGTTGTCGTGTTTGGGTCACATCTGAACTATTTCTGGATGAATCTCGGAAGATGATGATTTTTGTCTGTTGACTGATCTTTTCCTGAAAAGGTAAAGAGTTAGTTGTATGCAATGTCATGATACATGATGCAATGTATGTTACATCAATGTTGATGATATGAATGTGATGAATGCGCAGGTAAGCTGATGAGCTGTCTTGCTGAGGATAGATGAATCCTGGATGGCTGGAGACAGAAGAATCTTGACTGCTGTCGGGGAAAATAATTCCTTGACTGCTGCTGGGGAGGGCAAGAATCTTTGATCATAAGAAGTCCTGGGACCACTGTCGGGGAATCCAGAGCTTGGGTTGTATGCCAATCTACTGGGGAATTCCTGTCTTAAGGGGATCTTCACTGGAGAATATTCGAATATTCTGTGAGGAACTTAAAATGAGAGTCTTCACTCTGCTTGGGGATTGATAGTTGGAAGTTTTAGCTCCGCTGGGGATATTGAAACTTGATTCTGAGGGGAATTAGATTCTGTGAGGCTCTCTGGCCGGGGATTCCAAGAATCTTTTGAGTTTGAGAAAGAACCTGTGTAGGGTTGCTTCATGATGAGGTGATGGAAATCTTCGTTCTGTTAACGATCAGAAACTGGGAGTATACCAATCTTCTGAGGTTTTAAGGATGAGGGTCTTCACTCTTGAGGGTTAACTGCTATCTGGTCGTAATCCAGGCTTCACAGAAATTTGTATTGCTATTTGGTCGTGGTCCAGGCTTCACAATAGCTTGCTAAGCTGTTATCCGATCAAATCCGGGCTTCACGGCTTGTGTTAAAGATATACCACTATCTGGTCGATTCCAGGCTTCGTAGTACTCTTGACTGCTGTCCGGTCGTAATCCAGGCTTGGCGATCGTCTGACACTGTTATCCGGTCGTAATCCGGTCTTCATAATGTGTTGTAGAGATCAAGGTACTATCTGGTCAAATCTGGGCTTCATATCTTGAATTCAGGAGATCCCACTATCTGGTCGTAATCCAGGCTTTGCGGTAATCTGACATTGTTATTCGGTCGTAGTCCGGTCTTCACAGTGTGTTGTAGAGATCAAGATATTATCTGGTCAAATCCGGGCTTCATAACTTGAATTCAGGAGATCCCACTATCTGGTCGTAATCCAGGCTTTGCGGTAATCTGACATTGTTATCCGGTCGTAGTCCGGTCTTCACAATATGCTGTAGAGATCAAGATATTATCCGATCAAATCCGGGCTTCATAACTTGAATTTTGTGAGAATTTGATCTTTGATGACCGTAACTTCCAACAGGTGATGAAGGAATTGTTGAACACTTTTGACATTCGAATGCCCCAAGTGGTGATGTAGATAATTTCCTGGCTTGTTACAGGTGTTAATCCATAATCAGTCGTCCACAGATATTTTCCTGGCTTGTTACAGGTGTTGATCTGGAATCTTAAAAAAAGTTGGTCAAGGAGATATTGTCCTTGCTTGTTACAGGTGTTGATCCCTGACCTGAGAAAGAAAGATGGTTCCCTGGCTTGGTACAGGTGTTTATCTTCGATCTCTTCATGTAGATAATTTCCTGGCTTGTTACAGGTGTTAATCTACAATCAGTTGTCCACAGATATGCCCTGGCTAGGTACAGGAATCGAATCTGGAAAGGTGATAGTCACTCTGTTGGTGGTTGTAATTTCCAGCAGGTGATGAAGGAATACTCCGGACACTTTTGACATTCGAATGCCCCAAGTGATGATGAAGGAGTCTTGAATCAGATTACTCTGCAAATTGAGAGATTTCTTGAAATCTTGACTGGACTGCCCCAGGTTAACTGAACTTTGAAAGATCTGTTGAAACCTTGACTGGACTGCCCCAGGTTAATTGGATAGTGACATGTCATGCCCCCTGTTGATAGGAGATTTGTCGTTGGAAGTGTCATCCTTTTGAAGTGATTTTGTTCACTGAGAGAGTTTTCGTTCCTCCGAACATTCGCTGTATGAATTTCTTCGCTGTCAAACAAATAGCCAAATGCAAACAGTGATATTAAGTAATGCAAAGTTTATGTTTGTCTCTAAGTTTTGAAAAATGTGTCTTTTAGCAGAAAACTTTTTATAAGACAGATCAACATATGATTTAGAGCAAAGCCTTACAGGAGTCAGGATACCTTTTGAACAATATGCTTTCGAATTAACCCATGCTTCAATTAGGACTTTTGAAGGGTTGTAAGGTGGCTTGGTTCACGGTTTAAGAAACAAAGGATAAAGGCTCAAAGTGTATTTGTACCCACCCGCTCTTCGTGATGTTCTTCAAACCTAAGCTCAGTTAATTGTGCGTCGTACTCTATTCGAGTTTGGAACGACATTTTGGGTGATGTTTCACCAAATGAATTTGGGAGACAGTCATCATCTCCTTTTTCTTTTGCAACATTTTTCATGTTGTTGAGGGTTTGTAATGACCTCTCTATTTTGATTTTGATTTGTTATCCCTAACTTTTGCCTGACTGTCTCTGTTTTCGAGATCACGGTCAGCGGGATGCCCCAGCTTTCTTAAACCTCCTTTATAGGTTTTGGCTCAGTGGGCTTTTCTTTTTTTTTCGAGAGATTGAATGCCTATGCGATAGGGAACCTTCACTGTCTTTTGATTCCAGAGGAATGCTTTTCTTTATCGTCGTTGTGTTACGAACTTGAGAGTTTGCGACTTCAATGCGCATTTTCTGAATTAACTGAGAGACTACCCTGCCCCAGGTTTATATCAAAGGTTTTGATTTGTTTAGAACAGAAAACTCCTACTTCTTTGGCTCGAAGGGGTTGACTAGGGATTATCTTCCTTATAACTCCAGTGTTTGAGAATTGAAAGAAATGCCTGTACATCATCAGCAAGGTCTGTTCAAAAGCATACTGTATGAGATTATGGTATTGTTTCGTCATCCTCCCTCTAAAGGCTTGCAGCTTTTTATCAAGAGTTAAATATCATAAAGAAAGCATAAGAGTAGTGAAAACGAATGGATGAATTCAAGACAAACATATGTAATGCATTAATGAAACAGAGTTCAACATCAACAGATAATTGTTTGAAAACAAAAGAAATTACAACTTTGAAAATTCAAAATGAAGCAAAAGTCTTTCAGCTTGAGCTTTGTCACTTCAGGTGGAGAAATCCTTAACGGAAGATTTTCATCTCGCCGTCTGGCATGAACCTCAGCACTCCAATGTCGATCAGATCTTGAATCTTGTTCTTCAAGGCCCAACAGTCATCAGTGTCGTGTCCCGGGCTGTAGGAGTGGTAAACACAAAATGCATCGGGATGATAGTTAGGAGCGGAGGTATTTGGGTTCCGGATAGGATCCCTCAAAGCAGTCAGATTGACCTCCAATAAACGCTCTAGAATCAGAGATGGCGGTATGTCAGTCTCTGTGAACTGTCTTCCCGACGTTTCTTGTTTACGCCGATTACCCCGTTGACGCTGGCGAGGTTGTTGCTGGGCTTGTGACCCTGAAGCAAGCAAAGGAGCCTTCCCTTTGTCTTCTTGAGTGGATGGGGGTTGAGCGGTGACTTTATCTTCAACCTCAGATGTTTGCCCCAGTTGGTTGTTTTGAAGCAGTTGGCGGACGAGAACTCTGAGTTCCTCCTGTCTTTGAGACAAATCTTGGATGAGAGCCATCTGGCCCACCAACTGTCCCATCACTTGGATCCTCAATGTTGTCAAATCAAACTGCAGCTCCGCAAGCTGATCACTCCTGGCATTGTTTGAAGTCTCCTGGACCAAGCCCTTTGTGAGGAGAGCTTTCATTTCTTCCTGCCCCAGAGACAAGTTCAAGAACATTTCCTGCAGCTGAGCAGTCTGGTCCTGGATATCCTTGACAGTCCTCTCTAGAGCCATCTCTTACTTAAATAAACAGTATGAGAGTAAGGAAACCTGAAAAAAGGAAAAACTGTCAAGATGCAATGCATGATATGTGGATGCATGCTTTCAAGGATCTCTTGGGGTAAACACAAGAAAATGTTAGAGGTTGAACTTCAGTCTTTGATTGGAGACCTTTGCACCGGTGGATGTCTTTCCACGAGAATCAAGCTCACCATGTCAAGTGGGTCATAGCCCCTGATTCCAGTTGTTGTACTTGATCTTTGGTTGGCATTTGTTTAGAGGAGAAACCTCTTGCCCATTGGTAGACGTCTGGTTCAACGTAACCCTGCATCAAAAGAACCCTCGAGATCCTTGAAAAGGTTATTGAAAATGCTATGGTATGATGTTATGATGTTATGTACATGTATGCAAAAGCAAATGAGTGTATATGCAGGCAATCATATTCACACAAAGCAAAACAAGTCCTTAGGTTCAGGCTTGCATGGGGTTGTAGGTAAGTACCCTCTTGAAGTTAGTTGGCTCATCCTGTCCTAAAAAATAGAAACCGGGTTCTAAGGAGCTCAATATCATTGGATTGTTTTCCGTGTTCATCGTTTTGGTTTAGCCACTTAACTGGCGACCAAAATATTCCAAGAAAACAACCCTTAATGAGTGTAGTATCGAGTATCTACCAACTTCGGACTGCACCAAAGTCGGTCATCTCACTACCCCTAAAAAGGCTAGGATGGTCAAGTAATGTTCTAAGAGTTCGTTAGTGCTTCGCGACATCACTCAGCGGCCCCGTACTCTCCTTGATTGAACTCAAGGGTTACCGGTACTCACAAATATGTCACACTAACATAGCTTACTGCTTCAACCATGTCGGTATACCCCGCACAGTTCCCTCACAGTTTTATTGCTATTTACCTAAAAAGGTGCCCCAAATCCGGGTGTAGGATTCATAACAAACCCAAACAAGGACCCAAAAAGTAAAGCAATCAAGGCAATCAAAGCAAGAATATAAAGGTGATCTAAACCCTAAGGTAACCCCACTTTTGAATGGTCCCCAGCAGAGTCACCAGTTCTGTGATATAGTGGGAGAACTGACTTGGTGTTTTGCGTTTGTATTCGCACTTGTTCGGTTTAGCAAGAGTCGCCACCGACTTTTTATTTTATCCTAAAGGAAAGGTTAAAAAAGCACAGGAAAAACCTTTTGAGATGTTTCGTGGGTTAGGGGGGTAGATTATGAAAAGGGAAGGTATTAGCACCCTTTTCATCCATGGTTATCCATGGGCTCTTAGTTACTTGGTTTTAGATCACTTGCCTTGATTTTTGATTGCTTGAAATGGTGTGTGTGTGTATTTTGAAAATGTTTTGAAATAGACGCCTTTGTTTCGGCAACCATTGTAATGACTCGTGTTTGAGTATATACGAAGGTGTGTATCTTTTCGAAAAGATGTTTCAAATGTTTTTGAGAGTTTGTTTTGAAAGTGTTTGTGGAGTGTGGTTTGAAAAGTAGGCAAGCATTTTTTTGCAAGTTGATCAAGTAACTAAGAGTTTTGTCTACCCCTAATGTACTCAAAGGTTTTTCTCATGTTTTAACCCTTTTTAACAATTTTGTTCCACCATTGTATTTGGTGGACAATCTTGCGTTTAGGATGTTTTAACGGGACAGGCGCGGGTCATCGTACGGACCATGAATGCAATGGTGCCAAGTGTCTTTGGCAATTTGCTTGAAGGGACTTGATCATTTTGATAGGCAACTTTCGAAAGCGTCATCGAGGGACTTATGATCATTTGAATTGTTTTTCCAAAGAAACTCGACGTGCAAGCATGGCCCATTTTGGAAGGCAACATGTGGGATTACCCTAGGGGTGCAAGTGTGATTGTGTATTGATTTCATGTATTTGTCTTGTATTAGGTTATCTAGCATTTGATTTTATGTACATACAAACCCTAGGTCTAACCATGGTATAATTCAAAAGCGATAAATTGCGGGAATTTAAAGTCCTAAACTATTACGAATAGTATCCGGGAGTGGGGGTACAAGTATACACATGGGGGATGAGACTTATAGGAGAGTAGTATCCAAATAATTACAACCAAATCGAATCAATCGCCATCTCAAATGTAAAGCAATAGCAATATAAAATTGGACAAGCAAATGTATTGATGTATAAGAAAGATAAAATGTGTATTGTGAATGTATTTGTGTAAGTGTATGATTATTTTGTATTTTGTTAATTATACAAATAAGAAAATTTAATAAAAGAAAAGAAAATATCTTAAGTTCTATTTTTTATGTATTTTTCATAAATGTTTTATACAAAGTTCATATTTAAATAAAAAGGGTTTTAACAAAAGAAAAGAAAAAATGTTTTAAGTTCTACTTATTAATGTATTTTAGTATTTATGTATAAAGTTTTAATTAAAAGAAAAAAGGAATAAAGGAAAGTTTATTTTCTTATGTAAACTAAAAAAAGTCTTAATAAACTAAAAATGTTTTTAAAAAAAAGTCTAATTTTTACTTTAAATGTGATAAACAAAATTTAGTAAGATTAATGTATTATTTATATTTTAGTTAAAATATTATAAAAAAAGAGTTAGGTTATAAAAATAAATGAATATTTAGAAAAGATTAAGAAGGGTTTGTTAATAGAAAAAGAAAAGAGGTTATGTGGGCCTGAAAGGGTTTTGGCCCAAACTGAAAAAAAACAAGTGAATCAGAAGGCAAGTGGAAATGGGGGTGTTAATTGAAACGCATTTGGGCTTAGGTACGTCAAAGGGGCAAGGCCCAACCGGTTTGAGGCAAATTATTCTTAGGGTTTTGAAATATTTGTTCACTTGGAGAAAGGCTTAGGGTTACAGCGCCGTTCGTCCTCTTTGCTTCCTTTTCATCTTCTCATGCCCAACTTCTGAATAATCGTCCGTCCAAGGCCAACGAGCGCCTCCGTTCGTCCTCTTCCCTCCATTGGTCCCTCAGCAACGTTCATACACAGGTAATGGCTTTGTTCGTTTTTTAACAGTCTTTTAGGTTTTCCAATTTTTATTGATTTCTATTCTTTGTATGTCCTGATTCTTTGTGATTATTGATTTCTTGTGAGGTACTTTAAGGAAAAGAAAGGGTTTTTTATACCTTTTGGAGGAGATGGAGAAGGAATGAAGATGGAGGCGCTCAGGCGGCCAAGGCGGATGCTTGGTGATGACGCGCTTTGCTTGGAAACCTTGGTATCTTGTATTCGTCTTTTAGGTCTACTTGCTTTCAATGAAGTTTTATTTGCCTATGATGAAAGTTTTCTGAGGCTTTGGTTGCCCTACTCTGTATTGCCTTGAATGCTTGCTTATCCTGAGTTATTACTTTGCCTCTTCCACCCTGTGCCTCAGTCGCCTAGTATGCTTGACCCTATTGGCTTCTTTATCTTCTTCTTCTTGTTGCCTTCTGCTGCTGTATGCTTGGATATTTGGTATGCTTGTTGATGTTATGTTTGTGTTGCCTTGATGATTAACCCAGTGATGACAATGTTTTGAGGGTTTGTGTTGGTTCAAATGTTTTGAGTTGTTTTTTGAAAGCTTGCCCAATGATGAAATTTTCTGAGGGCTCGTGTTGGTTGCCTTGAAATGCCTAGAAGACAGGTTATGGGCGTGAGGGCCTTGAGGCTTGATGCAGGTCTGGATTTGGTTTGATATTATGTGAGTTTGTTTGGGTGTTTGGAAATACTTTAGCAGGTGAAGGCTTTGAAGCTTGTATGGTTTGTATTTACTGGTTTGGGCTTGACAGTTCAGGCAGGTAAGGCTTGGACAGGTTGAGCTTTGGTTCAAGGTTTGACACAGTTTGGTCTTTGGCTTGAAGCCTGATGCTTTAGGTTTGACATGTTATCTCTTGTTAAGCTTGGGCTTCAGGCTTATGTTATGTTTATGTAGGATGTTTGAACAGGTTGAGAGACTTTTTGAGGTTTGGAGGCTTGGGACTGTCTTTGCTATCTCAGTTTGATCTTATCTCTTTTTTCTTGTCAATTAGTGGTATTATGTTTTTTTTTTGTAATGTCTCTGCCTCTCTCTACTGTGTTAACAGTTTTGTTTTTTATATCCCTTTTCAAGCCTAAGCCTGTAAGCCCTTCTTCTTTTCTTTCTTCTCTCTCTCTCCAGTACAAATTAAAGCATTTTAATATTGCTTAGAAGTACTTTTTCTGAAAAGGCAACTGCTGGAAAATGATGTAATTTGATGTTGCTTGCACTTGTATATTTTCCTCTGCATACCTTGTACTTCTTGATATTTGCATATCTCTTTTGACAACTTTTGGTGGCCTTTTGTACTTGCTTGATATCTTGATATCTTTCCATATCCTTGGACAATTTTTTGACATTTAGTTCAGTTTGGATTTGGACTTTGTTTGGCATGCTGTTTGTTTGGAAACTATGCAGTTGGTTGACAATTTGAACTTGTGCAAAATCATAACTTTGTGCATTCATACCTTTTTCTTTTGCAAGCATTTTTCATCCCTCTCTGTGAACCGGGAGAAATCTCGTGATTTGCAGAGAGGGCAAACTGATTCCGGCCAGTTGCCTTTAATGATGAATCTTTAAATTATTGTCTGTCTTTTTTAATTTTATCTGCTTTGACTTTTGCTTTTCTCTCTTTGTTTTGCAGATAAAAATCAATGGAGAGGAGCAGCAGTAGAAGCTGAAGATTTGAAGACTTAGGAATATTTAGGATAGTTTTATTTTCATTTTAATTTATTTGTAAAATTATTATTGTAAACAAAAAATGTAAGTAAATTTACAATTGTTCGAATAATAATTTGTAACAAAACAATTAAAAATGAATAAATAAAAAAATCCTTTTTATCAGTTAATTCCTCTTTCAATTTACGGTCTATTTAATTATTTGAATTCCTTAAATTAAAATAACTGGAAGTATCCAATTATTCTGACTTAGAAAAAAATAATTAACGAACACTGTGGTCTCGCCATTCAGCATGAATCAGTAATAAACCTGGCGCTCCAATTAAACAATGCATAGTTAATCAAACCAACATACAGATGCTCTATTTTCACTGATTTAATCAAACACTGCAGATTCTTAATTTAAGTACCTCATCTCAAATCAAATGCCTTAGCCTTTACTGATCATACCAAGCACTGCAAGGTCTCAATTCAAATGCCTCAAATCAAATTTCAGAGTAAACTGAAAAGAAACTGTAAAGATAATCCTTTCTGAGAATGCGTGCACAAAAACCCTAATTCTTGATTAAATGCCAAAGAAACGTCTGCCTGATCAAAACCTGAGCCAAAATCAACCAAACCCTAAGCAAACTGTGTGAACTGTTCCAGAGCCATGAAAACCCTAACTTTGTCTGACTGATAAGAAAAATCTGTTTGACTGATTCTTACACCAATCTAAAAAATCAGGAAACGCCCGAGGCTGTGATTTCTTGTGGAAAAATGCGAGGGCAAATTTTGGGGTACAACAGTTGGTATTTGACAGGGGGTATATTAATGTTGTATTCGAATGTTCAAAGCATCTCTGGAAGCTCCCCTGAATTCTGAAGGCGTGTGAGGTGTTGTGGGAAATTGATTGTTTAAGTCATACGTGTAAAGTATCTCTGACAGCATCCTTGGACTTTGAAGGTGTGCTCGGCACTGAGGGTATTTAATTACTCTAGTCAAACGTGTAAAGTGTTTCCGATAACACCCTTGTGTTAGAACAAGATTTGGTTCTTCATCTAATCTCTAGTTTTGATGATAACAATGCATATATTTTACATGTAACAATTTTGTGTTCTAATAATTTCTTTAAGTGTGTAGAAATAATATTCTATTTGATTCAGGAAAAGATCCTTAGAATCATTATTGGCATCATCAGAAGAATTGTTGTATTCACTTCTCAAGAAACATCAACAGTTATGATGAATCTTGAATGTTCGCTATAAGAGAATACTCGTGTTTACTCCAGATCAGAAACCAGGATGTGTCATGTGTTCTGAGTTATCTGGAATTTAAGTCGGCTCCTGTAGGATTTAACATGGAGAGTTCAGGATGGAAAATCAGGACTGTGTTTGAGGGGGAGTATCACTTAAATTCTTCCTCTTGTACAAAGTTTACATGATAAGCATGTAGCTTGTGTTGGCGCTATGTGGTTTTATTCCTCTCTCCAGTTTATTGAGTTTTGATTTATTTTAGTCAAAATTTACCAAAGGGGAAGATTGTTAGTACCATAGTGTTGGGATTGGCAACTTTTGCCTAAAACATGGTTCTGACCAGATGTTGAACAGGATGTCATGACATCCTGTTCTTATGAGAAGCAGTCAAGGTGTTGTTGTATTTTTAAATCTTGACAGATTTGATTTGTTTCTGTTATATTTCCTTGGGATATGCATCAGAGATTTTCGTAGGTCAAGAGATTTTTTTTGGAACAAGATTATATCTCCAGCTGTACAGAAGATACTAATTTAGGCCTTGAGATAAATTAGGTAACTATGTATCAGTTTGTTCCAAGATTGAAGGAGATTATTTACACAATTGGTGCATCACTCAGCTTATGGATCAAAAAACTTCTGGATCAGAATATTGAAGCCCATGGAGTGCAGAAGTGTATAAATAGAGGAATCTTAACATAATGTATTTTAAGTTTTTCAACAATTATAAAATTAGGGGAATCATAAGTCTGAGGTTTTGAGAGTCTCTAGTGTATATTGTAAGTCACCCATGTATCCTATGATACTATGTCGTAGACAAATTGTTACTTGACAGTTTTTCAAGTTATTGTTCTCACTCGAAGCCTTTAAGCAAGAGTTTGAATTATTTTAATGGAAGTATGATCTTCTAAGTTTGGATGTTTTTGTTGCAGCTGTTGGGATTGTGACCGTTAGATATCACTGAGGTGGTTTAGGAAGTGGGATGGCGATTTCTCATATCTAGGGAGGACCTAGGTAGAAGTTGCATTGGGTAGGGATTAGGCGAGAAGTTGTAAACAAGGGATTTTAGCTTTGAACTAGTACTACTGATAGTGGATTTCCTTCCTGGCTTGGTAGCCCCCAAAGTAGGTGAGTTTGCACTGAACTGGGTTAACAACTCATTGTGTTATTTATCTTTCTGCAGTTCTATTTTATGTATCATATTCAGCTTGATTGATCTGGTTTGTTACCATACGTTGTAACATTTGTCTTGACATCATCTGTTGTCAATACAATTTTGTTTGTATGTGTTACTTGTACCATAATTTCAATTGGTATCAAAGTAGGCACCCTGGTCTATTGGGTGAGCTTTAGGGAAGTATATTTCTGATACTATAAGTGTTTTATTCCAGACTGTTCACCACTTGAATTAGGGCCAGCGATACTTGGTAATTTCTCAATTCCACTCATAAAGGCACGTCTAAGTGTGTTTAGAAGAAATAGTTCATATGTGAGGTTGATCAAGAAGAAGTTTCTCAAGTCTCTACTCTAGAGGTTTAACACAAAAGTGACAAGCTATTGAAAAAGACAAGAGCAATTTATTTTTGCTTTCAACTCTGAAGGAGCTTGGGTTCTGGTTTCTAATAAAATATTTCTTCTTGCTATTGTGTTCCTTGGAAAGTGATCCAATCAGAAGTTGAGGAGATTGGACAGGATGTCTAGACTAAGTGTCAAAGACATCTATACTGACTTCAACATGTCTGTGATGCTAAAAAGAATGCTGGAACTGGAGTAAGGATCTACCAATGTCAAAGCATTCATATGAATATGGAGATCTTGGATCTTTGTTGATCATAATGCATTGCTTATTTGAAGAGCAATTGTAGGGATTTTTATATCTGGTTTGACTGAAAGATGGACTTCTTATAAAGATTTCTGAACTGGAGTTTTATTTCACAATGAGCTGGAAGTTTATTTCTATGATTTGTATCTAGAATGAAGGGAGCTTTCAACTGTGAAGAAATATAAGGTGGTTTATTTATGATCTTATGTCTTAAGAGAATGAAAAAGTATCTACTATCTATGTTTTTGCTAGGAAAAGTGACTATATTTAATCCTCGAGCTTGATGTCTTGATCGAGTTTTGTAAGGATTATCCAGATCAGTTGGAGGAGTTTCTTCAAGATGGAAGATGATTGGAAGTTTAAGGAGAATAAGTTTTCTTCTAAGCTGATTAGCCAAGAGAAAACTCAAAGTGATAGAAAAATTTAAATGGCCGCTGCTAACACAAATGAAAGAGATGGTTACAATGTTAAGCATCTTGTTTTTTATGGAGAGAAATTTGAGTAATGGATTGATAGACTAGAAAGTTTCTTTCTAGACTATGATATTGATATTTGGTATATTGTCACAAATGGCTATGAGGCACCTGTTAGTGCGATTGGTATTCCGATTAACAGAAACAGAATGAATGATGCACAAAAGAGTGATCTCAAGAATAATCACAAATTCAGAACTATTGTTCTCAATTCTATTTCTTACAATGAATATGATAAGATCACTAATAGAGAAACAACAAAGGATATTGTCGATTCGTTAAGAATGACACGTGAAGGCAATGCTCAAGTCAAGGAAACTAAGGCTCTGGCCTTAATCCCGAAATATGAGGCTTTCAAGATGGAAGAAGAAGAAACAATGGGAACAATGTTCTCAAGGTTTCAAACCTTAGTAGAAGGAATTAAGGTTCTGGACAAAGGTTAATCCACAGCTGATCATGTTAAGAAGATCATCAAAAGTCTTCCCAAAAGATGGAGACAAATGGTTACTGCGCTGAAGCTGGATAAGGATCTGAACAACATAACTCTTGAAGAGTTAATTAGTTCTCTTAAGAATCGTCAAATAGAGTTAGAGGAAGATGGGCCCCAAAAAAGAGGAAAATTTGTTACTCAAAGATCAAGATCAGAAATATCCAAGTTAGAAAAGTACAAAGCCTTCCAAGCTAATGAAGTAGAATATTATGACGATGAAGTTTCTGATGACGAAGATGAATTGTCTCTTCTGTCCAGAAGAGTTAAGAAACTCTAGAAGAAAAGACAAAACATCTTCAGAGGATCCAGAAACAGAGGATGTCATCCAGAAACATCTGCAAGAGGAAGATCAAGCAAGGAAGTAACATGCTATGAGTGCAAAGAGCTTGGACACTAGAGAAATGAATGTCCAATGCTTAAGAAAGAAAGCACTAGAAAAGAAAGTTTCAAGAAAAGTAGTTTCAGCGGAAAGAAGAAATGTATCATGGAAACATGGGATGAATCAGACTCTAAAGGATCAGAATCTGAAGAAGAGATGCCAACATAGCATTTATGGCTACCACGTCAGAAGGAGACACCACAAAAATTGAGTCTAACTTAGAAGAGGTATTTTCTGGAATTTCTCGTGCTGAATTAGAATTATGTTTGTCTGAATCTCTGAGTAGGTATCAGAAACTTCAATGAAAATTCAAGAACCTTCAAAAAGTTCATGAATATGATATTGAAGAATATGGTAAGTTAGAGAAAGTAGTTTCTGAATAAAAAGGAGACAATTTTATTTTATAAAAAGAAAATTCTTTTCTAAACAAAAAATGTTCAAAACTTGAAGGACCTCTTTCTAAAGCTCCTCTGTCTTCTGAAACAATATTATATAAATATGATATGGAATTTCAGAAATTCTTGAACAACAAGATATGGAGAAGCAAAATGGCTTCCATGATTTATGGTGTCAGTCATAATGGGAAAAGAGGAATTGGTTATGTTTCTGATGAAGACAATCGAGAAAACAAACCTGGATATCCTTTTCTTATCTTTACACCTCTGCAAAGACACAAAATTTTAATGATGCACAGAAACCCGAGTTTATTAGAAACTCTGAGAAAGCTAATTCTAAAGGACCCAAAAGATTCTGGGTACCAAAAGATAAAATAGTGTATGTTGTAGATATCCTATGCAGCAGAGTTAGAACACCAGTCATGGTACCTGGACTTTGTATTCTCACGTCACATAACAGGAAGAAAGCATATGTTCCAAAACCTAGAACTTAAATATGTTGGGTTTGTTGGCTTTGGAGGAGACCAGAAAGGAAGAATAAAAGGATATGTAACAATAGGTGATAGATCTCTTCCTTATATATCTAATGTACTTTATGTTTAGGGTCTAATGCATAACTTGTTATCCATAAGCCAATTAAGTGATAACGGTTATGACATTATTTTTAATCAAAAAGTGTGTAAGGTTGTAAGTCAGAAAGACAGCACAGTTCTCTTCACTGGAAAGAGGAAGAACAGCATTTATAAAATAAAGCTTTCTAATCTTAAAAACCAAGATGTAAAGTGCTTAATGTTTGTTAACGAAGATCAATGGGTGTGGCATAGAGGCTTGGGTCACATTATCTTGAGAAGAATATCTCGGCTACATAAACTTGAGTTAGTCAGAGGCCTACCTAAGCTGAAGTTTACTTTAGATGCATTTTGTGAAGCATGTCAGAAAGGCGTGTTTTCTAAAACTTCCTTTAAGGCTAAAAATGATGTTTCTACCTCCAGACCTTTGGAGCTTCTACATATTAACTTCTTTGAATCTGTTAAAACAACGCCAGTCAATGGTAAGAAGTATGTACTTGTTATTATAGATGACTATAGTCGTTAGACATGGGTAATATTCCTAAAGCATAAGGATGGGTCACATTCTGCATTTACTAGTTTTTGTTCTAAAGTGAAAAATGAATTTGATTCTAAGATTGTTAGAGTTAGAAGTGATCATGGTGGAGAGTTTGAAAATAAACAGTTTGAGGAATTATTTAATTCAAATGGCATATCTCACGATTTCTCCTGTCCTAGAACTCCACGTCAAAATGGAGTTGTAGAAAGGAAGAATAGGACATTGCAAGAAATGGCAAGAACCATGGTCAACGAAACTAATATGGTTAAACACTCCTGGGCAGAAGCTATGAATACAACATATTATATTCATAATGGAATCTCCATAAGACCTATTCTGGAAAAGACTCCTTATGAGTTGTGCAAAGGAAGAAAACCCAACATTTCTTATTTCCATCCCTTTGGATGCTCTTGCTTTATTTTAAGCACTAAATAGAATCTTAACAAGTTTGATTATAAAGAATAGAAGTGTATTATATTGAGATGCTCATAACACTCTAAGGGCTACAGAGTATACAATACAGAAATATGTATCTTGGAGGAATTAATTCACATTAGGTTCACGATAAGCTTGACCCAGAAAAGTCAAAGTTGTTTGAGAATTTATAGATCTAGAAATAAACCTTGCAGGCTTTGGAGGAAAGGCTAAAGAGTCTGAAGAAAAAGATTTTGATGGAAAGGATGATACATCAGAAGAACCTGAATGTGCATCAGTCCAGAAAATACAAAGGCAAAGACAAGCCTTATCTGAAGATTTGATTCTGGGAGATAAAACTGAACTTGTTAGAATAAGATCCACATTTAAGCAATCTGAGGAAACGCTTCTGGGATTGGTGTCTCTGATAGAACCAACTTCTTGTCAAGAAGTTATTAAAGATAATGAATGGATCTTCTAAATGCAAGAAGAGTTAAATCAGTTCTCCATAAATGATATTTAAAATCTGGTACCTAAGCCTAAAGGAACTCATGTGATTGGAACTAAGTGGGTATTCAGAAACAAGTTAAATGAGAAAGGAGAAGTCGTCAGAAACAAGGAACGACTGTTTTCACAAGGTTATAGTCAGCAAGAAGGTATTGACTACAATGAAACCTTTGCTCTAGTCACCAGGTTAGAATAAATTCTTCTTCTAATATCTTTTGATGTTAATAATCATATAACCTTATACCAAATAGATGTCAAAAGCGCGTTTATGAATGGTTACATTTCTGAAGAGGTATATGCACACCAACCTCCGGGTTTTGAAAGTACTAAGTTTCCAAAACATGATTTCAAACTTAAAAAATCAATGTATGGTTTAAAACAAGCTCCCGGAGCTTGGTATGATAGACTAAGTGCTTTTCTTTTAGAAAATGGTTTCTCAAGGGGCATGGTGGACACTTCCCTTTTCTGTAAAAACATTGGAAATAATCTAATGATATGCCAAATATATGCGGATGACATTATTTTTGGTTCTTCTAATCCCTCTGTTTTGCAAGAATTCTATAAGTTAATGAAGGCAGAATTTGAAATGAGTCTGATGCAAGAACTAAAATACTTTCTGGGAATACCAATAAATCAAACTCCAGAAGCTACATATATTCATCAAAGCAAATATACAAAAGAACTTCTGAAGAAATTTGATATGTTAGATAGCAAACCAGCAAAGACTCTTATGCATCCTACATGCGTTCTGGAAAAAGATGAAGTAAGTACAAAGGTTTGTCAGAAGCTTTTTCATGGTAGGATATGCTCTCTTCTTTATTTGACTGCTTCTCGTCCAGATATCTTGTTCACTGTATGTTTTTGTGCTCGTTTTCAATCATACCCAAGGGAAAATCACTTAACAAATGTTAAGAGAATCATAAGGTATCTGAAGGGAACACCTAACCTTGACTTGATGTATAAGAAAACATCATAATACAAGATATTAGGTTTCTATGATGTAGACTATACAGGAGATGTAATAGAATGCAAAATCACTTCTAGAAACTGTCGGGTTTTGGGTGAAAATCTCATCTCTTAGTCTAGTAAAAGGCAATCAACGAATGCATTATCAACTGTTGAATAAGAATATATCAGTGTCTCTTTGCAGCACACAGATTCTCTGTTTGAAAAGTCAACTTGAAGATTTCCAGATATACGAGGATAACATTCCTATATTTTATGATAACATTGTTGTTATCTGTGATACGGTGGGATAACTTACTTGAGGTTTTGCGTTTGTGTTCGCAAATGTTTTGGTTTAGCAAGAGTCACCACCGACTTTTTATTTTATCCAAAGGAAAGGTCAAAAAGAACAGGAAAGACCTTTGAGATGTTTCCTTGGGCTCGACGAGTAGATTATGAAAAGGGAAAGTGCTAGCACCCTTTTCATCCATGGTTATCCATGGGCTCTTAGTTACTTGTTTAGATCACTTGCTTTTGCTTTTCAATTGTTTGAAATGGTGCTTTGTGTGTGGTTTTGAAAATGTTTTGAAAAGAGGCCATCGTCGTGGCAACCTTTGTAATGATTCTTGTTTGAATATATACAAATTTGAAAATATTTCAATGTTTGAAAGTTTGATTTGGGAAATGTTTTGAAATTGTGTTGTGAGGTGTGTTTGAAAATAGCAAGGATGTTTTTGCAAGTTTTGATCAAGTAACTAAGAGTTGTCTACCCTATTTTAATCAAAGGTCTTTCCTACAAATTTTTAACCCTTTTTGACAGTGTTGTTTTACCATTGCATTTGGTAAACAACCTTGTATTAGGATGTTAAACGGGACAGGCGCAGGTCATCGTATTGACCATGATAGCAATATTGCCAAGTATCTTTAGCAATTTTTGAAGGACTAGATCTTTTTGTATAGGCAACCAAGATAGCGTCATCGAGGGACTATGATCTTTTGTTTTGTTTTTCTTTTGCCAAAGATACTCAACATGCATAACATGGCCAATTTTAAGGCAACAAGTGGATGAAACCCTAGGGGTGCAAGTGTGCATTGTGTTATCATTTTCATGCATTTTTGTCTTTGTATTAGTCAAGCTATTTGTTGATTTTGGGTTTTTTTCATACAAACCCTAATCTCTAATCATGACATAATTGAAAGCATAAATGCGTAAAAGTAAATCTACCTCTATTACAACATGATTACAGAGAGGGGGATATAATTTTTGAATGGGGATTATTTGACAAGAAATTAAAACCCTATTTTACTATTACATCCAAATTGAATCAATGGCATAAATAATAAATGAATAATATTTAAATGAACAAATTAAATAAATATAGAAAATATTATGAATATGCAAAAATGTTTTGTTTTATTTTTATGTATGTAAAAATATTTAGTGTATATATAAAAACAAATAAAAGATTATATTTTTTTATTAAGGGTAAAACCCTAATTTTCTTTTTAAGAAAGTAAATATATTAACTATATTATTTATGTACAATAAAAATAAAAATATATTCAAGTGTAAAAAATATATTAAAAAAAGTATTATTTTTTTAATAAGGGTGGGAACCCTAGTTTTTGTTTTAAGATAATATATATTATATTAACTATTTTATGTACAAAAATAAAATATAAATATACATAAATATTTAGATAAATAATAATATATGAGAAAAAAATATTATTTCATAGGTATAAATGATAAAAAATAAAATATATAATATTTCTATAATGTTTATAAGTTTTTTATTAAATAAAATAAAAGTATATACTACTTAATAATTATTTTCATGTCTAAAAAAATAATAAAATAATCAAAATAAATGTGAAAATTTATGAAAATATTTTTGGGTATTTTTATGTTTGGAAAATATAAAATAAAATCAGAGAATGAAAATAAAATAAAAAATATAAAAGTATAAAGAAATTGGGCCAGGGGGTGCAATCAATAAAAGGGGGTGTCAATAGTGAGTCAGGACCAAGCCCAGCCCACCAGACTTCATCTTCAACCTTTGTCTTCAAAAATTATGTGCGCCCTGTACAAACACGAACAACCTGTATACGTGCTCTAATGCAAAAACACATAACATCAAAGTTGTAGCATTTTTCAAGACGAATTCAACCATATAAAAAACTTGTCCTAACTCTTAAAGACCAGAGAGAATTTCTCTGGCCCTAAATCCTAACCTAATTTTTTCAGGAAGTTCATGGATCAAATTCTCTTAGCATGCTTAACTAAAATGAAAACTGAGCATATGTACAGCTTCATGGCTATGAATACTACATTTTTTATTCACAAACCTAAGCCTAATTATTCCTAAATAGAGAGATAGGAAGTTAAAAACCTGTTTCAGTTGACTTCGTGTATGGCAATGTGGAGCTTTTCAGTGAGGCCTGAGATGTTTGGGAGCTTGCTTGAACTTCCCCTGACCTTCCCCAATTCCTAGATTGCCTTGAATGTGCTTGAACAAGCCTATAGAACTCAACCTGCACAAGCTGAAATCAAAAATGGCAAACCTTGTAAATGGAGTTACAGTCAGTGTTTAAGGGTTGGGATAGCTTGGATGGGTTATGTGGAATGTGTTTGAACCAGTTTGAGGCAAAACGCACGAGGGATTTGAGCTATGGAAATCAAACTGCAGGGAGTGCCCTGTTTTGCCAAATGAAGATGATTTTATGCTATGGGAGGTTTGAGGGCTCAAAGGCTCGTGTTTATGGCTCGAGGGAATGTGAGAAACTTGTTCCAAATGCTTGCCAAGGTTTTTTCTTACAGATGTGTCAGCTCTAGTGTATTTGATATCTTTCTTGTATATGAAGCAAAAAGTAAGAAGTGGTGTAAGACCAGCCTGTACAGGCTATATATCAGCTAGCACACTATGCCCTTGGCCCCTCAAGTTGATGTATTTGATTTGCTGCACAAGATATTGTTCAAGGCTTAAGAGATGTGGTTTTGACATAAAGCACATTTTGGCAAAAATGGTAATGTACCTTTTACCATTTATGGATTAATCTTGTGTGCAATGCTCTAATGACCAAAACAAAGCCTTAGACCAATGGATTTGCATTTAACTATTGAGTATGGAATGGTTTTGAGACCTGTAATCAAGTACAAAGCAAGCTGATTAGAGTTTGCAACTTGTATCACTATGAACATGCCATGGATAAAAAGTGAGTTTTTGCCAACTTCAAGCCTTCGATTCTCCCTAACCACAAATGAGTTTGGAGAGTTCTTGGAAATTTTGGAAATATTGCAACATGATCTACAATCCATCTTTGAAATGAAACTTGAGATTCCAAGTGGAACTATGTGAAAAATGGTCATGAAGATGGGTCAAAATCCTACCTAAACTAGGGCAAAATTTCACTAAGTTAAAAGTTTCATGGACCCTTGTTCCAAAAATCATAACTTTAGATCCAAGCTTCTTTTTGGAAAACATTATGAATAAAAGTTGTAGACTTTATGGAGGACTACAACTTTCATGTTGGAAGTTTTGTTTGAATCCAATTGCATCATGATGAAAATGTTGGGCAAAGTTGGGAAAAATTAAGAAAATTTCATAACTTAGAAAAATTCTAAGTTATGAAAATTTTCAATCTTAAACCCTAATTTGCAAAATTGGGTTTCTTGATGAACAAGTTTCATGTTTTGACACATCTTGATGAAAAATGACCCTTGGCACTTGATTTTGACCAAAAAGTCAAAGTTTGACTTTTCAGTATACAGTCAAATTTTGATCAGTTGACTGAAAAATTCATTTGTCAATCCAATGTAATTGAGATCTTTTGAACCTTGTGAATAGGTCAAGATGATTCCATTGAGTCCTTGAATCCATGCTTGAACCCAATTTGCCATTGGCTAGGTCAAAAATCAAAAATTGCCCTTGTGCAGTCAAAACCCTAAAAATGACCATTTTGCCCTTTTGATGATCTGATCAAATTTCTTGAGGAGTTGTAGTCCAAACTTGATCAAATGGTTCATATGAGTCTATAATGTTGATGTAGATCAAAAGTTATGAGGTTTGACTGTGAATTGGCCATAATTGACTTTTTCCCCAATATAGCTGATTTCTAGGTCAACTGTCCAATTGACTGGGAAAAAATTTGATTCAAAGCTTGAAACTTGGTAGAGGTAATCTTGTAAGTCCAACATGAAGTATGAAAGTCACTTTGAGCATTGGAAGTCCAAAAATCCTTGTGCAAACTCAAACCCTAATTTAGGTCATCAGTGCAAGGAGATGTCTTGAGCAGAGCAAAACCCTAATCCTGTCTGGAGTTCAAGGAGCCTTGTGAGGGGAAATCTTGATAAAATGAGAGGGAAAATTTTAGGGTAAAACAGCTGCCCCTGTTCAATCTTCTTGAACCTGAAGAGTTAGATTGGCGAGTTTTCCTTTCGTGACTCGAAGGTAAAAGAGGATTGGACACTAGAGTGCCTGTAAATTTGCACTCGTCAAAATGTAGCTGAGGGAATGGGCTTAAAGATGCCATTTGGAGATGGTAGAATTTTGATGTATATGGGCTTAAAGATGCCATCCAAGACTTGTTTATTTATAATTAGGAGAAGGAATGTCAGAATGGTATCCGTATCTGGAACGTATCTGAGTTGTATCTGGAGATTGGATTTGTATGAGCAAAGGAATGGCGTTCGTGTCTGGAGCGTATCCAAGATGTAACTGTATTTGATTCTTGAATGAATATCAGAATGACTGCCGTGTCTGGAGTGTATTTGTATTGGATTTGTATGAGCAAAGGAATGGCGTCCGTGTCTGGAGCGTATCCAAGCTGTAACTGTATTTGATTCTTGAATGAATATCAAAATGATTGCCGTGTCTGGAGCGTATATGTACCGTATTTGAGATCTTTGAATATTTGTTAGAGGTAGCTTTTAATCTTATCCTGAAAAGGGTAAAATGTTAGCTAAAACATAAATTTATGTTGCATGATATGCATGATGCAATAAAATGTGTTCTATTAATCATTTATGATATATGGATGTAATGGATGCGCATGTAAGTTGAAAAGCTGTCTTACTGAGGAAAATAAATCCTTGATAGCTGGAGATAATGAAATCTTTGACCGCTGCCGGGGAAAATAAACCCTTGACTGCTGCTGGGGATTCAAAACCTTTGATTGTTGAGAATGAGACATCCTTTGGACTACTGCTGGGGATTGAAAATCCTTGGTGACTTGTAAGGATTAACAAGAGCTTTGACAACTTCTGCGGGGAATTGAGAATCCTTCATGACTTTCCTGGGGAATAAGGAAAACTCTGACGATCTCTACTAGGGAATCAAAACCTGGGAGGCTTCAACCGGAGGAACGAGATCGAGAATCTTCGATCTGCTGGGAAATAACTATGTGGGGAGAATCCTTATCCTGTTGGAGAGTTTTCAAAAGCTTGGGTTGTATGTCAATCTATTGAGGAAGCAAGAATGAGAATCTCCATTCAGGCGTTTGGGTCAGGAGGTTGGGTGTGTGCCAATCTTCTGGAGTTTTAAGAATGAGAATCTTCATTCTGTTAAGGGTATCAAGAGCTTAGGAGTATGCCAATCTTATGGGGTTTTAAGAATGAGAATCTTCATTCTGTTAAAGGTATCAGGAGCTTGGGAGTATGCCAATCTTCTGGGGTTTTAAGAATGAGAATCTTCATTATGTTAAAGGTATCAGGAGCTTGGGAGTATGCCAATCTTCTGAGGTATTATCCTTGGTTAGGGATAAAACAAAAGTTAACTGTTATCTGGTTGATTTCCAGGTTTTAAGATAACTTGCTGGAGGATTTGGAGAAACCGGATGATTTCCACTGTGGTTTAGAGGTTGAAGTTTTGGACTCTGTTGGGGAAGGAAGTTTTATCTTTGCTGAGGGTTTATAGTTCAAAGTTTTTTGGCTCCACTGGGGATTGGGAGTTTGGAAACTTAATTCTGATGGGGATTTTGAAACTTAACTCCGCTGGGGATGTGTATTTCAAGGTTTTAGCTCTGATGAAGATCTGAATAACATACTGCAGGGGATTTCCTCCGGAATAGCATAAAGATGTCTTCCTATACTTTCAACCTATCAGTAATTATCCTTTCTCATTCCGTTTTATTTGTAAGCAGTGATTATATTCAAATGCATATGCTCATTTAATAAATCATTGGACGTTTTCAAATAAAACACAAGTGTAAAAAGAAAGAAAAGGCAAGCAAATTTCTGCACTTTGAAATATCTTTGTATTAACTTTGTGTAAGTATTTTTGTACAAAGGAGACAGACATCCTAGTAAGAGAATGTTGTCATAAAAAATGAGAAAAATTTATACAAAGAAAGATGGCTATGTGCAATAATTCCATGGGGTTCCCATTCTGCTATAGCCTTCGTAACTCTGAGTATCTTTTCCATTTGTTGCTTCATTCGACGTTGATTAGGTTGATCAGAAGCCCGGAGCTTGTCTATGAAGAGATTGTCCTTAAAGTGATCCGACGAGACATAGCCATACGCTTTAATTCCCTAACTTTTGCCTGGACCGCCCTTTTGGGTTTTCAGTCCACCGGGAAACCCTTTTTTGCCCAAGTCACCCTTTCGGGTTTTCAACTTGCCGGGTGTACAGATATTGTTTTAGTGTATCCCTAATTTTTTCCTGAATCGTCCTTTCGGGTTTTCGATTCACTGGGATGCCCATTTTTGCCCAAGTCGCCCTTTCGGGTTTTCGACTTGTCGGGTCGTTTTATGCGTAGTATCTTTTGACTATGTCTGTGTTCGCAGGGTGCGGCAGGTCATCACCGTCCATGGTGGTCAAGATCATTGCCCCACCAGAAAAGATGTTTTTGATCACAAATGGTCCTTCATAAGTAGGAGTCCACTTGCCCCTGGGATCACTTTGCGGTAAGATGATCCGCTTGATTACAAGGTCCCCGACTTGATATACTTGTCTCTTGACTTTCTTGTTGAAAGCCTTGATCATATGTTTTTGATACGCCTGACCATGACAAACAGCAGTAAGTCATTTTTCGTCAATCAAGTTAAGTTGATCAAGCCGGGTTTGAATCCAATCGTCTTCACTCAAACCAGTATCTTTCATGATTCTCAAGGAGGGAATCTGAACCTCGATAGGTAAAACAGCTTCCATGCCGTATACCAAAGAAAAAGGGGTTGCCCCAATTGAAGTGCGTGTCGTGGTACGGTACCCGTGCAGAGAAAATGGTAACATCTCATGCTAGTCCTTGTAGGTGACTGTCATCTTTTGAATGATCTTCTTGATATTTTTGTTCGCATCTTCGACAACACCGTTCATCTTAGGCCGGTAGGGAGATGAATTGTGATGTTGAATCTTGAATTGCTCGCACAGAGAGGTGATCATAGTATTGTTCAAATTTGTAGCGTTGTCAGTGATGATCCTGTCGGGGATACCATACCGGCATATGAAGTTCTGCTTGACGAAGCGGGCAACCACATTCTTTGTAACGGAAGCAAAGGAAGCCACTTCAACTCATTTGGTAAAGTAATCAATGGCCACCAGGATGAAACGGTGTCCATTGGATGTTGTAGGCTTGATCTCTCCAATCATGTTGATTCCCCACATCGCGAATGGCCAAGGAGCTGTCAAGACATTGAGAGGAACTGGGGGAATATGTACCTTGTCAGCGTAGATTTGGCATTTGTGACAAGTACGAGAATGTTGATGACAATCAGCTTCCATGGTAGACCAGTAATAGCCTGCCTGTAGAATCTTCTTAGCCATCGTATGACCGCTCGAGTGGGTGCCAAAGGTGCCATTATGTAGTTCAGCCATGATGTTCTCAGCTTCAATCTTATCCATACAACAAAGTAGGACACAATCAAGATTGCGCTTGTATAGGATACCATTGCTCAGAAAGAACTTGGCAGTGAACCTCCTTAAGAACTTTTTGTCGTTGACTGAAGCTCCTTCAGGGTATTCTTGTGCTTCGAGATACCTTTTGACGTCATGAAACCAAGGTCGGTCCACCACTTCTTCGGTATTAATCTTGTGACAATGTGCAGGTTCGTCCATTCGTTCGATGGTGATTTGAGGTGCCTCATTATCCCAATTAAGTTTAAACATGGATGACATTGTAGCTAGCGCATCTGCTAGCTGATTCTCTTCTCGCGGGAAGTGCTCGAAGGTAATCTGCTCGAAATGTGGTAACAATGTCAGGACATGTTCTTTTTAAGGGATGAGGTTTGGATGTTTAGTATCCCACTCTCTTTTGATTTGACTGATAACCAAAGCTGAGTCCCCAAATATAATCAGAGATTTGATTCCCAAGTCAATAGCGGCCTTGAGACCAAAGATACAAGCTTCATACTCGGCCATGTTGTTGGTGCAATTGAATTAGAGTCTAGAAGTGAAAGGTGTATGGCAACCTTCCGGAGAGATAAGTATCGCGCCGATACCGTTCCCAAGCGCATTGGAGGCGCCATCAAAGTATAGGGTCCATCGGGATCCTTGTTCAGGTCCGTCATACGGTCTGTTTTCTTCAATGTTGCTCAAAGTCATGATATCCTCGTCAGGAAAGTCGAACCTCATGGATTGGTAATCTTCGACAGCTTGATGAGCCAGATGATCGGCTAGCACACTCCCCTTTATAGCTTTTTGGGTTGTGTACTGTATATCATATTCGGTGAGGATCGTCTGTCATCTAGCGATTCTTCCAGATAGAGCAGGCTTCTCGAAGATGTACTTGATCGGATCCATTTTAGAAATCAACAGAGTGGTATGTGTCAACATATACTGCCTTAGCCGGCGAGCAGCCCATACCAAAGCGCAACAAGTTTTCTCGAGCAGTGAGTAGCGAGTCTCACAATCGGTAAACTTTTTGCTAAGGTAATAAATGGCATTCTCTTTTCGGCCAGACTCGTCATGTTGGTCCAGTACGCACCCCATTGAATTATCCAAAACAATCAGATACATGATTAACGGCCTTCCTTTGACGGGTGGCATCAAGATAGGAGGTTCCAGCAAATACTCCTTGATTTTATCGAAAGCGACTTGACAATCATTATTCCATTCAACCACCTGATCTTTCTTCAACAGCTTGAAGATTAGTTCACAGGTAGATGTTAGGTGAGAGATGAACCTTGCGATGTAGTTTAGGCGTCCCAAGAAACCTCTGACCTCCTTCTCAGTGCGAGGGGCAGGAATTTCTTGTATAGCTTTGACTTTGGTAGGATCAACCTCGATGCCTTTGTTACTGACGATGAATCCCAAAAGTTTACCGGACCTGACTCCGAAGGTGCACTTGCTAGGGTTCAGTCTTAGCTTGTATTCTTTTAACCTGACAAATAACTTTTGTAGATGGTCGAGGTGTACTTCTTCTGTCTGTGAACGGGCTATCATGTCGTCTACGTAGACTTCAATCTCATGATGTATCATGTCATGAAACAAAGCTACCATGGCTCGCTGATAGGTTGCCCCGGCATTCTTCAGTCCGAATGGCATCACTTTATAGCAGAAGGTACCCCACTGCGTAACAAAAGTAGTCTTCTCCATGTCTTCGGGGTCCATTTTGATCTGGTTGTACCCTGAAAATCCGTCCATGAAAGAGAATACCTTGTGTTGAGCTGTGTTGTCAACCAAGATGTCAATGTGTGGTAGTGGAAAGTCATCTTTAGAGATAGCCCTATTCAGGTCTCTGTAATCCACACACATCCTGGCTTTGCCGTCCTTCTTAGGCACGGGCACAATGTTAGCAACCCATTGTGGATAGGAAGTAACAGCAAGAAAGCCAGCATTGAATTGTTTCATCACTTCAGCTTTGATTTTTTCAGACATATCGGGCCTCATTTGGCGGACTTTCTGCTTGATTGGTGGACAGTCTTCTCTTGTAGGGAGATGGTGAACCACAATATTTGTATCCAGCCCCGGCATGTCTTCATAGGACCAGGCAAAGATCTCAACATATTCATTCAACAATTGAACTAAGCGCTCTTTAACACTTGGCTCTAGGTTGGCACCCACTTTAACCTCTTTTCTGTCTTCGTCAATACCCAAATTGATAGTCTCTACCAACTCTTCATGGGGCAGAATAACCCTTTCTTCTTGTTGCAAAAGTCTAGCTAACTCTCCAGGCACTTCACAGTCTTCATCACCTTCATATTCGGCAGATTGACCAGATCTTCAAAGTCATTGAAGGCCATAGAAGAATTATTATCCGTGGAATCTGGAGTGGATGGGTACCTGCATTTTGTGAGTATGGGTGCGTGTAAGGGATAGCCACCTTCAAACAAAATGAAATGTAAAAAGAAAGAAAATGAACACAAAAGTTTATAGATGAAAACGTCCATGATTCATTAAAAATGGCATATGAAAATGAAGAATCAAAACCCTTACAAATGGACCTATATGCCCCGGGTAAGGCCTAAGGCAAAAAAGAGTGTACGAATTGTTTAATAATTATTACAGACCAAACAGGAAATGTTCAAAAGATAAATTACTGATTGATGAAAGTAATGGGAACGAAATCTTTCGCCTCCCAGTTGTTCAGTCCTCCTTCAATAGTTGGAAAGATCCAGTCTTCAAAATTGATTTTGTCTTTATCATCTTCTAAGGCATGAACTCCATGATGAGTGATTTTCAGTGGCGGTCCTCCAGCCCGAGAGTGACGCACAGCTTTCTGGCTAGCAACAGTGAAACTCAAACCGAACTTATCTGTCTTGTAAGGAAAATCTGGCAGTTGACCCCATATTGTTCTTCCTCCTTCCTTGATCACAGCCTCCGCATCTTTAAGGGATGACATCCGGGACACAGGCTTGGTAATGATGGGCACATCAGTCATTGTCCTGGCTACCGCAACTTCAGGAGAAACCTCTTCAAAGTGTTGGAAAGGTGTTTCTATGAATTCACCATCTAACTCCACGTAGCGGAAAGAGTTAAGGTGGCTTATCATATACTCCTCCTCACCGTGAACTGTTATGATTTTACCCTGGACTGGGTATTTGAGCATCTAGTGTAGACAAGAAGTGACTGCCCCAGCGTTGTGGATCCATGGCCTTCCCAACAAGCATGAATATGAAGGACGGATGTCCATCACATAAAAAGTAGAATTGAAAACTTTCGTTCCCACCTTAATTGGGATGTCCACTTCTCCGTGAACCATCATCTTAGAACCGTCGAAGGCTCTAACAATGATATTACTAGGATTTAGGGCCAAACCTTCACAGTCCAATCTGTCCAATGCTTTCTTTGGTAGGACATTTAAAGATGAACCGGTATCAAGCAGAACGTGAGCAAGAGTGGTCCCTCTACACTCCACCGAGACATGCAGCGCATCATTATGCTTTCTTCCCTTAGATGTTAGATCGGCGTCAAAAAAGCCAAGACCATTGTCGGCTGTAAGGCTAGCCACGCACTCTTGAAACTGATCCGCATAAGTTTCTTGAGGCACGTGTTCCGTCTTCAAGACTTTGATCAAGGCTTTGGCATGAGCCTTGGAGCAGAGCAATAGAGCCAGCATAGAGATTTTTGAAGGGGTTTGCCCCAGCTGATCTATAACATCATAGTCGCTCTTCTTAATTATCTTTAAAATCTCCTCCATTTCCTTTTGGGTGGTCTCGGGGATAACCAAAGTCTGAGCCCTTGTCCTGACTGGCGCTTCTTGGATCCCTTTACCTTTATCAGCAGTAATAGCAGAGGGTACAACTTCAGGAGTAACAATTTATTCAATCACTGGACTTTGCACAGATATCCTGACAGGCACAGGAGCACTTGAGGGTCCGAAGACTACCCGTGGAGGAGAAATCTCCGAAGAAAAGATTCTTCCGCTACGAGTGATCTTACTTGTCCCCGCAATATTTCCTACGTCAGGAGTTTCTTCATCGGGATTCTCTTCCACTGATTCGATCCGTTTCACACTGTGATAGAAGATCTCTCCTCCATGATTCCACGGTATTGTCTTATTGGACTTATATGGTATAGGCCCCGGCATGGTAATCTTCAGTGGTACAAACTTTGGATCGGGTGTAATCTTAACAGGTCTTTTGCAGACCTTGGAAAGATTGTCAGAAATGGTGATTATAGCAACATCATTGATTGGAGTAACAGGAGTAACAGGAGTTTTCTTGAAGAGGATTTCTTGAGTATCCATCAGGCGTTGGATGCCTGACTTCAACAGCGGACAGTCGGATTGCAAGGTCGAACAAAGGTAATAATCTTTTTCACATCCTGGGAAAATCCAGGCTTTCAACAGATTCATCTTGATCATTGGCAACGGAGTCATTAAGTCATCAACAGCGGTAACATGAAGATGTTCTACAATAGCATGGACATTATGACCATGTTTTGGCATAGGAGCAGATATCACATTAGGTTTTTCGGGGGCATCAAACTCCACCTCCTTGGCATCTACTAAATCTTGGATCTTGTTTTTAAGGGCCCAACAGTTGTTGGTGTCGTGCCCCACACTGTCCGAATGATATGCACATTTTGCATTGGAATGATAATAGGGAGAAGAGGTATTTGGGTTTTTCGGCGCTTCTTTCAAGTTGGTAAGGTTTAACTTTAACAGATGAAGGAGAACATGAGCAGGTGTCATATTGATCCGAGTGAATTGTCGTTGTGGCCTTTCCACCCTATTTTGGTTAGCTATGGGTTGACTACTTCGAGGTTGATCGGCTGAAGAGTTCTGGATCATCATAGCCCCCACCGCTGGTCGGCGCTCCATTCTTCCCTGATTTCTCTAGGTATGAACAGTAGAAACTTCCTTCTTGGCTGGGAAGGTCTTCTTGATAGCAGTGGGAGCGGAGGTATCCTTCTTAATTTTACCACTCTTAATGTCAGCTTCGACCCTTTCACCTGTCAGAATTAATTCGGTGAACCCTGCAGATGAGCTCCCAATCAAGTGATTGAAGAATGGACCTGACAGGGTCCCCAAAAACATATCAACCAGCTCTCTATCTGACAATGGTGGCTGCACCCTTCCAGCCAAATCCTGCCACTTCTGGGCATATTCCTTAAAGCCTTCATTAGAGACCATACCCATACTCTGTAGTTGAGTACGAGTAGGCACTAAATCTGCATTTGTGATACGGTGGGAGAACTGACTAGTGTTTTGCGTTCGTATTCGCACTTGTGCGGTTGAGCAAGAGTCGCCACCGACTTTTTATTTTATCCTAAAGGAAAGGTTAAAAAAGCACAGCAAAAACCTTTTGATATATTTCGTGGGTTCGGGGGGTAGATTATGAAAAGGGAAGGTATTAGCACCCTTTTCATCCATGGTTATCCATGGGCTCTTAGTTACTTGGTTTTTTAGATCACTTGCCTTGTTTTTTTCGATTGCTTGAAAATGGTGTGTGTGTGGGTGCTTTTTGAAAATGTTTTGGAAAAAGATGCCTTGTCTTAGGCAACTAATGTATTTGACTCGTGATTGAGTGTTTTACAAAAGTGTGGATCTTTTCTAAAAGATGTTTCAAATGTTTTTTGAGAGTTTGTTTGAAAGTGTTGTGGATTGTGGTTTTTGAAAAGAAGGCAAGTGTTTTTGCAAATTGATCTCAAGTAACTAAGAGTTTTGTCTACCCTATTGTACTCAAGGGTTTTTGTTATGTTTTAACCCCTTTTAACAATTTTGTTCTACCATTGAAATTGGTAGACAATCTTGCGTTTAGGAAGTTTATTCGGGACGGGCGCGGGTCATCGTATGAACCATGAATGCAATGGTGCCAAGTGTCTTTGGCAATTTGCTTTGAAGGGACTATGATCATTCTGTTTAGGCAACACTTTGAGACTTATGATCATTTGATTTTGTTTTGCCAAAGATACTCGACGTGCAAGCATGGCCCATTTTGGAAGGCAACATGTGGGATTACCCTAGGGGGTGCAAGTGTGATTGTGTATTGATTACATGTATTTGTCTTGTATTAGGTTATCTAGCGTTTGATTTTATGTACATGCAAACCCTAGGTCTAACCATGGTATAATTGGAGAACTGTAAATTGCGGAAATGTAAAATCTACGCTATTACAAAATAGTGTCCGGGAGTGGGAGGTATAAATGTACAAAGGGGGATGAGACTTATAGTATCCAATAAGTTACAACCAAATCGAATTCGCAATCAAATGTAAATATCGAGTATACAGATATAAGATAAACAAATGTGTATAGGGCAATGTGAATGGATTTGCATTGTGTAAGTGTATATGTATATGAGTATGTGTAATTATTTACAAGTGAAATGTGAATTTGAAGCGTATTAGGGTATTTGACCTAGATAATAACTAAGCGTCCTTTTAACGATCTTGTATTTCTTTGAATATATACAAAAGAAAATGTTCAAGTTTTAATTAAGAAATGTATCTTTATTTATTTATATACAAAAATGTTTTAATTAAGAGAATTGAAAGTCATTTTCAATTTTAAGTATATGATATAAAAAAGGTATTTTTTTTTTATGTGCAAATGTATTTTAATTGTCTATGTACAAAAGTATATTAATTAAAAGAATAAAAAGAAGTATTTTCAATTTTTAATTATATGATGTAGAAAAAATGTATTTTTGTGCTTAAATGAAAAATTAAAGATTAAATTAAAAGGAGGTAATTTTAAGTATTTTAGTATAATAATGTAATATTATGACAAATATATAGGGTATTTATATATAAAAAGAGATTAGTGTTAATGAAAATATAAAAAAAGGTTAAGTTAGTTTTAAAATGTTAAATGGGTTAGTAAATGGGTTAAAAAGGTTAAGTTAGTTTTAAAATGTTAAATGGGCTTATGGGGGGTGCAGAATGGGCAAGGCCCATGTTAAACTTGGAACAAATTTTAGGGTTAGGGATTTGGTTCATTTGATAACGCGTTAGGGTTTTGGGACGGCGTCGTTCACTGAGTTCCGTTCATCTTCGTCTTCCATTAGTTGCTGAATGCAATTCTATTCCAAAGGCCGAGCCACCCAGCGCCACCTCCGGTTCCGTTCATCTCCATGGTTGGACCAAACCCAGACGGAAAGGGTAACGATCTCGTCTTTTTCATGCATTAGGGTTTTTACCAAGTTTCTTGTTTTTTGCTTAGTATGACTTCTGGTTTCACATGCTTATTACTGTTTGTTATTCGAGATTAAAGAAGAGGAACGAAAAGCTACCTTAACCTTTTGGGGACGGAGAAAAAGGAACCGGAACTGGGAGGCGTTGAGGCGGAGGCCCGGTGAAGGGAATGCGTGATGAGAGCTTTCTTGATGTCCCTGATATCTTTTATCTGGTTGCTATTTTTTTGCCTATGGTTTTGATGATGATGTTCTGAAAAGCCCTATCTTGAAATAGATTCACTTCTTTATCTTTTCTCTTCTACTATATGTTGCCTTTGGGGATTCGTATGCTTTTGAATTGTTGCCTTGCCTATGATGAAGCTTGCTTCTGAGGCCCTTGAATTGCCTTCTGAGATTGATGCCCTTGGAATGTATTTTGCTTATGATGAAAAGCTTCTGAGTTCACCTCTTTCCTCTTCTCTACTGCTCACGTTGCCTTTGGATGAACTTTCTCTCTTCTTCTTGAACACTGTGTACTTGTTGCCACTGTACGCTTGTTTATGTTGCCCTGTGATGTTTATACTGAGGGCCTAGGTTGCCTTGAACATTTGCTTCTGAGTATGCCCTTGATGCTTTTGTTGAGTTGGATGCCCTGAATATTTATTGCCTATGATGAAGGGATTCTGAGGCTTAGGGGTTGGTTTTTGAATGCTTTGAGATTTGAACTGGACAGGTTATGTTTGTGCTAGCAGGTTGGTGTGTTGACAGGTGAATGGTTGTTAGTTTGTACTTGGCCTGGGATTTGTGTGCTTTTGTATTGGTTCTAGTATGTGGTATGTGTTTAGTAGTGCAGTAGGCTTGAAGTTTGAGTTTTGGTCATTGCAGATTTGCTTCAGTATGTTTTATGGCTTGAGTTTTGTATATACAGGTTGTGCTTGGTTTTTAGGTACAGGCTTAACAAGTTTGGTGTTTGCTTAGCTTGATGAGGCTTGGCCTGGTAATTCAGGCTTCAGCAGGTTGTTGGTTCTTGGAGGGGTTCGCTTCATATCTTAGCAGGTTTTTTGTGTTAGAGGTTATACTGATGCAGATTTTTGTCTGTATGCTTCAGGCCCTTTGAGTTTGTATATTTTTTCTTTTTCTTGAACTGTGTTGTACTGGCCTGGTTTTATCAGTTTGCAGGTTTTCTATGCTTTTGAACTTGCAGTAGTTTAGGCTTTTGATGTTGAGCTTCAGGTTTTGTGAGGTTTGGCCTTGGGTTTGAACTTGGTAGCAGGTTTACAGTTTTGTATATTTTTTCTCTCCTCTCTCCTGCCTAAGCCTAAAACCTGCCTCTTATCTCTCTTCTTCTTACTCTATAGTACAGTTAATATATTATAATATGATTCTGCTGTACTTTTTGTTCTGAAGGGGCCCTGGGAAATGATGATAAAGATCTTGCTTGCATAACACATTTTTCTCTGCATCTTTTTCTTTCTTTTGACAGCTTTGTGTGCTTTTATTGATATCTTTCCAAAATCTTTGTCAAATCTTTTTTGACAGCCTTGAGTAGATTTGTACTTTGACAGTAAATTGCTCTTTTGGCTTTTGATAGAAAGTTGGAATTGGATTATGCAGTTTGAACTTTGGAATTTATGCATTTGACATTTTAAAAATTATGCATTTTGACATTTTCCATTTATGATAAAACTCTTCCCTCTTTGTGAACCGGGAGAAATCCCGTGATTTGCAGAGAGGGTCAACTGATCCCAGTCAGTGGCCTCTAATGATGAGCAAATTTTATCAGTCTTTTTTAATTCAACTGCTTTCTGACTTTCTCTTTTCTTTTTGCAGATGAATAACGGAGCACCGGAACGGAGTGAAGAATGAAGAAATTAGAAAATGAATAGAATAGTTTTTTTTACTTTCAATTTAATTTTTGTACACTATTATTATATTAAATACTTCGTAAATAAATACTTGTATCAAATAATAATTGTAACAAACATTAAATATGAAATAAAAATCCTATTGATTCAATTAAATCTTTTCAATTCCTTTTCTTTAATTGTTTACTTGTTATTTATAATTCCTTAAATTAAATAAAATGAAAGTTTAAATTTCAAATATTTAATTCTTAGAACCATAAATAATCAACTAAACCTTGTTGATCAAAATAAATGAATTCGACGTATCCATCATTCAAAGTAACGCACAGTCGAACACAAAAACTGATCAGACGCAATCCTCTTTTTCACTGATTCTTTGCCAAGCACTGTAATTCCAAACTGCACACATCCTTTGACTTGGTGAATTCAAACCAACTGCCCCCTCTCGCTGATTAAATCAAAACAATGCGAATTTAACCCGAATCTCGGAATAAACGGCAAAGTGCTGTGGAATTTTAACCTTTTTGAGAATATGCCCATAAAACCCTTAATTCCTGATTAAATGCCAAATAACATTCGCCTGATCAAAATTGAACCAAAATCAACCAAAAACCTAAGCCAACTGCTTGAACTGTTCTAGGGCTATAAAAACCAGTAAAACCCTAATTTTGCTTGACTGTTAAGAAAAGTCCGTTTGTCCGATTCTTGAGCCAGTTTTGAAAAATCAGGGAAGGCTTGAAGCTGAGATTTCTTGGGGAAAAATGCGAGGGCAAATTTTGGGGTACAACAGTTGCCCCTGTTCAATCTTCTTGGACCTGAAGAGTTAGATTGGCAAGTTTGCCTTTCGCGACTTGAAGGTAAAAGGAGATTGGACACTAAAGTGCCCAGAAAATTTGCACTCGGCGATATGATGGTGGAGGTGAATGGGCTTAAAGATGCCATTTGGTGATGGGCTTAAGGATGCCATCTGGTGCGATAGAATTTTGTCGGGGGATGGGCTTAGAGATGCCATCTGAGAATGGGCTTACAGATGCCATTCGGCGACTGCTGGTAGGAGGATGGGCTTATAGATGCCATCTGGAAATGTTGAAATGTATGTCAAAAGTGAGTGGATAAGTGTCAGAAAGGCATCCCTGTTTTGGAACATCTCTGAATTGGGGTCTGAACAAGCAACAGATTGACGTCCATATCTGGAGAATCTGTAAGCTATCTGAGATTGAATAAGCAATAGAGCAGCATCCGTTGTTGGGACGTGTCCGTAAACTATTTTCAAAAATTGTGAAGAGTCTGAACAAGTTGGTAGATTGACATCCGTTGTTGGGAAGAATCCGTAAACTATTTTCAGAAATTGTGAAGAGTCTGAACAAGTTGGTAGATTGACATCCGTTGTTGGGAAGAATCCGTAAACTATTTCAGAAGTTAAGCAGAGTCTGAACAAGTCGGTAGATTGACATCCGTTGTAGGGAAGAATCCGTAAACTGTTTCAGAAGTTGAGCAGAGTCTGAACAAGTCGGTAGATTGGCATCCATTGTTGGGAAGAATCTGTAAACTGTTTTCGAAAGTTGCACCTGAACAAGTTGGTAGATTGACATCCATTGTTGGGAAGAATCTGTAAACTGTTTTCAGAAGTTGAGAAGAGTCTGCACAAGTCGGTAGATTGACCTCCGTTGTAGGGAAGAATCCGTAAACTGTTTTCAGAAGTCTTGAAGTTGAAGAGGAACCGGTGTAGGGTTTCCTGATGATGCGTCTGAATGAATCTGGAATAAGTATCAGAATGTCGCCGTGTCTGGGTCACATCTGAACTATTTCTGGATGAATCTCGGGAGATGATCTGTGTCTGTCGACTGATCTTACCTGAAAAGGCAAAGGGTTAGTTGTATGCAATGTTATGATGCATGATGCAACGTACGTGACATCAATATTTATGAATGTGAATGTAATGAATGCGCATGTAAGCTGATGAGCTAATCTTGCCGAGGATACATGAATCCGAGATGGCTGAAGATAAAAGCCTCTTGACTGCTGCCGGGGAAAATAAATCCTTGGCTGCTGCTGGGGAAGAGAATTCCTGACGACCTCTACTGGGGAGTTCCAAACTAGTAGATTCATGCTGGAGAGGCCAGATTGAGAATCTTCAGCTTAATGGGAAGTAACACTGGCGACTTCACTGGGGAACTCAAGGTTTGCCTTCCCAAAACTCTGTGGGGAGAAGGTTCAATGGTCTGGCTCCGCTGGGGAATTTTGATGAACTCCGCTGGGGATAGGGAGAATTTTGGCGAGCGCGATCTTCCGTGGTGGTTAGCTTGAGAAGAATCTGAACAAGCGATAGGTTAACATCCGTTTACTTGGAGAACCCGTGAACTATTTTCAGAAATCTTGAAGTTGAATCAGCAATAGAGCCGCATTCGTTGTTGGGAAGCGTCCGTAAACTAATTTCAGAGGTTGCATCTGAATAAGCTGATAGATTAACATCCGTTACTTGGGAAGAATCCATAAACTGTTTTCAGAAGTCTTGAGAAGAATCTGAACAGGTGATAGGTTAACATCCGTTTACTTGGAGAACCCGTGAACTATTTTCAGAAATCTTGAAGTTGAATCAGCAATAGAGCCGCATCCGTTGTTGGGAAGCGTCCGTAAACTAATTTCAAAGGTTGCATCTGAACAAGCTGATAGATTAACATCCGCTACTTGGGAAGAATCCATAAACTGTTTTCAGAAGTCTTGAGAAGAATCTAAACAATCGATAGGTTAACATCCGTTTACTTGGAGAACCCGTGAACTATTTTCAGAAATCTTGAAGAGGAACCAGTGTAGGGCTTCCTGATGATGAGCTTGTGTAAAACTGCATCGGTTTTGAACACTTTTGACATTCGAATGCCCCAAGTGGTGATGTAGATAAATTCCTGGCTTATTACAGGTGTTGGTCTATAATCGGTAGCTCACAGATGTTTTCCTGGGTTGTTACAGGTGTTGATCTGGAATTCTTCAGACATGCCCTGGCTGGATACAGGAATCGAATCTGGAAAGGTGATAGTTGATAGATATGCCCTGGCTGGATACAGGAATCGAATCTTCGAACTCTTCAGACATGCCCTGGCTAGATACAGGAATCGAGTCTGGAAATAGTCGTCAACAGATATGCCCTGGCTGGATACAGGAATCGAATCTGGAAATGTGGTCAACAGATATGCCCTGGCTGGATACAGGAGTCGAATCTGGAAATAGTCGTCAACAGATATGCCCTGGCTGGATACAGGAATCGAATCTTCGAACTCTTCATACGTGCCCTGGCTAGATACAGGAGTCGAGTCTGGAAATGTTGTCAACAGATATGCCCTGGCTGGATACAGGAATCGAATCTGGAAATAGTCGTCAACAGATATGCCCTGGCTAGATACAGGAATCGAGTCTGGAAATAGTCGTCAACAGATATGCCCTGGCTGGATACAGGAATCGAATCCTCAAACTCTTCAGACGTGCCCTGGCTAGATACAGGAATCGAGTCTGGAAACATGGTCAACAGATATGCCCTGGCTGGATACAGGAATCGAATCTGGAAATAGTCGTCAACAGATATGCCCTGGCTGGATGCAGGAATCGAATCCTCGAACTCTTCAGATGTGCCCTGGCTAGATACAGGAATCGAATCTGGAAATGTTGTAATTGATTTGTTGAACACTTTTGACATTCGAATGCCCCAAGTGGTGAAGAAGGAGTCTTAAATCAGATTACTCTGCGTATTGAGAGATTTCTTGAAATCTTGACTGGACTGCCCCAGGTTAACTGAACTTTGAAAGATCTGTTGGACCTTGACTGGACTGCCCCAGGTTAATTGGATTTTGAAAGATCTGTTGGACCTTGACTGGACTGCCCTAGGTTAATTGAATTGTGACATGTCATGCCCCTTGTTGATAGGAGATTTGATGGAAGTGTTATCCTCTTGAAGTGATTTTGACTTACTGAGAGAGTTTTCGTTCCTCCGAACAATCGCTGTATGAATTTCTTCGCTGTCAAACAAAAAGGTCAAATGCAGCCAGTGATATTCGGATAATGCAAAGTTTATGTTTGTCTCGAAGTTTTGAAAAATGCGTTTTTAGCAGAAAACTTTTCATAAGACAAGTTAACACAAGATTTAGAGCAAAGCCCTACAGGAGTCAGGATACCTTTTGTAACAGTGTGCTTTCGAACTAACCCATGCTTCAATTAGGACTTTTGAAGGGTTGTAACGTGTCTTGGTTCACGGTTTAAGAAACAAAGGATAAAGGCTCAAAGTATATTTGTACCCACCCGCTCTTCGTGATGTTCTTCATACCTAAGCTCAGTTAATTGTGCGTCACACTCTGTTTTGAGTTTGGAACGACTTTTAGGCGATGGTTCACCAGTTGAATTTTGGGGAGACAGTCATCATCTCCTTTTCTTTTTCAACATTTTTCATGTTGTTGAGGATTTTGTAATGACCTCACTATTTTGATTTTGATTTGTTATCCCTAACTTTTGCCTGACTGTTACCGTTTTCGGGATTACTGTCAGCGGGATGCCCCAGCTTTCTTAAGCCTCCTTTATAGGTTTTGGCTCAGTGGGCTCTTTCTCTTCTGAGATATTGACTGTCTATATGATAGGGAACCACCCTTGTCTTTTTGATTCCAAGGGAATACTTTCTTTTTCGATGTTGTTCATTGTATTAAGAACGGAGAGTTTGCGACTTCAATGCGCGTTTTCTTTTGAATTAACTGAGATACTACCCTGCCCCAGGTTTACATCAAAGGTTTCGATTGTTTAGAACAGAAAACTCCTACTTCTTTGGCTCGAAGGGGTTGACTAGGGATTAACTTCCTTATAACTCCAGTGTTTGGGAATTGAAAGAAATGCCTGTACATCATCAGCAAGGTTCGTTCAAAAGCATACTGTATAAGATCATGGTATTGTTTCGTCATCCTCCCTCTAACGGCTTACAACTTCTTATCAAGAGTCAAATATCATAAAGAAGAGCATAAGAGTAGTGAAACGAATGGATGGATTCAAGACAAACATATGCAATGCATTAATGAAAACAGAGTTTAACATCAACAGATAATTGTTTGACAGCAAAAGAAATTACAACTTTGAAAGTTCAAAAAGAAGCAAAGGTCTTTCAGCTCGAGCTTCGTCACTTCAAGTGGAGAAACCTTTAACGGAAGATCTTCATCTCGCCGTCTGGCATGAATTCCAGCACCCCAATGTCAATCAGATCTTGAATCTTGTTCTTCAAGGCCCAACAGTCGTTGGTGTCGTGTCCCGGGCTGTAGGAGTGGTAAACACAGAATGCGTCGGGATTATAGTGAGGAGATGAGGTATTGAGCTTCTGAGGAGGGTCCTTTACGGTGAGCAAATTGACCTCCAACAGGCGCTTCAGTATGAAGAATGATGGTATTTCAGTCTCCGTGAACTGTCTTCCCGACTTTTCTTGCTTACGCCGATTGCCCCGTTGACGCTGACGAGGTTGTTGATGGGATTGTGACCCTGAAGCTAGCAAAGGAGCTTTCCCTTTGTCTTCTGGAATGGATGGAAGCTGAGCAGTGACTTGCTCTTCGACCTCAGATGTTTGCCCCAGTTGGTTGTTTGGAAGCAGTTGGCGGACAAGAACTCTGAGTTCCTCTTGTCTTTGAGATAGGTCTTGGATGAGAGCCATCTGGCCCACCAATTGTCCCATCATTTGAGTCCTCAAGGTTGTCAGGTCAAACTGCAGCTCCGCAATCTGATCACTTCTGGCATTGTTGGAGTTCCCCAAGCCCTTGGTGAGGAGAGCTTTCATCTCTTCCTGCCCCAGAGACAAGTTCAGGAACATCTCCTGCAGCTGAGCAGTCTGGTCTTGGATGTCTTTGACAGACCTTTCTAGAGCCATCTCTTGCTGAAATAAACAGCAGGAGAGTAAGGAAACCTGAAAAAGGAAAGGTTGTCAAAATGCAATGCATGATATGTGGATGCATGCTTTCAAGGATCTCTTGGGGTAAACACAAGAAAAATGTTAGAGGTTGAACCCTGCTCTTGGATTGGAGATCTCTGCACCGGTGGACGTCTTTTCACTAGAATCAAGCTCACCATGTCGAGTGGGTCATAGCCACTGATTCAAGTTGTTGTATTTGAACTTTGACTGGAGAACTTTGTATCGGTGGATGTCTTTCCACGAGAATCAAGCTCACCATGTCAAGTGGCTCATAGCCACTGATTCAAGTTGTTGTACTTGATCTTTGATTGGACTGGTTAGAGGAGAAACCTCCTGCCCCAGGATAGATGTCTGGTTCAACGTAATCCTGCATCAACAGAACCCTCGAGATCCTTGAAATGGTTATTGAAAATGCTAAAATGCTATGGTATGATGTCATGATGTTATGTACATGTATGCAAAAAAGCAGGCAAGTGTATATACAGGCAAACATATTCACACAAAGCAAACAAGTCCTTAGGTTTAGGCTTGCATGAGGTTCAGGTACTACCCTCTTTCAGTTTGTTGGTTAAAACCTGTCCTATCAAAAGTAACCGGGTTCTAAAGGTCCCAATATCACTGGATTGCTTTCATTGTTCATCGTTTCGATTTAGCCACTGAACTGGCGACCGAAATATTCCAGGAAAGCAATCCTCAATTGAGTGTAGTATCGAGTATCAACCAACCTCGGACTGCACCAAAGTCAGTTATCTCACTACCCTAAAAAGGCCAAGATGGTTCAATTAAGGTTCCTAAGGTCAGTTGATGCTTCGCGACACCACGCGGCGGCCCCGTACTCTCCTTGACTGAACTCAAGGGTTACCGGTACACACCAAAGTGCCACATCAACGTAGCAGACTGCTTCAACCATGTCGGTATACCCCGCACAGTTCCCTCACAGCCTTGTTGCTACCTTAAAGGGTTTCCCCAGATCCGGGTTAGGATCTATAAAACTCCGATACAAAGCCCACAAATGTAAAGCAAACAAAGCAATCAATTGAAAGTAAAGGTGATCTAAACCCTAAGGTAACCCCACTTTTAGAATTATCCCCAGCAGAGTCGCCAGTTCTGTGATACGGTGGGAGAACTGACTAGTGTTTTGCGTTTGTATTCGCACTTGTGCGGTTGAGCAAGAGTCGCCACCGACTTTTTATTTTATCCTAAAGGAAAGGTTAAAAAAGCACAGCAAAAACCTTTTGATATATTTCGTGGGTTCGGGGGGTCGATTATGAAAAGGGAAGGTATTAGCACCCTTTTCATCCATGGTTATCCATGGGCTCTTAGTTACTTGGTTTTTTAGATCACTTGCCTTGTTTTTTTCGATTGCTTGAAAATGGTGTGTGTGTGGGTGCTTTTTGAAAATGTTTTGGAAAAAGATGCCTTGTCTTAGGCAACTAATGTATTTGACTCGTGATTGAGTGTTTTACAAAAGTGTGGATCTTTTCGAAAAGATGTTTCAAATGTTTTTGAGAGTTTGTTTGAAAGTATTGTGGATTGTGGTTTTTGAAAAGAAGGCAAGTGTTTTTGCAAATTGATCTCAAGTAACTAAGAGTTTTGTCTACCCTATTGTACTCAAGGGTTTTTGTTATGTTTTAACCCCTTTTAACAATTTTGTTCTACCATTGAAATTGGTAGACAATCTTGCGTTTAGGAAGTTTATTCGGGACGGGCGCGGGTCATCGTATGAACCATGAATGCAATGGTGCCAAGTGTCTTTGGCAATTTGCTTTGAAGGGACTATGATCATTCTATTTAGGCAACACTTTGAGACTTATGATCATTTGATTTTGTTTTGCCAAAGATACTCGACGTGCAAGCATGGCCCATTTTGGAAGGCAACATGTGGGATTACCCTAGGGGGTGCAAGTGTGATTGTGTATTGATTATATGTATTTGTCTTGTATTAGGTTATCTAGCGTTTGATTTTATGTACATGCAAACCCTAGGTCTAACCATGGTATAATTGGAGAACTGTAAATTGCGGAAATGTAAAATCTACGCTATTACAAAATAGTGTCCGGGAGTGGGAGGTATAAATGTACAAAGGGGGATGAGACTTATAGTATCCAATAAGTTACAACCAAATCGAATTCGCAATCAAATGTAAATATCGAGTATACAGATATAAGATAAACAAATGTGTATAGGGCAATGTGAATGGATTTGCATTGTGTAAGTGTATATGTATATGAGTATGTGTAATTATTTACAAGTGAAATGTGAATTTGAAGCGTATTAGGGTATTTGACCTAGATAATAACTAAGCGTCCTTTTAACGATCTTGTATTTCTTTTAATATATACAAAAGAAAATGTTCAAGTTTTAATTAAGAAATGTATCTTTATTTATTTATATACAAAAATGTTTTAATTAAGAGAATTGAAAGTCATTTTCAATTTTAAGTATATGATATAAAAAAGGTTTTTTTTTTTTATGTGCAAATGTATTTTAATTGTCTATGTACAAAAGTATATTAATTAAAAGAATAAAAAGAAGTATTTTCAATTTTTAATTATATGATGTAGAAAAAATGTATTTTTGTGCTTAAATGAAAAATTAAAGATTAAATTAAAAGGAGGTAATTTTAAGTATTTTAGTATAATAATGTAATATTATGACAAATATATAGGGTATTTATATATAAAAAGAGATTAGTGTTAATGAAAATATAAAAAAAGGTTAAGTTAGTTTTAAAATGTTAAATGGGTTAGTAAATGGGTTAAAAAGGTTAAGTTAGTTTTAAAATGTTAAATGGGCTTATGGGGGGTGCAGAATGGGCAAGGCCCATGTTAAACTTGGAACAAATTTTAGGGTTAAGGATTTGGTTCATTTGATAACGCGTTAGGGTTTTGGGACGGCGCCGTTCACTGAGTTCCGTTCATCTTCGTCTTCCATTAGTTGCTGAATGCAATTCTATTCCAAAGGCCGAGCCACCCAGCGCCACCTCCGGTTCCGTTCATCTCCATGGTTGGACCAAACCCAGACGGAAAGGGTAACGATCTCTTCTTTTTCATGCATTAGGGTTTTTACTAAGTTTCTTGTTTTTTGCTTAGTATGACTTCTGGTTTCACATGCTTATTACTGTTTGTTATTCGAGATTAAAGAAGAGGAACGAAAAGCTACCTTAACCTTTTGGGGACGGAGAAAAAGGAACCGGAACTGGGAGGCGTTGAGGCGGAGGCCCGGTGAAGGGAATGCGTGATGAGAGCTTTCTTGATGTCCCTGGTATCTTTTATCTGGTTACTATTTTTTTGCCTATGGTTTTGATGATGATGTTCTGAAAAGCCCTATCTTGAAATAGATTCACTTCTTTATCTTTTCTCTTCTACTATATGTTGCCTTTGGGAATTCGTATGCTTTTGAATTGTTGCCTTGCCTATGATGAAGCTTGCTTCTGAGGCCCTTGAATTGCCTTCTGAGATTGATGCCCTTGGAATGTATTTTGCTTATGATGAAAAGCTTCTGAGTTCACCTCTTTCCTCTTCTCTACTGCTCACGTTGCCTTTGGATGAACTTTCTCTCTTCTTCTTGAACACTGTGTACTTGTTGCCACTGTACGCTTGTTTATGTTTCCCTGTGATGTTTATACTGAGAGCCTAGGTTGCCTTGAACATTTGCTTCTGAGTATGCCCTTGATGCTTTTGTTGAGTTGGATGCCCTGAATATTTATTGCCTATGATGAAGGGATTCTGAGGCTTAGGGGTTGGTTTTTGAATGCTTTGAGATTTGAACTGGACAGGTTATGTTTGTGCTAGCAGGTTGGTGTGTTGACAGGTGAATGGTTGTTAGTTTGTACTTGGCCTGGGATTTGTGTGCTTTTGTATTGGTTCTAGTATGTGGTATGTGTTTAGTAGTGCAGTAGGCTTGAAGTTTGAGTTTTGGTCATTGCAGATTTGCTTCAGTATGTTTTATGGCTTGAGTTTTGTATATACAGGTTGTGCTTGGTTTTTAGGTACAGGCTTAACAAGTTTGGTGTTTGCTTAGCTTGATGAGGCTTGGCCTGGTAATTCAGGCTTCAGCAGGTTGTTGGTTCTTGGAGGGGTTCGCTTCATATCTTAGCAGGTTTTTTGTGTTAGAGGTTATACTGATGCAGATTTTTGTCTGTATGCTTCAGGCCCTTTGAGTTTATATATTTTTTCTTTTTCTTGAATTGTGTTGTACTGGCCTGGTTTTATCAGTTTGCAGGTTTTCTATGCTTTTGAACTTGCAGTAGTTTAGGCTTTTGATGTTGAGCTTCAGGTTTTGTGAGGTTTGGCCTTGGGTTTGAACTTGGTAGCAGGTTTACAGTTTTGTATATTTTTTCTCTCCTCTCTCCTGCCTAAGCCTAAAACCTGCCTCTTATCTCTCTTCTTCTTACTCTATAGTACAGTTAATATATTATAATATGATTCTGCTGTACTTTTTGTTCTGAAGGGGCCCTGGGAAATGATGATAAAGATCTTGCTTGCATAACACATTTTTCTCTGCATCTTTTTCTTTCTTTTGACAGCTTTGTGTGCTTTTATTGATATCTTTCCAAAATCTTTGTCAAATCTTTTTTGACAGCCTTGAGTAGATTTGTACTTTGACAGTAAATTGCTCTTTTGGCTTTTGATAGAAAGTTGGAATTGGATTATGCAGTTTGAACTTTGGAATTTATGCATTTGACATTTTAAAAATTATGCATTTTGACATTTTCCATTTATGATAAAACTCTTCCCTCTTTGTGAACCGGGAGAAATCCCGTGATTTGCAGAGAGGGTCAACTGATCCCAGTCAGTGGCCTCTAATGATGAGCAAATTTTATCAGTCTTTTTTAATTCAATTGCTTTCTGACTTTCTCTTTTCTTTTTGCAGATGAATAACGGAGCACCGGAACGGAGTGAATAATGAAGAAATTAGAAAATGAATAGAATAGTTTTTTTTTACTTTCAATTTAATTTTTGTACACTATTATTATATTAAATACTTCGTAAATAAATACTTGTATCAAATAATAATTGTAACAAACATTAAATATGAAATAAAAATCCTATTGATTCAATTAAATCTTTTCAATTCCTTTTCTTTAATTGTTTACTTGTTATTTATAATTCCTTAAATTAAATAAAATGAAAGTTTAAATTTCAATTATTTAATTCTTAGAACCATAAATAATCAACTAAACCTTGTTGATCAAAATAAATGAATTCGACGTATCCATCATTCAAAGCAACGCACAGTCGAACACAAAAACTGATCAGACGCAATCCTCTTTTTCACTGATTCTTTTCCAAGCACTGTAATTCCAAACTGCACACATCCTTTGACTTGGTGAATTCAAACCAACTGCCCCCTCTCGCTGATTAAATCAAAACAATGCGAATTTAACCCGAATCTCGGAATAAACGGCAAAGTGCTGTGGAATTTTAACCTTTTTGAGAATATGCCCATAAAACCCTTAATTCCTGATTAAATGCCAAATAACATTCGCCTGATCAAAATTGAACCAAAATCAACCAAAAACCTAAGCCAACTGCTTGAATTGTTCTAGGGCTATAAAAACCAGTAAAACCCTAATTTTGCTTGACTGTTAAGAAAAGTCCGTTTGTCCGATTCTTGAGCCAGTTTTGAAAAATCAGGGAAGGCTTGAAGCTGAGATTTCTTGGGGAAAAATGCGAGGGCAAATTTTGGGGTACAATAGCGTTATATTGGTATTGTCGGTAGAAAGCGGCAGCCAAATCCTCCCAGTTATGTACATCAGATCTCTCAAGCTGATAGAATCAGTCCAATTGCGTACTCGATAAACTATCTTGAAAAAAAGTGGACCCACAGATCCTTATCAGAAGAGTGAGGTTGGATCTTTCTGACGTAGGACCGCAGATGCATCTTCGGATATGACAAACCGTCGTATTTAGAAAATGTAGGCACCTTGAACTTGGGGGGAATGACAATCCTAGCAAGCAACCCTAGTTCTTCGAAATCTAACCCAGGTACTCTTTGTACCTCCATGGCTGCCAACCGATCTTCCAGATTTTTATACTTATCGTCCACCGGAGGGTACTGTTGTTCGGAGTAATCTTCATCCTCTTCCTCTTCTTCTTTTTCAGCCTCAGATTCGGAAGGTACCGCAACTCCTTTTCCTTTGCCAGCCCCTTCATCAGACGTCGAGGGGAAATCCAGGACCCTTCTAGCCTGGTTCTCAAACATTCTTCCCATAGTGGCCATACCAATTCTTTTCTTTTTCTTCTTTTCCTTTTCCTTCTCTTTCTCTAACAGTTCTTTAAGGTCCTCTTGACCCTTTGCCAAGGTCATGAGGAGTTGTTGGAATTGTGAATTTTGTGCTTGCAGATCTTTGACCGTCTGCTCTATATCCATCTTGCTAAAATAAACAGCAGAAAGATAAAGAAACCTGGTGTTAAGACCTGTTTATGCATATGATGAATGATATGTATTTATGTAATGTATTCAAGGATTCAGAAATTCAAAGTTGTTGCAAACAAAAAGAACACACGTCATATTAATAAGAAGAAATTTGTTAGTACATAAATGCCCCATGGGAAAAATATTACAAAATTCTTAATGTAAAAAGACGTTGCGCATCTTCTTTGGTGCGATGTAAGTGTTAAGATTCTGCTCTTCATGGAGTTGACGGGTAAGTTCTAAAACCTTCTTCTCGCTGGCGTAGAAGCTGGCTTCAAAAGTATTTCGTTCTTCCTTGAGCTGTATCCAACACTTTTGCAAATCTTCCAATGATATTGGCATGTCTGGATGTAGGAGGGTGTATGGAACCTCTCCTTCCATAACAGGATCTTTGATCATAGGCAGAATGTGGGGGTAAGGCATCATAAGACTCTGGGCGCGGGTTCGTACCCACTTGAGATAAGGCTCAAGGGGGATGGAATTCTTGTGTCCCAGTGTCTTACTATCCACTTTGTTGGGCATCCTCTAAGCTCGGATAAACCTTTGTCGAAGTCCTTGAGCGTCATTGTCGAAGTCAAAAACCAAGTCAGGAATCAGCATGTCATGAGGGCCATCCCTTCGGGCATACCCAAATTGTCTCAGAGCTAAACAGGGGTTGTAGGCAATGCCTCCCCTAATGCTAAGTAGTGGGACATTAGGGAATTCTCCACAGTGATCAATGATGATGACATTTTCTCTGGACCGAGAACACCAATGAACATCAGAATGTGTAAGGGTCATCAATCATTGTGACCACCTCAAGCCTTGCTCATTCTTCAAGACTGACTGGGGAAGGTGAGAAATAAACCATCTTGCTAGAAGAGGAGTACAGCACATGAGAACACCTCTTTTCCTCATTGTTCATGTGTGAAATGAGTGTAACATGTCCCCAAGCAATGTAGGCACAAGATTCCGAGATATGAAAATCTTGACAGCATTCACATCTATAAGATGATCAGGGTTTGGGAACAAGACCAACCCATAGATGAGGAGTGCTACAATATCTTCAAAAGCTTGCAGATCTAGAGAATTCCAGCAGTCTTGTGTCTTCTCAAACAGAAACTTTGCCAAGAAACCCTTGACACCACTTCTGGTTTCCCAATGACCTTTGATATCAGATGGTTGCAAGTGTAAGGCTTGAGCAACATCTTCAGGCTTTGGTTCTCTTTCTGTACCGTTGTAGGGTAGTTGATGGAGAATAGGAATCCTCAGGAGTTGAGAAAATTCCTCCAAAGTAGGTACTAGTTGGTAATCAGGAAATGTAAAGCAATGGTGTAGGGGGTCAAAGAACTGGAAGAGGACTTTCACCATGTCTTCTTCAATGTTAGAGCTGACCAAGTTGAGAAGTCTACCATGTCTTTCACTGAAGAGAGAATTCTCTGGAATCTTGGAAGCAAGCTCCTTGAGTTGAGGAGGTATTCTCACAAGGTTAACTTGAATTGTTTTCCTGCGAAGAGATTCCATGACCTACAAAACAAGAACAAAGATGAAGATCCAAACCCTTGAAATGGTTAGTAGATGCAAATGATGCTTCATGATGTTCATGATGTATGCACAAGCATATGTATAAGAAATTCACACAAGATCCTAGTTTCAGGCTTGCATGGGGTTTCATAGGTAAGTACCCTCTTGAAGTTAGTTGGCTCAACCTGTCCTATAAATAGTAACCGGGTTCTAAGGAGCTCAATATCACTGGATTATTTTCTGTGTTCATTGTTTCAGTTTAGCCACTTAACTGGCGACCGAAATATTCTAAGAAAATAACCCTCAATGAGTGTAGTATCGAGTATCTACCAACTTCGGACTACACTAAATCCGGTCATCTCACTACCCCTAATAAGACCAAGATGGTCAAGTAAAGGTTCTAAGAGTTCATTAGTGCTTCATGACATCACTCAGCGGCCCCGTATTCTCTTTGATTGACTCAAAGGCTACCGGTACCCACAAATATGTCACACTAATATAGCTATTGCTTCAACCATGTCGGTATACCCCGCACAGTTTCCACAACGTATTTCTATTTACCTATGAATATTTCCCAAATCCGGGTGGAGGATTCAAACCCAAACAAGAGAACCAAATGTAAAGCAATCAAAGCAAACAAGATAAACATGTAAAGGTGATCTAAACCCTAAGGTTACTCCACTTTTATTCTATTCCCCAGCAGAGTCGCCAGTTCTGTGATACGGTGGGAGAACTGACTTGAGGTTTTGCGTTTGTGTTCGTAAATGTTTCGGTTTAGCAAGAGTCACCACCGACTTTTTATTTTATCCAAAGGAAAGGTCAAAAAGCACAGGAAAGACCTTTGAGATGTTTTCTTGGGTTCGGGGAGTAGATTATGAAAAGGGAAGGTGCTACCACCCTTTTCATCCATGGTTATCCATGGGCTCTTAGTTACTTGTTTAGATCACTTGCTTTTGCTTTTCAATTGTTTGAAATGGTGCTTTGTGTGTGGTATTGAAAATGTTTTGAAAAGAGGCCATCGTTATGGCAACCTTTGTAATGATTCTTGTTTGAATATATACAAAGGTGTATTGTCTTTTGAAACTATTTCAATGTTTGAAAGTTTGATTTGGGAAATGTTTTGAAATTGTGTTGTGAGGTGTGTTTGAAAATAGCAAGGATGTTTTTGCAAGTTTTGATCAAGTGACTAAGAGTTGTCTACCCTATTTTACTCAAAGGTCTTTCCTACACATTTTTAACCCTTTTGACAGTGTTGTTTTACCATTGCATTTGGTAAACAACCTTGTATTAGGATGTTAAATGGGACAGGCGCGGGTCATCGTATTGACCATGATAGCAATATTGCCAAGTATCTTTAGCAATTTTTGAGGGACTAGATCTTTTTGTATAGGCAACCAAGATAGCGTCATCGAGGGACTATGATATTTTGTTTTGTTTTTGTTTTGCCAAAGATACTCAACATGCATAACATGGCCAATTTTAAGGCAACAAGTGGATGAAACCCTAGGGGTGCAAGTGTGCATTGTGTTATTATTTTCATGCATTTTTGTCTTTGTATTAGTCAAGCTATTTGTTGATTTTGGATTTTTTGCATACAAACCCTAATCTCTAATCATGGCATAATTGAAAGCATAAATGCGTAAAAGTAAATCTACCACTATTACAACATGATTACGGGGAGGGGGATACAATTTTTGAATGGGGATTATTTGACAAGAAATTAAAACCCTAATTTTACTATTACATCCAAATTGAATCAATGGCATAAATAATAAATGAATAATATTTAAATGAACAAATTAAATAAATATACAAAATATTATGAATATGCAAAAATGTTTTATTTTATTTTTATGTGTGTAAAAATATTTAGTGTATATATAAAAAGAAATAAAAGATTATATTTTTTTATTAAGGGTAAACCCCTAATTTTATTTTTAAGAAAGTAAATATATTAACTATATTATTTATGTACAATTAAAATAAAAATATATTCAAGTGTAAAAAATATATTTAAAAAAGTATTATTTTTTTAGTAAGGGTGGGAACCCTAGTTTTTGTTTTAAGATAATATATATTATATTAACTATTTTATGTAGAAAAATAAAATATAAATATACATAAATATTTAGATAAATAATAATATATGAGAAAAAATATTATTTTATAGGTATAAATGATAAAAAATAAAATATATAATATTTCTATAATGTTTATAAGTTTTTTATTAAATAAAATAAAAGTATATACTACTTAATAATTATTTTCATGTCTAAAAATAATAATAAAATAATAAAAATAAATGTGAAAATTTATGAAAATATTTTTGGGTATTTTTATGTTTGGAAAATATAAAATAAAATCAGAAAATGAAAATAAAATAAAAAATATAAAAGTATAAAGAAATTGGGCTAGGGGTGCAATCAGTAAAAGGGGGGTGTCAATAGTGAGCAGGGACCAAGCCCAGCCCACCAGACTTCATCTTCAACCTTTGTCTTCAAAAATTACGCGTGCCCTGTACAAACACGAACAACCTGCATACGTACTCTAATGCAAAAACATATAACATCAAAGTTGTAGCATTTTTCAAGATGAATTCAACCATATAAAAAACTTGTCCTAACTCTCAAAGACCAGAGAGAATTTCTCTGGCCCTAAATCCTAACCTAATTTTTTCAGGAAGTTCATGGATCAAATTCTCTTAGCATGCTTAACTAAAATAAAAATTGAGCATATGTACAACTTCATGGCTATGAATACTATATTTTTTATTCACAAACCTAAGCCTAATTATTCCTAAATGGAGAGATAGGAAGTTGACAAAAACCTATTTCAGTTGACTTCGTGTATGGCAATGTGGAGCTTTTCAGTGAGGCATGAGATGTTTGGGAGCTTGCTTGAACTTCCCCTGACCTTCCCCAATTCCTACCTTGCCTTGAATGTGCTTGAACAAGCCTATAGAACTCAACCTGCACAAGCTGAAATCAAAAATGGAAAACCTTGTAAATGGAGTTACAGTCAGTGTTTAAGGGTTGGGATAGCTTGGATGGGTTATGTGGAATGTGTTTGAACTAGTTTGAGGCAAAACACACGAGGGATTTGAGCTATGGAAATCAAACTGCAGGGAGTGCCCTGTTTTGCCAAATGAAGATTATTTTGTGCTATGGGAGGTTTGAGGGCTCAAAGGCTTGTGTTTCTGGCTCGAGGGGATGTGAGAAACTTGTTCCAAATGCTTGCCAAGGTTTTTTCTTACAGATGTGTCAGCTCTAGTGTATTTGATATCTTTCTTGTATATGAAGCAAAAAGTGAGAAGTGGTGTAAGACCAGCCTGTACAGGCTATCTATCAGCTTGCACACTATGCCCTTGGCTCCTCAAGTTGGTGGATTTGATTTGCTTCACAAGATATTGTTCAAGGCTCAAGAGATGTGGTTTTGACATAAAGCACATTTTGGCAAAAATGGTAATGTACCTTTTACCATTTATGGATTAATCTTGTGTGCAATGCTCTATTGACCAAAACAAAGCCTTAGACCAATGGATTTTCATTTAATTATTGAGTATGGAATGGTTTTGAGATCTATAATCAAGTACAAAGCAAGCTGATTAGAGTTTGCAACTTGTATCACTATGAACATGCCATGGATAAAAAGTGAGTTTTTGCCAACTTCAAGCCTTTGATTCTCCCTAACCACAAATGAGTTTGGAGAGTTCTTGGATATTTTGGAAAGCTTAAAACATGCTCTACAATCCATATTTTAAATGAAACTTTAGATTCCAAGTGGAACTATGTGAAAAATGGTCATGAAGATGGGTCAAAATCCTTCCTAAACTAGGGCAAAATTTCACTAAGTTAAAAGTTTCATGGACCCTTGTTCCAAAAATCATAACTTGAGATCTAAGCTTCTTTTTGGAAAACTTTGTGAATAAAAGTTGTATACTTTGTGGAGGACTACAACTTTCAAGTTGGAAGTTTTGTTTGAATCCAATTTCATCATGATGAAAATGTTGGGCAAAGTTGGGGAAAATTAAGAAAATTTCATAACTTAGAAAAATTCTAAGATGAAATTTTTCAATCTTAAACCCTAATTTGCAAAATTGGGTTTCTTGATGAACAAGTTTCATGTTTTGACACATCTTGATGAAAAATGACCCTTGGCACTTGATTTTGACCAAAAAGTCAAAGTTTGACTTTTCAGTATACAGTCAAATTTTGATCAGTTGACTGAAAAATTCATTTGTCAATCCAATGCAATTGAGATCTTTTGAACCTTGTGAATAGGTCAAGATGATGCCATTGAGTCCTTGAATCCATGCTTGAACCCAATTTTCCATTGGTTAGGTCAAAAATCAGAAATTGCCCTTATGCAGTCAAAACCCTAAAAATGACCATTTTGCCCTTTTGATGATCTGATCAAATTTCTTGAGGAGTTGTAGTCCAAACTTGATCAAATGGTTCATATGAGTATATAATGTTGATGTGGATCAAAAATTATGAGGTTTGACTGTGAATTGGCCATAATTGACTTTTTCCTCAATACAGTTGATTTCTAGGTCAACTGTCCAATTGATTGGGCAAAAATTTGATTCAAAGCTTGAAACTTGGTAGAGGTAATCTTGTAAGTCCAACATGAAGTATGAAAGTCACTTTGAGCATTGGAAGTCCAAAAATCCCTGTGCAAACTCAAACCCTAATTTAGGTCATCAGTGCAAGGAGATGTCTTGAGCAGAGCAAAACCCTAATCCTGTCTGGAGTTCAAGGAGCCTTGTGAGGGGAAATCTTGATAAAATGAGAGGGAAAATTTTGGGGTACAACATTATCTGCTTAAGTAAGAATCCTATTTTGCACTCTAGAGCAAAACACATAGAAATCAAACATCATTTTATTAGAGACTATGTTCAGAAAGGGATTATTATTTTAAAATTCATAGATATAGACCATCAATGGTCTGATATTTCCACAAAACCATTATCTAAAAATAGACTTATGTACATTTTGAAACATTTAAATATGGTTTTCTGTCCAGAATGAAACTTTTCTTTGTATGTGTATTTTGCTCCTGCTATGAAAAATGTGTTTCTAACTTTGTGCAAATAGTTCATTACTTATCCTATCAATGATAATTATACTAGTTAGAAGATGTCTTGGTCAGAAACATCTCAAATCAGAAACTCTTTAATTTTCTTGATTTTGAGAACATTAATATGTGTGGTTTTAAACAAATGGTTATTTATGCATTGTTTGAATACCACCTTGAGCAGTGGGAAAATATTTTGAGACTGGATGAAATATTCACGTTTCACTCCTATGATTTTGGGAAATATTGAAGCTATCTTTTATTGGAAATAAAAATTGTTAGCACGACATATCTATTGGTAGTACGTTGGAATGATGAATGTCAGGCTGCTTTTGATAGAATCAAAGAATATCTCCAAGAACCACCCATCCTTATGCCACCAGTTGAAGGGAGACCTTTGATACTTTACCTGACTGTGCTTGATAATGCAATGGGGTGTGTGCTGGGGCAGCATGACGAGTCTGGCCGAAAAGAGCATGCCATTTATTACCTTAGCAAAAAGTTTACCGACTGTGAGACCCGATACTCACTGCTTGAGAAAACTTGCTGCGCTTTGGTATGGGCTGCTCGCCGGCTGAGACAGTATATGCTGACTCACACTACCTTGTTAATCTCAAAAATGGATCCTATAAAGTACATATTCGAAAAGCCTGCTCTATCTGGGAGAATTGCAAGATGGCAGATGATCTTGACGGAATACGACATTCAGTACACGACCCAAAAAGCCATCAAGGGAAGTGTATTGGCAGACCACTTAGCACATCAAGCTGTGGATGACTACCAATCAATGAACTTCGAGTTTCCAGATGAAAGCATTATGATAGTAACTGACTGTGAAATACCTGGACCGGATGAAGGACCTGAACCAGGATCCCGATGGTCTATGCATTTTGACGGAGCCTCCAATGCTTTGGGAAATGGTATCGGCGCCATAATCGTATCTCCACAAGGTACTCATACTCCACTCACCGCCCGGCTGTGTTTCAACTGTACCAATAACATGGCGGAGTATGAAGCATGTATTATGGGTCTTCAAGCTGCGATCGATCTGAGGATCAAATTTCTGAGTGTCTTCGGAGATTCCGCTCTCGTGATCAATCAGATCAAAGGAGAGTGGGATACGAAACACCCAAACTTGATTCCTTACAGAGAATGTGTGTTGGCTTTGATCCCCCACTTCACAGAGATAACATTTGAGCACTTTCCAAGAGAAGAGAATCAGCTGGCGGACGCGTTAGCTACAATGTCTTCAATGTTCAAGGTTAAATGGGATAATGAAGCTCCCCGGATCATCATCTGGAAACTGGACGAACCGGCATACTGTTGTGATCTCGAAACTGAATTGGTAACTGAGAAGCCTTGGTACCACGAAGTGAAGAGATATCTGGAAGCACAGGAATACCCTGAAGGAGCATCTGTCAATGATAAGAAATTCCTGAGGAGGTTTGCAGCCAAGTTCTTTCTTAGCAATGGCATCTTGTACAAGCGAAACCATGATTCAACCTTACTACGTTGTGTGGATAAGACGGAAGCAGATAGAATCATGGAAGAGCTACATGATGGGACCTTTGGTACACACTCCAGTGGACATACCATGGCAAAGAAGATCCTACGGGCAGGGTATTACTGGTCCACTATGGAAGCTGATTGCTACCAACATTCTAGGACATGCCATAAATGCCAGATCTACGCAGACAAGGTGCATGTTCCTCCGGTTCCCCTGAATGTTCTGACGGCGCCTTGGCCATTTGCAATGTGGGGCATAGACATGATCGGTGAGATAAGACCTACGGCGTCTAATGGACATCGCTTCATCCTAGTGGCAATTGATTATTTCACGAAGTGGGTTGAGGCAGCATCCTATGCTACGGTAACCAAGACTGTTGTGGCACGGTTCATTCGGCACAACCTGATCTGTCGGTACGGTGTCCCTGAGCGGATTATTACAGATAACGGTACCAATCTGAATAATAAGATGATCACCGAGCTTTGCGAACAGTTCAAGATACAGCACCACAATTCTTCTCCTTACAGACCGAAGATGAATGGGGCTGTAGAAGCAGCTAATAAAAACATCAAGAAGATCGTGCAGAAGATGACAGTAACGTATAAAGATTGGCACGAGATGTTACCGTTCGCTCTGCATGGGTATCGTACTTCAGCTAGGACGTCAACTGGGGCAACTCCTTTCTCTCTGGTTTACGGCATGGAGGCAGTCTTGCCGATCGAAGTACAAATTCCTTCTCTCCGGATAATGAAGGATGCAAATCTGAACGAAGATGATTGGATCCAGACACGACTTGATCAACTCAACCTTATTGACGAAAAGAGGCTTGCTGCTATCTGTCATGGTCAGACGTATCAGAAACGAATGATCAGGGCATTTAACAAAAAGGTCAGACCACAGGAATATCAAGTCGGGGATCTGGTGATCAAGCGAATCATCCTTCCTCAGAGTGATCCAAGGGGCAAATGGACCCCTACGTACGAAGGGCCATTTGTGGTTAAGCATGTGTTCTCAGGAGGAGCAATGATATTAACCAACATGGATGGTGACGACCTTCCTCACCCCGCCAATGCAGACATAGTTAAAAAATACTACGCATGAAAAAGACCCGCTAGGCTGACATGTCTAGGCAAAAATTAGGGCTTCCCGTCGAACCAAAAGGGTTCGGGCAAAATGAAGGGATGAAAATGAAAAAAATCTGTACACCCGGCAAGTCGAAAACCTGAAAAGGCGGCTTGGGCAAAAATGGGTATCCCGGTGGACTGAAAACCCGAAAGGGCAGTCCAGGCAAAAATTAGGGATAAAAGCGTAATACTATGTCTCATCGGATCACTTTGCATCCAGAATCCGGTATTTACATCAGGACGGCATCGATCAGTCAGCTTCATTTTCAACCAAGGTCATCAAATGATGAGACGCTCAGAGTTATAAAGGCGATAGCGGAGTTGAAACCCAGTGGATCATTCATCTTTCACACAGCTGTTTTATTTTGTACAAAACTTGTATAAACTCTCTTGTTCGGCGACATTTCTCTTACTAGGATGTCAGCCTCTTGTATACAAAACGCCTATTCACAGGCTATTCAAAATCAATACAAATATACTTTTCAGTTAAACGTGCCAACTGTTTTTCTTTTTCCATTTTGTTTTGCGAAGAACGTCCAAGGTTCAATTTGTGATATGTGCATTGACAATAATTTGCTAGCTCATAAATATTTGCATACGAAACAAAGAATTAATTGCAGGTGACATTAGAAACAGGGGCAATAAAGAGTTGTTTGAGCAGTCTAATTGTTCTATCCAAGGTACCAAAGTAGGTTCAGCTAAAGAACCTAACCAGACATCTTAAATTCCCCAGAGAGTGAGGCAGCAAGTCAGTGCATTCTTCCCCAGCATGTCAAAACTTCCCCAGGAGAGTCCCATCCAAGTTCCCCAGGAAAGGTGGAATTCATCTCCCCCAAGCAGTAAGCTTATCCCCAGTAAATTCTGGAAGCTTATCCTTCACAGGACACGAACGCGTCGTCTGGCTTGATTTAAAGAGTTACTTCCTTAACAGGATATAACTGGGTTATCCTCAGCCAAAAGCCAAGGGAAGGTCGCCGTCAACGCAGTTCTTTCCTATCCCCAGCGAAGTCTATTCACACTTCCAATACAACAACGGTATCCCCAACAGAGTTACTATCAACATTCAGCAAGGCATCACTCTTCCCACAGAGTATTGCTTTCCAGCATGATCGCTAGAGTAGCTTTTATCCCCGCAGAATCTTCCATTCGCCAAGTTTATTCCGCAACGGAGTCATCTTCTCCTACCGGTATCCTTGCAACTATCATCCCCAGCGGAAGGGAAATCTATTCTTCAAACATCAGCCCGGGATATGACTTCCTGGCACCCGTCAAAGAGTTTACTTTCCTAGACGAAAACATACATAAAACATCACATACAGTATTATAGCATGCATAACGCACTGCATCATACAAGTCTCATTTATGTTGAGAACATCATTGCTTGATCCATATCATGCATTGCATATGACTGACTTTGACCTTTCAGGGAAGATCCAGTTAAGTTCTCAAGCTACATTTCAAGACCTAGACTGGTTCAGTCAAAGGCCTTCTCTGGTTCAGTTAAATCGTCCCAAGATTTTCCTGATGCTTATCCCTTTGAAGACATTGCAAGACCTAGACTGGTTCAGTCAAAGGCCTTCTCTGGTTCAGTTAAATCGTCCCAAGATTTTCCTGATGCTTATCCCTTTGAAGACATTTCAAGACCTAGACTGGTTCAGTCAAAGGCCTTCTCTGGTTCAGTTAAATCATCCCAAGATTTTCCTGATGCTTATCCCTTTGAAGACATTTCAAGACCTAGACTGGTTCAGTCAAAGGCCTTCTCTGGTTCAGTTAAATCATCCCAAGATTTTCCTGATGCTTATCCCTTTGAAGACATTTCAAGACCTAGACTGGTTCAGTCAAAGGCCTTCTCTGGTTCAGTTAAATCGTCCCAAGATTTTCCTGATGCTTATCCCTTTGAAGACATTTCAAGACCTAGACCGGTTCAGTTAAATCGTCCCAAGATTTTCCTGATTCTGTCAAAGGCCTTCTCTGGTTCAGTTAAATCGTCCCAAGATTTTCCTGATGCTTATCCCTTTGAAGACATTTCAAGACCTAGACCGGTTCAGTTAAATCGTCCCAAGATTTTCCTGATTGCTTACCCAGTCAAAGGCCTCTCTGGTTCAGTCAGATCGACCTTAAGATCTCCCTGATTCTTATCCCAGTAGAAGACACCCCAGATTTTTCTCAACGAGCGTTGTTGAAGTTAAAGTCGCCCCAGGCTCTCTTACCATTCATGCTAAGGAAGTAATCATCCCTGCAACGTGTCAGGTACTCATTTTCTGTTTTGCAGGTATACAGGTTCTCGCCAAGGAATCTCCTACGCGATCAACATCCAGATGGCATCTATAAGCCCATCATCCTATCCAGCAATCTCCAAATGGCATCTATAAGCCCATTCCCCTATCATTGCTAACATGTGAGCGCAAATTTCCGGGCACTCTAGTGTCCAATCATCTTTTACCCTCGGATTACGAAAGGCACGTCAGCCAATCTGCATCCTCAGGTCTAAGAAGATTGAACAGGGGCAACTGTTATACCCCAAAATTTGCCCTCCCATATTCCTTAAGAAATTGCCAAGCCAAGCTAGAAAGTTCCCCAAGGGTTGTGCAGTGCAACAGTTTCCCATACAGTCAAAATTAGGGTTTTGAGTCTGATCAAGAAAAGGAAGTGTTCAAAGGCCCAATCAAGTCTCATATGCTTACAAACATGGTCAAGCATCCTCATATCAAGTTTCAAGGCATTCAGCTCAAAATTGCACAGTCAAAACCCTAGATTGCACTACAGTCAACTGTAGGGGCAAAATGGTCATTTGGCAGTCAAAAGTCCAAATTTTTGGTCAACATATCATTTTGAAGCCACAAACATCATTTGATCAATGCTTGATCATGATTCTCAAAATTTGGCTCAGAAATCATCAAAGATGCAAAAGTTGCTATATTTGGACAGCTGAAAAAGTCAACTGAAATTGACCAGGGCATAACTTTCACATGGATTGTCAGAAAAATTCCATCCAAAGCTCATTTTGAAGAGAAAGACATTTCCTACAACTCATCTTCATACTTCAAGTCCAAGAAATGCTCTCACAAAAAGTTATCAATTTCAACATTACAGGTCATTTTCAAAAGTCAACAAAAAGGGACTTTAAGTCAAAGGCCATAACTTGAGATTGGTAAATCAAAATGACATGGGGCCAAAGGCATTGGTTAAAGGACTCAAAGACCTTTCCAAAATGTCCAAGAACATGTGAAAAGCTTAAACATTGAGCAAGTTATGCCTTGTAGAAGTTGGGAAATTTTTGTGAAATGGCAAAAGTCAACTATCTTTGAAAATCCAATTTTGACAAAAGGGCCCCATTTTTCTCACTTTGTTCATCCTTGTCATGCCATACACGTGGCCCATGGTTAATTTCAAGACCAAATATTGACTTTTGTATTTTATTTAATTTTTGATGATTTAATTCATTTTAAGTCTTTGAAAATTCAAATAAAATTTAAAAATCAATGAAATAGTGTCAAATGAACTTGGACAATTCTTATGTATCATGAATCAACTCAAAAATCAGGCTAAGGTTCATTTGCACACTAGGTCTAGGTTTTGGCTAAAAATTAGGAAAAATGGTTAATGGAAGAAACCCTAAGGCCAATTCTCTAACAAGCATGAATTAAGGAGAGTTAGCAAGCCTATTCAATTCTATGATGATCACTGAGTCCAACCCTACCTAGAATATAGCAAAAAGCTCGCTGAAAAAGCCATTGGACATTTGAAATTTTGGCCATAAAATGCAAAACTGAAGTCAGTGCTAGGGATCTTTTCAAGCCTTAATTTTTGTACCAATAGCTTCCTGAGATAATTCTGAACGATTTTCAATTCATAACCTCAATCAAAGCTCCTTGAACTGGTATCTACAAGTGAAACTGTACAGCAAAATTTTTGAATTCGTGTTCTTGATTCTACGCATCCTCTTGCATTTTTAATTACACATTCATGTTCCTCACAAAGTTTCCAAGCTGTTCATGGTATTTAATTGCATTTTCATAAGCCATACACGTTTTTACCATTTTCATGTTCTAGGGTTTCCAGCTTCTTAAATTGGGGCTTTTGTAAATAAGAAAAATCAGAACTTCAGAGCAACACCATCACACTCCATGCATCTGGACGAAGAAGAAGACATACTCGCGCCTAATTTATATTAGGAAACAAGCTATTCGCTATTTTTTTGTAGCTTACCTAATGCAACGCTTCAAAACCGTTGCTGTTGTATTTTATGTTTCAGGACACGCGAGGAAGAAGAAGACGTGTCAGCTGGTGATTGATTCGTTCAAATTCGCGCGCGTTTGACCACTATGCATTGATTATTCTTTTTATTATTTATTAACTATTATATGTTAATTGAAATACAACTGGCTCAGTGGTAACGTGTTAGGTGCATGACATCAAAGACCTGGGTTCAAGTCCCAGGTCTTGCAAAATTTAATGTTATTTTTCATTTCCAATTCACATGCAGCGCTCACATTGATGCTCACCATACTCCATCAGGATTCAACCTCCACGTGTCCCAGGGCCTCAGATCCATGGCCAAGATGAAGAGTGCACCATACATCAAGTCAGCAGGCGCACACTTGAATGGAAAAAGTCAACAAATTGCCAGCAAATGGGCCAGGCTTTTCAGGCTTGCACCTCCAAATTTGGGACCACACCCTCCTGGTTCTATCTTTTTTTCTTTTTTTTAATTTTCTTTATATTCTATTATTTTTAAATTTACTTGTGTTTTACTTTCTGATTTAATTAATTCTTACAAAAATATAAAAAAAACATTAAAAATACAGAAAGGACAAAAAAAATATAATTAATTTTGATTCTTTTTTTAAATAAATTAAAATGTAACTCATTTAGTTTAATTAGGTTTTAATTTTAATTTTAATTCTTTTTTCATAATAAAATCCAAAAAATGTAGAATTAGGTTAATTACTAATTTTTTATATCCTTTTTTAATTTTTTCCTTTTTTCTCACAATATTATTATTTATTATTTATTTTCTATAAATCAAAAATTGTACATAAATTAGTTTAGAATTTAATTAGGTTAGAAATTAAATCTTTTTTCATAATAAACTTAAAAAACATTAAAGCTAGGGTTTAGCATTTTAATTTTAATTAATTTTTCATTTTTTCTTTTAAATCCTAAAAAACACAAAAACATTATTTTTCATTTAATTTTTAATTTTAGATTCCTTGATTAATTTTAATTATTTGTAAAAGGGTCCAACGCCCTAATTTTGTTAATCTCTTTATTTCGCGCATTTGTTTTATATTGTGTAAATAACTCTGTATATGCCCCAAAGCCTTGTAATAAGTTTAGATTTATTTCTTGCACTTTTTATTTTATCGCTTTATTTATTTTCAGTCAAATCGGGTTCGGTTTTTTTGGCGATGTGGACCCGCGCCGGTTGTAATAGTTTAGATTTATTTTCTCGCAAATATAACTGTTAATAAATATGCATGAAAGAATGAATGCCCAAAAAAATAAAACCGAATCGTTAGATCACTAATGCATGACAAGACAAACGATAAACTGAAAATGACACACAATTCGCACACACCACCCCTAGGGTACGCCTCACTGTTGCCTTTCGAAAGGTGATCGTCGAGTAGAGGACGTCTTAGTAAGTCCTCATGATCCGGGAACCTGGCATGAGGGTAGCTTCTAAGGTGTCTTCCCATTGCTCTGGTGATCACCATGTCCCTACAAACTCGAATTGACCCGAACACCTCCAACGGTGGTGCTACCTACCTCTCAATGGTGGGATGGCACTACTTTAAAGGACATTTACACAGACGAATTCCTTAGGGTAGGTAGGTTCTCAAGGATACTTGCTCTAATCTCAAAACAAACTGAAACTTTTCACACCAACACTTTTCAAAAACTTTCAAAACAAACTTTTCAAACACTCTGACGTACGAGTTGAACTGAAACTTTTCAAAGAATATTTTTGAAACCCACATTGAAAAGCAGACAAACAATTTTGAAAACACATTGAGCAAGTACCTAAGAGCCCATGGATAACCATGGATAGAAAGGGTGCTAACACCTTCCCTTTCTATAACCTACCTCCCGAACCGAGAGCAATCTCTTTAAAGGAATTTTTCTGTGCTTTTGTCCTTTCCAATTGGAGAAAATAAAAGACGGTGGCGACTCTTGCTTCCGCGACATTTCGCGAACCAGCTTTAAAACAGTCAGTTCCAGATCCACCGATCACAGAACTGGCGACTCTGCTGGGGATAAACTTAAAGTGAGGTGTACCTTAGGACTAGTTCTCACCTGTGTTTTCAATTGTTTTCCTTGTATGCTTTAAATTGTGGGACCGTCTTGGGAGTTCTATAGATCCTAACCCGGATCTGGGGGATACCTTTTTAGAAAGTAGCAACAAGGCTGTGAGGGAACTGTGCGGGGTATACCGACATGGTTGAAGCAGTCTGCTACGTTGATGTGGCATTTTGGTGTGTACCGGTAACCCTTGAGTCAGTCAAGGAGAGTACGGGGCCTCCATGTGGTGTCATGAAGCATCAACAGACCTTAGGAACCTTAATTGAACCATCTTGGCCTCTTTAGGGTAGTGAGATAACTGACTTTGGTGCAGTCCGAGGTTGGTTGATACTCGATACTACACTCAATTGAGGGTTGCTTTCCTGGAATATTTCGGTCGCCAGTTCAGTGGCTAAATCGAAACGATGAACAATGAAAGCAATCCCGTGATATTGGGAACCTTAGAACCCGGTTACTTTGATTAGGACAGGTTGAACCCACCAACTTCAAGAGGGTACTACCCAGACCCCATGCTGGCCTTAAACCTTAAGGGCTTGTCTTGTGTGCCTTGTGTGCCTTACATGTTTGTCTTTGTAAATATCTGTGTTTAATCATAGCATCATGACATCATCCAGCATCATATGCATTAACTAACCATTTCAGGGGTTCGAATTTTCATCTTTGTTCTTGTTTTGTAGGATATGGAAACTGTTCGTAGAAAGACAATTCCAATCAGTCTTGTAAGGATCTCTCCTCAGCTTAAGGAGCTTATATCCAGGATTCCTGAGAACTCTTCATTCAGTGAAAGGCATGGAAGCCTCATCAGCTTGGTCAACACCAACATTGAGGAAGATATGATAAAAGTCCTATTCCAATTCTTTGACCCTCTGCATCACTGTTTCACTTTCTTGGACTATCAGTTGGTACCTACATTGGAGGAGTTCTCCCGACTCCTGAAGATCCCTATCCTTGATCAGCTACCCTTCAACGGTACAGAAAAGGAACCTAAGCTTGAAGAGATTGCTAAAGCCTTGCACCTACAGTCATCTGACCTCAAGGGACATTGGGAAGTTAGAAGTGGTATCAAAGGGTTCTTAGCCAAGTTTCTGTTTGAAAAGGTCTATGATTGTTGGAACTCCCTTGACTTACAAGCTTTTGAAAAGGTTGTGGCTCTTCTTGTTTATGGTTTGGTGTTGTTCCCTAACCCAGACCAGCTCATTGATATCAGTGCCGTCCAGATCTTTATGTCCAGGAATCCTATACCTACGTTGCTGGGGGACATCCTTCACTCATGTTACACTCGAACCATGAGAAAAAGAGGTGTCCTTATGTGTTGCACTCCTCTCCTGGGAAAGTGGTTTATTTCGCACCTTCCACAATCAGTCCTGAAGAACGAGCGGGGTTTGAGATGGTCACAACGGTTGATGACTCTTACACATGCAGATATACATTGGTGCCCTAGGTCCAGAGAAGATGTCACTATCATTGATCGTTGCGGAGAGTATCCTAATGTTCCTTTACTTGGAATCAGAGGGGGTATTACTTATAGTCCATGCCTGGCTTGGAGACAATTTGGTTACGCTCGGAGGGATGGTCCTCATGACATGTTGATTCCTGACATAGTTTTTGACTTCGACAACGATACTCAAGGACTTCGCCAGAGATTTATCAGAGCTTGGAGGATGCCTAGTAGGATAGACAGCAAGACACTGGGGCACAAGAACTCCATCCCTTTGGAGCCTTACCTCAAGTGGGTACGAGCCCGTTCTCAAAAGTTAGTAATGCCTTATCCTCACATGCTTCCAGTAATCAAAGAGCCTGCCTTGGAAGGAGAGGTGTCTCATGTTATTCAGCACCCTGATATGCCCACATCCTGGGAAGAGATGCAGAAGAGCTGGATCCAGCTTAAGGAAGAGCGGAATTCTCTTGAGACTAGTTTGCATGCCAGTGAAGAGAAGGTTTTGGAGCTCACTCGCCTGTTGCACGAGGAAAGGAATCTCAACACTTACATAGCTCCAGAGAAGATGCGCAACATATTTTGGATGTGACTTGATCTTTTTGTATTTTTGCCCATGAGGCTTTGATGTATTAAAACAATGACTTTCTTAATAATAAAGTGTGTTCCTTTTGGTCTACAACAAATTTGAATTTTCGAACTCTTGAATGCATTGCATAAACACATATCATTCATCATGTGCATCATAAATACTCTTCTTTTCAGGTTGTTTACCGTTCTTCGCTGTTTATTTCAGCATCATGAACCCTCCTGAATCATCAACCGATGCGGCTATCAAGGCTCTTCAGGCGCAGAACGCCCAGTTTCAGGCGCAAAACGCCCAATTTCAGGAGCTGATCAAGGGCTTGTCTCAGGGTCAACAAGAGTTAAAGACCATGCTGTTGAAGAAGACTAAGAAGAAGAGGAGGACTGTGCTATTTAACACTGGGCGCAGACTCGGGAACACTTTGGTTGTTGAAGCTGAAAGGACTCCTCCATCTGTGACGGAAGGTAGTCACCATGAAAGGGAGGTCACCACTCCTGTGGGCTCTGATACTGAAACAGACTTCAATGACGACCAGTACCCTCCTGCTGAAGACCGGTACAAACAGCTGGAAGACAGATTAAAGGCTGTGGAAGTTCAACGGGTACCTGGATTGGATTTCGGAGACTTGGGGTTATCTACTGGAGTGGTGATCCCGCACAAGTTCAAAACACCTGCCTTCGTGAAGTATGATGGGGCTTCCTGTCCCAAGATGCACCTCCGTTCTTATGTAAGGAAGATCCAGCCTTACACAGCAGACAAGAACCTTTGGATCCACTTCTTCCAGGAGAGTCTTTCAGGGACTCACCTCGATTGGTTCTATCAGCTAGATGGAATCAGCATTCGTAACTGGGAGGATCTGGCCACTGCTTTTTACAAGCAGTATCAGTATAATGCCGACCTCGCTCCTACGCGTACCCAACTCCAGGGTATGTCGCTAGGGTCGGGTGAAGGTTTTAAGGAGTACGCTCAGAAATGGAGAGACCTGGCTGGCAGGGTGCAGCCACCATTGACGGATCGGGAGCTGGTAGATATGTTCTTGGGGACCCTGTCTGGTCCATTTTTCAATCATCTCATTGGTAATTCCTCTGCTGGGTTTACCGATCTAATCCTGACTGGTGAAAGGATTGAGGCCGGTATAAAATCGGGGAAGATACAGAAAGTTTCCTCCTCCAGTACTGAGAAGAAGCCCTTCAAAAAGGAGGCTAGTGCTGTATATAACTCCCGGAGAACAGAGCGACCTGAACACCGCCAATCTGTCAGTGCGGTAATGATTGCCAAACCTGCTGCCGCTCCTCGGCCAACTAATCCTCAAAAGTTTGAAAGACCCCGGAGAGAGTTCACCCGGTTAAGCATGACCTTATCACAAATCCTGCCACAGTTGCTATCCACCAATTTAGTGACTGTCAAGGAGGCTCCAAAGTTTCCCAACACTGCATCTCCCAAGTTCAATCCAAATGCTCGCTGTGCTTATCACTCTGATAGCCCGGGGCATAACACAGATGACTGTTGGGCCCTAAGGAATAAGGTTCAAGACCTCATTGATGCCAAGGAGATACAGTTTGAGGCGCCCGAGAAGCCAAATGTTGTAAATGCTCCCATGCCCCAGCATGGAGTGAATGCTGTTGAGGATAATTTGTATGTAGCTTCGGTGGATGATGTTGCTACTCCGTTGCTGATGGTCAAGAGGAATCTGTTGCTAGCCGGTTTATTTCCGGGATGTAGCGAAAGTTGCCCTCTATGTGTTGCTTCCCCTGTTGGTTGTTCTCTGTTGAAGTCAGGCATCCAAAACCTGATAGATAATAGAGAGATTTTGTTTGAAAAGACTGTTGTTCCTGCTGCTCCTGTTGAAGAAGTGTCAATCGTTACCATCTTCAACAACTATTCCGAGGCTCCTTCAAAGAAGCCTGTACAAGTTTTGTCAGTTCACAAGAATGTTCCCATCACCATTACTGTTCCGGGGCCTATGCCCTACAAATCTGATAAGGCTGTCCCATGGCACTATGGGGCGGATGTTTATGTTCTGGGTGTGAAACAAGAGTGCAACATTGATACTGGTGTCTCCAACATCACCGGGCCTGCTAAGGTCACTCGTAGTGGAAGACTGTTCTCGCCAGACATTGCTCCTCCAGCAATTCATAGGCCTTTGATCTTCACACCTGCCAGAGTGCCTGTTTCTCCTTCTGATCAAGTACCCACCCCTGCTGCTGAGTCATCTGATACTCGGGGCAAGGGAATTGCTGCTGATGTGCCTGCCAGGACGGAGGCACCAAAGACCATTGTTGAGGCTTCCAAGCAGGAAATGGAAGAAATTCTCAAGATAATAAAGAAGAGTGATTTCAATGTTGTGGAACAGCTGGGGCACACCCCCTCTAAAATCTCCATGTTGTCACTGCTGCTGTGTTCAGAGGCCCATGCAAAGGCTCTGATTGCTTTCTTAAAGACTGCCCACGTACCCCAAGATACGACTGCTGACCAGTTCACCGATTGTGTGGCCAACCTAACTGCTGATAATGGCCTGGGTTTCTCTGATGCCGATCTGACAGCAAAGGGGAAGAACCATAATGATGCCCTGCATGTCTCCATTGAATGCAGGGGCACTACTCTTGCTCATGTGCTGGTTGACACAGGTTCTTCATTAAATGTGCTGCCCAAGAAGGCTCTGGATAGGCTGGATTGTGAGGGTCTAGAGCTCAAACCAAGTAGCATTGTTGTCTGGGCCTTTGACGGGTCCAAAAGAATGGTGCATGGTGAAGTGGACATCCCAATCAGGGTTGGGTCACAAGTATTTGATTCAAAATTTTATGTGATGGACATCCATCCGTCCTATTCTTGTTTGCTGGGTCGCCCATGGATCCACAAGGCTGGAGCGGTGACCTCCACATTGCATCAGAAGCTCAAGTACCCGGTCAGGGGGAGGATCGTAACAGTGCAAGGGGAGGAGGAATACATGGTCAGCCACCTCAACTCTTTCAGATACGTGGAAATGGATGGGGAGTTCATTGAAACCCCCTTTCAACATTTTGAGGAAGTACCACAAACCTTGGCAGCAGCAGAAGATGAAGAAGTTTCTCCTATGAAGATGGCCTCCTTAAAGGACGCCCGGGCTGTGATCGAAAAAGGTGAATGTGCAAATTGGGGCAAGCTCCCTGATCTTACTCCTAAGACTAACAAGTTTGGGCTGGGTTTCACCACGGAAGCTCAGAAAGCGGTGCGCAAGGCAAGAATTGGAAGACCTCCGTTGCTCATCACTCAGCATGGAGTGAATGCTATTGGAGAGGAAGATGAAGTGGGAGAGTCAGAGTTCGATAGCTGGATCTACCCAACGGCCGACGGTGGATTGACCAATTGGACTGCCAAAGATTTTACTCCCATAACTTTTGTTCCTCAGTAATGAATTTCTTTGTTTTTGATTTGTAATAAACAATAATTTGAGACTATATGGCCCGGTGTCTTACCCGGGGCACCGTGGTTTTATTTATGAGGGCTTTTTGTTTGTCACTATCATATATCATGAATAAAAGCATTGGACGTTTTTCACATTTCAAATTTTGCGCTCCTTTTCTTTCCTTTCTTTACATATTGCAAAACAGCTGTATTTACACACACACTCACTCATACAGGTTTCAATCCACTCTGGATCTCACTGGTAACGACTCTGCTACTGCCAGTTATGACTTCGAAAATCCGATCAACTTAGCCGCAGACGAAGGTGAAGATGATTGCGAAGTGCCTGGTGAACTTGCAAGACTGTTACAACAGGAAGAGAGGGCAATTCAACCCCATGAAGAGCCAGTGGAAATAATAAACTTGGGTACGGAGGAAGACAAGAAAGAGGTGAAGATCGGTGCCAACCTAGAACTCAGCGTGAAGCAACGGTTGACTCAGATGCTGCAGGATTATAAAGAAATCTTTGCCTGGTCCTACGAAGATATGCCCGGATTAGATACCGACATTGTGGTCCATCACTTACCTACTAAAGAAGATTTCCCTCCGGTTAAGCAAAAGGTCCGTCGTATGCGTCCAGAGATGTCTGAGAAGATTAAAGCCGAAGTTATGAAGCAGTTTGATGCCGGGTTTCTTGCAGTAACTTCTTACCCTCAGTGGGTTGCTAATGTGGTGCCGGTACCTAAGAAGGATGGCAAGGTCAGGATGTGTGTTGATTACAGAGATCTGAACAGGGCCAGCCCCAAGGATGACTTCCCTCTACCCCACATTGATGTCCTTGTTGATAATACCGCTCAACATAAAGTGTTCTCTTTTATGGATGGCTTTTCAGGCTACAATCAGATCAAGATGGCACCTGAAGACATGGAAAAGACTACCTTTGTTACTCAGTGGGGCACCTTCTGTTACAAGGTCATGCCGTTCGGGTTAAAGAATGCTGGGGCAACCTACCAACGGGCCATGGTTACTTTATTTCATGACATGATCCATCATGAGATAGAAGTGTATGTTGACGACATGATTGCTAGGTCCCAGACTGAAGAAGAACACCTTGATCATCTACAGAAGCTGTTTGACCGGTTGAAACTGTACAAGCTGAGATTGAACCCGAACAAGTGCACCTTCGGGGTAAGATCTGGGAAGTTGCTAGGCTTCGTGGTCAGTGACAAGGGAATTCAAGTGGACCCTGCTAAGGTCAAAGCCATTCAAGAGATGCCAGTTCCTAAGACGGAGAAGGAAGTCAGAGGCTTTCTAGGACGTCTGAATTACATTGCTCGCTTCATCTCTCATCTGACTGCCACCTGTGAGCCCATCTTCAAGCTGTTGAAGAAAGATCAGGTAGTACGTTGGAATGATGAATGTCAGGCTGCTTTTGATAGAATCAAAGAATATCTCCAAGAACCACCCATCCTTATGCCACCAGTTGAAGGGAGACCTTTGATACTTTACCTGACTGTGCTTGATAATGCAATGGGGTGTGTGCTGGGGCAGCATGACGAGTCTGGCCGAAAAGAGCATGCCATTTATTACCTTAGCAAAAAGTTTACCGACTGTGAGACCCGATACTCACTGCTTGAGAAAACTTGCTGCGCTTTGGTATGGGCTGCTCGCCGGCTGAGACAGTATATGCTGACTCACACTACCTTGTTAATCTCAAAAATGGATCCTATAAAGTACATATTCGAAAAGCCTGCTCTATCTGGGAGAATTGCAAGATGGCAGATGATCTTGACGGAATACGACATTCAGTACACGACCCAAAAAGCCATCAAGGGAAGTGTATTGGCAGACCACTTAGCACATCAAGCTGTGGATGACTACCAATCAATGAACTTCGAGTTTCCAGATGAAAGCATTATGATAGTAACTGACTGTGAAATACCTGGACCGGATGAAGGACCTGAACCAGGATCCCGATGGTCTATGCATTTTGACGGAGCCTCCAATGCTTTGGGAAATGGTATCGGCGCCATAATCGTATCTCCACAAGGTACTCATACTCCACTCACCGCCCGGCTGTGTTTCAACTGTACCAATAACATGGCGGAGTATGAAGCATGTATTATGGGTCTTCAAGCTGCGATCGATCTGAGGATCAAATTTCTGAGTGTCTTCGGAGATTCCGCTCTCGTGATCAATCAGATCAAAGGAGAGTGGGATACGAAACACCCAAACTTGATTCCTTACAGAGAATGTGTGTTGGCTTTGATCCCCCACTTCACAGAGATAACATTTGAGCACTTTCCAAGAGAAGAGAATCAGCTGGCGGACGCGTTAGCTACAATGTCTTCAATGTTCAAGGTTAAATGGGATAATGAAGCTCCCCGGATCATCATCTGGAAACTGGACGAACCGGCATACTGTTGTGATCTCGAAACTGAATTGGTAACTGAGAAGCCTTGGTACCACGAAGTGAAGAGATATCTGGAAGCACAGGAATACCCTGAAGGAGCATCTGTCAATGATAAGAAATTCCTGAGGAGGTTTGCAGCCAAGTTCTTTCTTAGCAATGGCATCTTGTACAAGCGAAACCATGATTCAACCTTACTACGTTGTGTGGATAAGACGGAAGCAGATAGAATCATGAAAGAGCTACATGATGGGACCTTTGGTACACACTCCAGTGGACATACCATGGCAAAGAAGATCCTACGGGCAGGGTATTACTGGTCCACCATGGAAGCTGATTGCTACCAACATTCTAGGACATGCCATAAATGCCAGATCTACGCAGACAAGGTGCATGTTCCTCCGGTTCCCCTGAATGTTCTGACGGCGCCTTGGCCATTTGCAATGTGGGGCATAGACATGATCGGTGAGATAAGACCTACGGCGTCTAATGGACATCGCTTCATCCTAGTGGCAATTGATTATTTCACGAAGTGGGTTGAGGCAGCATCCTATGCTACGGTAACCAAGACTGTTGTGGCACGGTTCATTCGGCACAACCTGATCTGTCGGTACGGTGTCCCTGAGCGGATTATTACAGATAACGGTACCAATCTGAATAATAAGATGATCACCGAGCTTTGCGAACAGTTCAAGATACAGCACCACAATTCTTCTCCTTACAGACCGAAGATGAATGGGGCTGTAGAAGCAGCTAATAAAAACATCAAGAAGATCGTGCAGAAGATGACAGTAACGTATAAAGATTGGCACGAGATGTTACCGTTCGCTCTGCATGGGTATCGTACTTCAGCTAGGACGTCAACTGGGGCAACTCCTTTCTCTCTGGTTTACGGCATGGAGGCAGTCTTGCCGATCGAAGTACAAATTCCTTCTCTCCGGATAATGAAGGATGCAAATCTGAACGAAGATGATTGGATCCAGACACGACTTGATCAACTCAACCTTATTGACGAAAAGAGGCTTGCTGCTATCTGTCATGGTCAGACGTATCAGAAACGAATGATCAGGGCATTTAACAAAAAGGTCAGACCACAGGAATATCAAGTCGGGGATCTGGTGATCAAGCGAATCATCCTTCCTCAGAGTGATCCAAGGGGCAAATGGACCCCTACGTACGAAGGGCCATTTGTGGTTAAGCATGTGTTCTCAGGAGGAGCAATGATATTAACCAACATGGATGGTGACGACCTTCCTCACCCCGCCAATGCAGACATAGTTAAAAAATACTACGCATGAAAAAGACCCGCTAGGCTGACATGTCTAGGCAAAAATTAGGGCTTCCCGTCGAACCAAAAGGGTTCGGGCAAAATGAAGGGATGAAAATGAAAAAAATCTGTACACCCGGCAAGTCGAAAACCTGAAAAGGCGGCTTGGGCAAAAATGGGTATCCCGGTGGACTGAAAACCCGAAAGGGCAGTCCAGGCAAAAATTAGGGATAAAAGCGTAATACTATGTCTCATCGGATCACTTTGCATCCAGAATCCGGTATTTACATCAGGACGGCATCGATCAGTCAGCTTCATTTTCAACCAAGGTCATCAAATGATGAGACGCTCAGAGTTATAAAGGCGATAGCGGAGTTGAAACCCAGTGGATCATTCATCTTTCACACAGCTGTTTTATTTTGTACAAAACTTGTATAAACTCTCTTGTTCGGCGACATTTCTCTTACTAGGATGTCAGCCTCTTGTATACAAAACGCCTATTCACAGGCTATTCAAAATCAATACAAATATACTTTTCAGTTAAACGTGCCAACTGTTTTTCTTTTTCCATTTTGTTTTGCGAAGAACGTCCAAGGTTCAATTTGTGATATGTGCATTGACAATAATTTGCTAGCTCATAAATATTTGCATACGAAACAAAGAATTAATTGCAGGTGACATTAGAAACAGGGGCAATAAAGAGTTGTTTGAGCAGTCTAATTGTTCTATCCAAGGTACCAAAGTAGGTTCAGCTAAAGAACCTAACCAGACATCTTAAATTCCCCAGAGAGTGAGGCAGCAAGTCAGTGCATTCTTCCCCAGCATGTCAAAACTTCCCCAGGAGAGTCCCATCCAAGTTCCCCAGGAAAGGTGGAATTCATCTCCCCCAAGCAGTAAGCTTATCCCCAGTAAATTCTGGAAGCTTATCCTTCACAGGACACGAACGCGTCGTCTGGCTTGATTTAAAGAGTTACTTCCTTAACAGGATATAACTGGGTTATCCTCAGCCAAAAGCCAAGGGAAGGTCGCCGTCAACGCAGTTCTTTCCTATCCCCAGCGAAGTCTATTCACACTTCCAATACAACAACGGTATCCCCAACAGAGTTACTATCAACATTCAGCAAGGCATCACTCTTCCCACAGAGTATTGCTTTCCAGCATGATCGCTAGAGTAGCTTTTATCCCCGCAGAATCTTCCATTCGCCAAGTTTATTCCGCAACGGAGTCATCTTCTCCTACCGGTATCCTTGCAACTATCATCCCCAGCGGAAGGGAAATCTATTCTTCAAACATCAGCCCGGGATATGACTTCCTGGCACCCGTCAAAGAGTTTACTTTCCTAGACGAAAACATACATAAAACATCACATACAGTATTATAGCATGCATAACGCACTGCATCATACAAGTCTCATTTATGTTGAGAACATCATTGCTTGATCCATATCATGCATTGCATATGACTGACTTTGACCTTTCAGGGAAGATCCAGTTAAGTTCTCAAGCTACATTTCAAGACCTAGACTGGTTCAGTCAAAGGCCTTCTCTGGTTCAGTTAAATCGTCCCAAGATTTTCCTGATGCTTATCCCTTTGAAGACATTGCAAGACCTAGACTGGTTCAGTCAAAGGCCTTCTCTGGTTCAGTTAAATCGTCCCAAGATTTTCCTGATGCTTATCCCTTTGAAGACATTTCAAGACCTAGACTGGTTCAGTCAAAGGCCTTCTCTGGTTCAGTTAAATCATCCCAAGATTTTCCTGATGCTTATCCCTTTGAAGACATTTCAAGACCTAGACTGGTTCAGTCAAAGGCCTTCTCTGGTTCAGTTAAATCATCCCAAGATTTTCCTGATGCTTATCCCTTTGAAGACATTTCAAGACCTAGACTGGTTCAGTCAAAGGCCTTCTCTGGTTCAGTTAAATCGTCCCAAGATTTTCCTGATGCTTATCCCTTTGAAGACATTTCAAGACCTAGACCGGTTCAGTTAAATCGTCCCAAGATTTTCCTGATTCTGTCAAAGGCCTTCTCTGGTTCAGTTAAATCGTCCCAAGATTTTCCTGATGCTTATCCCTTTGAAGACATTTCAAGACCTAGACCGGTTCAGTTAAATCGTCCCAAGATTTTCCTGATTGCTTACCCAGTCAAAGGCCTCTCTGGTTCAGTCAGATCGACCTTAAGATCTCCCTGATTCTTATCCCAGTAGAAGACACCCCAGATTTTTCTCAACGAGCGTTGTTGAAGTTAAAGTCGCCCCAGGCTCTCTTACCATTCATGCTAAGGAAGTAATCATCCCTGCAACGTGTCAGGTACTCATTTTCTGTTTTGCAGGTATACAGGTTCTCGCCAAGGAATCTCCTACGCGATCAACATCCAGATGGCATCTATAAGCCCATCATCCTATCCAGCAATCTCCAAATGGCATCTATAAGCCCATTCCCCTATCATTGCTAACATGTGAGCGCAAATTTCCGGGCACTCTAGTGTCCAATCATCTTTTACCCTCGGATTACGAAAGGCACGTCAGCCAATCTGCATCCTCAGGTCTAAGAAGATTGAACAGGGGCAACTGTTATACCCCAAAATTTGCCCTCCCATATTCCTTAAGAAATTGCCAAGCCAAGCTAGAAAGTTCCCCAAGGGTTGTGCAGTGCAACAGTTTCCCATACAGTCAAAATTAGGGTTTTGAGTCTGATCAAGAAAAGGAAGTGTTCAAAGGCCCAATCAAGTCTCATATGCTTACAAACATGGTCAAGCATCCTCATATCAAGTTTCAAGGCATTCAGCTCAAAATTGCACAGTCAAAACCCTAGATTGCACTACAGTCAACTGTAGGGGCAAAATGGTCATTTGGCAGTCAAAAGTCCAAATTTTTGGTCAACATATCATTTTGAAGCCACAAACATCATTTGATCAATGCTTGATCATGATTCTCAAAATTTGGCTCAGAAATCATCAAAGATGCAAAAGTTGCTATATTTGGACAGCTGAAAAAGTCAACTGAAATTGACCAGGGCATAACTTTCACATGGATTGTCAGAAAAATTCCATCCAAAGCTCATTTTGAAGAGAAAGACATTTCCTACAACTCATCTTCATACTTCAAGTCCAAGAAATGCTCTCACAAAAAGTTATCAATTTCAACATTACAGGTCATTTTCAAAAGTCAACAAAAAGGGACTTTAAGTCAAAGGCCATAACTTGAGATTGGTAAATCAAAATGACATGGGGCCAAAGGCATTGGTTAAAGGACTCAAAGACCTTTCCAAAATGTCCAAGAACATGTGAAAAGCTTAAACATTGAGCAAGTTATGCCTTGTAGAAGTTGGGAAATTTTTGTGAAATGGCAAAAGTCAACTATCTTTGAAAATCCAATTTTGACAAAAGGGCCCCATTTTTCTCACTTTGTTCATCCTTGTCATGCCATACACGTGGCCCATGGTTAATTTCAAGACCAAATATTGACTTTTGTATTTTATTTAATTTTTGATGATTTAATTCATTTTAAGTCTTTGAAAATTCAAATAAAATTTAAAAATCAATGAAATAGTGTCAAATGAACTTGGACAATTCTTATGTATCATGAATCAACTCAAAAATCAGGCTAAGGTTCATTTGCACACTAGGTCTAGGTTTTGGCTAAAAATTAGGAAAAATGGTTAATGGAAGAAACCCTAAGGCCAATTCTCTAACAAGCATGAATTAAGGAGAGTTAGCAAGCCTATTCAATTCTATGATGATCACTGAGTCCAACCCTACCTAGAATATAGCAAAAAGCTCGCTGAAAAAGCCATTGGACATTTGAAATTTTGGCCATAAAATGCAAAACTGAAGTCAGTGCTAGGGATCTTTTCAAGCCTTAATTTTTGTACCAATAGCTTCCTGAGATAATTCTGAACGATTTTCAATTCATAACCTCAATCAAAGCTCCTTGAACTGGTATCTACAAGTGAAACTGTACAGCAAAATTTTTGAATTCGTGTTCTTGATTCTACGCATCCTCTTGCATTTTTAATTACACATTCATGTTCCTCACAAAGTTTCCAAGCTGTTCATGGTATTTAATTGCATTTTCATAAGCCATACACGTTTTTACCATTTTCATGTTCTAGGGTTTCCAGCTTCTTAAATTGGGGCTTTTGTAAATAAGAAAAATCAGAACTTCAGAGCAACACCATCACACTCCATGCATCTGGACGAAGAAGAAGACATACTCGCGCCTAATTTATATTAGGAAACAAGCTATTCGCTATTTTTTTGTAGCTTACCTAATGCAACGCTTCAAAACCGTTGCTGTTGTATTTTATGTTTCAGGACACGCGAGGAAGAAGAAGACGTGTCAGCTGGTGATTGATTCGTTCAAATTCGCGCGCGTTTGACCACTATGCATTGATTATTCTTTTTATTATTTATTAACTATTATATGTTAATTGAAATACAACTGGCTCAGTGGTAACGTGTTAGGTGCATGACATCAAAGACCTGGGTTCAAGTCCCAGGTCTTGCAAAATTTAATGTTATTTTTCATTTCCAATTCACATGCAGCGCTCACATTGATGCTCACCATACTCCATCAGGATTCAACCTCCACGTGTCCCAGGGCCTCAGATCCATGGCCAAGATGAAGAGTGCACCATACATCAAGTCAGCAGGCGCACACTTGAATGGAAAAAGTCAACAAATTGCCAGCAAATGGGCCAGGCTTTTCAGGCTTGCACCTCCAAATTTGGGACCACACCCTCCTGGTTCTATCTTTTTTTCTTTTTTTTAATTTTCTTTATATTCTATTATTTTTAAATTTACTTGTGTTTTACTTTCTGATTTAATTAATTCTTACAAAAATATAAAAAAAACATTAAAAATACAGAAAGGACAAAAAAAATATAATTAATTTTGATTCTTTTTTTAAATAAATTAAAATGTAACTCATTTAGTTTAATTAGGTTTTAATTTTAATTTTAATTCTTTTTTCATAATAAAATCCAAAAAATGTAGAATTAGGTTAATTACTAATTTTTTATATCCTTTTTTAATTTTTTCCTTTTTTCTCACAATATTATTATTTATTATTTATTTTCTATAAATCAAAAATTGTACATAAATTAGTTTAGAATTTAATTAGGTTAGAAATTAAATCTTTTTTCATAATAAACTTAAAAAACATTAAAGCTAGGGTTTAGCATTTTAATTTTAATTAATTTTTCATTTTTTCTTTTAAATCCTAAAAAACACAAAAACATTATTTTTCATTTAATTTTTAATTTTAGATTCCTTGATTAATTTTAATTATTTGTAAAAGGGTCCAACGCCCTAATTTTGTTAATCTCTTTATTTCGCGCATTTGTTTTATATTGTGTAAATAACTCTGTATATGCCCCAAAGCCTTGTAATAAGTTTAGATTTATTTCTTGCACTTTTTATTTTATCGCTTTATTTATTTTCAGTCAAATCGGGTTCGGTTTTTTTGGCGATGTGGACCCGCGCCGGTTGTAATAGTTTAGATTTATTTTCTCGCAAATATAACTGTTAATAAATATGCATGAAAGAATGAATGCCCAAAAAAATAAAACCGAATCGTTAGATCACTAATGCATGACAAGACAAACGATAAACTGAAAATGACACACAATTCGCACACACCACCCCTAGGGTACGCCTCACTGTTGCCTTTCGAAAGGTGATCGTCGAGTAGAGGACGTCTTAGTAAGTCCTCATGATCCGGGAACCTGGCATGAGGGTAGCTTCTAAGGTGTCTTCCCATTGCTCTGGTGATCACCATGTCCCTACAAACTCGAATTGACCCGAACACCTCCAACGGTGGTGCTACCTACCTCTCAATGGTGGGATGGCACTACTTTAAAGGACATTTACACAGACGAATTCCTTAGGGTAGGTAGGTTCTCAAGGATACTTGCTCTAATCTCAAAACAAACTGAAACTTTTCACACCAACACTTTTCAAAAACTTTCAAAACAAACTTTTCAAACACTCTGACGTACGAGTTGAACTGAAACTTTTCAAAGAATATTTTTGAAACCCACATTGAAAAGCAGACAAACAATTTTGAAAACACATTGAGCAAGTACCTAAGAGCCCATGGATAACCATGGATAGAAAGGGTGCTAACACCTTCCCTTTCTATAACCTACCTCCCGAACCGAGAGCAATCTCTTTAAAGGAATTTTTCTGTGCTTTTGTCCTTTCCAATTGGAGAAAATAAAAGACGGTGGCGACTCTTGCTTCCGCGACATTTCGCGAACCAGCTTTAAAACAGTCAGTTCCAGATCCACCGATCACAGAACTGGCGACTCTGCTGGGGATAAACTTAAAGTGAGGTGTACCTTAGGACTAGTTCTCACCTGTGTTTTCAATTGTTTTCCTTGTATGCTTTAAATTGTGGGACCGTCTTGGGAGTTCTATAGATCCTAACCCGGATCTGGGGGATACCTTTTTAGAAAGTAGCAACAAGGCTGTGAGGGAACTGTGCGGGGTATACCGACATGGTTGAAGCAGTCTGCTACGTTGATGTGGCATTTTGGTGTGTACCGGTAACCCTTGAGTCAGTCAAGGAGAGTACGGGGCCTCCATGTGGTGTCATGAAGCATCAACAGACCTTAGGAACCTTAATTGAACCATCTTGGCCTCTTTAGGGTAGTGAGATAACTGACTTTGGTGCAGTCCGAGGTTGGTTGATACTCGATACTACACTCAATTGAGGGTTGCTTTCCTGGAATATTTCGGTCGCCAGTTCAGTGGCTAAATCGAAACGATGAACAATGAAAGCAATCCCGTGATATTGGGAACCTTAGAACCCGGTTACTTTGATTAGGACAGGTTGAACCCACCAACTTCAAGAGGGTACTACCCAGACCCCATGCTGGCCTTAAACCTTAAGGGCTTGTCTTGTGTGCCTTGTGTGCCTTACATGTTTGTCTTTGTAAATATCTGTGTTTAATCATAGCATCATGACATCATCCAGCATCATATGCATTAACTAACCATTTCAGGGGTTCGAATTTTCATCTTTGTTCTTGTTTTGTAGGATATGGAAACTGTTCGTAGAAAGACAATTCCAATCAGTCTTGTAAGGATCTCTCCTCAGCTTAAGGAGCTTATATCCAGGATTCCTGAGAACTCTTCATTCAGTGAAAGGCATGGAAGCCTCATCAGCTTGGTCAACACCAACATTGAGGAAGATATGATAAAAGTCCTGTTCCAATTCTTTGACCCTCTGCATCACTGTTTCACTTTCTTGGACTATCAGTTGGTACCTATATTGGAGGAGTTCTCCCGACTCCTGAAGATCCCTATCCTTGATCAGCTACCCTTCAACGGTACAGAAAAGGAACCTAAGCTTGAAGAGATTGCTAAAGCCTTGCACCTACAGTCATCTGACCTCAAGGGACATTGGGAAGTTAGAAGTGGTATCAAAGGGTTCTTAGCCAAGTTTCTGTTTGAAAAGGCCTATGATTGTTGGAACTCCCTTGACTTACAAGCTTTTGAAAAGGTTGTGGCTCTTCTTGTTTATGGTTTGGTGTTGTTCCCTAACCCAGACCAGCTCATTGATATCAGTGCCGTCCAGATCTTTATGTCCAGGAATCCTATACCTACGTTGCTGGGGGACATCCTTCACTCATGTTACACTCGAACCATGAGAAAAAGAGGTGTCCTTATGTGTTGCACTCCTCTCCTGGGAAAGTGGTTTATTTCGCACCTTCCACAATCAGTCCTGAAGAACGAGCGGGGTTTGAGATGGTCACAACGGTTGATGACTCTTACACATGCAGATATACATTGGTGCCCTAGGTCCAGAGAAGATGTCACTATCATTGATCGTTGCGGAGAGTATCCTAATGTTCCTTTACTTGGAATCAGAGGGGGTATTACTTATAGTCCATGCCTGGCTTGGAGACAATTTGGTTACGCTCGGAGGGATGGTCCTCATGACATGTTGATTCCTGACATAGTTTTTGACTTCGACAACGATACTCAAGGACTTCGCCAGAGATTTATCAGAGCTTGGAGGATGCCTAGTAGGATAGACAGCAAGACACTGGGGCACAAGAACTCCATCCCTTTGGAGCCTTACCTCAAGTGGGTACGAGCCCGTTCTCAAAAGTTAGTAATGCCTTATCCTCACATGCTTCCAGTAATCAAAGAGCCTGCCTTGGAAGGAGAGGTGTCTCATGTTATTCAGCACCCTGATATGCCCACATCCTGGGAAGAGATGCAGAAGAGCTGGATCCAGCTTAAGGAAGAGCGGAATTCTCTTGAGACTAGTTTGCATGCCAGTGAAGAGAAGGTTTTGGAGCTCACTCGCCTGTTGCACGAGGAAAGGAATCTCAACACTTACATAGCTCCAGAGAAGATGCGCAACATATTTTGGATGTGACTTGATCTTTTTGTATTTTTGCCCATGAGGCTTTGATGTATTAAAACAATGACTTTCTTAATAATAAAGTGTGTTCCTTTTGGTCTACAACAAATTTGAATTTTCGAACTCTTGAATGCATTGCATAAACACATATCATTCATCATGTGCATCATAAATACTCTTCTTTTCAGGTTGTTTACCGTTCTTCGCTGTTTATTTCAGCATCATGAACCCTCCTGAATCATCAACCGATGCGGCTATCAAGGCTCTTCAGGCGCAGAACGCCCAGTTTCAGGCGCAAAACGCCCAATTTCAGGAGCTGATCAAGGGCTTGTCTCAGGGTCAACAAGAGTTAAAGACCATGCTGTTGAAGAAGACTAAGAAGAAGAGGAGGACTGTGCTATTTAACACTGGGCGCAGACTCGGGAACACTTTGGTTGTTGAAGCTGAAAGGACTCCTCCATCTGTGACGGAAGGTAGTCACCATGAAAGGGAGGTCACCACTCCTGTGGGCTCTGATACTGAAACAGACTTCAATGACGACCAGTACCCTCCTGCTGAAGACCGGTACAAACAGCTGGAAGACAGATTAAAGGCTGTGGAAGTTCAACGGGTACCTGGATTGGATTTCGGAGACTTGGGGTTATCTACTGGAGTGGTGATCCCGCACAAGTTCAAAACACCTGCCTTCGTGAAGTATGATGGGGCTTCCTGTCCCAAGATGCACCTCCGTTCTTATGTAAGGAAGATCCAGCCTTACACAGCAGACAAGAACCTTTGGATCCACTTCTTCCAGGAGAGTCTTTCAGGGACTCACCTCGATTGGTTCTATCAGCTAGATGGAATCAGCATTCGTAACTGGGAGGATCTGGCCACTGCTTTTTACAAGCAGTATCAGTATAATGCCGACCTCGCTCCTACGCGTACCCAACTCCAGGGTATGTCGCTAGGGTCGGGTGAAGGTTTTAAGGAGTACGCTCAGAAATGGAGAGACCTGGCTGGCAGGGTGCAGCCACCATTGACGGATCGGGAGCTGGTAGATATGTTCTTGGGGACCCTGTCTGGTCCATTTTTCAATCATCTCATTGGTAATTCCTCTGCTGGGTTTACCGATCTAATCCTGACTGGTGAAAGGATTGAGGCCGGTATAAAATCGGGGAAGATACAGAAAGTTTCCTCCTCCAGTACTGAGAAGAAGCCCTTCAAAAAGGAGGCTAGTGCTGTATATAACTCCCGGAGAACAGAGCGACCTGAACACCGCCAATCTGTCAGTGCGGTAATGATTGCCAAACCTGCTGCCGCTCCTCGGCCAACTAATCCTCAAAAGTTTGAAAGACCCCGGAGAGAGTTCACCCGGTTAAGCATGACCTTATCACAAATCCTGCCACAGTTGCTATCCACCAATTTAGTGACTGTCAAGGAGGCTCCAAAGTTTCCCAACACTGCATCTCCCAAGTTCAATCCAAATGCTCGCTGTGCTTATCACTCTGATAGCCCGGGGCATAACACAGATGACTGTTGGGCCCTAAGGAATAAGGTTCAAGACCTCATTGATGCCAAGGAGATACAGTTTGAGGCGCCCGAGAAGCCAAATGTTGTAAATGCTCCCATGCCCCAGCATGGAGTGAATGCTGTTGAGGATAATTTGTATGTAGCTTCGGTGGATGATGTTGCTACTCCGTTGCTGATGGTCAAGAGGAATCTGTTGCTAGCCGGTTTATTTCCGGGATGTAGCGAAAGTTGCCCTCTATGTGTTGCTTCCCCTGTTGGTTGTTCTCTGTTGAAGTCAGGCATCCAAAACCTGATAGATAATAGAGAGATTTTGTTTGAAAAGACTGTTGTTCCTGCTGCTCCTGTTGAAGAAGTGTCAATCGTTACCATCTTCAACAACTATTCCGAGGCTCCTTCAAAGAAGCCTGTACAAGTTTTGTCAGTTCACAAGAATGTTCCCATCACCATTACTGTTCCGGGGCCTATGCCCTACAAATCTGATAAGGCTGTCCCATGGCACTATGGGGCGGATGTTTATGTTCTGGGTGTGAAACAAGAGTGCAACATTGATACTGGTGTCTCCAACATCACCGGGCCTGCTAAGGTCACTCGTAGTGGAAGACTGTTCTCGCCAGACATTGCTCCTCCAGCAATTCATAGGCCTTTGATCTTCACACCTGCCAGAGTGCCTGTTTCTCCTTCTGATCAAGTACCCACCCCTGCTGCTGAGTCATCTGATACTCGGGGCAAGGGAATTGCTGCTGATGTGCCTGCCAGGACGGAGGCACCAAAGACCATTGTTGAGGCTTCCAAGCAGGAAATGGAAGAAATTCTCAAGATAATAAAGAAGAGTGATTTCAATGTTGTGGAACAGCTGGGGCACACCCCCTCTAAAATCTCCATGTTGTCACTGCTGCTGTGTTCAGAGGCCCATGCAAAGGCTCTGATTGCTTTCTTAAAGACTGCCCACGTACCCCAAGATACGACTGCTGACCAGTTCACCGATTGTGTGGCCAACCTAACTGCTGATAATGGCCTGGGTTTCTCTTATGCCGATCTGACAGCAAAGGGGAAGAACCATAATGATGCCCTGCATGTCTCCATTGAATGCAGGGGCACTACTCTTGCTCATGTGCTGGTTGACACAGGTTCTTCATTAAATGTGCTGCCCAAGAAGGCTCTGGATAGGCTGGATTGTGAGGGTCTAGAGCTCAAACCAAGTAGCATTGTTGTCTGGGCCTTTGACGGGTCCAAAAGAATGGTGCATGGTGAAGTGGACATCCCAATCAGGGTTGGGTCACAAGTATTTGATTCAAAATTTTATGTGATGGACATCCATCCGTCCTATTCTTGTTTGCTGGGTCGCCCATGGATCCACAAGGCTGGAGCGGTGACCTCCACATTGCATCAGAAGCTCAAGTACCCGGTCAGGGGGAGGATCGTAACAGTGCAAGGGGAGGAGGAATACATGGTCAGCCACCTCAACTCTTTCAGATACGTGGAAATGGATGGGGAGTTCATTGAAACCCCCTTTCAACATTTTGAGGAAGTACCACAAACCTTGGCAGCAGCAGAAGATGAAGAAGTTTCTCCTATGAAGATGGCCTCCTTAAAGGACGCCCGGGCTGTGATCGAAAAAGGTGAATGTGCAAATTGGGGCAAGCTCCCTGATCTTACTCCTAAGACTAACAAGTTTGGGCTGGGTTTCACCACGGAAGCTCAGAAAGCGGTGCGCAAGGCAAGAATTGGAAGACCTCCGTTGCTCATCACTCAGCATGGAGTGAATGCTATTGGAGAGGAAGATGAAGTGGGAGAGTCAGAGTTCGATAGCTGGATCTACCCAACGGCCGACGGTGGATTGACCAATTGGACTGCCAAAGATTTTACTCCCATAACTTTTGTTCCTCAGTAATGAATTTCTTTGTTTTTGATTTGTAATAAACAATAATTTGAGACTATATGGCCCGGTGTCTTACCCGGGGCACCGTGGTTTTATTTATGAGGGCTTTTTGTTTGTCACTATCATATATCATGAATAAAAGCATTGGACGTTTTTCACATTTCAAATTTTGCGCTCCTTTTCTTTCCTTTCTTTACATATTGCAAAACAGCTGTATTTACACACACACTCACTCATACAGGTTTCAATCCACTCTGGATCTCACTGGTAACGACTCTGCTACTGCCAGTTATGACTTCGAAAATCCGATCAACTTAGCCGCAGACGAAGGTGAAGATGATTGCGAAGTGCCTGGTGAACTTGCAAGACTGTTACAACAGGAAGAGAGGGCAATTCAACCCCATGAAGAGCCAGTGGAAATAATAAACTTGGGTACGGAGGAAGACAAGAAAGAGGTGAAGATCGGTGCCAACCTAGAACTCAGCGTGAAGCAACGGTTGACTCAGATGCTGCAGGATTATAAAGAAATCTTTGCCTGGTCCTACGAAGATATGCCCGGATTAGATACCGACATTGTGGTCCATCACTTACCTACTAAAGAAGATTTCCCTCCGGTTAAGCAAAAGGTCCGTCGTATGCGTCCAGAGATGTCTGAGAAGATTAAAGCCGAAGTTATGAAGCAGTTTGATGCCGGGTTTCTTGCAGTAACTTCTTACCCTCAGTGGGTTGCTAATGTGGTGCCGGTACCTAAGAAGGATGGCAAGGTCAGGATGTGTGTTGATTACAGAGATCTGAACAGGGCCAGCCCCAAGGATGACTTCCCTCTACCCCACATTGATGTCCTTGTTGATAATACCGCTCAACATAAAGTGTTCTCTTTTATGGATGGCTTTTCAGGCTACAATCAGATCAAGATGGCACCTGAAGACATGGAAAAGACTACCTTTGTTACTCAGTGGGGCACCTTCTGTTACAAGGTCATGCCGTTCGGGTTAAAGAATGCTGGGGCAACCTACCAACGGGCCATGGTTACTTTATTTCATGACATGATCCATCATGAGATAGAAGTGTATGTTGACGACATGATTGCTAGGTCCCAGACTGAAGAAGAACACCTTGATCATCTACAGAAGCTGTTTGACCGGTTGAAACTGTACAAGCTGAGATTGAACCCGAACAAGTGCACCTTCGGGGTAAGATCTGGGAAGTTGCTAGGCTTCGTGGTCAGTGACAAGGGAATTCAAGTGGACCCTGCTAAGGTCAAAGCCATTCAAGAGATGCCAGTTCCTAAGACGGAGAAGGAAGTCAGAGGCTTTCTAGGACGTCTGAATTACATTGCTCGCTTCATCTCTCATCTGACTGCCACCTGTGAGCCCATCTTCAAGCTGTTGAAGAAAGATCAGGTAGTACGTTGGAATGATGAATGTCAGGCTGCTTTTGATAGAATCAAAGAATATCTCCAAGAACCACCCATCCTTATGCCACCAGTTGAAGGGAGACCTTTGATACTTTACCTGACTGTGCTTGATAATGCAATGGGGTGTGTGCTGGGGCAGCATGACGAGTCTGGCCGAAAAGAGCATGCCATTTATTACCTTAGCAAAAAGTTTACCGACTGTGAGACCCGATACTCACTGCTTGAGAAAACTTGCTGCGCTTTGGTATGGGCTGCTCGCCGGCTGAGACAGTATATGCTGACTCACACTACCTTGTTAATCTCAAAAATGGATCCTATAAAGTACATATTCGAAAAGCCTGCTCTATCTGGGAGAATTGCAAGATGGCAGATGATCTTGACGGAATACGACATTCAGTACACGACCCAAAAAGCCATCAAGGGAAGTGTATTGGCAGACCACTTAGCACATCAAGCTGTGGATGACTACCAATCAATGAACTTCGAGTTTCCAGATGAAAGCATTATGATAGTAACTGACTGTGAAATACCTGGACCGGATGAAGGACCTGAACCAGGATCCCGATGGTCTATGCATTTTGACGGAGCCTCCAATGCTTTGGGAAATGGTATCGGCGCCATAATCGTATCTCCACAAGGTACTCATACTCCACTCACCGCCCGGCTGTGTTTCAACTGTACCAATAACATGGCGGAGTATGAAGCATGTATTATGGGTCTTCAAGCTGCGATCGATCTGAGGATCAAATTTCTGAGTGTCTTCGGAGATTCCGCTCTCGTGATCAATCAGATCAAAGGAGAGTGGGATACGAAACACCCAAACTTGATTCCTTACAGAGAATGTGTGTTGGCTTTGATCCCCCACTTCACAGAGATAACATTTGAGCACTTTCCAAGAGAAGAGAATCAGCTGGCGGACGCGTTAGCTACAATGTCTTCAATGTTCAAGGTTAAATGGGATAATGAAGCTCCCCGGATCATCATCTGGAAACTGGACGAACCGGCATACTGTTGTGATCTCGAAACTGAATTGGTAACTGAGAAGCCTTGGTACCACGAAGTGAAGAGATATCTGGAAGCACAGGAATACCCTGAAGGAGCATCTGTCAATGATAAGAAATTCCTGAGGAGGTTTGCAGCCAAGTTCTTTCTTAGCAATGGCATCTTGTACAAGCGAAACCATGATTCAACCTTACTACGTTGTGTGGATAAGACGGAAGCAGATAGAATCATGGAAGAGCTACATGATGGGACCTTTGGTACACACTCCAGTGGACATACCATGGCAAAGAAGATCCTACGGGCAGGGTATTACTGGTCCACCATGGAAGCTGATTGCTACCAACATTCTAGGACATGCCATAAATGCCAGATCTACGCAGACAAGGTGCATGTTCCTCCGGTTCCCCTGAATGTTCTGACGGCGCCTTGGCCATTTGCAATGTGGGGCATAGACATGATCGGTGAGATAAGACCTACGGCGTCTAATGGACATCGCTTCATCCTAGTGGCAATTGATTATTTCACGAAGTGGGTTGAGGCAGCATCCTATGCTACGGTAACCAAGACTGTTGTGGCACGGTTCATTCGGCACAACCTGATCTGTCGGTACGGTGTCCCTGAGCGGATTATTACAGATAACGGTACCAATCTGAATAATAAGATGATCACCGAGCTTTGCGAACAGTTCAAGATACAGCACCACAATTCTTCTCCTTACAGACCGAAGATGAATGGGGCTGTAGAAGCAGCTAATAAAAACATCAAGAAGATCGTGCAGAAGATGACAGTAACGTATAAAGATTGGCACGAGATGTTACCGTTCGCTCTGCATGGGTATCGTACTTCAGCTAGGACGTCAACTGGGGCAACTCCTTTCTCTCTGGTTTACGGCATGGAGGCAGTCTTGCCGATCGAAGTACAAATTCCTTCTCTCCGGATAATGAAGGATGCAAATCTGAACGAAGATGATTGGATCCAGACACGACTTGATCAACTCAACCTTATTGACGAAAAGAGGCTTGCTGCTATCTGTCATGGTCAGACGTATCAGAAACGAATGATCAGGGCATTTAACAAAAAGGTCAGACCACAGGAATATCAAGTCGGGGATCTGGTGATCAAGCGAATCATCCTTCCTCAGAGTGATCCAAGGGGCAAATGGACCCCTACGTACGAAGGGCCATTTGTGGTTAAGCATGTGTTCTCAGGAGGAGCAATGATATTAACCAACATGGATGGTGACGACCTTCCTCACCCCGCCAATGCAGACATAGTTAAAAAATACTACGCATGAAAAAGACCCGCTAGGCTGACATGTCTAGGCAAAAATTAGGGCTTCCCGTCGAACCAAAAGGGTTCGGGCAAAATGAAGGGATGAAAATGAAAAAAATCTGTACACCCGGCAAGTCGAAAACCTGAAAAGGCGGCTTGGGCAAAAATGGGTATCCCGGTGGACTGAAAACCCGAAAGGGCAGTCCAGGCAAAAATTAGGGATAAAAGCGTAATACTATGTCTCATCGGATCACTTTGCATCCAGAATCCGGTATTTACATCAGGACGGCATCGATCAGTCAGCTTCATTTTCAACCAAGGTCATCAAATGATGAGACGCTCAGAGTTATAAAGGCGATAGCGGAGTTGAAACCCAGTGGATCATTCATCTTTCACACAGCTGTTTTATTTTGTACAAAACTTGTATAAACTCTCTTGTTCGGCGACATTTCTCTTACTAGGATGTCAGCCTCTTGTATACAAAACGCCTATTCACAGGCTATTCAAAATCAATACAAATATACTTTTCAGTTAAACGTGCCAACTGTTTTTCTTTTTCCATTTTGTTTTGCGAAGAACGTCCAAGGTTCAATTTGTGATATGTGCATTGACAATAATTTGCTAGCTCATAAATATTTGCATACGAAACAAAGAATTAATTGCAGGTGACATTAGAAACAGGGGCAATAAAGAGTTGTTTGAGCAGTCTAATTGTTCTATCCAAGGTACCAAAGTAGGTTCAGCTAAAGAACCTAACCAGACATCTTAAATTCCCCAGAGAGTGAGGCAGCAAGTCAGTGCATTCTTCCCCAGCATGTCAAAACTTCCCCAGGAGAGTCCCATCCAAGTTCCCCAGGAAAGGTGGAATTCATCTCCCCCAAGCAGTAAGCTTATCCCCAGTAAATTCTGGAAGCTTATCCTTCACAGGACACGAACGCGTCGTCTGGCTTGATTTAAAGAGTTACTTCCTTAACAGGATATAACTGGGTTATCCTCAGCCAAAAGCCAAGGGAAGGTCGCCGTCAACGCAGTTCTTTCCTATCCCCAGCGAAGTCTATTCACACTTCCAATACAACAACGGTATCCCCAACAGAGTTACTATCAACATTCAGCAAGGCATCACTCTTCCCACAGAGTATTGCTTTCCAGCATGATCGCTAGAGTAGCTTTTATCCCCGCAGAATCTTCCATTCGCCAAGTTTATTCCGCAACGGAGTCATCTTCTCCTACCGGTATCCTTGCAACTATCATCCCCAGCGGAAGGGAAATCTATTCTTCAAACATCAGCCCGGGATATGACTTCCTGGCACCCGTCAAAGAGTTTACTTTCCTAGACGAAAACATACATAAAACATCACATACAGTATTATAGCATGCATAACGCACTGCATCATACAAGTCTCATTTATGTTGAGAACATCATTGCTTGATCCATATCATGCATTGCATATGACTGACTTTGACCTTTCAGGGAAGATCCAGTTAAGTTCTCAAGCTACATTTCAAGACCTAGACTGGTTCAGTCAAAGGCCTTCTCTGGTTCAGTTAAATCGTCCCAAGATTTTCCTGATGCTTATCCCTTTGAAGACATTGCAAGACCTAGACTGGTTCAGTCAAAGGCCTTCTCTGGTTCAGTTAAATCGTCCCAAGATTTTCCTGATGCTTATCCCTTTGAAGACATTTCAAGACCTAGACTGGTTCAGTCAAAGGCCTTCTCTGGTTCAGTTAAATCATCCCAAGATTTTCCTGATGCTTATCCCTTTGAAGACATTTCAAGACCTAGACTGGTTCAGTCAAAGGCCTTCTCTGGTTCAGTTAAATCATCCCAAGATTTTCCTGATGCTTATCCCTTTGAAGACATTTCAAGACCTAGACTGGTTCAGTCAAAGGCCTTCTCTGGTTCAGTTAAATCGTCCCAAGATTTTCCTGATGCTTATCCCTTTGAAGACATTTCAAGACCTAGACCGGTTCAGTTAAATCGTCCCAAGATTTTCCTGATTCTGTCAAAGGCCTTCTCTGGTTCAGTTAAATCGTCCCAAGATTTTCCTGATGCTTATCCCTTTGAAGACATTTCAAGACCTAGACCGGTTCAGTTAAATCGTCCCAAGATTTTCCTGATTGCTTACCCAGTCAAAGGCCTCTCTGGTTCAGTCAGATCGACCTTAAGATCTCCCTGATTCTTATCCCAGTAGAAGACACCCCAGATTTTTCTCAACGAGCGTTGTTGAAGTTAAAGTCGCCCCAGGCTCTCTTACCATTCATGCTAAGGAAGTAATCATCCCTGCAACGTGTCAGGTACTCATTTTCTGTTTTGCAGGTATACAGGTTCTCGCCAAGGAATCTCCTACGCGATCAACATCCAGATGGCATCTATAAGCCCATCATCCTATCCAGCAATCTCCAAATGGCATCTATAAGCCCATTCCCCTATCATTGCTAACATGTGAGCGCAAATTTCCGGGCACTCTAGTGTCCAATCATCTTTTACCCTCGGATTACGAAAGGCACGTCAGCCAATCTGCATCCTCAGGTCTAAGAAGATTGAACAGGGGCAACTGTTATACCCCAAAATTTGCCCTCCCATATTCCTTAAGAAATTGCCAAGCCAAGCTAGAAAGTTCCCCAAGGGTTGTGCAGTGCAACAGTTTCCCATACAGTCAAAATTAGGGTTTTGAGTCTGATCAAGAAAAGGAAGTGTTCAAAGGCCCAATCAAGTCTCATATGCTTACAAACATGGTCAAGCATCCTCATATCAAGTTTCAAGGCATTCAGCTCAAAATTGCACAGTCAAAACCCTAGATTGCACTACAGTCAACTGTAGGGGCAAAATGGTCATTTGGCAGTCAAAAGTCCAAATTTTTGGTCAACATATCATTTTGAAGCCACAAACATCATTTGATCAATGCTTGATCATGATTCTCAAAATTTGGCTCAGAAATCATCAAAGATGCAAAAGTTGCTATATTTGGACAGCTGAAAAAGTCAACTGAAATTGACCAGGGCATAACTTTCACATGGATTGTCAGAAAAATTCCATCCAAAGCTCATTTTGAAGAGAAAGACATTTCCTACAACTCATCTTCATACTTCAAGTCCAAGAAATGCTCTCACAAAAAGTTATCAATTTCAACATTACAGGTCATTTTCAAAAGTCAACAAAAAGGGACTTTAAGTCAAAGGCCATAACTTGAGATTGGTAAATCAAAATGACATGGGGCCAAAGGCATTGGTTAAAGGACTCAAAGACCTTTCCAAAATGTCCAAGAACATGTGAAAAGCTTAAACATTGAGCAAGTTATGCCTTGTAGAAGTTGGGAAATTTTTGTGAAATGGCAAAAGTCAACTATCTTTGAAAATCCAATTTTGACAAAAGGGCCCCATTTTTCTCACTTTGTTCATCCTTGTCATGCCATACACGTGGCCCATGGTTAATTTCAAGACCAAATATTGACTTTTGTATTTTATTTAATTTTTGATGATTTAATTCATTTTAAGTCTTTGAAAATTCAAATAAAATTTAAAAATCAATGAAATAGTGTCAAATGAACTTGGACAATTCTTATGTATCATGAATCAACTCAAAAATCAGGCTAAGGTTCATTTGCACACTAGGTCTAGGTTTTGGCTAAAAATTAGGAAAAATGGTTAATGGAAGAAACCCTAAGGCCAATTCTCTAACAAGCATGAATTAAGGAGAGTTAGCAAGCCTATTCAATTCTATGATGATCACTGAGTCCAACCCTACCTAGAATATAGCAAAAAGCTCGCTGAAAAAGCCATTGGACATTTGAAATTTTGGCCATAAAATGCAAAACTGAAGTCAGTGCTAGGGATCTTTTCAAGCCTTAATTTTTGTACCAATAGCTTCCTGAGATAATTCTGAACGATTTTCAATTCATAACCTCAATCAAAGCTCCTTGAACTGGTATCTACAAGTGAAACTGTACAGCAAAATTTTTGAATTCGTGTTCTTGATTCTACGCATCCTCTTGCATTTTTAATTACACATTCATGTTCCTCACAAAGTTTCCAAGCTGTTCATGGTATTTAATTGCATTTTCATAAGCCATACACGTTTTTACCATTTTCATGTTCTAGGGTTTCCAGCTTCTTAAATTGGGGCTTTTGTAAATAAGAAAAATCAGAACTTCAGAGCAACACCATCACACTCCATGCATCTGGACGAAGAAGAAGACATACTCGCGCCTAATTTATATTAGGAAACAAGCTATTCGCTATTTTTTTGTAGCTTACCTAATGCAACGCTTCAAAACCGTTGCTGTTGTATTTTATGTTTCAGGACACGCGAGGAAGAAGAAGACGTGTCAGCTGGTGATTGATTCGTTCAAATTCGCGCGCGTTTGACCACTATGCATTGATTATTCTTTTTATTATTTATTAACTATTATATGTTAATTGAAATACAACTGGCTCAGTGGTAACGTGTTAGGTGCATGACATCAAAGACCTGGGTTCAAGTCCCAGGTCTTGCAAAATTTAATGTTATTTTTCATTTCCAATTCACATGCAGCGCTCACATTGATGCTCACCATACTCCATCAGGATTCAACCTCCACGTGTCCCAGGGCCTCAGATCCATGGCCAAGATGAAGAGTGCACCATACATCAAGTCAGCAGGCGCACACTTGAATGGAAAAAGTCAACAAATTGCCAGCAAATGGGCCAGGCTTTTCAGGCTTGCACCTCCAAATTTGGGACCACACCCTCCTGGTTCTATCTTTTTTTCTTTTTTTTAATTTTCTTTATATTCTATTATTTTTAAATTTACTTGTGTTTTACTTTCTGATTTAATTAATTCTTACAAAAATATAAAAAAAACATTAAAAATACAGAAAGGACAAAAAAAATATAATTAATTTTGATTCTTTTTTTAAATAAATTAAAATGTAACTCATTTAGTTTAATTAGGTTTTAATTTTAATTTTAATTCTTTTTTCATAATAAAATCCAAAAAATGTAGAATTAGGTTAATTACTAATTTTTTATATCCTTTTTTAATTTTTTCCTTTTTTCTCACAATATTATTATTTATTATTTATTTTCTATAAATCAAAAATTGTACATAAATTAGTTTAGAATTTAATTAGGTTAGAAATTAAATCTTTTTTCATAATAAACTTAAAAAACATTAAAGCTAGGGTTTAGCATTTTAATTTTAATTAATTTTTCATTTTTTCTTTTAAATCCTAAAAAACACAAAAACATTATTTTTCATTTAATTTTTAATTTTAGATTCCTTGATTAATTTTAATTATTTGTAAAAGGGTCCAACGCCCTAATTTTGTTAATCTCTTTATTTCGCGCATTTGTTTTATATTGTGTAAATAACTCTGTATATGCCCCAAAGCCTTGTAATAAGTTTAGATTTATTTCTTGCACTTTTTATTTTATCGCTTTATTTATTTTCAGTCAAATCGGGTTCGGTTTTTTTGGCGATGTGGACCCGCGCCGGTTGTAATAGTTTAGATTTATTTTCTCGCAAATATAACTGTTAATAAATATGCATGAAAGAATGAATGCCCAAAAAAATAAAACCGAATCGTTAGATCACTAATGCATGACAAGACAAACGATAAACTGAAAATGACACACAATTCGCACACACCACCCCTAGGGTACGCCTCACTGTTGCCTTTCGAAAGGTGATCATCGAGTAGAGGACGTCTTAGTAAGTCCTCATGATCCGGGAACCTGGCATGAGGGTAGCTTCTAAGGTGTCTTCCCATTGCTCTGGTGATCACCATGTCCCTACAAACTCGAATTGACCCGAACACCTCCAACGGTGGTGCTACCTACCTCTCAATGGTGGGATGGCACTACTTTAAAGGACATTTACACAGACGAATTCCTTAGGGTAGGTAGGTTCTCAAGGATACTTGCTCTAATCTCAAAACAAACTGAAACTTTTCACACCAACACTTTTCAAAAACTTTCAAAACAAACTTTTCAAACACTCTGACGTACGAGTTGAACTGAAACTTTTCAAAGAATATTTTTGAAACCCACATTGAAAAGCAGACAAACAATTTTGAAAACACATTGAGCAAGTACCTAAGAGCCCATGGATAACCATGGATAGAAAGGGTGCTAACACCTTCCCTTTCTATAACCTACCTCCCGAACCGAGAGCAATCTCTTTAAAGGAATTTTTCTGTGCTTTTGTCCTTTCCAATTGGAGAAAATAAAAGACGGTGGCGACTCTTGCTTCCGCGACATTTCGCGAACCAGCTTTAAAACAGTCAGTTCCAGATCCACCGATCACAGAACTGGCGACTCTGCTGGGGATAAACTTAAAGTGAGGTGTACCTTAGGACTAGTTCTCACCTGTGTTTTCAATTGTTTTCCTTGTATGCTTTAAATTGTGGGACCGTCTTGGGAGTTCTATAGATCCTAACCCGGATCTGGGGGATACCTTTTTAGAAAGTAGCAACAAGGCTGTGAGGGAACTGTGCGGGGTATACCGACATGGTTGAAGCAGTCTGCTACGTTGATGTGGCATTTTGGTGTGTACCGGTAACCCTTGAGTCAGTCAAGGAGAGTACGGGGCCTCCATGTGGTGTCATGAAGCATCAACAGACCTTAGGAACCTTAATTGAACCATCTTGGCCTCTTTAGGGTAGTGAGATAACTGACTTTGGTGCAGTCCGAGGTTGGTTGATACTCGATACTACACTCAATTGAGGGTTGCTTTCCTGGAATATTTCGGTCGCCAGTTCAGTGGCTAAATCGAAACGATGAACAATGAAAGCAATCCCGTGATATTGGGAACCTTAGAACCCGGTTACTTTGATTAGGACAGGTTGAACCCACCAACTTCAAGAGGGTACTACCCAGACCCCATGCTGGCCTTAAACCTTAAGGGCTTGTCTTGTGTGCCTTGTGTGCCTTACATGTTTGTCTTTGTAAATATCTGTGTTTAATCATAGCATCATGACATCATCCAGCATCATATGCATTAACTAACCATTTCAGGGGTTCGAATTTTCATCTTTGTTCTTGTTTTGTAGGATATGGAAACTGTTCGTAGAAAGACAATTCCAATCAGTCTTGTAAGGATCTCTCCTCAGCTTAAGGAGCTTATATCCAGGATTCCTGAGAACTCTTCATTCAGTGAAAGGCATGGAAGCCTCATCAGCTTGGTCAACACCAACATTGAGGAAGATATGATAAAAGTCCTGTTCCAATTCTTTGACCCTCTGCATCACTGTTTCACTTTCTTGGACTATCAGTTGGTACCTACATTGGAGGAGTTCTCCCGACTCCTGAAGATCCCTATCCTTGATCAGCTACCCTTCAACGGTACAGAAAAGGAACCTAAGCTTGAAGAGATTGCTAAAGCCTTGCACCTACAGTCATCTGACCTCAAGGGACATTGGGAAGTTAGAAGTGGTATCAAAGGGTTCTTAGCCAAGTTTCTGTTTGAAAAGGCCTATGATTGTTGGAACTCCCTTGACTTACAAGCTTTTGAAAAGGTTGTGGCTCTTCTTGTTTATGGTTTGGTGTTGTTCCCTAACCCAGACCAGCTCATTGATATCAGTGCCGTCCAGATCTTTATGTCCAGGAATCCTATACCTACGTTGCTGGGGGACATCCTTCACTCATGTTACACTCGAACCATGAGAAAAAGAGGTGTCCTTATGTGTTGCACTCCTCTCCTGGGAAAGTGGTTTATTTCGCACCTTCCACAATCAGTCCTGAAGAACGAGCGGGGTTTGAGATGGTCACAACGGTTGATGACTCTTACACATGCAGATATACATTGGTGCCCTAGGTCCAGAGAAGATGTCACTATCATTGATCGTTGCGGAGAGTATCCTAATGTTCCTTTACTTGGAATCAGAGGGGGTATTACTTATAGTCCATGCCTGGCTTGGAGACAATTTGGTTACGCTCGGAGGGATGGTCCTCATGACATGTTGATTCCTGACATAGTTTTTGACTTCGACAACGATACTCAAGGACTTCGCCAGAGATTTATCAGAGCTTGGAGGATGCCTAGTAGGATAGACAGCAAGACACTGGGGCACAAGAACTCCATCCCTTTGGAGCCTTACCTCAAGTGGGTACGAGCCCGTTCTCAAAAGTTAGTAATGCCTTATCCTCACATGCTTCCAGTAATCAAAGAGCCTGCCTTGGAAGGAGAGGTGTCTCATGTTATTCAGCACCCTGATATGCCCACATCCTGGGAAGAGATGCAGAAGAGCTGGATCCAGCTTAAGGAAGAGCGGAATTCTCTTGAGACTAGTTTGCATGCCAGTGAAGAGAAGGTTTTGGAGCTCACTCGCCTGTTGCACGAGGAAAGGAATCTCAACACTTACATAGCTCCAGAGAAGATGCGCAACATATTTTGGATGTGACTTGATATTTTTGTATTTTTGCCCATGAGGCTTTGATGTATTAAAACAATGACTTTCTTAATAATAAAGTGTGTTCCTTTTGGTCTACAACAAATTTGAATTTTCGAACTCTTGAATGCATTGCATAAACACATATCATTCATCATGTGCATCATAAATACTCTTCTTTTCAGGTTGTTTACCGTTCTTCGCTGTTTATTTCAGCATCATGAACCCTCCTGAATCATCAACCGATGCGGCTATCAAGGCTCTTCAGGCGCAGAACGCCCAGTTTCAGGCGCAAAACGCCCAATTTCAGGAGCTGATCAAGGGCTTGTCTCAGGGTCAACAAGAGTTAAAGACCATGCTGTTGAAGAAGACTAAGAAGAAGAGGAGGACTGTGCTATTTAACACTGGGCGCAGACTCGGGAACACTTTGGTTGTTGAAGCTGAAAGGACTCCTCCATCTGTGACGGAAGGTAGTCACCATGAAAGGGAGGTCACCACTCCTGTGGGCTCTGATACTGAAACAGACTTCAATGACGACCAGTACCCTCCTGCTGAAGACCGGTACAAACAGCTGGAAGACAGATTAAAGGCTGTGGAAGTTCAACGGGTACCTGGATTGGATTTCGGAGACTTGGGGTTATCTACTGGAGTGGTGATCCCGCACAAGTTCAAAACACCTGCCTTCGTGAAGTATGATGGGGCTTCCTGTCCCAAGATGCACCTCCGTTCTTATGTAAGGAAGATCCAGCCTTACACAGCAGACAAGAACCTTTGGATCCACTTCTTCCAGGAGAGTCTTTCAGGGACTCACCTCGATTGGTTCTATCAGCTAGATGGAATCAGCATTCGTAACTGGGAGGATCTGGCCACTGCTTTTTACAAGCAGTATCAGTATAATGCCGACCTCGCTCCTACGCGTACCCAACTCCAGGGTATGTCGCTAGGGTCGGGTGAAGGTTTTAAGGAGTACGCTCAGAAATGGAGAGACCTGGCTGGCAGGGTGCAGCCACCATTGACGGATCGGGAGCTGGTAGATATGTTCTTGGGGACCCTGTCTGGTCCATTTTTCAATCATCTCATTGGTAATTCCTCTGCTGGGTTTACCGATCTAATCCTGACTGGTGAAAGGATTGAGGCCGGTATAAAATCGGGGAAGATACAGAAAGTTTCCTCCTCCAGTACTGAGAAGAAGCCCTTCAAAAAGGAGGCTAGTGCTGTATATAACTCCCGGAGAACAGAGCGACCTGAACACCGCCAATCTGTCAGTGCGGTAATGATTGCCAAACCTGCTGCCGCTCCTCGGCCAACTAATCCTCAAAAGTTTGAAAGACCCCGGAGAGAGTTCACCCGGTTAAGCATGACCTTATCACAAATCCTGCCACAGTTGCTATCCACCAATTTAGTGACTGTCAAGGAGGCTCCAAAGTTTCCCAACACTGCATCTCCCAAGTTCAATCCAAATGCTCGCTGTGCTTATCACTCTGATAGCCCGGGGCATAACACAGATGACTGTTGGGCCCTAAGGAATAAGGTTCAAGACCTCATTGATGCCAAGGAGATACAGTTTGAGGCGCCCGAGAAGCCAAATGTTGTAAATGCTCCCATGCCCCAGCATGGAGTGAATGCTGTTGAGGATAATTTGTATGTAGCTTCGGTGGATGATGTTGCTACTCCGTTGCTGATGGTCAAGAGGAATCTGTTGCTAGCCGGTTTATTTCCGGGATGTAGCGAAAGTTGCCCTCTATGTGTTGCTTCCCCTGTTGGTTGTTCTCTGTTGAAGTCAGGCATCCAAAACCTGATAGATAATAGAGAGATTTTGTTTGAAAAGACTGTTGTTCCTGCTGCTCCTGTTGAAGAAGTGTCAATCGTTACCATCTTCAACAACTATTCCGAGGCTCCTTCAAAGAAGCCTGTACAAGTTTTGTCAGTTCACAAGAATGTTCCCATCACCATTACTGTTCCGGGGCCTATGCCCTACAAATCTGATAAGGCTGTCCCATGGCACTATGGGGCGGATGTTTATGTTCTGGGTGTGAAACAAGAGTGCAACATTGATACTGGTGTCTCCAACATCACCGGGCCTGCTAAGGTCACTCGTAGTGGAAGACTGTTCTCGCCAGACATTGCTCCTCCAGCAATTCATAGGCCTTTGATCTTCACACCTGCCAGAGTGCCTGTTTCTCCTTCTGATCAAGTACCCACCCCTGCTGCTGAGTCATCTGATACTCGGGGCAAGGTAACTCCCGGAGAACAAGCTCTCTAAATTGTTATAAATATTAGACTCAGAGGGAGCTTGTTTATCTGAGGGATTTTTTCTAAACTTTCTTTGATACTTCTTATGATAATACCTTGTTAAATTGTTCCATCAAAATACATGGTTTTGTCGTCATCAAAAAGGGGGAGATTCTTATAACAATATTTGGTTTTGCATCTAATCTCTAGTTTTGATGATAACAATGCATATATTTTATATGTAACAATTTTGTATTCTAATCATTTCTTTAAGTGTGCAGAAATAATCTTCTATTTAATTCAGGATAAGTTCATTAGAATCATTGCTGGCACCATCAGAAGAACTATTGTATTCACTTTTCAAGAAACATCAATAATTATGATGAATGTTGAATGTTCACTAGAAGAGAATATATGTGCTTACTCCATATCAAATACCAAGATGCGCTTCTCAGATAAGCTTTTACTTTCAACTCTGAAGTCAAGTTGTGTTTCTAAGAAAAGGATCCATGTGTAAGCTTTTGCTTCCAGCTCAGAAATCAAGATGTGCTTTATCAGATAAGCTTTTGCTTCCAGCTCAGATACTAAGATTTATTTGTCAGATAAGTTGTTGCTCCAAGTCTGAATACAAGGTTTTAATTCTGAAGACTTTGATACCTTTTGGAACATTACAATGAAACTTCTTCTGGAATATTCATCATTTCACATTAGAAATACTCCATCAGAAGATTAAGAACAAAAATGTGATCTCTTCTGCACTTTCTTTACTACTTCAGATAAAAAGTATATCATTAAAAGAAAAGATCAGAAACTTTCACAAGAAGAATTCAGTACAACAGTACAAGACCTATTACGCTATGGTGAATAATGCATTTGTTATGCTTTTGTATCCCACGATCTCATGCTACTGTTATGGCAGCTGGTAGATGAAAGTGACGTTTTGTACTATCCAACGGTCTACTTTCTTAGCATATATATAGGGATGACTACCTCATTGAAGATGATACGAACAACATAGAAAAACAAATTCATCTTCAAAAAATTGAAAATAAAAGCTATTGTGCAAAGAAAAATAAGAGAGAAAATACTCAAGGGAAAATCGCAACACAAAGAGTTATTGCTCATTTTTGTGTTAACTTTTATCCTCTAAAAACACAAGGAGTTGTTTATCATATTTGTGTTTTTATTATCATTGTTGTATATACAAGAGTTGTTGATCATATTTGTGTGTAAATATTTTTTTCTTCATTGTAGTGTTAAATCTGCTTTTTAGAAGCACTATTGTAAACAATGTTTGATTGTAAATTTGTTGAGATTTGTTTCCTCAAGTAACTAAGTGGTAGTTTGTATACTTGAGAGGGCTAATGTGTTTTTCTAATATCTTAGATGTTGTTTGTAATCTTTAAGATTAGTGGATTAAGTCGTTTTTGAAGGCAAAATCACCTTGGCGGGTGGACAAGAGTAGCCTTGTTTAAGGTGAACTTGTATAAGCCGATTGTGTCATTTTTCCTTCTTATATTGTCTATCTTGATTGTTTGTGAAAATCATTTCTAAAGAAAAATATTTTGAAAATCCAACTCACCCCCCCCCCCTCCTTTTCTTATGTTTTTCTCTACCTTCACCATATACTTTAACTTATAGCGTCAACTGCGTTGGTTGTACCCTGGTTTTGTACTACTGAAATATGAACACAAAGGAGAAAATGTTTCAGAATTAGTGCATTTTTATTCATAGTGATCAATCATTTAGATATGTTATTTAAAAGTTCACACATTTATATATGCATGCAAGTAGACGTAAAATACAAAATATAACCAAGTAGTTTTCACGCTTTTTATTTTGTTGTTCGTTTTCCCTCCTTAGCCACGTAGGGGTATGTACAAGTTCATGCTTAGGAACTACCATATGAGGTAGGTAATGTTGATTTCCATAGTTTTACCTTCACCATGATTCTTCTATAGATCATGGTGTATCTTTTTTCTACTTCAAGGTTGGCACGTAAAACAATTGGCTCATTATTACAAAAATACCTTTTGTAACATCTTATTACAATAATCTTCACGTTAACTGTGATAATATCTCGCTTACGTGCGCCTGCATTTTTTAATTATTTATTAAAATACATTTAATTACGGTTCTGTAACCCAATCATAGTGGTATGTTGAAGTTTACTTGCTTCAATTTCCAACACCAACAATTTTTCTTCTTTTTGTTACACAAAGGGGTTGTAAGATATGTATTATACATATATTAAAATAAAACTATTTACCACCACGGTTAATTATTGAAACCGTTGTAAATAGGTTTTATTTATTATATAAGCTTCAGCACAGAATAGTCGTCACTCTCAAAATAAAATCCTAACATATCTCTCTCTCACATGCAGTGATCTCGTCTTGACATGCTTCTTCAAACTTAAAGGTAATCAAGTTCAAATTCAAGAAACCCAAAGCTTTATCTTTATTCTTCTTCTTCATAAGCTTTCTTCCATTTTTCTCAAAACAAAACCCTATCATTTGTCTCTTCCATGCAGTGAACTTGTCTCATAAGCTTCTTAAAATTTATAGGTAACCAACTTGTCTCATTTTCCATAGTTCTTATTAAAAAGGGTTTTTTCATTTGGCATGATATTCTCTTTTTTTTTCATTTGGTGAATATTCCGTGTAATGATGTTAATGTCATGGTCTTTATGTTTTTTTGACTTATAAGAAAAGTGAATGAAGAAAATCAATTTAATAAAGCGCATACTTTGGCTATGGTTTACATATGGTTTGTGTTGCTATGGAAAAACAATATAATAATTATGAAGCTATTTCATAAACTTTATCCATCTTGTATTGTTTTTTTCATAGAAACATAAAGTAACTTCATCATTAATCCCATGATTCTTTTCAATAAAAGGTATGATGACTTCTTGGCAAGTGTATCGATAATGTCAAAGTAATAAAAAATTAATCCACAGGGACTGCTATTTAACAATACAAATATTGTGCAAAGTTACTTGAATACTAAATGGGGAATTTCTCGAGTTTTAACGCGAAAAATAATAAAGGTTGTTCTGACAATTATACAAAAGTGATTAGGTTTTGTTATAGAATCCCTTAATTCTATACGGTTGATGTTTGATGCATTGCATAATTGATATTATTGTTATTATTCCACGGTGGATTAACAAGATCGCTATATATAATCCCTTAGTGTATAGCTCACTAATCTATACTCGGGGATTCCTATCCTTAGTCCACCGGCGAAAGAAATATTAGTTAATGCAATAGAACGTTAATCCCTAAGGAACTACTCGAGGTCTCCTAATCTTATTTAACCGGCATAAGCACAACAATTGCCATAGGTCCAACGCATACACTAATGGTCAGTATTCCCTATGCATCCAAAATTATATTAAAAGAGATCTCACATGAAATAAATTAAGAACAAGGTTAATTGAATAAAAAAATCACTTCAATAAATTATGCAATATCAAATCAAACATGTGTTCCAACAGTATTGAAAAAGGTTCATCAAAACAAAACCTAACCTGTGAGAAATTAGCTACTCATAATTCAAATTACAATATCAATAAACTATATGAGGTTTACATAAAATATCCCTTGAAGAACTATCCTCCAATGGCTCCAATTGTGATCCAAATATGCCTTCTGGTGTTGTAAAATCGTACTTGCAGTGTAAAATCCTGGAACCCTTGAAACAATGTCAAAAACCCATTTTTAAAGTTGTACGGAAGTTCCATAATGTGTCAGAAATTGCTCAGAAAAGGGCTAATCGCGCGCATGATAACCTGTATCACGTGCGCGATACAACTTATCCAATCCCATCATGTACGCGATGGCGCCCGATACCTGCGTGATTATTCTAGTGGTTGACATGCGTTTGGTCCTTTTTTAGCCAAATTTTCCCCAAGTCTCTATTTATTCATACTTTATAAGTTTTTCCCGTTCTTGGGCTATTCTTCATAAAATCAAGTGATCTTTGGCTCATTTTTCTCTATTTCTTCGATAAAATATATGCAATGACAGAGTGTCACAAGGTACGTTAGTGAAACATTTTATTATATCTTGTGTTATTGTATGTTGTTAGTGTTTTATTGATAAAAGGTTTGTTTTTGTATGTTGTTGCATGTTATTGTTGTTTTGTTAATAAATGGTGTTGTATGTTGTTATTGTTGATTAATATTCTCAGAACAAGAACAAAACATTTCTAAGTCGCAAGAAAAATATATCTTGTGACTTAGCAATGTTATGTTCTTTAAATTCTTATGTAGATTGACAGAAGATCAAATTGAGTTTAATTGTTCCACTAATCCTTCACTGAAAATACATTCATTTAAATTGATTTAGAAAATTATAATCTAAAAATTATGTTATATTTGAAAACCAACTTATATCAATCAATGTTTTTCGAATTGCATTTGTCTCATAATTCATCTCACACTTTTTAACATATAGAATGTAGTTCTATGACCTAAGTCCTTCATGGAATCTATATATTCCCTAATTTGGTGCATAAAGGATGATTGCGGAGGAGGCCATTCTCAAAGATCCAGCATTGGAGGGCCTCTTCAACTCCCTCTACTTCTATTATGATCTTAATAAATTTATCAATGTATAATTGTAGGATCTCATTATCTCCTTGGATGATTCTTCTCAATACCACTATAGTAATTGGTTGCCTCTTCTAGATGGTGAAGTAGGTGGTGAGGGGATCACGAAAATATGCCCATGATTTAATGAAACCGTCGAGAAGACAGTTGAACTTCAACCTCGATGGTCTGACCAAGGTTAATGCTAGTAGCTTGCACTTGGAAGCATTGTATACACTTTATTAGTCTATCCGGTTATTGACTAGATGGAAGAGTTCATTGGGGTCTTCCTTTCCTTCGTACTCTCCTAATTTAGGAGGTTTTTGCATTGACCTAAGGATCTTTCTTTCTAGGATTCGAGCCCAAAGATGATGCTTAGGTTGTACTTGGATTAGTGGATATTTGTTGTGATCTAGGGATGAAGTGTGACTTCCTCAATCTCCGCCTGGACTCCAAGGAGGGGGATTATGTTTTCCTCCTATAGAGCGGTCTTTTTACTTCTGGAATTTGATCTCCTTCACCGCGAATAGCTTTGTCCTGTTGGGGAAATTTCTCTCGGATGTGGCTTCTTGAAATGAATTTGCTCGGGGCTGAGCGTGGTGGATGTTATCCTCTATTTTAATGAATCCTTCCTCCATTGCTTTAGAGTATTATTGTTGAACAATGTTGTAGATGTTGTTGATCAGTTCATTCGCGCTCTTAGTGCCTAGGTTCGCCTCAAGGATGCTAAAATCGTGCAATATCTCGGGTTGTTCGACAGGTAGAGGAGTTGGAACTCCAAGCGCTGAAACTTGGAAATCCCTTGCTCTTGGAATAGGAAGGATTAGATATTTCCTTGAAGGAGCTTCGACATAAAAATGATTTCTCCTAGAAGAGGAACAACGTTTCGTCGATTGATAGTTGTCAATGCCCCAATGGCAGCAGCTAAGGCGACTTCACGCATAGTGGTGGAACGAGTAGCTCTAGATCCAGCCATTTCCATAAACCAAAGAAGTCATAAACACGATGGGTTGAAAGTCTGGAAAATTGATAGATTGTAGAAGGCATGATATTTGAATCGATCAATCGTAACTGTATTTTATGCTTGATTTTATGGATGCACGTTCAAGCGTCAAAGAGAACTCTATGTTCGTAAGTTGAATGCAGAGGTACAAAGTCGTGAGAACGCGGGAATCAAAAAGTATTTCCCACGAATGGTGCCACTGTTCTATTCAGGAAACATAAATAGAGTGAGATTTGAAAGATGCGAAAGAGTAAAGCTTCTGATGCGGGGGAGCAGGGGTGTACCTACAAGGTTAGAACTTTGACGCTCAAGTAAGTATGTGAAAGAGTACAGAATATTTAAAATTTATTTGAAACTTGTTACCTGGAGTGGCGTCATTTCCTATATACGAGGAAGAGGAATAACGACCTAGCTATCTTTCAGACATGAAATGCGGAGGAGTGTCGTATGTACTTGAGGGATAAATCTCCTATAGTGAGGTGCATGATAGTCTGATAGTCAGGAGAAGATTCTACAAGTGTGATCGAGCAGTCGATTAATACATTTTTGTCTCGAAGTATTTTATCCCATTGTAATCAAGTAGAGGGAGATATGACCGACCTAGAATATAAGTCAATAACAATTTTGTATGTGATAAAATAATATATTCAAATAATTATGACCATCCAAATATTTTTCTTAAAAGATTCAAATTTTACTATCGCATCATATAAGTTAATATTTCTTAAGGCCAAATTTATAAGAGTTTTTCTTCACACACTTAAAATTAATTATATAATTATACCCAAAAATATAATTGTATTTATTAAAATATCATTAATTACTATCTTATTTATTTCATTAAATTTGTGTTGAGACTATACATTCGTCTTAGAAAATGAAAAAATGATTAAAGCGTCTTTTTAAAATAATAATATTAAGTAGAATTAAATTTGATGACTTTAACTGTGATAACTTTTACCCATAACTCTTTTCATTGGAGTGACCCAGATCTTTGAAAATTAAAAAATATTTTTACTTTGCTCGGAGATGCTTCTCTGGATACACCTATATTCCATAAGTCTTTCGTAATTCAGTTTCACATCTCATTTTTTTTAAAAGTGGATTCAGAGATATATCTTTGAATATTGTTTATGTGTATCTGGGGATGCATCTCCATAACACCCCCTGAATGCTTTCTTAGCAACAACCTTGTCCAAAATATGATATTTTTAAGCCAACATATTTTAGGTCATAATTTAGAAGGAAAACTCATACATTAATTGCTTCAAACACACTTCAGAGTTATGAAAAAATCATATAATTATCAAAATGTACCAACCACATATAATTTGTTCTAAAAATGAAAAAAATAATACAACCAAACATTAACTATTGGGTATGTCTAACCCCCAGCTTCTCCTCCGCATGTATTGCAAGGCATTTCTTGCATCGACAATCATGTCTTCTATGAGGTCCAACTGAGGACTACCTTTCTAAAAAAAATCTAACCTCTATGCCCGATCTCCCCATATCCATAATATGCCTACAGACCGCCGCCACGTCCTCGAATATGGTCATCCCTAGTCTCAAGTACCTCCTGATTAGATGGCATGTGTGATCTTCCAGAAGCGTCTGGTGTCATGATATACACCATATAAAACCATGTCATATAGCCATCAACATAAGCATATTGTACAGAATCTGACACTCTGATACTTCTCTGGTACCAAGTGACTCTTGAAATCCTCAAGTATCACATCAAAATATCTACGGATGATGGGAGGAGCAGACTTTCATGTGGGGTCTCAGAATAATCTGCAAAAACCCAAACCGGCGCATCACTCACTCATACAGATAAGGATTACATCATACTTGACTCACATGTTAGCTATCTGGAGTATAAAGAAATGATGTTCAACGGATGCGTCTAGCGGTGACCATCGTATGGGCAGAAGACAATGTCATCTTCTACATGATAGTTAAGATACACCTGGAATGTCTTGATCACATTATTCCTTATGTATAGAACAAAGGCGGCAACACGTGGCCAATCCTCAGTGAAGGTAGGCACAAATTTCCACCCAAAGATGTGAGGAAAGTGGGAGATGATCCATCCTTGAAAATGATTCTGGTAAAATATTAATAACAATTGTAACAAAATAATTATGAAAATATTGGTAACAGTAAATTATTGTAAGTAGTGTGCGGCTTCATGTCATTTGTTTTGTCTTCCAAAGACAACTCTCGCGTAACTTCAAGTACCGGTAGACCAAACAGACGGTCCCCCAGTTGTACTCATGAATCATCGTCAAGTTGATGAAGTATTTAAGATAGACCACATCGACGTAGGTTGTATTTGTCCTCAAAAATGGATGTGTCAACCAGGAACAAGAGGTAACACCTAAATACACAAGTCTTATGGTACTAAACATGCATATCATCACCATTGATATCCTCAGCCCACTGTAACTGATCTTTGTACAATTTTTCCAAAAATTAAATCTAGCACGAGTACCTTTTGTTTCAACTACCTCATTTGTGGCTTCAGTTGGGTCAGCCCCCAAAAATGTAACTGGCATCTTATTGGCTTCCTTTCGACTGATCCTTACGTGGCTCAGTAATTTTCCTTTTATGGGAAGATGCAGGAGGCATGAGAGGTCATCCAGAATGATGGTCATCTCTTCTATAAGAAGGTGGAATTATGACGTATCTGAATGTCATCTCTCAGCAAATGCTGCCTACATGCGATGATTTATAGTCATGTACGCAATAACATATAAACTGGCAAGACCAGAATAATGGATAGCATTCTTGAACCAATCAGCGCTGGATTGTTCCAAGTCCAATAATTCAGATAGAACTCGAAGATGTATTTTCGGATAAAGTCGCGATTTCCCAGCCATGACAGAAACGTTATTGCTGCTCTAACCCTCCAAACAAATTTTAATGCATGTCTATTTAGGCTACCTATTTTGATTACACTAGTATCTAATGTAGCTTAAACAACTTACGTTATCTAAAACATCATTCAAAACACAACAAAGAAAAGAATTTTGAAAAACACCAAATCAAATGGATGAGAAAGAGAAACTTGAATGAATAAGAAAGAGCTCCAATGATAGAATTTTAGATAGATGAGAAGCTTGAATGAATGTGAGAGCTAAAATGCTATTATTTTAATACTTTTTAAAAAATGAATGAGGAAGAGGGAAAGATCTAACATGAGTATATGAAATAAAAGCATACGATCCACTGAGTTTTAAATTAATGATGTTTAGGGAATTGTATTTTCGGACTCACCTTTTATACATACAGAGATGCATCTCCGAATTAAATTTTAACAAAATAGAATGCCTCATCAATTTACGTTGAGGAGTATTTAAAAAAGATGTGTCCGAAAATGTATCTTCAAACGTTAGAGACACTGAAGCACCCTTAAAGATGAAAAAAGTTATCCCCTAACTTTAAAACTCAAGCTGGATTAGATGGTCGGAGCGATTTAATCAGAAATTGAACTCAATTTTGATTTACTCAATATGGTGGACCATGTTGGATCGTTTTTGCATTTAAACCGTTAAAATATTGCCAAAATTTGGTAGAATGTGGTGAACTTGTATTTTTTTTTTAAAATTAATTCGTATACACTGACGGCGTAGAATAATTTTATATTATCAGTGATTCGTGATCATTAAATATTTATTAAAAAATTAATTTTTATTTTAATTATTTATGAAGTAATATTTATAAATAGTTGTGATGTATTGATTGTGTAAAAAAAAAAATCAGTGAAAGTATATAGTAATTAATCTCTTTAAAAATAATTCAATTTAAAATGTCATTGTCAACATTTTAACCTGGGTCCTATTGCTAGAATATTCGATGATTATGAATTATTTTCAATTAAATATATCTTATTTTTAATCATCAATCTTTTCTTATTTTCTTATTTCATTATCCTTTAATATAATAATAATAATAATAATAATAATAATAATAATAATAATAATAATAATAATAATAATAATAATAATAATAATAATAATAATAATAATAATAATAATAATAATAATAACAATAATAATAATAATAATAATAATAATAATAATAATAATAATAATAATAATAATAATAATAATAATAATAATAATAATAATAATAATAATAGTTTTATTTTAATTTTACTTAAAAGTTACTCCTTAATTTTGATATTAATAATAGGTAATTCAGTAAATATATAGTATAAAGATTAATAACTTTTTCAAAATGATATTAATATTTTTTTTTTTTAGTTAAATTCAGATTTCAGATTTTAAACATTGCTTTTGCCTTATAAATAAGGTCAAGAGTGTAAAATTTTAGATATTTATTCATTAATATTTTATAAAACTACATCTGTTTAATTTGTTAGTTTGAAAATATAAATTTATTTTCACTCTATTATGAATAAAAAGTCATACATTTTTTAATAAATTAATTGCTACAATCTTTTAAATTTTTAAAGTAGGTAAAATAAGGGACAAAAATAGATTACAATTGCATAAGATATTGATATTGGACCGTTTATTTCAACTTTAAAAAAATAAATTTTCCTTTTATATTTTTTAAAATAAATTTTACAAGATTATTTTTTAAAATATTATAAATTTTTTATACTCATTTTTCTAAATTAAAGATAATTATTAAAAATTTTACTAATTTTGATATCTTATAACATAAACATACATTATTAAAAATTAAAATATAATTATAATTATAATTTTTATTAAATACTGTATTTTAAAAATGATTGTTATGAAAATTTATTTAAAATAGTTTCAAAATTAAATATTTTTTTAAAATTTTAAATTTTAAAAAAAAATCAATAAAAAAATGAAATTCCTAAAATAATATTTTAAAAATAGCTATTCAAATTAAATTTTCATTTAAAACATTTAAAAAATTTCTTAATAATTTTTTTTTACACTAAATTATATAATATTATAAATGATTTTTAAAAAAAGTCAAAACAAACAAGATATATTGTCCTATACTATATCTTTGGATCTATTGTCCTTTTCTATATCTTTCATCTCTTTCTACTTCTCCTTTTCGTGCCTCTTAAAACGCATGTGTTCCGAATTCTACACATTATATTAATTTAACCTACTTAATAAAAAAAATGCATTCAATAATAAGTTGACAGAATTCAGTTACCCAAGATCTAAGTTATTACAAATATGAAATTCCACAACTTATTCCTACAATAATTAACCCCGTCATTTCTGTGAACAATATAAACATTAACATGTCAAAACGTTAAGTTATTGTGACTTAGATCACAAATTTAGCATAAAACTTTAAAAACCACAAGCTTAATTAACATATCGGCTTAATAACAGAGAACATGCATAAAAACATTATTAGTCAAACATGCAATCTAAATTGAAAACCAGACTAAGTATTCAATAAATGTTGGAATTCCATTCAATCACTTGCAGATTGCAAAACTTCAAATTTGGTAAACATGCTTAATATCTGATAATCTGAAACAGAATAAGAGCCTAACTGAAATAAAAGTATACTCCACTGTACACTAATTTGTTGCATGACCTTGCGAACTGAGAATAAGGTCCCACCAGTGTTGGTCTATTTTTCATAGAAAATAAAGGCAATATTTACCATCATCTATTACTCTAGAACAGCAACCTCTTGGTCAACCCTCCAATAATTTGTATCATTGAACTCCTTCACACCAGGACTACCTTCTTCAGAATTTTCTTTTTCTGGCCCTTTCGGGGATACATTTCTTTTTAATGGCCCTGCTTCCCCAACTATCCCTTCTTTTAGGGCCTGTTCCATTGCATTACCGGTGCCTTCTAACTCTACACCCACAAACTCCACATCCTCTTCAAATAAAGAGGGTACGGATACCGATCTTTGACTTGAGTCCTCATCCGCATCCATTGAATCTCTAGTAATTGGTGACCCATTTGATAGCACAGGTTCCCCATTTGAAGAATTCGGATTCTGATCGCCTAATGACTTACTAGCCAAATTACTGCCTGGTTCACTATGATCCAGAAAAGGATTCATACTTGAGCTAGCCACTTGTATATCTGATGGCTCACTCCATCCCACCCAATCTGGTAAAGGTCTATCACCAAACAAGTCCTCATTGTCTGTTGCCTCAAATTTGTAGAATCCCATGTCATGCGAAGTGCTTGCTTTCTCACTTTCAAAATCTGAAGTGCCTTCATTCATTGAATCACTACCAGTTAATCCACTAAGTATGTTTGTGCTTGAACTAGACGTACCATTCACAGTATCTTTGCTGTCAGTCAATTCTTCATCCTCTCCAACCACCACCTCATCATCATCATCATCACTACTGTTGCTACCGCCATTTGCAGCTCCATTAAAGTTTATCTCATCCATCATCTCAGACGATGATGTTCCCCCATTTGCATCACCAATTCTGTCATCTTGGAAAGCAAACCAGTTGGAGTTTGTAAACAGATTACTGCATAAAACAAATAATGCCAACTTATATCCTCATTTACTGTTGAGTGATAAAAACATTCTATAACAGTAACTGACATGACAATATATAACATGTTTATGTGTGTAAGAAGCAAAGCGAGTTCTTAGATTGAGTAATTTCACATTTTGCATAAATATATCATACTCTTTGATAAAACAATAAGATTGTATTTCTCCTAACAAAATTACTGGCTATAAGAATACGACAAAATAAATACTCACCTCCCTTGATCATCACCAAGTCTAAGGGAAGATATGACTACCTCAGCAGAATCATCATCAAAGTACACGTCCTACATTTTATTTTTAAAAAAAAAAAACAGTTGACAAAGAATATAAGATTACAGTATGATAGCATGCTTATACAATCAAATAAGTAGTTATCAGAAACTGCGAGACTACTAGGTATTGGAAAAACGCTAGCTTCCTCCAATGCAGCCCACTGTGGCTGCCTTCTTTGCAATTGACTTTGGGTTTGAATTAAATTTGTCCCAAATTCTAGTATAGCATTAGAGCTTATCCTATATTTTTTATTGGGCCATCATCATTAAACCATACTCTAAATGTCTAGTCCTAGGCATGACCAGGGTGTTGAAAACCCTAGTCGCTTTCACAGCAGCCATCTTGGGTTGTCTTCATTGCGTTGAGCATGAAGCGTGAGGGGGATTATCTATTTTTTTTATAGGCAAATGATAGTAAAGTTACTTTCCAGATGTGAACCCTGGACATCTTGGTTAGAGCTACTACAACATTCCTCGCCTCACCGGCTAAGTTGTCTGCTTGGTTGTGATGGCAAACTATTATATCCTATTTCGAGTAGATATATGGTATGGTCAAAGTAGCCCTCACCCCTTGACCTAGCCTTTGGGTTAAGCGTTGCCCAATTCTAAGACTATACGATGGATTGGGGTAGTAATAACAACCTTTCCTACATGGAAAGGAGGGTGTGCAAGATTAGAATTAGTGATTGAAGCAAGGGAAATTTAGGGTAGAAGGCATCTAATCAAATTATTATATTCAGGCCTTTGGAAAGGAAGGTCTCTGAAACCTCCAAATTTTGACATTTTGTCTTTGGTTTTCTGTTTCAATGGTGTGTCGGGTGATGAGCCTCTGGTTCTGATCTCTATAATTAGGTTTTATCGGTATTCTCCTGTAATTATATGCTTTAGTTGATTACTGTTTGACTAGGAGAGAGGCAAAAAGTAAAGAACCACTGGTCGAAATAGTTAAGCAGATTACAAGCCATGGAACATGTCAAATGATCACTTTGTATATGCAAGTATACAGACTCGTAATGAGCAAAGGATAGTACCCAAATTGCAAATTGAGCAAGACATTTAAAACAGCCAAAGTGGTTCTCAAAATCTGTGAAATCAATCAAATACGATTACTGTAGTTACTATATATAATCAACTGTTACCTCATCATCTCGCTCAACACCACCATGCTCCTGTAATTAAGATCATCACCGCATTAGTTTAGCATATCTAGGCTGCAGTGTCCAACATGAAAGACAAAAATGGAATGATTGGGGAGATGGGAGGGGGGAAGACAGATGAAAGTGCACACACAGACAACCAGCTAAAAACAAACCTCTTCATTGTCCTCATTTCCATAAATTTTGTATCCAAAAGCCTGGCTCAAATTATTTGCTAATGATGTAACATCATAGTCTCTGTCATGAATTTCATCGTCATCACTATCCCTCATCCTATCTTGCAATGCAGTTGGACGTCTGCACACAAACATCAACAAAAATATTAAAGGATCGCATCATCCACACCTCTATGTTTTTAATATCGAACACTGAAAACCAAGCCCACCAAACACCTATTGCTCTGAATAATCACACTTGTCATCATATGACTACCCATTTTAAAGCGTTTGGTACTCTGATACCACTATATGACACCCTTTTATCCCACATGTTATGAAACTATGAAAGGACCTGTTAGCATAGAAATATATGATAAAAACATAAGCCTTGCCTATGTTTACAAATACATCCCAAAACCAAAATTTACACAACCAATAAATTTGATGCCAAAGAAATAAACTTTGATCCCCTTGACACTTTTTCTAAGACCTTATAGCTTGATAACTGAAATCAGAACTTACCCACAAGCCCAGCGATTAACATTCTCAACCTTATTCCGCTCCTCAAGAACTGTAGCTTGCCATTCATTCCACTCATGGTTCTCCTACAAACGTTGAATATGTAAAGTTTTAGTATAAAGAGTGTTCACTCAAACATAATTTCTAGACATAAGTTCAACCTTGTTGTTTAAGGCACGAGAAACAAAAGAACTACACAACTGAGTGAGAAAAAAAGAAAGTGCAGACGAACACGAACAAAATAATGACAGTTATTTAGAAGAAGACGTAGCTCAGTTATTATGAGAACAGCTATTAAAAACTGAATCAAAATGCATCAATGACTCTTATCCTCAAAGCAACACAAAATGAGTTATATTACATAAGACTGTTAATATGAGATACCAAAGTTTCTATGATGAGTTTTTAAGAAAAAATTTCAAGGATTCAATTCAAGGCATATATTCTACTACAGATCTTTCTGATAATCAATATTAAGATACAAGTTGGCAAAGTTTCATACCCAACTTAGTACTTACTATGAAAACCAAAAACCTTGTTCCATGAATTCATAGAAAACTAACCTGAAGACGTGCTAGAATGTGGCTTTGGTTATGAGCCAAGTGAACGAGTTTATTAGCAATTCGAGTAATATGTCCAATGTTTCCCGCCCGGGTCGCCCGTTTTCCATCCGCAGGTATTGTTCGCTGCAAGATCATGCATTCAGTTAAACGATGTTCTAGTAGACCATAACAGTGCATATAGGATATATCACAAGAACCCGTGTATGATCCATCTTTCTTTTCACGTATACTTCAATAAAACGTGAAGAAAAAAAGATAGCTGAATTTCACACACTATCAAAAAATTTCCAAGTGTGTCATGTTTCTCGGCATCATACTTTTAAGAGCTGTGTATCAGTGACCAAATACACACACAATCTCTCATGTATTAATTTGAGGCATCCATTTACCTGATTGCCTTCAGCAGAAAGAACACATTGTTTATCTACTTGGAGAAACCTCCCAATTAAATCACAACCTTGGAGAAGATAATCAACAATGGCATCAGCTTTGCTCTCCAAACATGATAATATGATACTTTCTATGTGATGGTGTAACGAGTTATTGAACGGATACCTGTATTGTAGATAATGTTTCAATAGTAAGAAACCCCTATGCACAATGCATCAAGATCATATTAGACATCTATGTGACTCTGCAAAACTGAAAATTAGAAGTAGCTTACTCAAAAAAAAGGTCAACAATTCGTCCAATGGTTCCCGAGTTGACCAATTCTTTTTCTGCCACTTCATTTCTGATTTTTAAAAGTTCTGCAATGAACTCCACGATCTGAAATAAATGGAAGTTGATCAGAGAAAGTGTATGAAAATATGATATTAGAGCTATGTTTGCTTAGGACTTTAAAAGAGTACTGGAGGTACACAGTGAAGGTTATATGTGGATAAAGATTAAATCTCAACCAACCAACCAACTATGCATACGACCTAGTTTAAAATCGGGGCAGCAGCCACATGAAATTTGTGATAAAATATAACAAACCTTCAATCGATGCTTGCCAAGTGGAGGTCTCAGTTCACCGTATGTTGTAGGCAATACCTTGTCGTCGGATGACACATTCAAAAGCACAAGCAAATCCCCTGTAGACAAGACATGCCACCTTAATGATGATGATGGTGATGATGATAATGATGATGATGATGATGGTGTGACAAGGCTACTCTAACAAGATATGCCAGATTATGTACAAAGTAGAAGTAAAAAATTTCTTATCATTCCTCAAGATTCTAATTCAGAAATATTAGAAGGTAACAAGGTGCATTACTACTACCATCAACTACAACCTCTCCTCCCCTCAGAAAAAAGCCAAACAAAACTAAGCTGCATAACATGTTAACCAAAAACGATTAGAACCCAGATATCAATCAAAAACGAAAAATCAATAAACCAGATATTCAATAGTTCTTAGAATAATTAGAACCCAAACCACATTACAACCCATTTTATTGGCAAAGCTCCAGGCATCTTTCTTCTAGGAAAAGTGTTGATCAATTCCCTTTCAATTGGTAAACACCAGGTTATTCTGTTAGAGCACTACTCTCCAGTGATTATATTATTACCACGACAAAAAATGGTAAATGGTAAATTTAAATTTTATTGTAACAAATGGAAATCTTAAATTGAAAGTCACAAACCAAGTAAAACATAGAAAATGTCCACATAATGTTAATCACCAAAAATCTATAATCACATATTCCTTTCTTGAGGGCTCCGCTTAATACACCTCCTGTATACTGGGACTTCACCCTGATCTTTTTTCAAAATCTTATTATTCATCATAATCACTATGCATCTCATAACATAATTGAAAACAATCTACACTTCTCTAAACAACTATAATTTTCTTTAAGAATGTCGAAAATATAATATGATCTTTGTATTTATTGTTCAGTGTAGGCATATCATACTGTATCATATCAGGTAAATAGGAATAATATCTCCTATATCTATATTGTATGTATTGCCTTGAGCCAATATAAAATTTAATTGACTCCAAAGTGTCGTTGAAACACCCAATATTCAACACGTCTTTTTTCCTTTCCCTCGACAAGTAACATGTCATTCTAAACATGTAACAAATAAATGGAACACCTAATGGTAAACGTATAAACTATTCCGCACACGGGACAGCACAAATTATACTTACCCAGTTTAGGGAGCATTGCACCAATAGTATCCGGATTTACAGGAATTGGTGGCTCATACATGTTTTGACTTCGGAATGAATGAAAAAGTGAAGATGAAACAGCTGATTTTTTGGGATCCAGTAGAGAAATACACACACAGAGTGAGTTGACAAGACTAGACTTCGATTGTGAATTGTCCAATGCGTAATCCAAAATTTTTGCAACAAAACTGCAAAGTTGTAAAGAAATTACTATTAATTTGCAGGTATATATTAAGAAAGCAGAAAGTAAGTAAAGCCTTGCGGCGCAAACCTTGGACTTGAAAGCTTAATTGCTAAAGTGGATGATGGAACTCGAGTTATTGTACATAATGTTTCAGCTACATTGGCATGAACTTCAGGGGGACTCTGGTTCAAACAAAAAGGAAGCAGTTGTCAGATTATGCATTTATAATAAGACAGTACAGAAGCAAAGACCCATAAAATTCAAACACTCCATCTTTCAGTATCTCAAAGGATTGTTTTTTTCTCCATATTTTTTCATTCAAAGAAGGTATGGCTTCGTGTAAGGTAAATGAACAACAGTTAGTCAAACTTTATCAACCGTCCCGAGGATTATCTACCATTAAATGAATAAAATAGCCTCCCACAAAATGTGATCAACACTACGATGTTTGGTATACAATTATAATGTACACATACACATACAGAAACCCAGAATATAAATGTTGCACTTACCGAGGGACTTAATTTATCAACAATCATCTCTAGCAGATTGCTCTCAGCCAACCATTGCATCACTTCTATAAAATTGGGATATGCATGATCATCAGCACCGACTAGTCGAACCAAAACCTGTACAAATAACTTATCTCATAACCCATTCTAGTACATTAGCAAGATCTCAATTAAGCTATAGGTACTCGTAGATGTTTACCTCCATGATGGATGTAATGCCTATCAAATCAACCAGTTGGCGAAACACATGCTGATGGGCCTGCAAAAAGTATGCTGAAGCATGAATGCAAGACCATTTCACAAGGACACCACATGACATACAGGTTAACTCTAAAATAAACTACAGACACCATTGCACAAAGATACTATGAACAAAAGGAAAGTTTTATACCCGGTGGTAGTTTGTTGTCCTCTTGAAAATGTAAAATAGCATTATTATAATAAAAACAATTACTAAAAATCAACATTATTTCACTTACTTGAACATAACTGATAAGCTGTGCTGTCTTCCGGATCATTAGAGTAACAACAACCTGGAAATGGCAACAAATTAATATCTCAAGCAAGTGATTTCAACTCAACCATATAGCTACTGTAGATAAAATGTCATAAATACAAAAACTTCTGAAGGTCAAAGATGTACCTTGCTGAAGTACCCAGCCAGCAAGGTACTATGAGAACGGTCAGGCTCCAGGAAGGAGAACAATAAGTTCATGAGCTGCAATAACAAGAATGGTAAGTGGAAACAAGTACAAGCAAAGCATCGCCATATAAAGTAGAACAAAGTCAAGGTGGGTCATGAAAATGGATGATAGACCTCTTCTTCATCCACCAAGGTCTTTAAAATGACATCAATTTCACATGTAAAGATCTCACAGGCCATGAACGGAAACCTAAATCATAGATCAATGATCAGATGCTAAATCGGGGTAAACAATTAAGTTGAAACATTGAAACATAAGCTCTTTTGAAACAAATTATTTGTATAAACTGCATACTTGAAGACCCGTTTGTTTTCAGCATCAATTGGTGGTTCTTCAATAATGTAGCGAAGCAATTGCTCAACCTGCTCTTTATCTCTCAAACTGAAAGCAAGAAAACAACAAAAGCAAAAAATTAGCAATCATCTTTTTGTATCCAGCCTGTGCTTTATGCAACTAAACTTACTCCCAGCTCACCTAATGCTGAAGGTAAAAATGGACAGATACAGAAAATAAGTAAAACAACAACAACTAAGCCTTAGTTTTCACTTTTCACTTTTCACTATATGACAGATACATTAATCATTCGATATCATTAGACTCTGACAAACAAAAATAAGCACCGGGATGGATGAAAATTGTTGGGGAAAGAAAAACTCCATCATTTTGAACTGAACAGAAACATACAAGTTAATGAGACGACTGTTCAAGGCCTTGCATTCCTGGATTATTTCCTCTTCATCCAGAAGCTCTTCCAAAGTGTAGTACTCCTTGTCCAATACTACCTCGACCTGTAAATCATCAGCAACACAAAATGAGACATTGAGCAAGTAAATAAGCTAGGCAAGCTTTCAGCCACCCTAGACTTCGATTATAAAAACAAGCAGCCATCTTAATAGTTTCAATTCAATAAAAGAACATAGAAATGTGATAATCTTGAAAAAGTAAAGCAAGATTTCGAAAACTGCCTTCAAATTCAAATTCAAATCTATAAACAAATGAAGCAAAAAATTTCCATTAGAAAAGACGATAACCGGGAACAGCCTTCGAAATTTGAATTCAAATCTACCAAAACATAAAAGCTAAAAAGCTTATAAAGAAGCTTTTCATTAGATTCTTCTTTTCTTTCTTTTTTTCCACAAAAGTTGCAGTTATCTGATTGTATAGCTTTAACCGCGAGAACTTTCAAATACTCAGTAAACATATGCCCAAATTAAGATATGGAGGTTAAGAAAAATTACATACAAAACATCAATTGTTATTTAATTGAATAATTCGCTAACTAAAGAGACAGAAATTCACAACCGAATTAAATAAAAGCAATAGAAAGAAAAAAACGATAGTAATGGAAAAAAAAAACTACGCTAATTAAAAACACGCGAGGCTAGAAATTAACTAAGCACAGTGAAAGAACGATTAATCGTTAAAAATTAAATAGAAACTAACAACTACTACTGAATAATAACAATGAATTCGAGAATTTGAAAATTCGAAAGAGAGAAACTAAAATTAACTGATACTCCAACTGAAAAAGCAAAGAAAACTACAATAGAAATAATCGAAGAGGAATTTGAATAAAGCGCAACAGAACGGAATTCGAGTAGTTTTCAGTAAGAGTGAGAAACTCACCGGAGAGGAAGCGGATATGGATGGAAGTTTCCAGAACATGACGGCGGAGAAGAAGGAAGCGGCGGGGGAGGACGGGATCTGTGACGCGTTGGTGAATCTAGCAGCGGAGCATGGGATTGGACTGGTGGAGATAGAGAATTGTAAACCCTAATTTCGATGGAGGAAGATCGAAATACGCAAGGGCTTGGAGAATGATAGAGGAGTGTAGAGAGAGAATGATGGTAGCTACGGGAATGGAATGAGGAGTGAAATGAAAAGGAGGGGAAAGGGATTCGGTACAAAAATAATACATGTACTCTTAGAAATTATTAGTTTTTTTCTTTCTTTTTTCTGAGTTTTTTTTTTGTAAATATTATTTTTATTTTATTTTCAAATGTATGGAGAATATTAAAATACGTATACTGGTTGGTCGACTACACATTCGTTCAATGTGTCAATCATATTTTATGAAATTCTGTGAATTATTTATTTTTGCTGAATATATGGAAATTTTTATTTGACTTGGAGATTTTATTTTTTTTACTAACTCTCGTAAAATTGGTCAATTCATTTTAATATTTATACTTGTTTGGTTTGATTTTCCATACATTTTTTTAGATAAATGTGTTTTTCTCTATTTTAAAATAGTTAATTTTAATCTTTTATTTTAAAAATTCATTTTTTGTCTTTATTTTTAAGTGTTTATATGTTTTAGTCTCGTTCTATAATGAAGTTGGTTTTGTCCTATTATGAGGTTGATTTTTACATGTATATGGATATGAACATTAAATTGGTCTATATTTAAAGCTGGTTTCAAAATTTGGTGGGATCAAAAAAAAATTAATAATTGAAATTAGGAGAAAAAATAGTTTTTTAAATGGATGATTATTATTATTTAAATAGAGGACTAAATTTGTAAGAAAAACTTGTATAAATTTTAAGTTCTAAATTCTGTTATGAATAATATTAAATAGATGTGAATGTCTATTTTTTCTTATTTTTTATATTCTTTAATTTTTATGAGTTAATTTTTCTAATAATTTGTGTATTGTTTAAGTTAATGGTTGTTATTGGCCATGCACTATAAATATAGTTCATGTTACAATTTAAGTGAACTTGAAGATATCAATATAAGATTATTTTCTCTCTTCTCTTTCTATCCTTCTTCTTTATATTGTTTTAATTAATTTCATAACATGTTATTAACACGGGACTCTACGGTGCGAATAATGATATAGTTGGATTTTACTTTATTTTTCTACTCTCAATATATTTGATTCATATAAATATGTTTATTTTTTATATATTTTGTAGAGAAATTTATTTATCTTATATAATCATATCATATCATATTTTTTTGATCATTCTTATTAAATTCGAGAAGAATTTAACATTAAAGCATTTCTATATGATTGTTCAAAATTGAGTTTTAACACATCAAAGTGTTAATCTATTATTGATTAATTTCAAAATAATTTAACATTCAAGCGTCTAAAGGATTACACGAAGAATAATTTTTCTTGATTGTTGTTTATGAAAATAATTTGTGATTTGGTTTTTTGTAGAACTAAAATTTAATATTAAATTTTCTCCAAAAAATTGTTCAAAGATTGGATTTTAATTGATTAGTGTGTTTATCAATAGTTGATGAATTTCAGAAGAATTCAACAGTGAAGCATCCTTAAAAGGTTGCATCTATAATATTATGGAATTTTAGAAGGATTGCATCATTAATATTAATTAATCCTAAACGGATTATATTTACAATATTAACAAATCTCATAAGAATTGCCTCTACAATATTAACGTATCTCATAAGTATTGCATCAATTATGTTAAAAGTTTGCAAAATGATTGCATCAATCATATTAACGAATTTTAGAAGGATTGAATCAATAATAATTAAGTATCTCATAAGGATTTCACAAAAAAATTCCTTTATTGATGTAAAAATTTGTAACATAAATTTTAGAGAAATAAAATTGAATAAAAATTATCCAATTTTTTTCCATAATTTGATGGTATGCATACTTAGAGAATTGGAAATATTATAATTTTTTTTAATAGAATGAAATTCTCAAGTATATTTTTTTTTATTTTAGTTTCATAAAATATATTAGTTATTCAATCTATTATATCTTATTTGACAAGGACAATATCAATTGTGAATAACATGTATCTCTGAAGGAATTTCCTTAAGATTTCTTCAAGAATTGAAAAGTGGAAAACTGAAGTAGAAGAAAAAAGACTAAAGGTTCTTGAAAGTATATTTAAAGAGGAATCAGAATTGTTAGAAGCGAAACACGCGTCATTTGAGTAGCGTGAGCAGGCCAAAAGAAGTCGAAAAGTTAGTGGGATTTGTTAGAAACCCACACCCTAAAACTTATGAGTGATCATGAGAAATGATGGAAATGATATGGGGAACTGTTGAATATAAAATAGTCATGATTACGCATGACGTCATCCCAAATAGGCGTGCAATCGAAAATATGGAAGAGAAAACGCCAAGATTCTCCCATCGACGAGACTCTGTCGAACATGGCGTTTTTTTTTTAGGGGGGGGGGGCAATTTTTGACAAAGAGGAATAAATATTAAGTTGTGAGGTTTAGTTGGCTAAAGAGGTCTAAATTAGTTAAATACAACAAGATGCGTCAAGCAGAAGAAGGACATCAACCAAACGAACCAGTCGACAAGGACAGAAAGATCAGAGGAAGTTGTCTACGAGTGTAGAGGTCGACGAAGCAAGGAACATTGGTGGGAACGGTTACCAATGTGCAAGCCAACAAGAACGTGGGAAGATTTAAGCTTTCATGAAGCCCAAACATGGGATAGTAACCGTCGATGGTTACATATTTAAGACGTTTATTTAAGCAATTTTTTCTATTTGTGTACGGGTCACATTTCTTCATATTTAATAGCAATACAATCAAAGTACTCGCATCTAAGAGAGAGACGAGTTCAAACTTAACAATGTATAAATGCTTTCACATTTAAATTTATAGAAAACTACAGTCTTTTCACTTTAAATTACAAGTCTTGTCTTTGATTTATTTACTTTGTAATTGTTTATACCTTTTGCCCTTTTACCCTTTTTTAACCCAAAAACACTCTAAACACTAAGTCTAGGATTAGTGTAGTCGATCCTGCAAGTAACCTTTAATAAGAGGCTAGCGATTGTTTCACGGAGAAACAAATTGGCACACCAGGTGGGACACGTTTGTGTTTGAGTCTTCTTGTTTCGTGCATGAAATTAATAAGTGGTAGAAAATGGTAGATCTTAAAACTCCTGAAAGGGATCAGAATATGGGAGGAAATACCAGTACGGTGGCGAGTGTAGGTTCCAGTCCAGCGGTCATATCATCGACAGTGCCAAATATAATTACCACAAAAACCAGTAACTGCAAGACCAACAATGGTCACAACTGTTGGGCCTTATGTGCCTAGTTTTACAAGAGAAACGCACGATAGTGTGGTTCCAACTTCTGGGCAGTATGTGCCTAGTTTTGCCAAAAATATACATGAGTATGGAATACACACAACAATGATGGCAGGATTGCATACCAACAGTCCAACATTTGGCAAAAATTATGCATTTTCACCATATCATCCTTTGAGGTTGTCAGGAAGCTAATTTGAGCATTCAACTGGGTTGGGTTTTTCCAGCCAAATTATGCCGACTTTTACCCCAAGTATTATTGCTATCATGAGGCAACATATGGATGAAAGTAACCATGAAATGATCAATATGCTCACTCAACAGATAAGTCTCATATTAAGACCGTTAATTGAAAATTCAGTGTAGATTTATCAAACGTTAGCAGCTCAGATGACTCGCATGGGAGATTTTCTAGGTGCTCCCAGAGCGCCAGTTCAACAGGCTGCACCCCACCATGTGAGGTACCAATGCACTATGAATAGGTTTTCGATGAAGAGGTCAAATAGGATCTGCTTACTCCTTCATGTTTCGACCCCATACTTAGGGTATTACAACAACCCCTAGTAGTAATAGCAAACTAAAACCAGAATACCGACTAATTGGTCAGGCAGATTCGACGTGAAATAGTGGTTGGGGAACAAAACCTAGAAGCCATTATCGAATGAATAATTGTTAGGAATGGGATGAATATTGGTTGTCATAGGACCACATTTGTTTCTCTATTTCCAGATTTTGTGTTACACACGGAGTTACCAAGGGGTTGGAAACTCCCAAAATTCACTAAGCTTATAGGGGATGTCGAAGAGTCCACTGTCGAACATGTTACTAGATACCAAACAGAACTTGGAGATTTAGTAGTGAATGGAGATTTGAAGATGAAACATTTTCCCAATTCCCTTAGAAAGAATGTGTTCACTTGGTTTACAATGCTTCCCCCACAGTCGGTTCAGACATGGACCCAGTTAGAGAAATTGTTCCATGAGAAATTCCATATGGGGCCGTCCAAGATAAGCCTAATAGAATTGTCCAGTGTCAAACGAAAGAGCACTGATTCAATAGACCAATACCTTAATAGGTTTAGACTTCTGAAAGCATGGTGCTTTATTGAGTTGGTCTAAATGGCTGCAAATGGGTTAGAGTATTCCATTATGAAGGAATTGTTGGACACTCAATCTTTAAAGGATATGGTTCAATTAGCTATCAAAGTTTGACTGATCAGACATTTGAAAGCTGAAAAAACTAAGCCAAACAAGCATCACAAAAAAGGGAAAGTTGCTTATGTGGCAACTGATGGATGTTCTTCTGACGAAAATGAGTCAGGGGAAGAAATAGAGGTTAATGTGGCTGAACTACACCCTGGATCCCTTTATGCGTGTAAACTTTTGAAACCATCGAATGGGAAAAACCCCGTCGAAACTGAAAAGAATGGCAAAGCCATCACCAAGACATATACTTTCGACATAACTAAATGTGATGAAATATTTGATTTGTTAGTAACTGATGGTCAAATTGTGGTCCCTCAGAGCCTAAATAATCCCCCAATTGAACAAAAGAAGAAAAGGGGGTTATGTAAATTTCATAATTTTCTTGGTCATAAAACTTGTCAATATGTTCTTTTCAGGGATTTGGTGCAGAAGGCGTTGAAAGATGGCAGGCTCCAGTTTGGCGAAAAGCCAAAGATGCAAGTCAGCACTGACCCTTTGAAAGTTGAAGAGGCTTTATACTCAGAGCCTCTAGATTGCATGATGGTCGAAGCTACTAAGGGACTCGATAATAGAGAGGTTATAATGATTGGTGACATGGAAGTAATGATGGTAAGAACCAATGATAGTGTCAACCTAAATATGGAAGATGGATTACAGGCAGTGTACCCTCATCCTGAAGAAAGCTTAGCTGACTTTCAAGAGAAATGCATAGTGAAAGGGTCGAAGGCAAAGTTATGCCCAAGATGCAACGTTGTGTTTGATGAAGAAGCAGATGAGAAGTATGAAGCTGTCAAAAAAGAGGCTCTTAAGTAAGAGAAGCCTCTAGTCCCAAGGTTTGTTTTCAACAAGCAAGGAAATCCCCGATACAACGAGGAATACAGAAAATTATTTCAACAGTCTCGTCTAAAACCTTTCGTCCTCCATCAGATATTCCACAAGAAAAATGGGTGGCCTCAGTAAGCCAAAATGGGGGCAAGAGGCCAAAGTGGAAAGTGATTATACATGAAGCTGAGGCCCAAGAAGAAAGTTGATTACAGACAGAATCAAGTCATTTCCTAAATCAAATTCAACCCTAAATAAATAAAATTAAAATCTATAGACAAATTTAAGGTATTTCCTAAAAAAACATCTAACTTCTACACTATAAAACCTAAAGCTAAGAAAACCAAAGGGGATAGACGGAATTGACAAGGAAGAAAAAGGAGAAATTTATAGAAAATCGAAGGGAGAAAGGTCTTGGGAATATCTTCATCTTGCCGCCGTCTCTTATCTTTGCCACTTCACCGCCATCCACCGTTACCTACAAATCAAAGAAGAAAGAGAAGGTCAGAGGAGCTAATCGAAAAACTGTAAAGCTAGAGGATTCGCGACTGCCTAGAGATTTGATTTGGGTTTGGAGGGCGCTGTTGGATGTTGTGGTTTTTATTTTAGGGTTTTCGGTGTGACAGAAGAAGAAATAGAGGTTCGCGGGGGGATTTATTTTTGGGTTACAAAAGAAGTTTTACGAGTAAAAGCTAGATGTTGTTGCTGCTTTATGGTTGAGAAAATTTGAGATGATGATGCGAGAAAGATGATGAGGCGATGGTGTTGATGTTTATTCGATTGAAAAGAAGAGTTGTGTTGTTGTTGCTGATGTTAGGCGATTAAAAAAAGGGTAAGAGAAGATCGGTTGTTGACAAGAGTAGAGGAAATTTTGTTTGAGAAATAGAATAGGGAAACAGGGGTATAAAGCGCGAAGAAAGAACTGAATGACTGTTTAATGCTCTAGGATTATGTTAATCTCATTTTTCACTTGGGCCTTAAACCAACACCAAACCCGACCCACCTTTCTTTTAGCTTACTTAATTGTTTTTTTTTTAAGTTATGGACCAGGATCTCACTCCGAAAATAATAGGCCCAACAAATTCCTTTCAGCAACCCTCTGTTTTTATTTTTTTTTCTAACACGTGCTGAAACAAACCCCCCTCGGCCTATTAGACTAAGTCTAAAATCAAGACTTAGGCCCCCTACTACACACACACACCCCTTTTTTCTATTTAATATTAAGACGCACTCCTTGACCTTTGGGCCTGAATTCAATATCTGGATTCAGGTCCTTTCTATTAGCACCCTATCTTTTTACTATCCTTTTATATTTTACACCCCCTACGTTTTTTTATAAATATTTTATTTATTTTATTATTTTTATATCTTTTATATTTTCTTTCAATTATAATAATTATTATACATATTTATATTATATACTTAACATATTTAAATATTATACTTATTATTTTTAATTATTACATAATTTTCTATTTTTCTATATTCATTAAAATATTATTATTTTATTGCATTAAAGCTTGTTTTTTATTCATGCATTTAAATAGAGTTCTTTTTTAATAATTAACATATTAAAAAACATCCAACCAACTAAAAACCCATTTTTAAAATCAAATTAACTCAACAAACAACTTTCCAAAAGGATTGCGGACTTATTCGAATTGATTGTATGTTTAGTCTAACAATTTCCGATATTCATGACACATAGGCTAAACGTACGGAAAATGCGAATATCTTTGTAACCCATAAAAAAATACAAACCCACCGCGAACTACGAAATAGGACTCTGATTCCTCCTAAGAGGATATGTAGGCATACGATCAAAATCATGGTGAGTCCCCCTGATTAAAATTAAACCCTTTCTCCCCTAATAAAACTTAAAACCCTATTTTCTTAAAAAGCGCTTTTAAACCTAGTATCCTTGTGAACAAGGTAGATGATGGGTGCATAACACCTTCCCTTCATCTAGAACCGAGTCAGGCCTAGAATCTCTGAACTTTTTAGGGTTATTCCTTTATACTCCCTTCCTTTAGGATAAAAATTAAGTGTGACGACTCTGATTTAAAAACCAGTTACAACAGTTGGCGACTCTGTTGGGGACTCAACCCTAGGTTTAGAAGCTTTTCCTTTATGCTTTAGGGTTTTGCTTCTTTCTTTCTTCATTTTGCTTTATTTATTTATTCATTTATTCTGCTTATTTTTTATTTTTTATTATATTTATTCATTTGTGGTGGGATTTAAATTTTGCAAAAATTATTTTCAAAAAACCCTTAGAAAGAAGGTTTGTCTATTAGCCAATGGGTTATATCAACCTATGAGTTTATATGACGACTTCACCTAGAGTCGGTGGAATTATGCAAAAGGAATACCTCTCGAGAGACATCCTCTTGGGAAGTAGGACTTTAGAATAACACCTGTGACTCTTTGTATGGTCTTTAAACCAAAAACTCGTGATGAGACCTTTCATGACCTAGAGACAAAAGTTTTGGTTTGTAAAGAGACTCTTCTTAAGGGAGGCACATGTGCCCTTCCCTCTAGTATTAGTCATGATACCCTTAAGGAAACCATCTTATGAGGAGGGTAAAATATTCGTAGGCCAAAACTAGGAACCTACATGCTAAGGATACCTTTCACAAATCCCATTAATCTGCAAACCCGCAAGAGTTATCCCTTCATCCACTACTATCTTTAGCCCGTAGGGCTTCCATCTATATCATTATCCTTATTCTGTAGGGACTACTTGTCGTCTTTCATTGGCCATAATCCTCAAGGAGTTTCTGCCTGTCTCAATCTCTGAGTCAGTGTAGGATATCATCATTATTAAACTTGTATAGAGTACCCCTACGTCTACGTCACATCGCATATCCATGAAACTTTTTTGCATACCTAAAAGCAAAAAATGTTTTTGCATACCCAAGCATCTTCATACATTTTCATTTTCATCCATTTACACAAAGTTCATATCATTTACACTTCCACCATTATCCAACTGTGATCCAACTAGCAAGATTCTCGATACTCACAAGTGAACTCAAAGCATGTCTCAAGAAGCCATGGAGGAACTCAAAAGAGGCCAAGAATCGTTAAAGGAGGAGGTTCACCAGTTGAAGACTCAAATGAACTTGATCATGCAATTATTATTAAGGACTGGAGGTAACCCTTTGTCATCCCAGCCGCAGGCCTATTCAGCACCGCAGATGCCGCCACCATGGGAAGTTCACCTACCTCAACAGTAACTACAACAACCCTATCAACAGAAGATATATGCCCAAAAAGGAAAAGACAAAAGCTATCACCTAAGAGATTTGATCCACTTCCCATACCGCACAGTCAGCTGCTACAACATTTACTCAAGGCATCTTTGCTAAAGCAGAAGTCACTGAATCCTTTGAGTGGGGCACTCCCGCCTAAGTATGATGCAAATGCCAAATGTGAGTATCATGCCAACTCTCTAGGACATACCCTAGAAAAATGTCGGGCTTTCAGACACAAGGTCCAAGATTTGATCGACAATAAGCAATTGACTTTTGAAGAAGGGGTCTCATTGGTGAATGGTCGCCCTTGCCTTGACAAATCCAAAGACTAAGAAGAATCCCCTAAAGTCAGTGGATCAAGAAGAGGCCTTATCTCTATATCATTAGGCTTTTATCATTTCAAATTATGATTTATTTCTTGCTAAGTGTTATTTATTATAAACTTTGTACTTTTTGGTCAAGTAATTCTAATAAAATAAAAGTGCATGTTTTTGAAATCGATTCATTCCACAAATAATCAATGACTTTCTATTCTTCTTTTATATCTTCCATTGCACAACATTAACAAACTTCTAAGGAGAATGATGAAAATACAAAATAATCAAATTGTTGCTGACGTATGTGTTGTACCCCAAAATTTGCCCTCCCATATTTCTCAAAACATTTCAAGAAAAATTCACAAGTTCAACCCGGCGCGTCATATTCAGGTGTTCTTTCGCCAAGATATCTCTGATAACGTATTCTCAAATTCAGGTTCGGCTCAAGAGTCAATTCTTTAAAGAAGGTATCTGAATGTGTGAGTTTTCTCGAAGAAATATGGTGAAAAAGTGTGCTGAAAGTGCAGTTTTTACGCGCTAAAAAATTCATAACTTGAAGATCGTGACTCGTTTTGAACCCGCTCCGGTGGCTAAAATTCCGTCTTGACATTATCTACGTTTTCATCTCTCATGGCTGGAAGCCAATTTCAATCAGAAGGTCTTAAAAAATGTGGATTTATCAAGTATTTTCATACAGAAAATTTGTGACAGAAGTTTATTTGCGTCATGTTCAGAAAATCATAACTTGATCGATTTTCATCGTATCGAGCTGGTTCCGGCGCCAAAATTTCACAAATTGAGTTGGCTACATTTTCATAGAAGGTATTAAGTTCAAAAGGTATTCAAAAGGCCATCGTATTAGGTTTTTATTAGCATTAATTCAATTTATTTTATTTCTTTAAAAAAAACTCAAAAATCCAAAAATATTTTCATTATTTAATTTAATTTAATTGTTCATTTAATTTAATTCCATTTAATTCAAAAATAACCAAAAAAATCACTTTCTTTCAAAAAAGGGTCAAAACCCAAAAAACTCGCATCCGATTTAATTTCCCGCACGCGATCCATTTTATCATATTATTGTATCTGTTTCCCGGAATGTAATAGCTTTTAATTAGGACTTTAATTATTTATCGCTTTATTTTACTTTCCGCATTTTAATTTCAAGGGTTGTTTTTGGCGATGTAAATACCCGACGCCTTGTAATAGTTTAGATTTAATTTCTGCAATTTAAATTCTGCAACTATTAACCGTTAGATGTTTGATAAATAGGGAATGCATGACAAGATCAAATGTATGAACTTAAAATCAACATAGCTCATCCATGACATGTACAAAGATAAAATTAACTGAAAAATAATACACTTGCACATGCCACTCTTAGGGTACACCTCACTTGGTTGCCTCGAACGTGGTCATTGAGTATAGGAAGTTTTAGAGGTCGCCCTCCTGTCTAAAGATCAAAGTTGCCTCGAAACGGTTACATTCGGAAAAATGATCTAAGACATTAGGGTTACCGCTAAGACGTCCTAACGTTGCTTTAGTGACCACATGTCCCTTAATCGAATTGACCCGAAAACTCCAACGACGGTGCTACCTACTTCTCAATAGTGGGATAACACTGTCTAAAGGATATTTACACAGCTTAATTCCTTTTGAGTAGGTAGAGGTTCTTAGGTACTTGCTCTTTCAAACAAAACAAATTTTTCGCACTTACACTTTTCAAAAAAAACACTTCATACACTCTTGAGGACAGAAACAAGAGTTAAATCGAAGTTTTCAAACAAAACTCTTTTCAAAACCCACAAACACAAGAAAAGCAAAACTTTTTGAAAACATAGTGAGCAAGTACCTAAGAGCCCGTGGATAACCACGGATAGAAAGGGTGCTAACACCTTCCCTTTCTATAATCTGCCTCCTGAACCCGAGAAACATCTTGAAAAGCAATTTTGCTGTGCTTTTGTCCTTTCCTTGTTGGATAAAATAAAAGACGGTGGCGACTCTTGCTTACCGCGACATTTTGCGAAATGAAAACGCAAACCAGCATTCCAAAAACAGTCAGTTCTATTTCCACCGATCACAGAACTGGCGACTCTGCTGGGGATTATTATATAAGTGAGGTGTACCTTAGGATTAGATCATTCTATGTTTTCAATTGCATGCTTTGTATGATTTGTATTTGTGGGCTTGTATTGGAGTTTCATAGATCCTAACCCGGATCTGGGGAATACCCTTTAGGTAAGTAGCAATAAACTGTGAGGGACCTGTCTGGCGTAGACCGACACGGGTGAAGCAGTAGCTACGTTGGTGTGACACCTTGGTCTGTACCGATATCCCTTGTGTTAGAACGAGGAGAATATGGGTCTTCTGAGGAGTCATTAAGCACCAACTGACCTTAGAACCTTAAATTGACCAGCTTGGCCATAGAACAGTAGCAGTATGCTACACTCATTGAGGCTAAACTCTCACGATGGTTCCGGCCGCAAGAAAAGGTTGCTAAGCCGGAGTTATGACCGATTGAGGGTAGTCAGTGATATTGAGATCCTCTAGAACCCGATTACCATTTTTAGGACAGGTCTTAATCAACTGAAACTGAAAGAGGGTAGTACCTAAACTTCACGCTGGCCTGAACTCTAAGGGTTGTCTTGTGTGACTCGTGTGCCTTTACCATGTTTGCCTTTTGTGAATACTTGTGGTGTACCTTTATCATAACATCATAACATCATAACATCATAACATTGCATACATCTTGCATAAGGACTAATCCATTTCAAGGATCTCAAGGGTTTGTGATGCAGGTCATGATGAACCAAATGTCTAGCAAGGGGCAAAGGGGATTTATTTTCCTCTAGCCAAGGTTGTTTGGAGATCAAAACACGATAACTCGAGTCAGGGGCTATGACCCACTCGATATGGTGAGCCTGACTCTTGAAGAAGGACTCTTAATAACAGGAAGCTCCTTCAATCAAGCTGCAAAATTCAAATTCTAACAGTTTCTTGTTTACCCCGCGAGATCCTTGAAAACATTGCATACATATATCATACATATCATTGCATCATAGGTCACCCTTTACAGGTCTCTCACGTTCTCGCTGTTTATTTCAGCAATGGCTTTCCAACAAGTCAACCAGGATCTTCATACTCAAGAGACTCAGTTCAGGGAAATCTTCCTAAGCCTATCCAAGGGGCAGGAAGAGTTGAGAACACTCCTCATGGGGAATTTGGTCAAGAAAAGTCCTGAAGACAATAAGGACGAACGGCTGAAACATCTGCAAGCTGAGGCAGATGCAATGAGAACCCAGATGCTGGGGCAGATGGCTCTTATCCAAGGCTTAGCTCGGGAGCAAGAAGAGTTGAGAACCATGATCAACCAGCTTCATCAAGACAGATACAACAGTAGGAAGCAAATAGTCAAGGCTGAGAAGCAAGTCATTAATCAACTTCCGAGAAGTCAAAGGTTTGGTTTGATGAAGAATAGACCTCTCTAGGGTGCCACTACCTCACAGGTCCAACAACAACCTGACCATAAGCAACGGGCTACTCGGAGGCCGTTCACCAAGCTCAACATGCCGATGTCTCAAGCTTTGCAACACCTGTTGAATTTGAATCTGGTAACGTTGGTAGGACCTCACCCAAATCCTAAGACTTCTTCACCCAACTACAATCCTGATGCCAGGTGTGCATACCATTCTAACAGCCCGGGGCATGACACTGACGACTGTTGGAAGTTGAGGTACAAAATCCAAAACCTGATTGATGAAGGAGCATTGGAGTTTGCACAAGATGGTCAGGCTGAGTTCTTCTACTATCCCTCCAAGGCTCACCATTTGAAGTGACAAGTCCTGAGACGAGAAGACTTTTTGTTCATTGGAATTTTCAATTTGTAATTTTCTTTTGATTGTTCAAACATTTATTCATGTCAAACTTTATTACTTTATCAATGCATCGCATATGTCTGTTTTGAATCAATCCATTCGTATTCACTATATTCAAATTGCTTTCATTTTTTTGGTGATGTTCAACTCTCGATTAAAAATTCTAAGCCTTTTGAGGGAGGATGGCGAAAACGATACCACGATCTTTACAGTATGCTTTTGAACAGACCCAGCTGATGAGGTACAGGCATTGTTTCAAATCATAAACAGTGGGGTTATAAGGAAGATAACCCCTAGTCAACCCCTTTGAGCCAAAGAAGTCGGAGTTTTTCTTTTCAAAAATTAAAACCCTTAATCATAACCTGGGGCAGGGTAGTTCTCTCAGTTGATCCAGGTGCACAATGAATCGCATCAAAGGAGTCCTTCCAAAACAAAAGACGGTGATGGTTACCTATAATTGTCAAGACAGGCAGTCGTTATCTTTCAAAAACAAAAGCCCAATAAGTCAAAACCTATGAAGGAGACTTACGAAAAACTGGGGCATCCCGCTGACTGTGATCACAAAAACGAACAGTTCAGGCGAAAGACAGGGATAATAAAATAAAAAAGAAAGAGGTCCTGCAAACCCTCAACAAAAAAGGAATGACTGCCTGGTCAAAATAGAACTTTCAGTATCCGAACCATCACCGGAATATCAGAGCAAAGACTCAAACAAAATCTAACGCACGATTAGCTGAGTTTAGGATCGAAGAATATCACGAAGAGCGGGTGGGTGCAAATAAATTTTGAGCCTTTATCCTTTGTTTCTTAAACCGTGAACCAGGCCACGTTATAACCCTTAAAAGTCCTAGCTGAAGCATGGGTTAGTTCGAAAGCATACTGTTACAAAAGGTATCCTGACTCCTGTAGGGCTTACTGTAAAATCCTGAGTTGACATCACATTTTACAAAAAATCACTTGTTTTATTGAAAACTGCATTTTCAAAGAACTTCAAAACAGACATAAGCTTTGCATTCTTAAAATAATATTGTTTGCATATGACTATTTGTTCAACAGCAGAGAAATTCGCACGACGAATATCTAGTGAACAAAAAACCTTCTCAACAAAAAGAGTCACCTCAAGTGAAAAAAAAAACACTTCCAACCAAGGGGCAGACATGATCATTGTCCATCATCTGGGGCAGTCAAGTCAATATTCAAAGAATCTCTTAAAATGCCAAATAGCCAGGGGCAAATCTCCATCTGAGTCACTTGGGGCATTGGACATGAATTCCAGCGACAAATCTTGCACGATCAAACATCTTCTGGTAGTATGGCAACACAACACTACTGACAATGACAACTCCCTGCGCTCTGAGAACATGGACATAGTCAAAAAAATACTACGCATAATCAAAGACCCGCAAGGTCGACTGGCCTAGGCAAAAATAAGGGCTTCCCGGCGAACCAAAAGGGTTCGGGAAAAAATAAGGGACGAAAATGAAAAATCTGTACACCCGGCAAGTCGAAAACCTGAAAAGGCGGCTTGGGCAAAAAGGGGTATCCCGATGGACTGAAAACCCGAAAGGGCGGTCCAGGCAAAAGTTATGGATCAAAAGCGTACGACTATGTCCCATCATCTCGTCACTTTCCTACTAGAAGAAGATTTGTCAATCGGCAGTTATCAAGCACCTCCACAGGTACCTTCTCCCACAGAAGCTGGGGAAATAAGAATTGTCCGAACTGTACAAGTTGCTCTATCCACCAGGTACAAGGTAGGTTCAGCTGAAGAATATGACCAAGATACCTTCACTCCCCGAGAGTAAGATAGTAATGGTAGCTCTCCCCACTGAGCCTTGTCACAACGAACAAATCAGCAATACTCTCCCCAAAAAGAGTTAGTCTACCATCAAGTTGGGTATCCCCAGTAGATCTTAATATTCCCCATCGGAGTATACAGATATTCTTCAGCAAGCATCCCCGGCAGTCTTAATATTTCTCAAATGAAATATAAGAATGTTCCCTGGCAGAATACAAGATACCCCCAGTGGAGCCATTTCCCAGTGCAGTCCAAAAAGCTTCCCCGACAGAGTTGAATCATCTTACCCAGTAGATTCTGGAAGCTCGTCCCCTGCAGAATACAATTGCATCTCCTCAGCCAAATTCAGAGGTTACCCCCCACCAGAGTCTAACTGGGTTATTCTCAGCAAGTTGCAACTGAAAGATCATCCCCAGCGAAGTTCTTTCTATCCCCAGCAAAGTTCTTTCTATCCCCAACAGAGCTTATCAACGGAATCCCCAGCGGAGTTATCATTAAAACTCTCAGCAGAACATCTCTTCCCCACAGAGTAATTCCCCGCAGAGTAATCTCTTCACCAAGTTTATTCCCCAACGGAGTTCTCCTCTCCTGCAGGTTTATTCTCGCAATCATATTCGTTCATCATCCCCAGCGGAAACGAAGAATTCAACTCTATTCTCCAGCAACTATACGGGATTTATTTTCCCTAGTTAAAACATCACATTTTCATACATCATGATACATGCATATACGCATCATACGAGTAAAATCTCATTTATGTTGAGAACATCATTGCTTGATCCATCTCATGCATTGCATGTGACTGACCTTTACCTTTCAGGAAAGATGCAGTTAAGTTCTCAGCTTAGTCGAAGATCTGACCAGTTCTTAAATCTCAATCGGATTATCCTCGGTTGAAGTTCAGATAAGGTTCTCAATCTCGACAGTTTCTCTACATCATAGGATGGACAAGTACTATAACCTCAACGGTATACTCCATTGAGCACGAGTCAGTTCCTAGATCTTGATGTTCTCCTCCGTCATAGTACGGACCAGTTCTATAACCTCAGCGGTTTACTCCATTGAGCAAGAGATAGTTCAGATGTGACCCAAGCATGGCGACATTCCGATACTTATTCCAGATTTCCTTCTAGAGATAGTTCAGATGTGACCCAGATTTGGCGATATTCCGATACTTATTCCAGATTTCCTTTCGGAGACAGCTTAGAGATGCTCCAGACACGAATGCTATTCTATTGCTTATTCCAGATTTCCTTGTAGAGATAGTTCAGATGTGACCCAAATTTGGCGATATTCCGATACTTATTCCAGATTTCCTTTCGGAGACAGCTTAGAGATGCTCCAGACACGGATGCTATTCTATTGCTTATTCCAGATTCCTTCTAGAGATGGTTCATATGTGACCCAGATATGGCGACATTCTGATACTTATTCCAGATTTCCTTCTAGAGATAGTTCAGATGTGACCCAGGCATGGCGACATTCCGATACTTATTCCACATTTCCTTTCAGAGACAGCTTAGAGATGCTCCAGACACGGATGCTATTCTATTGCTTATTCAGATTTCCTTTCAGAGACAGCTTAGAGATGCTCCAGACCCGGATGATATTCTATTGCTTATTCAGATTTCCTTTCAGAGACAGCTTAGAGATGCTCCAGACTCGGATGTTACTCTATTGCTTATTCAGATTCAAACTTCTAAAGACAACTTAGAGATGCTCCAGACACAGATGCTATTCTATTGCTTATTCCAGATTCCTTCCAGAGATAGTTCAGATGCGACCCAGACATGGCGACAGTATGATACTTATTCCAGATTCATTCAGGAGACAGTCTAGATACGATCCAGATTCGGATGTCATTCTGTCACTCATTCAGATACAGTATGGATACACCCCAGACACGACGGTCATTCTACTACCCATTCAGACTTCAGCAATTAGATACAGACTAGATGCGCTCTAGAAGCCATTCTATTTCTCATTCAGATTCAACTATCAACTTCAAGTTCAGATACACTCCAGACACGGAAGTCATTCTGTCACTTGTCCAGATCCCAGTTACAGCACAGATACACTCCAGACATGGAAGTCATTCTGCTACTCATACAGATCTCAATTTCAAATACATTTCAGATACGATCCAGATTCGGATGTCATTCTGTCACTCTTCCAAATAAAGTCCAGATATGATCCAGATTCGGATGTCATTCTGTCACTCCTGCAAATACGTTTCAGATATGCTCCAAGTGCGGACACAATTCTGACAATCATCCAGTTCCAGCTTATAGACAAGTTCAGTTAAATCGATTCCTAAAGATTTTTCTATGGCCAAACCCGTCAATAGAGACAACTCGTCAATGGAGACAACCCGTCAACAGAGACAACCCGTCAATGAAGACAACCTGTCAACGAAGACAAAACTACCTACCAACAATCTCCAGATGGCATCTATAAGCCTATCCTTCTACCAACAATCTCCAAATGGCATCTGTAAGCCCATTCCCGACATCATATTGCTGATACTACACCATGCGAGTGCAAATTTCTGAGCACTTTAGTGTTCAATCATCTTCCACCTTTGGATCACGAAAGGCACGCAAGCCAATCTACATCCTCAGGTTTAAGAAGATTGAACAGGGGCAACTGTTGTACCCCAAAATTTGCTCTCTCATATTTCTCAAAACATTTCAAGAAAAATTCACAAGTCCAACCCGGCGTGTCATATTCAGGTGTTCTTTCACCAAGATATCTCTGATAACGTATTCTCAAATTCAGGTTCGCCTCAAGAGTCAATTCTTTAAAAAAGGTATCCGAATGTGTGAGTTTTCTCGAAGAAATATGGTGAAAAAGTGTGCTGAAAGTGCAGTTTTTACGCGCTAAAAAATTCATAACTTGAAGATCGTGGCTCGTTTTGAACCCGTTCCGGTGGCCAAAATTCTGACTTGACATTATCTACGTTTTCATCTCTCACGGCTGGAAGCCAATTTCGATCAGAAGGTCTTCAAAAATGTGGATTTATCAAGTATTTTCATACAGAAAATTTGTGACAGAAGTTTATTTGCGTCATGTTCAGAAAATCATAACTTGGTCGATTTTCATCGTATCGAGCTGGTTCCGGTGCCAAAATTTCACAAATTGATTTGGCTACATTTTCAAAGAAGGTATTGAGTTCAAACGGTATTCAAAAGGCCTTCGTTTTTTGCTCAGAGTGCGTGACACGCTGAAAATCCTGAATGCTGAACATTATTTCATCTGGGTCGAAACTTCGAAAATTCATAACTCGGTCAATTTTTATCGGATTGGGCTCATATTTTTACACAAGGTCACTGACTCATAGATCTACAACTTTTCTTCAAAAGTCGAGACCGGATTATGCTCCGATCAATACCAGTTTTTTATTGAAGAACGTGTCAGAGTCGACACTGGAGCCCAAAATAAGTTTGTCTGAGCTGAAACTTCAGAAATTCATAACTAATTCACCGTTTATCCGATTGAGCCTATTTTCGGACAGGAGTTAGCTCTCGATATCGGCTACATTTTGTTTTCACATTTCAACTTCAAAAATTGCACTTAAGTCCCTGCGATTTAGCCTGGAAAGTGACGAACTCAAGTGAACATTGGAGGCCCAATTGCATATTCAAAGCCCATTTTCTTTATCCTAATTTCCATTATATAATCACATTCTTTTCACACAAACAAGGAGGAGAAAAAAAACCTTGCCACAACACTGTCAGAATATCAAATTCTTTCAAGAACCCTAAAACCTTGAAATCCTTATTACAAATCCCTCTATCACTACAAACAAGCCATCTCAGTTACAAACCAACATCTCACTACTTATTCAGTAAGGGTAAGGCGGGCTTGATCTCCATGATCAAAAGAGCATAAAAGCATTCATGTCACTACTTTTCCAATAAGGGTAAGGTTGATTTGATCTCCATGATCAAAAGGGTATAATCATTCATACATGCCATATTGACCTAAACATTAAATTTGTTCATATATTGGCTTTATTTGTATTTTATGATATATAGTAATTTATTTAATGTGTTCATGAGATTCAACACTGCAGATTTAGACAGGATCCCATGCAGGTTCATTAAGGAACGTTGAGGCCAAAACACAAATGGTCAAAAGCCAAAAGCCAAATGGCCAAAACATAACAGCTTACACATGACACCAATACATGGCGAGACAGACATCCTGAGAAGGTTAAGGAACGTTGAGGTCAGAACACAAATGGCCAAAAGCCAGAACACAAATGGCCAAAAGCCAGAACACAAATGACCAAAAGCCAAAACACAAATGGCCAAAACAAAACAGTTTACACATGACGCCAATAGTTGTTTCACCCCTCCAATCAGGCCCGTATACTCTAAACTCTCTCTCTATTTTTATTATTTTCCTTTAATTAATTAATCGTTATTCTTTTTATTAATCACTAACCAATTAACATTTTTTCCTAATAAAATCAAAAACACAAAAAAATATTTTATTTATTAAAATTAACTTCATCACTTTTATTTTTGTAAATAAATTAATTTAATCAATTTAGCTTTAATTAGATTTAACTTTTAATATTTTTTGCAATATTTAAAATCAATTTAGAATATTAGGTTTTTATTAGCATTAATTCAATTTATTTTATTTCTTTAAAAAAAACTCAAAAATCCAAAAATATTTTCATTATTTAATTTAATTTAATTGTTCATTTAATTTAATTCCATTTAATTCAAAAATAACCAAAAAAATCACTTTCTTTCAAAAAAGGGTCAAAACCCAAAAAACTCGCATCCGATTTAATTTCCCGCATGCGATCCATTTTATCATATTATTGTATCTGTTTCTCGGAATGTAATAGCTTTTAATTAGGACTTTAATTATTTATCGCTTTATTTTACTTTCTGCATTTTAATTTCAAGGGTTGTTTTTGGCGATGTAAATACCCGACGCCTTGTAATAGTTTAGATTTAATTTCTGCAATTTAAATTCTGCAACTATTAACCGTTAGATGTTTGATAAATAGGGAATGCATGACAAGATCAAATGTATGAACTTAAAATCAACATAGCTCACCCATGACATGTACAAAGATAAAATTAACTGAAAAATAATACACTCGCACATGCCACTCTTAGGGTACACCTCACTTGGTTGCCTCGAACGTGGTCATTGAGTATAAGAAGTTTTAGAGGTTGCCCTCCTGTCTAAAGATCAAAGTTGCCTCGAAACGGTTGCCTTCGGAAAAATGATCTAAGACATTAGGGTTACCGCTAAGGCGTCCTAACGTTGCTTTAGTGACCACATGTCCCTTAATCGAATTGACCCGAAAACTCCAACGACGGTGCTACCTACTTCTCAATAGTGGGATAGCACTGTCTAAAGGATATTTACACAGCTTAATTCCTTTTGAGTAGGTAGAGGTTCTTAGGTACTTGCTCTTTCAAACAAAACAAATTTTTCGCACTTACACTTTTCAAACAAAGTTTTCAAAAAAAACACTTCATACACTCTTGAGGACAGAAACAAGAGTTAAATCGAAGTTTTCAAACAAAACTCTTTTCAAAACCCACAAACACAAGAAAAGCAAAACTTTTTGAAAACATAGTGAGCAAGTACCTAAGAGCCCGTGGATAACCACAGATAGAAAGGGTGCTAACACCTTCCCTTTCTATAATCTACTTCCCGAACCCGAGAAACATCTCGAAAAGGAATTTTGCTGTGCTTTTGTCCTTTCCTTGTTGGATAAAATAAAAGACGGTGGCGACTCTTGCTTACCGCGACATTTTGCGAAACGCAAACGCGAACTAGCATTCCAAAAACAGTCAGTTCTATTTCCACCGATCACAGTATGCTTTTTAATAGTAAGACTTAGTTGACGGTGTAAGGCATTGTTTCACTTCCTAAACAGTGGAGAAATAAGGAGTTAATCCATAGTTAACCCCATCGAGTCAGAAGTCAGAGTTCTTTCTATTTTCTAAAAAACCGTTAATCTTAACCAGGGGCAGGGTAGACTTCAATTAATTCGACAATGCATTCAAATCCCAGAAGAATCGAAACGGTCTAAGCAAAGGTTTAAGCGTATCTCTTCCTCGATACATCATTGAGAGAAAAATCTAAGCTAAGATTCGAGCACATCATCTTCCCTGCATTCATCATCCAAGATTGAGGAATCAACGAAGACAAAGTCCATAACATCTTTTTCCCCAGTACATCAATCAAGATCGAGGAAAATAATAAATACGAAGCTTACAACACTCAGTGTCGCAGTCATAAATTTTCAAAATCAAAAGCGAAAAAAAGAAATTAAAAAAAAAGATCCCGCTAAGTCAAATAAAAAAATAAAAAACTTGACTTAGGCAAAAGTTAGGGTATCCTGATGGACCGGAAAATTCAAGAAAATTGGTCCATGAAAAATAAGGGATTAAATACAAATAAACTGGAGAACAATCTTGTGACTGACGACTCAAGAATCATCAAGGCTTCTTGTGATCGGTGGATCTGGAACTGACTGTTTAACGCTGGTTCGCGAAATGTCGCGGAAGCAAGAGTCGCCACCGTCTTTTATTTTCTCCAAATGGAAAGGACAAAAGCACAGAAAAATTCCTTATAAAGAGATTGCTCTCGGTTCGGGAGGTAGGTTATAGAAAGGGAAGGTATTAGCACCCTTTCTATCCATGGTTATCCATGGGCTCTTAGGTACTTGCTCAATGTGTTTTCAAAATTGTTTGCTTACTTTTCAATTGTGGGTTTAAAAAAGTTTCTTTGAAAAATTTCAGTTCGACTCGTACGTCAGAGTGTTTGAAAGATTCGCTTTGAAAGCTTTTGAAAATGTGTTGGTGTGAAAAGAGTTTTTGTTTTGTTTGAAATTAGAGCAAGTATCCTTGAGAACCTACCTACCCTAAGGAATTCGTCTGTGTAAATGTCCTTTAAAGTAGTGCCATCCCACCATTGAGAGGTAGGTAGCACCACTGTTGGAGGTGTTCGGGTCAATTCGAGTTTTAGGGACATGGTGATCACCGGAGCAATAGGAAGACACCTTAGAAGCTACCCTCATGCCAGGTTCCCGGATCATGAGGACTTACTAAGACGTCTTCTACTCGACGACCACCTTTCGAAAGGCAACAGTGAGGCGTACCCTAGGGGTGATGTGTGCGAATTGTGTGTCATGTTTCAATTATTTGTCTTGTCATGTTTGTTGTGTTCTACGCTTGATTTTATTTTTAGGGCCATACATTCTTTCATGCTTTTTGTTAACAGTTATATATTTGCGAGAAAATAAATCTAAACTATTACAAATGGCGCGGGTCCACATCGCCAAAATAAACCGAACCCGATTTGACTGAAAGTAAAGAAGCAATAAAATAAAAGTGCGAGAAATAAAGTTACAAGGCTTCGGGGCAATTACATAATTAGAATAGATGACATAAAATAAATGTGCAAATTAAATACATTATGAACATGGGCGTTGGACCCTTTTGCAATAAATTAAAATTAATGAAGAATTAGAATTAAAATTAAATGTTTTGGTATTTTTGTGTTTTTTAAGATTTAAAAGAAAAAGAATTAATTAAATCAACAAAATTGGATGTAAACCCTAATTCTAATGTTTTTTAAGTTATTAAGAAAAAGATTGAATTTTTAACCTAATTTAAATCTAAGTTATTTATATACATTTAATCATAAAAATAAAATAAATAAATAATAATATTATGATCAAAAAGAAAAATTTAAGAGGAATGAACATTGTTAATTAACCTAATTCTATGTTTTTTGGATTTTTATTAAAAGGAATTAAAGTTAAAAAACCTAATTAAAACTAAATATTTACATGTTATTATTTATACAAAAAAAAAATATTTAAAATAAAATAATTATTAAATTTTTTGACTTTTCTGATTTTAGGCTGTTTTCCATACTTTGTAAAAAAAAATGATTATTGAATTAAAGCAACAAAATAAATGAAATAAATAAAAAAGGATATAAGAAAAATAAGTAAAAGTAGCAAACCAGGGTGGGGTAACCCCAGATTAGGAGGTGCAGGCCCTAGAATTCTGGCCCATTAAGCTGGAAATTTGTTGGACTTTTTGAATCATGTGTGACACGTTTGACTAAGGCATAGCATGTTCTTCAATCCTAGCCTTTGATGTGGATACTCTGGGACGCGTGTAGGCTTGATCATTGAGGATGCATGGTATGCCTACATCACTGAAGCGCATAGGAATTGTTATACAAAAATAATATAGAATTTGTTCAGACCTGGGACTTGAACCCAGGTCTTGGAGGTTGTACGCATCACGTGTTGCCAACTGAGCTATTGAACTTCATTTAATATATTATATCACATAAATAATAAAAAACAAAGCCAAGGCAATTGTGGTCCAGCGCGCGAAGTTTTTAAACCAACGAATCAGCAATTGCCACGATATCTTCGTCTTCACGTCCCCTGTAAACAAAAGTGTATGGCCACGGTTTTCATGACGTTGCAGAAAATGGGCTATGGAAAAATAGCGAATAGCAATATAAGCTACATAAATTGTTCGCGAATGGTGGTTTATGTCCGTCTCAATGCACTGAATTCAATGGCCATGGTCTGAAGCTTTGATTTTTCTTCTTTGCAAAAGCCCTAATTTTAAAAACCTGTAACCCTAATATTAAAAAATGGTAGAATCGCATATGGTTAATAAAAACGCAATTAAAGGTAATGATTAGCTTGGAAACTTGACAAGGAACATGAATTCATCAATCAAAATGCAAAAAGATGTATGATTTGAGATATGCGATTTCAAAAATTTCTCTGTACAGGGGAGGTCCTTGCTGCCAGTTCTTTGCGTTTGGACGGATGTTTTGAGTTGGAATCGCTTCAGGGAGCCTTGAGGAAGCCTTTTTAAAAAGAATTAGGGGTTAAAACTCCTTAAAACCTTGATTTCAGATTTGTGTTTTTATGGAAAATTTTCAATGTTGCAATAAGCTTTTGAGCGCAGCATATGGTGTCCAAGGCTTAGGGTTTGACTCAGTGCTTATGATGGAAGAGAATTGGCTTGCTAGCTGACCTAGATTCATGCTCATGAGAGAACTAGTCCTAGGGTTTTTTCATTAACAAATTTTTCCTTCTTTTAAGCCAAGACCAAGACTTAGTGTGCAATTTAACCCTAGCCTGAGTTTTTGAGTTGGCCCATGATATATGGAAGTTGTCCAAATTCAAATGACACTATTCCATTGGTTTTTGAATTTTATTTGAATTTTCAAAGATTTAAAATGAATTAAATTATCAAAAATTAAATAAAATAGAAAAATCAATATTTGGTCTTGAAATTAATCATGGGACACGTGTGTGGCATGACAAGGATGAATCAAGTGGAAGAAAGTGGGCCCTTTTGTCAAAAATTGGAGTTTCAAGGATAGTTGACTTTTGCCATTTCACAAAATTTTCCCAACTTCTACAAGGCATAACTTGCTCAATTTTTAAGCTTTTCACATGTTCTTAGACATTTTGGAAAGGTCTTTGAGTCCTCTAACCAATGCCTTTGGTCCCATGTCATTTTGATTTTCCAATCTCAAGTTATGGCCTTTGACTTAAAGTCCCTTTTTGTTGACTTTTGAAAATGACCTATAATGTTGAAATTGATAACTTTTTGTGAGAGCATTTCTTGGACTTGAAGTATGAAGATGAGTTGTAGGAAATGTCTTTCTCTTCAAAATGAGCTTTGGATGGAATTTTTCTGATAATCCATGTGAAAGTTATGCCCTGGTCAATTTCAGTTGACTTTTTCAGCTGTCCAAATATAGCAACTTTTGCATCTTTGATGATTTCTGAGCCAAATTTTGAGAATCATGATCAAGCATTGATCAAATGATGTTTGTGGCTTCAAAATGATATGTTGACCAAAAATTTGAACTTTTGACTACCAAATGACCATTTTGCCCCTACAGTTGACTGTAGTGCAATTTAGGGTTTTGACTGTGCAATTTTGAGCTGAATGCCTTGAAACTTGATATGAGGATGCTTGACCATGTTTGTAAGCATGTGAGACTTGATTGGGCCTTTGAACACTTCCTTTTCTTGATCAAACTCAAAACCCTAATTTTGACTGTATGGGAGACTATTGCACTGCACAACCCTTGGGGAATTTTGTAGCTTGGCTTGGCAATTTCTTGAGGAATATGGGAGGGCAAATTTTGGGGTATAACAGTTGCCCCTGTTCAATCTTCTTAGACCTGAGGATGCAGATTGGCTGACGTGCCTTTCGTAATCCGAGGGTAAAAGATGATTGGACACTAGAGTGCCCGGAAATTTGCGCTCACATGTTAGCAATGAGGGTGGAATGGGCTTATAGATGCCATTTGGAGATTGCTGGATAGGATGATGGGCTTATAGATGCCATCTGGATGTTGATCGCGTAGGAGATTCCTTAGCGAGAACCTGCATACCTGCAAAAGAGAAAATGAGTACCTGACACGTTGCAGGAGCTGATTTTAGATGCTTGGTATAGATATGTCCTGACAAGTTACAGGAGCTGAGTCTGGAGCTTCAAACGCTGATGAATGAACCAGGGATGGTTACTGCCTTAGCATGGATGGTAATAGAACCTTGAGCGATTTTAACTTCAACAACGCTCGTTGAGAAAAATCTCGGGTGTCTTCTACTGGGATAAGAATCAGGGAGATCTTAGGGTCGATCTGACTGAACCAGAGAGGCCTTTGACTGGGTAAGAATCAGGAAAATCTTAGGGTCGATTTAACTGAACCGGTCTAGGTCTTGAAATGTCTTCAACTGGATAAGCATCAGGGAGATCTTAGGGTCGATCTGACTGAACCAGAGAGGCCTTTGACTGGGTAAGAATCAGGAAAATCTTAGGGTCGATTTAACTGAACCGGTCTAGGTCTTGAAATGTCTTCAACTGGATAAGCATCAGGGAGATCTTAGGGTCGATCTGACTGAACCAGAGAAGGCCTTTGACTGGATAAGCATCAGGGAGATCTTAGGACGATTTAACTGAACCGGTCTAGGTCTTGAAATGTCTTCAACTGGATAAGCATCAGGGAGATCTTAGGGTCGATCTGACTGAACCAGAGAAGGCCTTTGACTGGATAAGCATCAGGAAAATCTTGGGACGATTTAACTGAACCGGTCTAGGTCTTGAAATGTCTTCAACTGGATAAGCATCAGGGAGATCTTAGGGTCGATCTGACTGAACCAGAGAAGGCCTTTGACTGGATAAGCATCAGGAAAATCTTGGGACGATTTAACTGAACCGGTCTAGGTCTTGAAATGTCTTCAACTGGATAAGCATCAGGGAGATCTTAGGGTCGATCTGACTGAACCAGAGAAGGCCTTTGACTGGATAAGCATCAGGAAAATCTTGGGACGACTTAACTGAACCGGTCTAGGTCTTGAAATGTAGCTTGAGAACTTAACTGGATCTTTCCTGAAAGATAAAAGTCAGTCATATGTAATGCATGATATGGATCAAGCAATGATGTTCTCAACATAAATGAGATTTGTATGATGCAGTGCGTTATGCATGCTATAATGATGTATGTGATGTTTTATGTATGTTTTTGTCTAGGAGAGTAAATCCTTGACGAGTGCCGGGAAGTCGTATCCTGGGCTGATGTCGAAGAATAGATTTGCCTCCGCTGGGGATGATAACTGCAAGGATACCGGTAGGAGAAGATGACTCCGTTGCGGAATAAACTTGGCGAATGGAAGATTCTGCGGGGAGAAAAGATACTCTAGCGATCATGCTGGGAAGCAATACTCTGTGGGAAGAGAGATGCCTTGCTGAGTGTTGATAACTTGCTGAGGATACCGTTGTTATATTGGAAGTATTGAGGGACTTCGCTGGGGATAGGAAAGAACCATATTGACGACGACCTTTCCGTGGCCTTTTGGCTGAGGATAACCCAGTTATATCCTGTTGAGGAAATAACTCTTTAAATCAAGCCAGACGACGCGTTCGTGTTCTGTGAAGAATAAGCTTCCAGAATTTACTGGGGATAAGCTTACTGCTTGGGGTGATGAATTCCATCTTTCCTGGGGAACTTGGATGGGACTCTTCTGGGGAAGTTTTGATATGCTGGGGAAGTGATTCCTTTGAATGTTGATGTATGCTGTCGGGGAACAATCTTTAGACCAAGACTGCCGGGGATGCTTGTTAAGAATATATGCTGCTGGGGAATATTGGGATCTACTGGAGGATACCCAATTTCCTTGAGACTTGTTAACTTTGTTTGGGGAAGAATGCACTGACTTGCTGTCTCACTCTCTGGGGAATTTAAGATGCCTGGTTAGGTTCTTTAGCTGAACCTACCTTGGTACCTTGGAGGATAGAACAATTAGACTGCTCAGACAACTCTTTATTGCCCCTGTTTCTAGTGTCACCTGCAATTAATTCTTTGTTTCATATGCAAATATTTATGAGTTAGCAAATTATTGTCAATGCATATATCACAAATTGAACCTTGGACGTTCTTCGCAAAACAAAATAGAAAAAGAAAAACAGTTGGCACGTTTAACTGAAAAGTATATTTGTATTGATTTTGAATAGCCTGTGAATAGGCGTTTTGTGTATAAGAGGCTGACGTCCTAGTAAGCGGAACATCGCCGAACAAGAGAGTTTATACAAGTTTTGTACAAAAGAAAATAAAACAGCTGTGTGAAAGATGAATGATCCACTGGGTTTCAACTCTGCTATTGCCTTTATACTCCGTGCGTCTCATCACTTGATGACCTTAGTTGAAAGTGAAGCTGACTGATCGATGCCGTCTTGATGTAGATACCAGATTCTGGATGCAAAGTGATCCAATGAGACATAGTATTACGCTTTTATCCCTAATTTTTGCCTGGACTGCCCTTTCGGGTTTTCAGTCCACCGGGATACCCATTTTTGCCCAAGCCGCCTTTTCAGGTTTTCGACTTGCCGGGTGTACAGATTTTCCATTTTCATCCCTTCATTTTGCCCGAACCCTTTTGGTTCGACGGGAAGCCCTAATTTTTGCCTAGACATATCAGCCTAGCGGGTCTTTTTTTCATGCGTAGTATTTTTTAACTATGTCTGCATTGGCGGGGTGAGGAAGGTCGTCACCATCCATGTTGGTTAATATCATTGCTCCTCCTGAGAACACATGCTTAACCACAAATGGCCCTTCGTACGTAGGGGTCCATTTGCCCCTTGGATCACTCTGAGGAAGGATGATTCGCTTGATCACCAGATCCCCGACTTGATATTCCTGTGGCCTGACCTTTTTGTTAAATGCCCTGATCATTCGTTTCTGATACGTCTGACCATGACAGATAGCAGCAAGTCTCTTTTCGTCAATAAGGTTGAGCTGATCAAGTCGTGTCTGGATCCAATCATCTTCATTCAGATTTGCATCCTTCATTATCCGGAGAGAAGGAATTTGTACTTCGATCGGCAAGACTGCCTCCATGCCATAAACCAGAGAGAAAGGAGTTGCCCCGATTGACGTCCTAGCTGAGGTACGATACCCATGCAGAGCGAACGGTAACATCTCGTGCCAATCTTTATACGTTATTGTCATCTTCTGCACGATCTTCTTGATGTTTTTATTAGCTGCTTCTACAGCCCCATTCATCTTCGGTCTGTAAGGAGAAGAATTGTGGTGTTGTATCTTGAACTGTTCGCAGAGCTCAGCGATCATTTTATTGTTTAGATTGGTACCGTTGTCTGTAATAATCCGCTCAGGAACACCGTACCGACAGATCAGATTGTGCCGAATGAACCGTGCCACAACAGTCTTGGTTACCGTAGCATAAGATGCTGCCTCAACCCACTTCGTAAAATAGTCAATTGCCACTAGGATGAAGCGATGTCCATTAGATGCTGTAGGTTTTATCTCGCCGATCATGTCTATGCCCCACATTGCAAATGGCCAAGGCGCAGTCAGAACATTCAGGGGAACCGGAGGAACATGCACTTTATCTGCATAAATCTGGCATTTGTGGCATGTCCTGGAATGTTGGTAGCAGTCAGCTTCCATTGTGGACCAATAGTATCCTGCCCGTAGGATTTTCTTAGCCATAGTATGTCCACTGGAATGTGTACCAAAGGTCCCTTCATGTAGCTCTTCCATGATTCTTTCTGCTTCAGTCTTATCCACACAACGCAGTAAGGTTGAATCATGGTTTCGCTTGTACAAGATGCCGTTGCTTAGGAAGAACTTGGTTGCAAACCTCCTCAGGAATTTCCTATCATTGACAGATGCTCCTTCAGGGTATTCCTGAGCTTCTAGGTATCTCTTCACTTCGTGGTACCAAGGCTTCTCAGTTACCAATTCGGTTTCGAGATCACAACAGTATGCCGGTTCGTCCAGTTTCCAGATGATGATCCGGGGAGCCTCATTATCCCATTTAACCTTGAACATTGAAGACATTGTAGCTAACGCGTCCGCCAACTGATTCTCTTCTCTTGGAAAGTGCTCAAATGTTATCTCTGTGAAGTGGGGGATCAAGGCCAACACACATTCTCTGTAAGGAATCAAGTTTGGATGTTTCGTATCCCACTCTCCTTTGATTTGATTGATCACGAGAGCGGAATCTCCGAAGACACTCAGAAATTTGATCCTCAGGTCGATCGCAGCTTGAAGACCCATAATACACGCTTCATACTCCGCCATGTTGTTGGTACAGTTGAAACACAGCCGGGCGGTGAGTGGAGTATGAGTACCTTGTGGAGATACGATTATGGCGCCGATACCATTTCCCAAAGCATTGGAGGCTCCGTCAAAGTGCATAGACCATCGGGATCCTGGTTCAGGTCCTTCATCCGGTCCAGGTATTTCACAGTCAGTTACTATCATAATGCTTTCATCTGGAAACTCGAAGTTCATTGATTGGTAGTCATCCACATCTTGATGTGCTAAGTGGTCTGCCAATACACTTCCCTTGATGGCTTTTTGGGTCGTGTACTGAATGTCGTATTCCGTCAAGATCATCTGCCATCTTGCAATTCTCCCAGACAGAGCAGGCTTTTCGAATATGTACTTTATAGGATCCATTTTTGAGATCAACAAGGTAGTGTGAGTCAGCATATACTGTCTCAGCCGGCGAGCAGCCCATACCAAAGCGCAGCAAGTTTTCTCAAGCAGTGAGTATCGGGTCTCACAGTCGGTAAACTTTTTGCTAAGGTAATAAATGGCATGCTCTTTTCGGCCAGACTCGTCATGCTGCCCCAGCACACACCCCATTGCATTATCAAGCACTGTCAGGTAAAGTATCAAAGGTCTCCCTTCAACTGGTGGCATAAGGATGGGTGGTTCTTGGAGATATTCTTTGATTCTGTCAAAAGCAGCCTGACATTCATCATTCCAACGTACTACCTGATCTTTCTTCAGCAGCTTGAAGATTGGTTCACAGGTAGCAGTTAAGTGTGAGATGAACCGAGCAATGTAATTCAGACGTCCTAGAAAGCCTCTGACTTCCTTCTCTGTCTTGGGAACTGGCATCTCTTGAATGGCTTTGACCTTAGCTGGGTCCACTTGAATGCCTTTATCACTGACCACGAAGCCTAGCAACTTCCCAGATCTTACCCCGAAGGTGCACTTGTTAGGGTTCAATCTTAGTTTGTACAGTTTCAACCGGTCAAACAATTTCTGCAGATGATCAAGGTGTTCTTCCTCAGTCTGGGACCTAGCGATCATGTCGTCAACATAAACTTCTATCTCATGATGGATCATGTCATGAAATAAAGCAACCATGGCACGTTGGTAGGTTGCCCCAGCATTCTTTAGTCCAAAAGGCATGACTTTGTAGCAGAAGGTGCCCCACTGAGTAACAAATGTAGTCTTTTCCATGTCTTCCGGAGCCATCTTGATCTGATTGTAGCCTGAAAAACCATCCATGAAAGAGAACACTTTATGCTGAGCTGTATTATCAACAAGGACATCAATGTGAGGTAGAGGGAAGTCATCCTTGGGGCTGGCCCTGTTCAGATCCCTGTAATCGACACACATCCTGACCTTGCCGTCCTTCTTAGGTACCGGCACCACATTAGCAACCCACTGAGGGTAAGAAGTCACTGCAAGAAACCCGGCATCAAACTGCTTCATAACCTCGGCTTTAATCTTCTCAGACATCTCTGGACGCATACGGCGGACCTTTTGCTTAACCGGAGGGCAATCTTCTTTAGTTGGTAAGTGATGGACCACAATGTCGGTATCTAATCCGGGCATATCTTCGTAGGACCAGGCAAAGATTTCCTTATAGTCATGCAGCATCTGAGTCAACCGTTGCTTCACGCTGAGTTCTAGGTTGGCACCAATCTTCACCTCTTTCTTGTCTTCCTCAGTACCCAAGTTTATTATTTCCACTGGCTCTTCATGGGGTTGAATTGCCCTCTCTTCCTGTTGTAACAGTCTTGCAAGTTCACCAGGCACTTCGCAATCATCTTCACCTTCATCTTCGGCTAAGTTGATCGGATTTTCGAAGTCATAACTGGCAGTAGCAGAGTCGTTACCAGTGAGATCCAGAGTGGATTGAAACCTGTATGAGTGAGTGTGTGTGTAAATACAGCTGTTTTGCAATATGTAAAGAAAGGAAAGAAAAGGAGCGCAAAATTTGAAATGTGAAAAACGTCCAATGCTTTTATTCATGATATATGACAGTGACAAACAAAAGCCCTCACAAATAAAACCACGGTGCCCCGGGTAAGACACCGGGCCATATAGTTTCAAATTATTGTTTATTACAAATCAAAAAACAAAGAAATTCATTACTGGGGAACAAAAGTTATGGGTGTAAAATCTTTAGCAGTCCAATTGGTCAATCCACCGTCGGTCGTCGGGTAGATCCAGCTATCGAACTCTGACTCTTCCCCTTTGACTTCCTCTCCAATAGCATTCACTTCTGAGTGGGTGATGAGCACAGGAGGTCTTCCAATTCTCGCCTTGCGCACTGCTTTCTGAGCTTCTGTGGTGAAACCCAGTCCAAACTTGTTAGTCTTAGGAGTAAGATCAGGGAGCTTGCCCCAGTTTGCACATTCACCTTTTTCGATCACAGCCCGGGCGTCCTTTAAGGAGGCCATCTTCAAAGGAGAAACCTCTTCATCTGCTTCTGTTGCTGCCAGGGTTTGTGGTACTTCCTCAAAATGTTGAAAGGGGGTTTCAATGAACTCCCCATCCATTTCTACGTATCTGAAGGAGTTGAGGTGGCTGACCATGTACTCCTCTTCCCCTTGCACTGTTACAATCTTCCCCCTGACCGGGTACTTGAGCTTCTGATGCAATGTGGAGGTCACAGCTCCAGCCTTGTGGATCCATGGGCAACCCAGCAAACAAGAATAGGACGGATGGATGTCCATCACATAGAATTTTGAATCAAATACCTGTGACCCAACCCTGATTGGGATGTCCACCTCACCATGTACCATTCTTTTGGACCCGTCAAAGGCCCGGACAACAATGTGAGTTGGTTTGAGCTCTAGACCCTCACAATCCAGCCTATCCAGAGCCTTCTTGGGCAGCACGTTTAATGAAGAACCTGTGTCAACCAACACATGAGCAAGAGTAGTGCCCCTGCATTCAATGGAGACATGCAGGGCATCATTATGGTTCTTCCCCTTTGCTGTTAGATCGGCATCAGAGAAACCCAGGCCATTATCAGCGGTTAGGTTGGCCACACAGTCGGTGAACTGGTCAGCAGACGTCTCTTGGGGTACGTGGGCTGTCTTTAAGAAAGCAATCAGAGCCTTTGCGTGGGCCTCTGAACACAGCAGCAGTGACAACATGGAGATTTTAGAGGGGGTGTGCCCCAGCTGTTCTACAACGTTGAAATCACTTTTCTTTATTATCTTGAGGATTTCTTCCATTTCCTGCTTGGAAGCCTCAACAATGGTCTTTGGTGCCTCCGTCCTGGCAGGCACATCAGCAGCAATCCCCTTGCCCCGAGTATCAGATGACTCAGTAGCAGGGGTGGATACTTGGTCAGGGGGAGAAACAGGCACGCTGGCAGGTGTGAAGACCAAAGGCCTATGAATTACCGGAGGAGCAATGTCTGGCGAGAACAGTCTTCCACTACGAGTGACCTTAGCAGGCCCAGTGATGTTGGAGACACCAGTATCAATGTTGAACTCTTGTTTCACACCCAGAACATAAACATCCGCCCCATAGTGCCATGGGACAGCCTTATCAGATTTGTAGGGTATAGGCCCCGGAACAGTAATGGTGATGGGAGCACTCTTGTGAGCTGGCAAAATTTGGACAGGCTTCTTTGAAGGAGCCTTGGAATGGTTGTTGAAGATGGTAATGATCGACACTTCTTCAACAGGAGCAGCAGGAACAACAGTCTTTCTGAACAAAATCTCTCTACTATCTATCAGGTTTTGGACGCCTGACTTCAGCAGAGAACAACCAGCAGGGGAAGCAACACATAGAGGGCAACCTTCGCTACATCCCGGAAATAAACCGGCTAGCAACAGATTCCTCTTGACCATCAGCAATGGAGTAGCAACATCATCCACCGAAGCTACATACAAATCCTCCTCAACAGCATTCACTCCATGCTGGGGCATGGGAGCAGTTACAACATTCGGCCTCTCGGGCGCCTCAAACTGTATTTCCTTTGCATCAATGAGGTCTTGAACCTTATTCCTTAGGGCCCAACAGTCATCTGTGTTATGCCCCGGGCTATCAGAGTGATAAGCACAGCGAGCATTTGGATTGAACTTGGGGGATGCAGTATTGGGAAACTTTGGAGCCTCCCTGATAGTCACTAAATTGGTGGATAGCAACTGTGGCAGGATCTGTGACAATGTCATGCTTAACCGGGTAAACTCTCTCCGGGGTCTTTCAAACTTTTGAGGATTAGTTGGCCGAGGAGCGGCAGCAGGTTTGGCAATCATTACCGCACTGACAGATTGGCGGTGTTCAGGTCGCTCTGTTCTCCGGGAGCTATATACAGCACTAGCCTCCTTTTTGAAGGGTTTCTTTTCAGTACTGGAGGAGGCAACTTTCTGTATCTTCCCCGATTTTATACCGGCCTCGATCCTTTCACCAGTCAGGATCAGATCAGTAAACCCAGCAGAGGAATTACCAATGAGATGATTGAAAAATGGACCAGATAGGGTCCCCAAAAACATATCTACCAGCTCCCGATCCGTCAATGGTGGCTGCACCCTGCCAGCCAGGTCTCTCCATTTCTGGGCGTACTCCTTAAAACCTTCACCCGACCCTAGCGACATACCCTGGAGTTGGGTACGCGTAGGAGCGAGGTCGGAATTATATTGATACTGCTTGTAAAAAGCAGTGGCCAGATCCTCCCAGTTACGAATGCTGATTCCATCCAGCTGATAGAACCAATCGAGGTGAGTCCCTGAAAGACTCTCCTGGAAGAAGTGGATCCAAAGGTTCTTGTCTGCTGTGTAAGGCTGGATCTTCCTTACATAAGAACGGAGGTGCATCTTGGGACAGGAAGCCCCATCATACTTCACGAAGGCAGGTGTTTTGAACTTGTGTGGGATCACCACCCCAGTAGATAACCCCAAGTCTCCGAAATCCAATCCAGGCACCCGCTGAACTTCCATAGCCTTTAATCTGTCTTCCAGCTGTTTGTACCAGTCTTCAGCAGGAGGGTACTGTTCGTCGTTGAAGTCTGTTTCAGTATCAGAGCCCACAGGAGTAGGGACCTCCCTTTCTTGGTGACTACCTTCCTCCACAGATGGAGGAGTCCTTTCAGCTTCAACCAAGGTGTTCCCAAGTCTGCGCCCAGTGTTAAATAGCACAGTCCTCCTCTTCTCCTTAGTCTTCTTCAGAAGCATGGTCTTCAACTCTTGTTGACCCTGAGCCAAGCCCTTGATCAGCTCCTGAAATTGGGCGTTTTGCGCCTGAAACTGGACATTCTGCGCCTGAAGAGCCTTGATAGATGCCTCGGTTGATGATTCAGGGTTCATGATGCTGAAATAAACAGCGAAGAACAGTAAACACCCTGAAAAGAAGAGTACCTATGATGCACATGATGAATGATATGTATTTATGCAATGCATTCAAGAGTTCGAAAATTCAAATTTGTTGTAGACCAAAAGGAACACACATTATTATTAAGAAAATCATTGTTTAATACATCAAAGCCTCATGGGCAAAAGTACAAAAAGATCAAATCAATCCCAAAATATGTTGCGCATCTTCTTTGGAGCTATGTAAGTGTTGAGGTTCCTTTCCTCGTGCAACAGGCGGGTGAGCTCCAAGACTTTCTTTTCACTGGCATGCAAACTAGTCTCAAGAGAATTCCGCTCTTCCTTAAGCTGGATCCAGCTCTTCTGCATCTCTTCCCAGGATGTGGGCATATCAGGGTGCTGAATGACGTGAGACACCTCTCCTTCCAAGGCAGGCTCTTTGATTACTGGAAGCATGTGAGGATAAGGCATTACTAACTTCTGAGAGCGGGTTCGTACCCACTTGAGGTAAGGCTCCAAAGGGATGGAGTTCCTGTGCCCCAGTGTCTTGCTGTCTATCCTACTAGGCATCCTCCAAGCTCTGATAAATCTCTGGCGAAGTCCTTGAGTATCGTTGTCGAAGTCGAAAACTATGTCAGGAATCAACATGTCATGAGGACCATCCCTCCGAGCATAACCAAATTGTCTCCAAGCCAGGCATGGACTATAAGTAATACCCCCTCTGATTCCGAGTAAAGGAACATTAGGATACTCCCCGCAACGATCAATGATAGTGACATCTTCTCTGGACCTAGGGCACCAATGTATATCTGCATGTGTAAGAGTCATCAACCGTTGTGACCATCTCAAACCCCGCTCGTTCTTCAAGACTGATTGTGGAAGGTGCGAAATAAACCACTTTCCCAGGAGAGGAGTGCAACACATAAGGACACCTCTTTTTCTCATGGTTCGAGTGTAACATGAGTGAAGGAGGTCCCCCAGCAACGTAGGTATAAGATTCCTGGACATAAAGATCTGGACAGCATTGATATCAACGAGCTGGTCTGGGTTAGGGAACAACACCAAACCATAAACAAGGAGGGCCACAACCTCTTCAAAGGCTTGTAAGTCAAGGGAGTTCCAACATTCATAGGCCTTTTCAAACAGAAACCTGGCTAAGAACCCTTTAATACCACTTCTAACTTCCCAATGTCCCTTGAGGTCAGATGACTGTAGGTGCAAGGCTTTAGCAACCTCTTCAAGCTTAGGTTCCTTTTCTGTACCGTTGAAGGGTAGCTGATCAAGGATAGGGATCTTCAGGAGTCGGGAGAACTCCTCTAATGTAGGTACCAACTGATAATCCAAGAAGGTAAAACAATGATGCAGAGGGTCAAAGAATTGGAACAGGACCTTTATCATATCTTCCTCAATGTTGGTGTTGACCAAGCTGATGAGGCTTCCATGCCTTTCACTGAATGAAGAGTTCTCGGGAATCCTGGATATAAGCTCCTTAAGCTGAGGAGGGATCCTTACAAGACTGATTTGAATTGTCTTTCTACGAATAGTTTCCATGTCCTACAAAACAAGAACAAAGATGAAAATTCGAACCCCTGAAATGGTTAGTTGATGCATATGATGCTGGATGATGTCATGATGCTATGATTAAGCACACCACAGATATTTACAAAGACAAACATGTAAGGCACACAAGGCATACAAGACAGGCCCTTAAGGTTTAAGGCCAGCATGGGGTCTGGGTAGTACCCTCTTGAAGTTGGTGGGTTCAACCTGTCCTAATCAAAGTAACCGGGTTCTAAGGTTCCCAATATCACGGGATTGCTTTCATTGTTCATCGTTTCGATTTAGCCACTGAACTGGCGACCGAAATATTCCAGGAAAGCAACCCTCAATTGAGTGTAGTATCGAGTATCAACCAACCTCGGACTGCACCAAAGTCAGTTATCTCACTACCCTAAAGAGGCCAAGATAGTTCAATTAAGGTTCCTAAGGTCTGTTGATGCTTCACGACACCATGCGGAGGCCCCGTACTCTCCTTGACTGAACTCAAGGGTTACCGGTACACACCAAAGTGCCACATCAACGTAGCAGACTGCTTCAACCATGTCAGTATACCCCGCACAGTTCCCTCACAGCCTTGTTGCTACTTTCTAAGAAGGTATCCCCCAGATCCGGGTTAGGATCTATAGAACTCCCAAGCAACCCACAATAATAAAGCAAGCAAGGAAAACAATTGAAAACACAGTTATGAACTAGCCCTAAGGTACACCTCACTTTAAGTATGTCCCCAGCAGAGTCGCCAGTTCTGTGATCGGTGGATCTGGAACTGACTGTTTAACGCTGGTTCGCGAAATGTCGCGGAAGCAAGAGTCGCCACCGTCTTTTATTTTCTCCAAATGGAAAGGACAAAAGCACAGAAAAATTCCTTATAAAGAGATTGCTCTCGGTTCGGGAGGTAGGTTATAGAAAGGGAAGGTATTAGCACCCTTTCTATCCATGGTTATCCATGGGCTCTTAGGTACTTGCTCAATGTGTTTTCAAAATTGTTTGCTTACTTTTCAATTGTGGGTTTAAAAAAGTTTCTTTGAAAAATTTCAGTTCGACTCGTACGTCAGAGTGTTTGAAAGATTCGCTTTGAAAGCTTTTGAAAATGTGTTGGTGTGAAAAGAGTTTTTGTTTTGTTTGAAATTAGAGCAAGTATCCTTGAGAACCTACCTACCCTAAGGAATTCGTCTGTGTAAATGTCCTTTAAAGTAGTGCCATCCCACCATTGAGAGGTAGGTAGCACCACTGTTGGAGGTGTTCGGGTCAATTCGAGTTTTAGGGACATGGTGATCACCGGAGCAATAGGAAGACACCTTAGAAGCTACCCTCATGCCAGGTTCCCGGATCATGAGGACTTACTAAGACGTCTTCTACTCGACGACCACCTTTCGAAAGGCAACAGTGAGGCGTACCCTAGGGGTGATGTGTGCGAATTGTGTGTCATGTTTCAATTATTTGTCTTGTCATGTTTGTTGTGTTCTACGCTTGATTTTATTTTTAGGGCCATACATTCTTTCATGCTTTTTGTTAACAGTTATATATTTGCGAGAAAATAAATCTAAACTATTACAAATGGCGCGGGTCCACATCGCCAAAATAAACCGAACCCGATTTGACTGAAAGTAAAGAAGCAATAAAATAAAAGTGCGAGAAATAAAGTTACAAGGCTTCGGGGCAATTACATAATTAGAATAGATGACATAAAATAAATGCGCAAATTAAATACATTATGAACATGGGCGTTGGACCCTTTTGCAATAAATTAAAATTAATGAAGAATTAGAATTAAAATTAAATGTTTTGGTATTTTTGTGTTTTTTAAGATTTAAAAGAAAAAGAATTAATTAAATCAACAAAATTGGATGTAAACCCTAATTCTAATGTTTTTTAAGTTATTAAGAAAAAGATTGAATTTTTAACCTAATTTAAATCTAAGTTATTTATATACATTTAATCATAAAAATAAAATAAATAAATAATAATATTATGATCAAAAAGAAAAATTTAAGAGGAATGAACATTGTTAATTAACCTAATTCTATGTTTTTTGGATTTTTATTAAAAGGAATTAAAGTTAAAAAACCTAATTAAAACTAAATATTTACATGTTATTATTTATACAAAAAAAACAATATTTAAAATAAAATAATTATTAAATTTTTTGACTTTTCTGATTTTAGGCTGTTTTCCATACTTTGTAAAAAAAAATGATTATTGAATTAAAGCAACAAAATAAATGAAATAAATAAAAAAGGATATAAGAAAAATAAGTAAAAGTAGCAAACCAGGGTGGGGTAACCCCAGATTAGGAGGTGCAGGCCCTAGAATTCTGGCCCATTAAGCTGGAAATTTGTTGGACTTTTTGAATCATGTGTGACACGTTTGACTAAGGCATAGCATGTTCTTCAATCCTAGCCTTTGATGTGGATACTCTGGGACGCGTATAGGCTTGATCATTGAGGATGCATGGTATGCCTACATCACTGAAGCGCATAGGAATTGTTATACAAAAATAATATAGAATTTGTTCAGACCTGGGACTTGAACCCAGGTCTTGGAGGTTGTACGCATCACGTGTTGCCAACTGAGCTATTGAACTTCATTTAATATATTATATCACATAAATAATAAAAAACAAAGCCAAGGCAATTGTGGTCCAGCGCGCGAAGTTTTTAAACCAACGAATCAGCAATTGCCACGATATCTTCGTCTTCACGTCCCCTGTAAACAAAAGTGTATGGCCACGGTTTTCATGACGTTGCAGAAAATGGGCTATGGAAAAATAGCGAATAGCAATATAAGCTACATAAATTGTTCGCGAATGGTGGTTTATGTCCGTCTCAATGCACTGAATTCAATGGCCATGGTCTGAAGCTTTGATTTTTCTTCTTTGCAAAAGCCCTAATTTTAAAAACCTGTAACCCTAATATTCAAAAATGGTAGAATCGCATATGGTTAATAAAAACGCAATTAAAGGTAATGATTAGCTTGGAAACTTGACAAGGAACATGAATTCATCAATCAAAATGCAAAAAGATGTATGATTTGAGATATGCGATTTCAAAAATTTCTCTGTACAGGGGAGGTCCTTGCTGCCAGTTCTTTGCGTTTGGACGGATGTTTTGAGTTGGAATCGCTTCAGGGAGCCTTGAGGAAGCCTTTTTAAAAAGAATTAGGGGTTAAAACTCCTTAAAACCTTGATTTCAGATTTGTGTTTTTATGAAAAATTTTCAATGTTGCAATAAGCTTTTGAGCGCAGCATATGGTGTCCAAGGCTTAGGGTTTGACTCAGTGCTTATGATGGAAGAGAATTGGCTTGCTAGCTGACCTAGATTCATGCTCATGAGAGAACTAGTCCTAGGGTTTTTTCATTAACAAATTTTTCCTTCTTTTAAGCCAAGACCAAGACTTAGTGTGCAATTTAACCCTAGCCTGAGTTTTTGAGTTGGCCCATGATATATGGAAGTTGTCCAAATTCAAATGACACTATTCCATTGGTTTTTGAATTTTATTTGAATTTTCAAAGATTTAAAATGAATTAAATTATCAAAAATTAAATAAAATAGAAAAATCAATATTTGGTCTTGAAATTAATCATGGGACACGTGTGTGGCATGACAAGGATGAATCAAGTGGAAGAAAGTGGGCCCTTTTGTCAAAAATTGGAGTTTCAAGGATAGTTGACTTTTGCCATTTCACAAAATTTTCCCAACTTCTACAAGGCATAACTTGCTCAATTTTTAAGCTTTTCACATGTTCTTAGACATTTTGGAAATGTCTTTGAGTCCTCTAACCAATGCCTTTGGTCCCATGTCATTTTGATTTTCCAATCTCAAGTTATGGCCTTTGACTTAAAGTCCCTTTTTGTTGACTTTTGAAAATGACCTATAATGTTGAAATTGATAACTTTTTGTGAGAGCATTTCTTGGACTTGAAGTATGAAGATGAGTTGTAGGAAATGTCTTTCTCTTCAAAATGAGCTTTGGATGGAATTTTTCTGATAATCCATGTGAAAGTTATGCCCTGGTCAATTTCAGTTGACTTTTTCAGCTGTCCAAATATAGCAACTTTTGCATCTTTGATGATTTCTGAGCCAAATTTTGAGAATCATGATCAAGCATTGATCAAATGATGTTTGTGGCTTCAAAATGATATGTTGACCAAAAATTTGAACTTTTGACTGCCAAATGACCATTTTGCCCCTACAGTTGACTGTAGTGCAATTTAGGGTTTTGACTGTGCAATTTTGAGCTGAATGCCTTGAAACTTGATATGAGGATGCTTGACCATGTTTGTAAGCATGTGAGACTTGATTGGGCCTTTGAACACTTCCTTTTCTTGATCAAACTCAAAACCCTAATTTTGACTGTATGGGAGACTATTGCACTGCACAACCCTTGGGGAATTTTGTAGCTTGGCTTGGCAATTTCTTGAGGAATATGGGAGGGCAAATTTTGGGGTATAACACTTCTTATCAATGCGTGAATCTTATCAATGTTGGGATCTTATCAATGCATGAATATTATCAATGTTGGGATCTTATCAATGCTTTTCATCGGTGCTTGGATCTTTACCTACATTTTCATCATCTGCACGACTACGAAATTTTTCTTGGGGATTAAACGTATCTGTTGGATTAATTAAACTTAGGAATGGATAACATTAAGGAGAATGGGGTGGGATAAATAAATTTTGAGCCTTATATGTTTTGTTTCTTAAATCACGAACCATGGCCACGTTACAACCTTTAAAAGTCCTAATTGAAGCTAGGTTCACTATGAAAGCATACTCGACAAGATTTGTGTTAAACTGACTCCTATGTTTGTTAAAATTAATTCTAACTACTTCGCTTCTTCGAATATTCATCTCTAATCATCCATTTCTTTTCAATAATCAACTTCGATTTCAATAACTTGCATGTGTATCACATTCGGAATTACTTTTCCAAAATGTACAATTTCATATGTGAATCAACACTTAGTATCAAGGAGATTTCAAAAATGGTCTGGTCCAAAGGCAGTATTTCCAAAAGCTTCCAACTGGGAGCAAAGCAACTAAAGAAGAACCGTATGATCATAAGCAAGGCTATTGATCATAAGGGATATGTCACATGAAGATCTTATTGACTGGGGGCAATCATTATATCGACTTGGGTTGCATTTCAAAAGCATTGTTGAATCAGGGGCGTATCTTTCAAAGGAGCATTCCTTAATCAAGTTCATATCACAACATGGTAGGACTCGGTTTCCTCGTCATAACAAACCTCTCAAGGCCTTGACAATCAGGGGCAACCGTCCAAGATTCAAAAGCCGAGGCGGTACGTACCAAGTTCATCCTACCGCATGTAGGGTCCAAATTTCCCTTTAAGTAACTTCAAGTACAAACTTTTCAAGCTTCAAATAGTTGGGGAAATCTATGTTAAATTCATGGTGAGGTCTAATTCATTTCTAAGGATACTTCCTCAAAATCCAGGAGATTGAAGGGCACGTTTTTCAAAATTTGAATAATGGGGAAAACCACTGCAAGGCTCGATCAAAAGGAGTTGATTCAAAATGGTTCATCAAAGCTAAGCATCTTCAAGAGTATTTTAATTAGGGGCATAATACAAAAAAGTAGGGTCATTAATATTATGATCAAACTGTTTCCAAGCTCACATCAAAGAGAATCTCCTTCAAGACCCTACCAACAAATTAGGAAAAAACAGTCCACACAGGGGCAAGCTCTCTGTGTACTTTCACAACTTCCAATGGGTCTTTCTCCTACATCATGCAAGCACAACACTCAACCATCATGGGACAAGCAACCTTGTTGCATAGGTAAATCTCTACACTCTAATCATCCACGACTCATCACAGGGCACCATTCAAAAAAGCATTCAAGTCATAATCATGAAGCATAAGGCTGCATAAATCATGCATTAGGGCTCTTCGATCCAAAACTAAGCCATACTATTCATCTCATCCATCTGATGAATTCCAACAGCATAAGTCGAACATACCTCGAAAAGCCCAATTACGTATTCGCATTAACATCCATTTACATATATCCAAGTCATTCATCACATACATCAATCAAATTTGCATGCATAGCATAAAACCTTGTTTTATGTAAAGACAATCCTTGTCGATCAAATTATCAATTCTACATCGAATCTCGGTAGTAGATTCCCCTGGTTGATCGCGAGAGTGATTATCCATAAGACCTTACGAAAGGTAATTTCACAAATGAATCTCGGTAGTAGATTCCCCTGGTTGGTCATGGCAGTTAATTATCTGGAAGACCTCGGCAGAAGGTAATTTCACAAATGAATCTCGACAGTAGATTCCTCTGGTTGATCACAGCAGTTGATTATCCAGAAGACCTCGGCATAAGGTAGTTCACAAATCGAGTCTCGATAGTATATTCCCCTAGTTGATCATGACAGTTGATTATCTAGAAGACCTCTGTAGAAGGTAATACAGTGTTAAATCTCGATAGTAGGTTCCCATGGCTGATCACGACAATTAATTATCCAGAAGACCTAGGCATAAGGTAATCTCTCAACAGAATCTCGACAGTAGATTCCCCTCTCTAATCTCGACAGATGATTTTCTAGAATACCTCGGCAGAAGGTAATACAATGTTGAATCTCGATAGTGGATTTCCCTGGTTGATCAAGACAGTTAATTATCTAGAAGATTGTGACAAAAGGTAATCTCTCAATTGAATCTCGACAGTATATTCCTCTGGTTTGATCACGACAGTTGATTATTCATAAGACCTTGGCAGAAGGTATATTTCAATTGAGTCTCGGCAGTAGATTCCCTTGTTTGATCATGGCAGTTGATTATTCAAAAACCATCGACAGAAGGTATATTTCAATTGAATCTCGGCAGTAGAGTCCCCTAGTTAATCTCGGCAGACATTTTTCCAAAAGACCTCGGCAGAAGGTAATTTTACGTCAGATCTCGGTGATAGATTTCCCATTAAAAAGCTTCACACCAAGCATGACGTACACATAACCATATCAAAATCTCAAGGTCATTCACAACATTTGGTGCACCTAACATACAAAAACACCAAATAAAATTTGATAAAGCGTCAAAGTCTAATCTAGTTAGAAAAACATTGAAAGAAAATTCACGCATATATCTATGTCCATACCTACGCCTGCACCTACGATACAGACGTCAAGGTCTTGCTGACACTTCTCACCAAAATAAAATCAACTTGGAGATACAATAATTAGCAATAAACAATGTTGGGAAGTTGATAACTACAAGAACCTGATGGTTTAACAAAGGAGAATTATCAAAAACATTTTCAAAATACTTGAGGCATACATACTCAGTGCATATACACTCTGGGTTCCAAACTGATTTAAGACATCATGCACATACATCACACATGGCATTCCTTGAAACCTACTATGAACAGAGCCAATATCTTAGGGCCCTCCATCAGTTCTTACCTCGGTTTGAAATAAATAACTAGTAAAATTTGTTCTCATCTCTAATTTAGTTATCTAAGACGTGGACCATTCAAAATAACTTCCTATATATTCCACCCATTGTGTCAGTCTCTATGTGACAATGTTTGAAGTCTGCAATTTTACTTATTGTGTCAGTCTCCATGAAACAATATGTTCTTTCTTTATAATCTAGCTCATTGTGTCAGACCTCAGGCAACAATGTTGCAAAGTCAGCAATTACATCCATTGTGTTAGTCTTTATGCGACAATGTGTGAAAATTTTATATATTTAACTTATTATGTTAGTCTCCATGGAACAATATGTTCTTCCTTTGTGATCTATCTTATTGTGTCAGACTCCATGAAACAATGTTGTGAAATCAGTAATTCCACCAATTGTGCCAGTCTATATGCGACAATGTGTGAAATTTTCTATATTTAACTTATTGTGTCAGTCTCCATGCAACAATATATTCTTTATTTACGATCTAGCTCATTATGTTAGACCCCAGGCAGTAATGTTGTGAAGTTTACAATTCCACCCGTTGTGTCGGTCTCTATGCGAAAATGTGTGAAATTTTCTATATTTAACTTATTGTGTCATTCTCCATGAAACAATATGTTCTTCCTTTGCGATCTAGCTCATTGTGTCAGACCCCATGCATCAATTTTGTGAAATCAGCAATTCCACCCATTGTGTCAGTCTCTATGTGACAATGTGTGAAATTTTCTATATTTAACTTATTGTATCAGTCTCCATGCAACAATATGTTCTTCCTTTGCGATCTAGCCCAGTGTGTCAGACCTCAGGCAACAATGTTGTGAAGTCAGCAATTTCACCCATTGTGCCAGTCTCTATGCGATAATGTGTGAAATTTTCTATATTTGACTTATTGTGTCAGTCTCCATGCAACAATATGTTCTTTCATTGCGATCTAGCTCATTGTGTCAGACTCCAGGCAACAATGTTGCAAAATTAGTAATTCCACCCATTGTGTCAGTCTCTATGCGACGATGTGTAAATTTTTCTATATTTAATTTATTGTGTCAGTTTCCATGCAGAAAAATGTTTATTTATCTATAATCTAATCTATTGTGTCAGTCTCCACGTAACAATATATTTTATGCTTTGCGATATATCTCATTGTGTCAGGCTCCTTGCGGCAATGTTGTGAGATTTGCAATTCGACCCATTGCATCTGTCTCCATGCAACAATGTTATTCTCAAGCTTTTTCTGCGATATAGCCCATTGCATCAGTCTCCATGCAGCAATGTTATTATCAAGCCTTTTTCGTGATACAACCCATTGCATCAGTCTCCATGCAGCAATGTTATTATCAAGTTCTCTACGATTTAGCCCATTGCCTCATTCTACATAAAGCAATGTTATTATCAGGCTTTTTCTGCAATATAACCCATTACGCCAATCTACATGTAGCAATGTGGGAAATCTGCGATATAACTCATTGTGTCAGGCTCCACGCAGTGATGTAGTTATCAAGCTTTTTTCAATTATCTATCCCCTAGGTTGCGATAGATATGCGAATAAACCTGCATAATCCATTGCATCAGTCTCCAGGCAGTAATGTATTATCAGACTTTGTTTTAATCATCCCCTAGGTTGTGATGAATAGACAAATCAAATTAATACTTGCTATATTAGTCCCCAAGCATTAGTAAGTCAGCTTTTCAAAGTTGTATCATTTACCTTATAGGTTACGGTAGATATGTAAACAATCTCTTCTTAGATATTGGAGGGACTCTACGTCATCATGTCTAAGTCAAATCAACTTGGGTTCAAACGCATATTAGATGATACATCACCATATATGCTTGCTCTTCATACCCGTGGGAACACTATACAGCGTATCCTTATAATCTTTCGGACAAATTTTGGGGTCTTCCAATATTTAATAAACTTTCGATCAGAACGCGCGATACCTGCATATTCTCATACTATTCAATTGAAAACTAATTAAATAAGGGCAGCTGTCATACCCCAAATTTGCCCTACTCTTATATTTATATTTAGTTTTCTTTTAAATAAATCACATTATCTATTTCTATAGGGGGTCTAAAACAGAAGAATGGGTGTATTGACTTAAGATGGACCATCAATGTCTGATGGCCCGTCAAAGGTTCATTCCTTTTAAGGGAGGTGCGTTTTTATAGAAAGTGGCGCATTTGAAAAGGTTTTTTTATCTTGCCCATACTAATGTATTTATTTGTAAAGACCTTCTAAACCAAAAGCCCATTTCAAGAGGGGGTGCATTATTACATAGGGTTTTTCTTTTGTTTTGGTGAGCTTTCTAAAAACAGAAAGACCATTTTTAAGCTCCTGACCCGTTAAGATTTTTTATTTAGAGGCCCACACCGCTCTTTTTTTTGAAGGCCCATTTAGCTCTTTTTGGAAAAAAAATGGTGGAATGTATATGTTAAGCATTTTGCTTTTTTACTGCCCAAAGCCCAGTAAATTAGAACAATGGCCCAATTCGGTTCTTAGTTTAGAAAAAAATGTTTTGTTTTGATTGTCATTATTATTAATTATTATATATGATTAAAACACTATAACTTTATTTAAGACTATTTTTTTACCGACTAAAGAACGTTAGGGCTACCAAACGAGAAGGCCCATTTCAAGTTTTTTGTTTGGATTTGTTCTGCAGGCTGTTTTGATTAAATTTATTAAATTGTACTATTTTAAAATAGTGTTTGAAGATATTTATAAAAAGTTTTTTCTCCATGGCCCATTGCTAACCAAAACAAATATACTTTGTGGCCCAAAAACTATTATTGTGCAGATCAAATTGTTGTCATACAGAAACAGAAATAAAATCTTGAATAGCTACATGAATTAACACATTAATACAAGAATGAACAATTAGAGAAATATTGTTATCCCATCAATACAAGATCAATTGCAAAACGGAAACAAATTACATTGTTCTTAACTACATACAGAATTCGAATTGTTTCCTAAGAGCATTCAAACCCTGTGTTAATCCTAAAATTAATAAATACAAACACGATTATCCTAATACAGAAACGAATCACCACCAACGCAGAAACTAATTGAAAGCTTATACAAAATTACAAACATAATCAAATCATTTCATAAATCAAATTCAAACCTAAATAAATCAAATTAAAATCTACAGACAAATTTAAGGTATTTCCTAAAAAAACATCTAACTTCTACACTATAAAACCCAAAACTAAGAAAATCGAAGGGGACAAACGAAATTGACAGGGAAGAAAAAGGAGAAATCTATAGAAAATTGAAGGGAGAAAGGTCTTGGTAACATCTTCATCCTGTCACCATCTCTTATCTTTGTCGCTTCACCGCCGTCCACTGTTACCTACAGATCAAAGAAGAAGGAAAAGGTCAGAGGAGCTAATCGAAAAACTGTAAAGCTCGAGGATCTGCGACTGCCTGGAGATTTGATTTGGGTTTGGAGGCCGCCGTTGGATGTTATGGTTTTCGTTTTAGGGTTTTCGGTGTGACAAAAGAAGAAATAGTGGTTGGCGAAGGGATTTATTTTCAGGTTATAGAAGAAGTTTTACTAGTAAAAGCTAGACGCTGTTGTTGCTTGTTTATTATTGAGAAAATTTGAGAAGATGATGCGAGAAAGATGATGAGGCGATGGTGTTGATGTTGATTCGATTGAAAAGAAGAGTTGTGTTGTTGTTTATGATGTTAGGCGATTAAAAAAAAGGTAAGATAAGATCAATTATTGACAAGAGCAGAGGAAATTTTGTTTGAGAAATAGAACAGTGAAACAGGGGAATGAAGCGTGAAGAAAGAACTGAGCGACTGTTTAGAGCTCTAGGGTTATGTTAATCTCAATTTTCACTTGGGCCTTAAACCAACACCAAACCCGGCCCACGTTTTTTTGGCTTACTTAATTGTTTTTTTTTTAAGTTATGGACTAGGATCCCACTCCGAAAATAACAGGCCCAACGAGTTCCCTTCAGCACCCCTCTATTTTTTACTTTTTTTCTAACACGCGCTGAAACAAACCCCCTCGGCCTATTGGGCTAAGTCCAACATCTGGACTTAGGCCCCCTACTACACCCCCCCTTTTTTTTGCTGTTTAATATTAAGATGCACCCCTTGGCCTTTGGGCCTAAATTCAATATCTGAATTCAGGCCCTTTTTATTAGCACCCTATCTTTTTACTACCCTTTTATATTTTACACCCCCTTTTATTTTTTTATTTTTTTTATTTTATTATTTATATATATTTATTTATTTATATTATATACTTAACATATTTAAATATTTTATACTTATTATTTTTAATTATTACATAAATTTCTATTTTTCTAAATTCATTAAAATATTTTTTTATTGCATTAAAGCTTATTTTTTATTCATGCATTTAAATAGAATTATTTTTTAATAATTAACATATTAAAAAACATCCAACCAACTACAAACCCATTTTTAAAATCAAATTAAGTCAACAAACAACTTTCCAAAAGGATTTCAAACTTATTCAAATTGACTGTACATTTAGTCTAACAATTTCCACTATTCACAACACCTAGGCTAAACGTACGGAAAATGCGAATATCTTTGTAACCCATAAAAAACTACAAACCCACCACGAACTACGTAATGAGACTCTGATTCCTCCTAAGAGGATACATAGGCATACAATCAAAATCGTGGTGAGTCCCCTTGATTAAAATTAAACCCTTTCTCCCTTAATAAAACTCAAAACCCTATTTTCTTAAAAAGCGCTACTAAACCTAGTATCCTTGTGAACAAGGTAGATGAGGGGTGCATAACACCTTCCCTTCATCTAGAACTGAGTCAGGCCTAGAATCTCTGAACATTTTAGGGTTATTCCTTTATAATCCATTCCTTTAGGATAAAAATTAAGGGTGGCGACTCTGATTTAAAAACCAGTTACAATAGAAGGTGGATGGCATTCCAGTGATCAAGGTGTTTGTCGATGGTGGGGCAGCTGTAAATTTAATGCCACATGCTCTATTTAAGAAAATGAGGAAGTGTGGGTTAGAGATTCAACCTCACAAAATGGTCTTATCAAACTATGAAGGTTAAACCAATAACATATTGGGTGTTATCCAAGTCGAATTGGTTGTCGGAACAATAACCAGATCAACATTGTTCATGGTTATACATTCCAAGGCTAACTTTAACTTATCACTTGGCTATGAGTGGATCCATGGAATAGGAGCAGTCTCATCGAATTTACATAAGAGGATTTCCATTTGGAGAAAAGATGACATCGTAGAGAATATAGAAGTGTTTCCAGTGATTTCTGGTAAACAACCGCTAGTCTTCCAAACTATCGAATAATCTTTGTTAACGCTATTCAATCTCTCTGGTAACTCACAGGATCGACTAGATTGATCCTAGGACTCCTTGGATATTAAGGTTACTCTCACAATCGAACAATTATTCATGGTTTCTATTGTACAAGTGTTTGGTTTATTTCGATCCCTCTCTCTAAGAGTTTAAAAATGTGGTCAAAATGTATATGAAAACTAAGTTATACGAATAAATGCCAATTGTAATGCTGATTGAAGAGACACATAAAACTGTATGAAAAATGAAGTAAATGGTTTCGATTTACAAAACATTTAACATAAAAGGTTTCTGGAATGTAGAAGTTTAAAATGTGAAGAAAGCGTTTAATGCAAGAAATCTATAAATGATTTTAAGTAAAAGTATGCGCTTGAAAAATAATACTTGAAAGTAAAGGTATTGAAAGTGTAACAGTTCTCTGAAATATAAAGTGCTCGAAATATAAAGAAAGCAGTAAAACGTAAAACTTTGAGGAAAAGACTTTGAAATGAAAAGACAGCGAATAAGGAAATTTGCAAATGTTATTCGACAAAAAGAAAAGAGGAAAATACTGGAAATGGTAAAAAGGCTTTCATTAAGTTAGAAATACATGGTGCTATCATACATACATTTCTCTTGCATTCGTTTCCCTTGCCATGTGGTAGTTTGAATGTTATTGAGTATTTTGTATAACAGATATGACACACCGAAATCCTAATACTAAGACTTCTATTTATACTAATTCGACCCTAACGGTCTCGCTATAGGATCATGCCACGTTTCGAACATGCAAGACAATGCTTCTTTCATCTTTCCACGTGTCCCCAAATGCTCCAACACATAACTTTCAAACTTTGAAAGTCCCGCTCCTATTTGAATTTTAAATGCTTTGGTGTTTCTCCGTTTCGAACGCTCTTCCCAAACCTAGCCTCGCTGTTGTTTCGAGACCCATTTGGATATGTTCCCATAATCACCGTTCGAAGCTTCAAGCTTTGATACACTTATTCGAAACACTGCTTCTGCAACTTCGAAATATGGCGTTTAATTCCATTTCGATCAGAACTTTTAACTCTTTTGAATTCTAAATAACATTATCAAAATCTTCAGCCAACAAATTGCCCCTTTAAAATATGTATTTCGATCTCTTTGAGAAATACCTATTTTAAACATTTATACAAGATTTTGATAGGATTTTCGAATCATCATAACATTTAATGCATTTGACTCCAGTCACATCAATCATAGCACCTTTTGGGTTCCTTAACCGCCCAGAGTCACTTCACAGCGTGGTGCAGTTATAAGTAATGATTATTTTTAAATCACGCCTATTACCTATATCAACTTCTCGCCACCTCTTCATCACACCAACCCATGATCTCCACGTATCACATTTTTACTCGGTGGATGCTTAATCTTCTCATTATAAAACATCATTTTAATCTTCCTTTTTCTTTTTTACACTCTAGATCTTTCATACTCTGGATTTTTACTCTTCTTTTCTCATAAAACAATCTAAGCTTTCAAACAACAAAAATGTCTTCTTCCACCTCATCCCAACTCAAGAAAGTCTCCAAGAAGAAAGGAAAAACTACAGGAGCAACCATGGAGAGTAAAATCGTCACCATTCAAGGCCAATCTGCTCTTGCTCCTCAAATGATTTCCAAAGAAAAAGAAATGTTGTACGCATCACAGGTACTCATCCCTACCCATGTTGCTGGTAAGAGGTTAGCCTTAAATGGCCCTCTTACAGTTTTTGAAATACTAAAGGACACCAGGATAATTTTTCCCGTATGTTATAGCTTCAAACCCTTATTCAACAAAATGGATGCCCCTAGGGCAGTAGAATCCCTTAGTTCGAATACCGTAGAAACCCCAACTGTTCCTCCCAAGGACCCATTTGTTTTGGATTATGTAAAAAGCAATTTTAAGCCATTTCGATCTTGCCCTACTTCCGATATTGCTTATCAAAATTGGTTCACGAAAGTAGAAGCCAAGAAATCCCAGCAATGGGAAGAATTAGGCATTTATAACCTCATTAAGCTATCGAAACCTGGATTCACCTATAGCCATCCTCTGCTGTTTGCGTCCCTTTATTTCTGGGATAGTACCTACAACACTTTCCATCTCCCAGGTGGAATGATTACCCCAACCTTCTTCGATATAGCGGCCATTACTGGGCTGTCGCCAGTGGGAGAAACTTATGTTCCTGACAATGAAGAGCACTCAAGCATAATTGACTTCGAAGTCAAGTTAGCCAGCTTTTCCAAATTTATCAGCCATTATCATGCTGAAGGGGACAATGTGTCTGACATAGAGCACATTGCTTTCTTAACCCTGTGGCTGTCTAGGTACGTTTTCTGCAGTAGATCCCTGCAGGTAGCTAGTAGGTTCATTCCTTTAGCTAGGGATTTACACGAAAATCGCAAAGTGCGCCTAAGTGAATTACTCTTAGTTGACCTCTATGAGAGCCTGAGGTCAGCTGTTTCGAGCCTCAAATCCCACACCTCCAAAAACATTCTATTAGCTGGCCCATTTTGGTTACTTCAACTATGGCTAAATGCCATGTTCGAACCTTCTTTATCAACCGCCAACACCATAGATGAGCAAGATTCGGAAATAAGTGATAGGATAGTCGAAGGCACTAGGCTTCGAAGACTAACTCCTAATGATGACAAGGATGACTTCAAGGTTCAATTCTCGAAGTACATCATGATACTCTCCAAAAGGCACAAGTTCGAAGAGAGCATGGCGCCTTTCGCTTCGAGGGCTCATGGACCTTCTTGGTTCACCATGGCTCTCTCAGAAGCCATCAAAAGCAAGGAGATCCAAGATGTATGGAGAGCTTTCTTGCTTCCCAGACTCATCTCTTCAAGGATAACCCCAGCTAAGAACCAAATTCTTCTCTTTGCCTACCAACCAAACTTCGTTTCGAGGCAGTTTGGCTTATGCCAACTGATTCCTGAACCTTTGTTCCAAACTGAGAGCGCCATCACATCTGGTCGAACTTTCAAGGCAAGGGAAGCCAAGATCCAGCAAGAACAATATCAAGGCTTTGCCCAATTTGAGCTGATAGCCTTCGAACCTACCCATCTCGCGGCTAAAGGATTTCTGGAGTGGTGGATTAAGTTTTATCAAACTTGCATGTTCGATACACTTACAATTCGACAGAAACTAATTGATGCCTTCGATGTGCAGGTACCAGCAAAGAAAGGTATGTTTACTCATGCCAAAGAGATAAAAGCTTTTCAAAATTATTTTGAAACTACTTACGACCCCACGCGCTTGGACTCCACTGTGCATCAAGCAGCTGAGACCTTGAAGGAAAAATTTAAACAAAAAGTTTCTAAGCTAAAACTTCCTTCAGGGCTGTCACCTGAGGATAGGTATAGGTTGGCATTCGAAATGCATCCACCTAAATTTCCCAGATTACCTACCTCAGAACTGGCTCTGGCTTGGTTTCCCCCATATCCATGGTGGTTTACTTGCAAAGAGATGTTCAAATATCTTCAAAGGAAACCAAAGCCATCTGAGACTGTGACATGGGCTCGATACTGGCTTCATGATTTCCCAGGACACCTTCGATACGACCTTTCTGCCATGTCAATTAAATCTGATTAAGGCACAGGTGCGAATGCTTGGGAAAAATCCCAAATGTCTTTTATTTTCCATATCTTTAACCTTTGCTTTAATTGTTTTGATTTTCAGCTATCAGGATAAAGACCGCTGCCTCGAAATCGAAGGAAGGGAGTGCCTCTCAAGCCTCCATCGAAACTACAGAAAAAGCTAATCCACCCGAAACAACTACTACTGCTGCAACTACAACAACAACAATAACGCCAACAACAACAAGTGCCCCAATTCCAACGGTAATCACTTAGTTTTTGATGCTTCGAATTCACTCAAGCTCTTTATATCTAACTCCGTTAAAATTCGTTCAGACCAACAAACTTCCTCCCACTACTCCCAAGAAGCGGAAACCAAGCACTACTGGGGAAGATCCCACTGCTGGAGGAAACTCAAATACTGCTTCGAAGAAGAAGCTAAAGAAAGCTACACCTAAAAGCACTGTTCCGACTAGTGTCTCTGGACTCGACTCCAGGGATGCTGCTCCCTTACCTAAATCCAAAAATCCACCTTCGACCTCCAACCCACCGTTGGAACGCATAGCTAGTAACCTCTCCTCTGAGGGTCCACAGGTAAATCGAATTTCTTCTAAAAATGTTTAACTTCTTATTACCTTGGTGAATGTTTTTCTTTAACATTCTGCTGCTCCTTGCAGAACATCTTGAATCCCACTTCTACCATTTCGACCTCACCGTCCAGAGCTGGTGCTCCGCTTAACTCCTCTCCTCAAGGAGATTCCAGCAATTTGGTCCAAAATAAAGGTTCTTCCAATGTGGCGGTTTTGGCTGGAACTTCTGAACAGCCAGATGACCAAGGTACCTCCATTCCTCTGAAAGAGGTGAACAAAACGATACTTCAAACGTCTGCAGAGGATTCACAAAGGGTTCTTCAAAAGTCCCCTCTTGAAACTCTTCAAGAGGATCCAAAGGATACTCAGACTGAAGAAGAAAAAGCTGATTCTGGGCGAGGATTCGAAGAATCTGCAGACGAAGAATCTGAGGAGGAAAACGCCAATGACGAGGAAGACGTCAATGACGAGGAAAACGTCAATGATGGTTCGACTGCCGGGACGGATTCTAACGCACATAGCGGCGAAAGGGACGGTATCGAAGTGGTAGATTTGGACGAAGATGAAGAAGACCAAGAGCACGAAGCAAATGAAGGGGATGGTGATGCAATCAACGAAACCCTAGAGGTTGAAACAAACGTGGTTCCCCTACGCGTGGAATTCCCCCAATCCTCTCCGTCTCGAATGACTGACGAGGAACTGGCACTCTTGAGGCGAAATGACCCCATTGGGTATATGAAGGCAAAGTTGGCTCATAGGGACATTCCACTCGCTAGGGCTGGCACAAGTTCAACCAGCTATCCTCTTCCCACAGATGAAAGAGTTGTTCTTCTCAACAAAATTAGGAGAACTATTCTCAATGTGGATATATTCGAAGTGCTTAAGCAAGATAGTACTGCTTGCTATACTATGAAGGAGCTGCTCACAAAGGTTAATCTTTCCAACTGCTCTTTGCCAGTTAGTACTCTCTTGTTTGATCTTCAGAATTTGCTGGACAACGTAACTGGCTACCTTCTCCAAGACGAATCTGCTGCCAAGAAGGTTCACGAGAAACGCATTGCCATGGATGCCGCTTATGAACAAGCTTCGAAGCTTTCTCAAGAAGCTGAGGATCAAGCTATGCATCTGAAGCAGGCGAAAACTGAATATGAGGCTCGAGCTGAGTCCATTCTTATTTGGGAAAGGCAGATTCTGGAACTCCAGCAGAAAGTTAAGGAGGCTAAGGAACAACAACTAGCCTTCGAAACTAATCCTGCAGGTAACCAATTCGAAGAGCTTCTCAACCAGGGGCTTGCAGAAATGGAGACTGCAGAACAACTTAAAGGAGAAGTGGCAACCTTGGAAGGTGCCAGGCGGTTTGCTCAGCAGAAACTGGAAACATTTCGAAGCACCTTTAATCGATTGAAAAATAATGTTTATTTCTAGATTTTTATGTCTATCTGACCATAACTTTGGTTTTTTACATGTAATATTCGAACAACGCCATTTTGGCATTCTATCTTGCCATCTTGGCTTTTTATAATATTTTATTTACGTTGTTACTATTCGAATCTCCCGCAGGCTTGGCTTATATTTCTTTAAATATTTCCCATTAACCTTTAGGACACGTTTATCATCCAAGAGTTCTTCGACTTCGTATGCATTGTTTGAGAATACTTTTAATATTCGAAAAGGTCCTTCCCAATGAGGTGACCATTTACCTAATGCTTTGTTCTTCTTATCCATAGGCAATATGACTCTCCAAACCAAGTCATTAATAACGAATACTTTTTTCTTCACCCTTTTATTGTATGTTCTGGCCACTCTTTCTTTTTGCCTCATCAAAATTTCCAACGCATGTAATCTAATTTCGTCCAACTCAACTAATTCATTCATCATCATTTCCCAATATAATGCAGCTGGAATTTCGTTTTGTTTCTGGATTCGAACTGATTGCAGATGAATTTCTACTGGTAACACTGCATCATGGCCGAATGTAAGTTGGAAAGGCGTAGTGTTAGTGGCTTCCTTAGGAGATGTTCTACAAGCCCATAACACTTGGTCCAGAGTTTTGTGCCAATTTCTTGGCTTCTTGCCAATATGCTTCTTGATTAATCCTATTATTACTTTATTTGCTGCTTCGACTTGTCCGTTTGCTTGAGCATAATATGGTGTTGATGTTAGCAATCTAAACCCCATTTCTTGGGCAAATCCTTGCATCTTTCTACCAGTAAATACAGAGCCTTGGTCTGTAGTTATACTTTCTGGCAATCCAAACCTATAGATAATGTGCTTTTGTATAAATTCGATGATTGCCTCTTGATCAGCAACTACCAAAGGTATAGCTTCGATCCATTTGGTAAAATAATCTACTCCTACCAAGATATATTTCTGACCTTTGGACGAAGCAGGATTTATCTCCCCTATCAGATCCAATGCCCATCCTCTGAATGGCCAAGGTTTGATGATCGAATGCAACTCACTTGCAGGGGCGTGTTGAATTCCTGCATGTTTCTGACATTCCTCACATCCTTTAGCAAAGTCTATGCAATCTTTGAGCATGCTAGGCCAATACAAACCATATCGAAATAGCAGCCATTTCATTTTATGGCCTGCTTGGTGTGCCCCACATGCCCCATTATGGACTTCAGACAATGCTAAATATGCCTCACTTTCTCCTAGGCATTTCAATAATACACCCTCTTGGGTCTTTTTGAACAATTCGTTCCCCATGAGGAGATATGACAATGCTCTATATTTTGTTTTTCTATCCACCTTTAGAGTTGGGTCTGCTAAATAACTCTTTAATGGACTTCGCCAATCTGTATCTGACAAAGTATTTATGGCTAGAATTTCGAATCCCTGTTTCTCAGCATATCCCAATCTCATACTTTCCAGATCCGATGGTGTGAATCTAGTAGCCATAACTCTTCCCCTTATTTCGACCAAATCCTTAAGATTCTTGGTAGATACTCTATAACCTGAAGCCAACTGCGCTAAGTCATTTGCTTCTTGGTTTTCTAATCTTGGTATGTGTTGAATATCCATGTATTCAAACTTTCTTAATAGCCTATTGACTATGACGAAGTATACCATTAAATTTTCCTTTATGCACTTGTATTCTTTTGTGATTTGTTTGACCACCAATTCAGAGTCTCCTTTAATTTCGACTCTGGTTGCCCCCAATTCCAACAAAGCTTCAAGTCCAACAATGAGCGCTTCATACTCAGCTTCGTTGTTCGAACAACGAGGACCATCCAATTTATACTTGAATTTTGTTGGAATTCCTTCAGGAGAAATTAGAAGGACTCCAACACCACTTCCATTCCTGTGGGTTGAACCATCAAAGTACAATTTCCATGGTTGCATTTCGACGTAATTCATGCTTGTCTGCTCAACCAACGAATGATCCACAATGAAATCAGAAATCACTTGACCTTTCATAGCTTTTAAGGGCATGAAAGTCAATGAATATTCTGTTAAGGCCAGAGCCCACTTTCCAACTCTACTATGCATTATTGGCTTTGAAAGCATATGTTTAATGACATCGAAGTGAGACGAAACATAAACATCAACAGATTTTATATAATATTTGAGTTTCATACAAGAGAAATATAAACAGAGGCATAGCTTTTCTAAATTGCTATATCTGGTCTCTGCATCATTTAGCACTCTACTTAAATAGTATATGGCTCTTTCGACGCCATTGTTGTCCTCTTGTGCTAACATACTACCTATGCTAACTTCAGAGGCAGATATGTACAATCTCATGGGCTTCCCCCATGATGGTGGAGACAAAATAGGAGGCTGGGAAAGATATTCTTTTATTTTGTCAAACGCCTCCTGGTGAGCTTCGTTCCATTCGAAGGCCTGACCTTGCTTCAGACGAAGTAACGGAGAGAAAGCTTGGGTCCTTCCACTCAGGTTCGAAATGAATCTTCTGAGGAAGTTAACTTTCCCTAGTAGAGATTGCAACTCCCTTTTTGAAGCAGGTGCTTTCGTCTCCATTATGGCTTTGGTTTTGTTCTGGTTGATTTCAATTCCTTTCTTGTGGACCACAAAACCAAGAAAATCTCCAGCCTGCACAAAAAATGCACATTTAAGGGGATTCATTTTTAAGCCATGTTTTCTCATTCGTTCGAATGATTGGCTTAAATGATGCAAATGTGCTTCTGCAGATATAGATTTGATGACTATATCATCAATATACACCTGCATGAAGGTTTCGATGAAGTCATGAAAGATTGAATTCATCGCCCTTTGATAAGTTGCCCCAGCATTTTTTAAACCAAAAGGCATCACCACCCATTCGTAGGTGCCTAAGGCTCCTGGGCAACGAAATGCTGTTTTTGCAACATCTTCTTCAACAATGAAAATCTGGTTATATCCAGAGTATCCATCTAACATGCTCAAGTATTTGAATCCTGCAGCAGAATCTACTAGCATTTCTGCCACGGGCATGGAATATTCATCCTTAGGGGTTGCAGTATTTAAATCCCTAAAATCTATGCAAATTCTTAAAGAACCATTTTTCTTAATAACAGGTACTATGTTTGCTAACCATTCAACGTACCTTGTTGTTCTGATGAATTTGCAGCGCAGTAACCTTTCGATCTCGGCTTTAATTTTTGTGAGAACCGCTGGTGCGAATCTTCTGGGAGTTTGTTTGATGGGCTTCTTGCCATCTTTGATTGGCAGTCTATGTTCGACCAACTCCCTCTTTAAACCAGGCATCTCATCATAATCCCATGCGAAACAATCTTTGTTTTCCTTAAGGACTTCGATCACTTTTTCCTTGAGGCCTGGGCTAAGTTTAGCACTCATGTAAGTTACTCTTTTCGTTTTTTCATCCCCTAAGTTGACTTCTTCGAGCGGGTCCTGTGCCAACATTTTGACACCTGAGTTTATGGGGTCCCTTTCGAAGCCTAAGGGTTCTTTGTCATAGATGGCATCCAACCTTTGATCCATCTCCAACTCTTTGATGGGTGAGCATTTCGAACCCCCCCACTAACTTCATTCGTCTTAACAGTTGATTCATTTATTTCAGCCTCTAAGGCCGCTTTCGATTCATTCTCAGCCATATAGGCCGAAATCCTTTCGAAGAAGGTAGACTCAGTCATGGTTAAGGTTGTCGAAGTCCCAGCCTGCTGGCCATTTTTGTATAGCACCTTTAACTTCCTCTTCTTCACTGATTATTGTTCTATCCCAGTAAAGACCATCATGACGAAGTGTCATGTAATAGTGGGTGTTTCTAGTTTCATTCATCTCATCGTTTGGAACACATGGAGCAATCTTTGCCAGATTTTTATCATAATCCCTTTTGTCAACTAAATTGACAGTTGACATAAAGTAACTCTGGTCTGCTTCGATGTTTTCCACGATTCCGTCATCTCTCCACAGAACTAGTCGTTGATGCATTGACGAAGGAACTGCCCCCACGCCATGGATCCACTCTCTTCCTAGCAGTAGGTTATAGTTGGCCTTGGCTTCGATAACCATAAACATGGTGGGCCTGCAACTTGAGCCTATTGTCAATTCCAACTGGACCACCCCCAGTGTTTTGCCCACTTTTCCCTCATAATTGGATAGAACCATATTATGGGGCTTGATATCTCCTTCGCGGATCTCTAACCTTTTTAGCATTAAATGGGGAATCAGGTTGACTGCAGCACCCCCATCCACTAGAACTTTGTTCACACCATGGACACCTACTTTCGCCCGAATGAAAAGTGGCTTGAGATGATTCTTCATTCCAGGCTCTGGACGTTCGAAGAACGCATTTTGTTCCTCAACAGCCCCATTGTCCATCACGTAGTAGCACACGGGCCTATGTTTCATTAAATCTGTGGTGTCTTCCTCCTCATATTTATTGATTTCAGTTTCCTGCCCAAACTCGTAGGGAAGCACAGACACCACGTTACAGTTCAGGTTGAATGAAGACTCCCCCTCCGATTCGAAGTTATCTGTTATCATATCTTCATCCTCTTCCGGGCCTGGAGTGTATTCCTTTGGTTCGTCTCGTTGGTCTTCAGAAAAAAGCCTCCTATTGACTGGAGGTTTCTCTTCAGTCTGATTTTTTGGTTTGTTGGTGCTCGATTCACCTTGTATCTTCGTTGAAGTATCCCCTTTGTTTGCCACAGCTTCTCTCTCAGCCTTTCGAATCCTTTGCTGTCTGCGCCACTGGGATCTTGACATGGGGTTCCTTCCTTTGTAATTCTCTAATCTCACTTCCTCCCTTTTTTGTGTGTTGAATTGCCTCCTGTATGTCACAGCATGGCAGGCATTTCGTTCAGCACTCCTCCATTTGTCTTTGCCTTTGTCATTTCTGACTTGTAGCCATCTATCGGTTGGTACTTCAGCAGGGAGTTTGAAAGTCACTCTTCGAGCCACTTTGGGGTGAGGGCTATCAGGTCTTCGCTGTTTGTGTCTGCTGTCGAAACGCGGGCCCATCTGGGCAGTCTCTTGATGGTTCCAGCAAGGGGCGAAGAGGATCGTTTCAAAGGCCCTGGCCATGCTTTGGTCATACACAGCAGAACACCTTGGGCAAACTAAGCACTTAGTTGCCCCTTTGTAGCAGCGAAAAACAAACTCCAACAAACTCTCTCCAGCCTTGGGATAGCACCTAAAAAGTTGGTTATCCTGGCGCCAATTGTTGCCAGTTCGAGCCCTCTGTACCCTTTCGAAATTTGCAGCAATTCTTTGGTTGCAGAGGATGCTGCACCTAGGGCACAATATCATGCCTGGATCTCCTTTGTGGCATGTCATGAGATAGTCTTTGAGAGTAGCATCTCCAGTGTGATTATCCCCCATTCTGTGCTTTTCTTTTTTTAAGTATTTTTCCACTTCCTCCATCTCAGAACGGGGTCTTTCCATATCCACCATATTTATTTCCACATCCCCCTCTTTAGTTTCATCATCGCCCCATCCTGTGGGCTTTATATCTTCGATCTGGACCTTCGAACTTTCTGGGGCAGAATATTTGACCAGATAGTCAAATTTTCCACTGGGTTCCCCTAGAGTGTCCCATATTTCCTTCTGAAGGGGAACTGGCTGCGTAATTTGGACTTTCTCCAATTCCAGCCTCAAGCCCTCAGTGACTTGTGTCAATCCTTCGTTTTGATTCCCTTGGCCTTCAGTAGCCTGGGTTTCTCCTGCAACAACCACAGGTGTAGCAATCGAAGTGTCTGGCGTATTCTGGATGTCTTCAGTGACTTCCTCGCTGACTTCGACCATCACCCAGTTTTCGACTCCAGTGTCCTTCTCTCCTGTTAGGGCGTCGCTTCGATCAGTTTCCACCATGTTGACCTCTCCAATGCATGCAGGCTCGGAGTAGTTGGTGTCTGCGACGTCCAGAGGATCTTCGTCCACTTTCATCTTCACCTTATCAGCAAACTTTAGTCTGCCATCTTTGATCGCGTTTTGAATCAAGTCCCTGAAAAGAAAACATTGTGAGGTCTTGTGGCCTAGGAAACTATGATATTTGCAAAATCCCCTTTTCTTCCTCTGATCCAAGGGAGGTATTTTGACATTTGATGGCACAATTAGTTGGCCATCCTTGACAAGCAAGTCAAAAATTTCGTCACACTTAGTGACGTCGAAGGTATAAACCTTCTTTGGAAACTTGTCACTTTTCTCATTTTCAACAATATCTTTCCCTTTCGTGGGAACTAACATTTTGCAGGAGTAAGGCGGGGCCTGTTTTAATTCAGCGAGGTCGATTTCGACCTCTTCGAATTCGAATTCAGGATATTCTTCTACTTCCTCAGTCCCAACATAGGAAATCCTTTCTTTCTTACTATTCTTAAAGACTCTGGCTTTTTCGGCTTTTAGTCTTTCGACCTGTCGAACCCTATCGGCTAATTGAGCCATATCCCTCAAATACTGAGTATCTAATTTCTTTCGAATAGAATAATCCAAACCCCCAGCGGCCATTTCGACTAACTCATGTTCAGGCACTACTGTGTAACATCTGGATTTTAACAGCCTAAATCTATTCAAATAATCATCTATGGGTTCAGTGAACTTTCTCTTAACACTGGCCAATTCCTTCAAACTTATTTTCGATTGTCCCATGTAAAATTGTTCATGGAATAATCTCTCTAAAAGGGTCCAAGTGTCAATAGACCCAGGAGGCAACGTGGTAAACCAAGTGAAGGCGTTTTTTGTCAAGGAACTTGGGAAGTATTTGATCCTGAGATCTTCATTATTGGCTATATCTCCCGCTTCGGTTAGATATCTCGCTATGTGTTCGACTGTTGACTCGTTGGTATCCCCAGCGAACTTTGTAAATTTAGGGACTTTGTATCCCCTTGGTAAATCAGTATGCATTATACAATCCAATATAGGAGAAGCGTAATTTGGCCTCCTCATTCCCGTATTGAGGCCATTCTGGGCCATGATCCTCTCTATCATGGTGGTTAGGTTATTTTCTGCCAAGATGTTATCGTTTCGAATCCTATGAACGACGGCATCGGCATCTTGATTTCGACCAACCAAAACAACTCCCCTAGGTTGTTCTTCTCGAAATTCTGGGGCTTCTGGCCTTTCGATCCTTGCCCCTGGTTCCATAACTTCCCTTTGTGGGCCCGGAATTATTGGGGCTTCTAACCTTGGTGCTCTGGCCCCTAAGTTAGCTTCTTCTCTGGGTGGTCTATGAATTGGGTCGTTAGCAATTTGTTCTATAACAGGCATGTTTGTTCGAAATCCCGCCTGGTTCTGCCTACGCCTTTCTGTGGGAGCAAAGAAATCTGCTATTCGACTCATATTGTCAGCGTTTTCCCTGTTCGTCACAGTCACATTCTGAACTATTGGGGCAAATATTTCCTGCATGGTTTGCGCTAACACCCCTATCATATTGTGGTTGCTGTCATCCATCAATTGCCTAAAAGCCAACTGGTTATCTGTGGTTAGGATAGGCAACGTGCTATAACCCACTGACCCTTGGTTATTTGTCATAAATTGGTTCGCCCCAGACCCAGATCCTAGTTGTGGGGATGAATTCGATGTGGAATTGTGTAAACCTGCCATAAAAGATGTTGGCATTCCGTAAGAAGAACTTCTAATTCTATTCCCATCGAAGCCGGGTGGTCTAGTTAATGGTGTGGCGAAATGGGATTGTGTTCCTGGTGGTGGAACGAATCCCCCAGGGTAGCCCATAGTTCCAGTATTTCCTAAGATCGAACTGTTAGTTGATATGCCACTTACTCCATTGGTGGCTGTGTTACTGGTTGAAGATGCAACAGACTGTGCATTCGAAGGGATTACATTAGATGTTCCGCTCGAAATGGACGCGTTAGTGCCTGTTGCATGTGGGCCACCTTGGTCTCCTTGTTGATTGTCTGAATTAGACATTTTGTCCAAACGTTTTCTTCTGGATAAAGGTTGGTTGCTGTTGGTTATTTTGCCACTTCTCAGGTTCATAAAACATCAAACTTCTTAGGTTCCTACGTTTTTGGGATGGCTACGTCTCGACAATCCTTAATTCTGATATCCAACTATTGGTCCCATCAGGTGTGCCAATTTGTTTCCAGTGATTTCTGGTAAACAACCGCTAGTCTTCCAAACTATCGAATAATCTTTGTTAACGCTATTCAATCTCTCTGGTAACTCACAGGATCGACTAGATTGATCCTAGGACTCCTTGGATATTAAGGTTACTCTCACAATCGAACAATTATTCATGGTTGCTATTGTACAAGTGTTTGGTTTATTTCGATCCCTCTCTCTAAGAGTTTAAAAATGTGGTCAAAATGTATATGAAAACTAAGTTATACGAATAAATGCCAATTGTAATGCTGATTGAAGAGACACATAAAACTGTATGAAAAATGAAGTAAATGGTTTCGATTTACAAAACATTTAACATAAAAGGTTTCTGGAATGTAGAAGTTTAAAATGTGAAGAAAGCGTTTAATGCAAGAAATCTATAAATGATTTTAAGTAAAAGTATGCGCTTGAAAAATAATACTTGAAAGTAAAGGTATTGAAAGTGTAACAGTTCTCTGAAATATAAAGTGCTCGAAATATAAAGAAAGCAGTAAAACGTAAAACTTTGAGGAAAAGACTTTGAAATGAAAAGACAGCGAATAAGGAAATTTGCAAATGTTATTCGACAAAAAGAAAAGAGGAAAATACTGGAAATGGTAAAAAGGCTTTCATTAAGTTAGAAATACATGGTGCTATCATACATACATTTCTCTTGCATTCGTTTCCCTTGCCATGTGGTAGTTTGAATGTTATTGAGTATTTTGTATAACAGATATGACACACCGAAATCCTAATACTAAGACTTCTATTTATACTAATTCGACCCTAACGGTCTCGCTATAGGATCATGCCACGTTTCGAACATGCAAGACAATGCTTCTTTCATCTTTCCACGTGTCCCCAAATGCTCCAACACATAACTTTCAAACTTTGAAAGTCCCGCTCCTATTTGAATTTTAAATGCTTTGGTGTTTCTCCGTTTCGAACGCTCTTCCCAAACCTAGCCTCGCTGTTGTTTCGAGACCCATTTGGATATGTTCCCATAATCACCGTTCGAAGCTTCAAGCTTTGATACACTTATTCGAAACACTGCTTCTGCAACTTCGAAATATGGCGTTTAATTCCATTTCGATCAGAACTTTTAACTCTTTTGAATTCTAAATAACATTATCAAAATCTTCAGCCAACAAATTGCCCCTTTAAAATATGTATTTCGATCTCTTTGAGAAATACCTATTTTAAACATTTATACAAGATTTTGATAGGATTTTCGAATCATCATAACATTTAATGCATTTGACTCCAGTCACATCAATCATAGCACCTTTTGGGTTCCTTAACCGCCCAGAGTCACTTCACAGCGTGGTGCAGTTATAAGTAATGATTATTTTTAAATCACGCCTATTACCTATATCAACTTCTCGCCACCTCTTCATCACACCAACCCATGATCTCCACGTATCACATTTTTACTCGGTGGATGCTTAATCTTCTCATTATAAAACATCATTTTAATCTTCCTTTTTCTTTTTTACACTCTAGATCTTTCATACTCTGGATTTTTACTCTTCTTTTCTCATAAAACAATCTAAGCTTTCAAACAACAAAAATGTCTTCTTCCACCTCATCCCAACTCAAGAAAGTCTCCAAGAAGAAAGGAAAAACTACAGGAGCAACCATGGAGAGTAAAATCGTCACCATTCAAGGCCAATCTGCTCTTGCTCCTCAAATGATTTCCAAAGAAAAAGAAATGTTGTACGCATCACAGGTACTCATCCCTACCCATGTTGCTGGTAAGAGGTTAGCCTTAAATGGCCCTCTTACAGTTTTTGAAATACTAAAGGACACCAGGATAATTTTTCCCGTATGTTATAGCTTCAAACCCTTATTCAACAAAATGGATGCCCCTAGGGCAGTAGAATCCCTTAGTTCGAATACCGTAGAAACCCCAACTGTTCCTCCCAAGGACCCATTTGTTTTGGATTATGTAAAAAGCAATTTTAAGCCATTTCGATCTTGCCCTACTTCTGATATTGCTTATCAAAATTGGTTCACGAAAGTAGAAGCCAAGAAATCCCAGCAATGGGAAGAATTAGGCATTTATAACCTCATTAAGCTATCGAAACCTGGATTCACCTATAGCCATCCTCTGCTGTTTGCGTCCCTTTATTTCTGGGATAGTACCTACAACACTTTCCATCTCCCAGGTGGAATGATTACCCCAACCTTCTTCGATATAGCGGCCATTACTGGGCTGTCGCCAGTGGGAGAAACTTATGTTCCTGACAATGAAGAGCACTCAAGCATAATTGACTTCGAAGTCAAGTTAGCCAGCTTTTCCAAATTTATCAGCCATTATCATGCTGAAGGGGACAATGTGTCTGACATAGAGCACATTGCTTTCTTAACCCTGTGGCTGTCTAGGTACGTTTTCTGCAGTAGATCCCTGCAGGTAGCTAGTAGGTTCATTCCTTTAGCTAGGGATTTACACGAAAATCGCAAAGTGCGCCTAAGTGAATTACTCTTAGTTGACCTCTATGAGAGCCTGAGGTCAGCTGTTTCGAGCCTCAAATCCCACACCTCCAAAAACATTCTATTAGCTGGCCCATTTTGGTTACTTCAACTATGGCTAAATGCCATGTTCGAACCTTCTTTATCAACCGCCAACACCATAGATGAGCAAGATTCGGAAATAAGTGATAGGATAGTCGAAGGCACTAGGCTTCGAAGACTAACTCCTAATGATGACAAGGATGGCTTCAAGGTTCAATTCTCGAAGTACATCATGATACTCTCCAAAAGGCACAAGTTCGAAGAGAGCATGGCGCCTTTCGCTTCGAGGGCTCATGGACCTTCTTGGTTCACCATGGCTCTCTCAGAAGCCATCAAAAGCAAGGAGATCCAAGATGTATGGAGAGCTTTCTTGCTTCCCAGACTCATCTCTTCAAGGATAACCCCAGCTAAGAACCAAATTCTTCTCTTTGCCTACCAACCAAACTTCGTTTCGAGGCAGTTTGGCTTATGCCAACTGATTCCTGAACCTTTGTTCCAAACTGAGAGCGCCATCACATCTGGTCGAACTTTCAAGGCAAGGGAAGCCAAGATCCAGCAAGAACAATATCAAGGCTTTGCCCAATTTGAGCTGATAGCCTTCGAACCTACCCATCTCGCGGCTAAAGGATTTCTGGAGTGGTGGATTAAGTTTTATCAAACTTGCATGTTCGATACACTTACAATTCGACAGAAACTAATTGATGCCTTCGATGTGCAGGTACCAGCAAAGAAAGGTATGTTTACTCATGCCAAAGAGATAAAAGCTTTTCAAAATTATTTTGAAACTACTTACGACCCCACGCGCTTGGACTCCACTGTGCATCAAGCAGCTGAGACCTTGAAGGAAAAATTTAAACAAAAAGTTTCTAAGCTAAAACTTCCTTCAGGGCTGTCACCTGAGGATAGGTATAGGTTGGCATTCGAAATGCATCCACCTAAATTTCCCAGATTACCTACCTCAGAACTGGCTCTGGCTTGGTTTCCCCCATATCCATGGTGGTTTACTTGCAAAGAGATGTTCAAATATCTTCAAAGGAAACCAAAGCCATCTGAGACTGTGACATGGGCTCGATACTGGCTTCATGATTTCCCAGGACACCTTCGATACGACCTTTCTGCCATGTCAATTAAATCTGATTAAGGCACAGGTGCGAATGCTTGGGAAAAATCCCAAATGTCTTTTATTTTCCATATCTTTAACCTTTGCTTTAATTGTTTTGATTTTCAGCTATCAGGATAAAGACCGCTGCCTCGAAATCGAAGGAAGGGAGTGCCTCTCAAGCCTCCATCGAAACTACCGAAAAAGCTAATCCACCCGAAACAACTACTACTGCTGCAACTACAACAACAACAATAACGCCAACAACAACAAGTGCCCCAATTCCAACGGTAATCACTTAGTTTTTGATGCTTCGAATTCACTCAAGCTCTTTATATCTAACTCCGTTAAAATTCGTTCAGACCAACAAACTTCCTCCCACTACTCCCAAGAAGCGGAAACCAAGCACTACTGGGGAAGATCCCACTGCTGGAGGAAACTCAAATACTGCTTCGAAGAAGAAGCTAAAGAAAGCTACACCTAAAAGCACTGTTCCGACTAGTGTCTCTGGACTCGACTCCAGGGATGCTGCTCCCTTACCTAAATCCAAAAATCCACCTTCGACCTCCAACCCACCGTTGGAACGCATAGCTAGTAACCTCTCCTCTGAGGGTCCACAGGTAAATCGAATTTCTTCTAAAAATGTTTAACTTCTTATTACCTTGGTGAATGTTTTTCTTTAACATTCTGCTGCTCCTTGCAGAACATCTTGAATCCCACTTCTACCATTTCGACCTCACCGTCCAGAGCTGCTGCTCCGCTTAACTCCTCTCCTCAAGGAGATTCCAGCAATTTGGTCCAAAACAAAGGTTCTTCCAATGTGGCGGTTTTGGCTGGAACTTCTGAACAGCCAGATGACCAAGGTACCTCCATTCCTATGAAAGAGGTGAACAAAACGATACTTCAAACGTCTGCAGAGGATTCACAAAGGGTTCTTCAAAAGTCCCCTCTTGAAACTCTTCAAGAGGATCCAAAGGATACTCAGACTGAAGAAGAAAAAGCTGATTCTGGGCGAGGATTCGAAGAATCTGCAGACGAAGAATCTGAGGAGGAAAACGCCAATGACGAGGAAGACGTCAATGACGAGGAAAACGTCAATGATGGTTCGACTGCCGGGACGGAGTCTAACGCATATAGCGGCGAAAGGGACGGTATCGAAGTGGTAGATTTGGACGAAGATGAAGAAGACCAAGAGCACGAAGCAAATGAAGGGGATGGTGATGCAATCAACGAAACCCTAGAGGTTGAAACAAACGTGGTTCCCCTACGCGTGGAATTCCCCCAATCCTCTCCGTCTCGAATGACTGACGAGGAACTGGCACTCTTGAGGCGAAATGACCCCATTGGGTATATGAAGGCAAAGTTGGCTCATAGGGACATTCCACTCGCTAGGGCTGGCACAAGTTCAACCAGCTATCCTCTTCCCACAGATGAAAGAGTTGTTCTTCTCAACAAAATTAGGAGAACTATTCTCAATGTGGATATATTCGAAGTGCTTAAGCAAGATAGTACTGCTTGCTATACTATGAAGGAGCTGCTCACAAAGGTTAATCTTTCCAACTGCTCTTTGCCAGTTAGTACTCTCTTGTTTGATCTTCAGAATTTGCTGGACAACGTAACTGGCTACCTTCTCCAAGACGAATCTGCTGCCAAGAAGGTTCACGAGAAACGCATTGCCATGGATGCCGCTTATGAACAAGCTTCGAAGCTTTCTCAAGAAGATGAGGATCAAGCTATACATCTGAAGCAGGCGAAAACTGAATATGAGGCTCGAGCTGAGTCCATTCTTATTTGGGAAAGGCAGATTCTGGAACTTCAGCAGAAAGTTAAGGAGGCTAAGGAACAACAACTAGCCTTCGAAACTAATCCTGCAGGTAACCAATTCGAAGAGCTTCTCAACCAGGGGCTTGCAGAAATGGAGACTGCAGAACAACTTAAAGGAGAAGTGGCAACCTTGGAAGGTGCCAGGCGGTTTGCTCAGCAGAAACTGGAAACATTTCGAAGCACCTTTAATCGATTGAAAAATAATGTTTATTTCTAGATTTTTATGTCTATCTGACCATAACTTTGGTTTTTTACATGTAATATTCGAACAACGCCATTTTGGCATTCTATCTTGCCATCTTGGCTTTTTATAATATTTTATTTACGTTGTTACTATTCGAATCTCCCGCAGGCTTGGCTTATATTTCTTTAAATATTTCCCATTAACCTTTAGGACACGTTTATCATCCAAGAGTTCTTCGACTTCGTATGCATTGTTTGAGAATACTTTTAATATTCGAAAAGGTCCTTCCCAATGAGGTGACCATTTACCTAATGCTTTGTTCTTCTTATCCATAGGCAATATGACTCTCCAAACCAAGTCATTAATAACGAATACTTTTTTCTTCACCCTTTTATTGTATGTTCTGGCCACTCTTTCTTTTTGCCTCATCAAAATTTCCAACGCATGTAATCTAATTTCGTCCAACTCAACTAATTCATTCATCATCATTTCCCAATATAATGCAGCTGGAATTTCGTTTTGTTTCTGGATTCGAACTGATTGCAGATGAATTTCTACTGGTAACACTGCATCATGGCCGAATGTAAGTTGGAAAGGCGTAGTGTTAGTGGCTTCCTTAGGAGATGTTCTACAAGCCCATAACACTTGGTCCAGAGTTTTGTGCCAATTTCTTGGCTTCTTGCCAATATGCTTCTTGATTAATCCTATTATTACTTTATTTGCTGCTTCGACTTGTCCGTTTGCTTGAGCATAATATGGTGTTGATGTTAGCAATCTAAACCCCATTTCTTGGGCAAATCCTTGCATCTTTCTACCAGTAAATACAGAGCCTTGGTCTGTAGTTATACTTTCTGGCAATCCAAACCTATAGATAATGTGCTTTTGTATAAATTCGATGATTGCCTCTTGATCAGCAACTACCAAAGGTATAGCTTCGATCCATTTGGTAAAATAATCTACTCCTACCAAGATATATTTCTGACCTTTGGACGAAGCAGGATTTATCTCCCCTATCAGATCCAATGCCCATCCTCTGAATGGCTAAGGTTTGATGATCGAATGCAACTCACTTGCAGGGGCGTGTTGAATTCCTGCATGTTTCTGACATTCCTCACATCCTTTAGCAAAGTCTATGCAATCTTTGAGCATGCTAGGCCAATACAAACCATATCGAAATAGCAGCCATTTCATTTTATGGCCTGCTTGGTGTGCCCCACATGCCCCATTATGGACTTCAGACAATGCTAAATATGCCTCACTTTCTCCTAGGCATTTCAATAATACACCCTCTTGGGTCTTTTTGAACAATTCGTTCCCCATGAGGAGATATGACAATGCTCTATATTTTGTTTTTCTATCCACCTTTAGAGTTGGGTCTGCTAAATAACTCTTTAATGGACTTCGCCAATCTGTATCTGACAAAGTATTTATGGCTAGAATTTCGAATCCCTGTTTCTCAGCATATCCCAATCTCATACTTTCCAGATCCGATGGTGTGAATCTAGTAGCCATAACTCTTCCCCTTATTTCGACCAAATCCTTAAGATTCTTGGTAGATACTCTATAACCTGAAGTCAACTGCGCTAAGTCATTTGCTTCTTGGTTTTCTAATCTTGGTATGTGTTGAATATCCATGTATTCAAACTTTCTTAATAGCCTATTGACTATGACGAAGTATACCATTAAATTTTCCTTTATGCACTTGTATTCTTTTGTGATTTGTTTGACCACCAATTCAGAGTCTCCTTTAATTTCGACTCTGGTTGCCCCCAATTCCAACAAAGCTTCAAGTCCAACAATGAGCGCTTCATACTCAGCTTCGTTGTTCGAACAACGAGGACCATCCAATTTATACTTGAATTTTGTTGGAATTCCTTCAGGAGAAATTAGAAGGACTCCAACACCACTTCCATTCCTGTGGGTTGAACCATCAAAGTACAATTTCCATGGTTGCATTTCGACGTAATTCATGCTTGTCTGCTCAACCAACGAATGATCCACAATGAAATCAGAAATCACTTGACCTTTCATAGCTTTTAAGGGCATGAAAGTCAATGAATATTCTGTTAAGGCCAGAGCCCACTTTCCAACTCTACTATGCATTATTGGCTTTGAAAGCATATGTTTAATGACATCGAAGTGAGACGAAACATAAACATCAACAGATTTTATATAATATTTGAGTTTCATACAAGAGAAATATAAACAGAGGCATAGCTTTTCTAAATTGCTATATCTGGTCTCTGCATCATTTAGCACTCTACTTAAATAGTATATGGCTCTTTCGACGCCATTGTTGTCCTCTTGTGCTAACATACTACCTATGCTAACTTCAGAGGAAGATATGTACAATCTCATGGGCTTCCCCCATGATGGTGGAGACAAAATAGGAGGCTGGGAAAGATATTCTTTTATTTTGTCAAACGCCTCCTGGTGAGCTTCGTTCCATTCGAAGGCCTGACCTTGCTTCAGACGAAGTAACAGAGAGAAAGCTTGGGTCCTTCCACTCAGGTTCGAAATGAATCTTCTGAGGAAGTTAACTTTCCCTAGTAGAGATTGCAACTCCCTTTTTGAAGCAGGTGCTTTCGAATCCTGCAGCAGAATCTACTAGCATTTCTGCCACGGGCATGGAATATTCATCCTTAGGGGTTGCAGTATTTAAATCCCTAAAATCTATGCAAATTCTTAAAGAACCATTTTTCTTAATAACAGGTACTATGTTTGCTAACCATTCAACGTACCTTGTTGTTCTGATGAATTTGCAGCGCAGTAACCTTTCGATCTCGGCTTTAATTTTTGTGAGAACCGCTGGTGCGAATCTTCTGGGAGTTTGTTTGATGGGCTTCTTGCCATCTTTGATTGGCAGTCTATGTTCGACCAACTCCCTCTTTAAACCAGGCATCTCATCATAATCCCATGCGAAACAATCTTTGTTTTCCTTAAGGACTTCGATCACTTTTTCCTTGAGGCCTGGGCTAAGTTTAGCACTCATGTAAGTTACTCTTTTCGTTTTTTCATCCCCTAAGTTGACTTCTTCGAGCGGGTCCTGTGCCAACATTTTGACACCTGAGTTTATGGGGTCCCTTTCGAAGCCTAAGGGTTCTTTGTCATAGATGGCATCCAACCTTTGATCCATCTCCAACTCTTTGATGGGTGAGCATTTCGAACCCCCCCACTAACTTCATTCGTCTTAACAGTTGATTCATTTATTTCAGCCTCTAAGGCCGCTTTCGATTCATTCTCAGCCATATAGGCCGAAATCCTTTCGAAGAAGGTAGACTCAGTCATGGTTAAGGTTGTCGAAGTCCCAGCCTGCTGGCCGTTTTTGTATAGCACCTTTAACTTCCTCTTCTTCACTGATTATTGTTCTATCCCAGTAAAGACCATCATGACGAAGTGTCATGTAATAGTGGGCGTTTCTAGTTTCATTCATCTCATCGTTTGGAACACATGGAGCAATCTTTGCCAGATTTTTATCATAATCCCTTTTGTCAACTAAATTGACAGTTGACATAAAGTAACTCTGGTCTGCTTCGATGTTTTCCACGATTCCGTCATCTCTCCACAGAACTAGTCGTTGATGCATTGACGAAGGAACTGCCCCCACGCCATGGATCCACTCTCTTCCTAGCAGTAGGTTATAGTTGGCCTTGGCTTCGATAACCATAAACATGGTGGGCCTGCAACTTGAGCCTATTGTCAATTCCAACTGGACCACCCCCAGTGTTTTGCCCACTTTTCCCTCATAATTGGATAGAACCATATTATGGGGCTTGATATCTCCTTCGCGGATCTCTAACCTTTTTAGCATTAAATGGGGAATCAGGTTGACTGCAGCACCCCCATCCACTAGAACTTTGTTCACACCATGGACACCTACTTTCGCCCGAATGAAAAGTGGCTTGAGATGATTCTTCATTGCAGGCTCTGGACGTTCGAAGAACGCATTTTGTTCCTCAACAGCCCCATTGTCCATCACGTAGTAGCACACGGGCCTATGTTTCATTAAATCTGTGGTGTCTTCCTCCTCATATTTATTGATTTCGGTTTCCTGCCCAAACTCGCAGGGAAGCACAGACACCACGTTACAGTTCAGGTTGAATGAAGACTCCCCCTCCGATTCGAAGTTATCTGTTATCATATCTTCATCCTCTTCCGGGCCTGGAGTGTATTCCTTTGGTTCGTCTCGTTGGTCTTCAGAAAAAAGCCTCCTATTGACTGGAGGTTTCTCTTCAGTCTGATTTTTTGGTTTGTTGGTGCTCGATTCACCTTGTATCTTCGTTGAAGTATCCCCTTTGTTTGCCACAGCTTCTCTCTCAGCCTTTCGAATCCTTTGCTGTCTGCGCCACTGGGATCTTGACATGGGGTTCCTTCCTTTGTAATTCTATAATCTCACTTCCTCCCTTTTGTGTGTGTTGAATTGCCTCCTGTATGTCACAGCATGGCGGGCATTTCGTTCAGCACTCCTCCATTTGTCTTTGCCTTTGTCATTTCTGACTTGTAGCCATCTATCGGTTGGTACTTCAGCAGGGAGTTTGAAAGTCACTCTTCGAGCCACTTTGGGGTGAGGGCTATCAGGTCTTCGCTGTTTGTGTCTGCTGTCGAAACGCGGGCCCATCTGGGCAGTCTCTTGATGGTTCCAGCAAGGGGCGAAGAGGATCGTTTCAAAGGCCCTGGCCATGCTTTGGTCATACACAGCAGAACACCTTGGGCAAACTAAGCACTTAGTTGCCCCTTTGTAGCAGCGAAAAACAAACTCCAACAAACTCTCTCCAGCCTTGGGATAGCACCTAAAAAGTTGGTTATCCTGGCGCCAATTGTTGCCAGTTCGAGCCCTCTGTACCCTTTCGAAATTTGCAGCAATTCTTTGGTTGCAGAGGATGCTGCACCTAGGGCACAATATCATGCCTGGATCTCCTTTGTGGCATGTCATGAGATAGTCTTTGAGAGTAGCATCTCCAGTGTGATTATCCCCCATTCTGTGCTTTTCTTTTTTTAAGTATTTTTCCACTTCCTCCATCTCAGAACGGGGTCTTTCCATATCCACCATATTTATTTCCACATCCCCCTCTTTAGTTTCGTCATCGCCCCATCCTGTGGGCTTTATATCTTCGATCTGGACCTTCGAACTTTCTGGGGCAGAATATTTGACCAGATAGTCAAATTTTCCACTGGGTTCCCCTAGAGTGTCCCATATTTCCTTCTGAAGGGGAACTGGCTGCGTAATTTGGACTTTCTCCAATTCCAGCCTCAAGCCCTCAGTGACTTGTGTCAATCCTTCGTTTTGATTCCCTTGGCCTTCAGTAGCCTGGGTTTCTCCTGCAACAACCACAGGTGTAGCAATCGAAGTGTCTGGCGTATTCTGGATGTCTTCAGTGACTTCCTCGCTGACTTCGACCATCACCCAGTTTTCGACTCCAGTGTCCTTCTCTCCTGTTAGGGCGTCGCTTCGATCAGTTTCCACCATGTTGACCTCTCCAATGCATGCAGGCTCGGAGTAGTTGGTGTCTGCGACGTCCAGAGGATCTTCGTCCACTTTCATCTTCACCTTATCAGCAAACTTTAGTCTGCCATCTTTGATCGCGTTTTGAATCAAGTCCCTGAAAAGAAAACATTGTGAGGTCTTGTGGCCTAGGAAACTATGATATTTGCAAAATCCCCTTTTCTTCCTCTGATCCAAGGGAGGTATTTTGACATTTGATGGCACAATTAGTTGGCCATCCTTGACAAGCAAGTCAAAAATTTCGTCACACTTAGTGACGTCGAAGGTATAAACCTTCTTTGGAAACTTGTCACTTTTCTCATTTTCAACAATATCTTTCCCTTTCGTGGGAACTAACATTTTGCAGGAGTAAGGCGGGGCCTGTTTTAATTCAGCGAGGTCGATTTCGACCTCTTCGAATTCGAATTCAGGATATTCTTCTACTTCCTCAGTCCCAACATAGGAAATCCTTTCTTTCTTACTATTCTTAAAGACTCTGGCTTTTTCGGCTTTTAGTCTTTCGACCTGTCGAACCCTATCGGCTAATTGAGCCATATCCCTCAAATACTGAGTATCTAATTTCTTTCGAATAGAATAATCCAAACCCCCAGCGGCCATTTCGACTAACTCATGTTCAGGCACTACTGTGTAACATCTGGATTTTAACAGCCTAAATCTATTCAAATAATCATCTATGGGTTCAGTGAACTTTCTCTTAACACTGGCCAATTCCTTCAAACTTATTTTCGATTGTCCCATGTAAAATTGTTCATGGAATAATCTCTCTAAAAGGGTCCAAGTGTCAATAGACCCAGGAGGCAACGTGGTAAACCAAGTGAAGGCGTTTTTTGTCAAGGAACTTGGGAAGTATTTGATCCTGAGATCTTCATTATTGGCTATATCTCCCGCTTCGGTTAGATATCTCGCTATGTGTTCGACTGTTGACTCGTTGGTATCCCCAGCGAACTTTGTAAATTTAGGGACTTTGTATCCCCTTGGTAAATCAGTATGCATTATACAATCCAATATAGGAGAAGCGTAATTTGGCCTCCTCATTCCCGTATTGAGGCCATTCTGGGCCATGATCCTCTCTATCATGGTGGTTAGGTTATTTTCTGCCAAGATGTTATCGTTTCGAATCCTATGAACGACGGCATCGGCATCTTGATTTCGACCAACCAAAACAACTCCCCTAGGTTGTTCTTCTCGAAATTCTGGGGCTTCTGGCCTTTCGATCCTTGCCCCTGGTTCCATAACTTCCCTTTGTGGGCCCGGAATTATTGGGGCTTCTAACCTTGGTGCTCTGGCCCCTAAGTTAGCTTCTTCTCTGGGTGGTCTATGAATTGGGTCGTTAGCAATTTGTTCTATAACAGGCATGTTTGTTCGAAATCCCGCCTGGTTCTGCCTACGCCTTTCTGTGGGAGCAAAGAAATCTGCTATTCGACTCATATTGTCAGCGTTTTCCCTGTTCGTCACAGTCACATTCTGAACTATTGGGGCAAATATTTCCTGCATGGTTTGCGCTAACACCCCTATCATATTGTGGTTGCTGTCATCCATCAATTGCCTAAAAGCCAACTGGTTATCTGTGGTTAGGATAGGCAACGTGCTATAACCCACTGACCCTTGGTTATTTGTCATAAATTGGTTCGCCCCAGACCCAAATCCTAGTTGTGGGGATGAATTCGATGTGGAATTGTGTAAACCTGCCATAAAAGATGTTGGCATTCCGTAAGAAGAACTTCTAATTCTATTCCCATCGAAGCCGGGTGGTCTAGTTAATGGTGTGGCGAAATGGGATTGTGTTCCTGGTGGTGGAACGAATCCCCCAGGGTAGCCCATAGTTCCAGTATTTCCTAAGATCGAACTGTTAGTTGATATGCCACTTACTCCATTGGTGGCTGTGTTACTGGTTGAAGATGCAACAGACTGTGCATTCGAAGGGATTACATTAGATGTTCCGCTCGAAATGGACGCGTTAGTGCCTGTTGCATGTGGGCCACCTTGGTCTCCTTGTTGATTGTCTGAATTAGACATTTTGTCCAAACGTTTTCTTCTGGATAAAGGTTGGTTGCTGTTGGTTATTTTGCCACTTCTCAGGTTCATAAAACATCAAACTTCTTAGGTTCCTACGTTTTTGGGATGGCTACGTCTCGACAATCCTTAATTCTGATATCCAACTATTGGTCCCATCAGGTGTGCCAATTTGTTTCCAGTGATTTCTGGTAAACAACCGCTAGTCTTCCAAACTATCGAATAATCTTTGTTAACGCTATTCAATCTCTCTGGTAACTCACAGGATCGACTAGATTGATCCTAGGACTCCTTGGATATTAAGGTTACTCTCACAATCGAACAATTATTCATGGTTGCTATTGTACAAGTGTTTGGTTTATTTCGATCCCTCTCTCTAAGAGTTTAAAAATGTGGTCAAAATGTATATGAAAACTAAGTTATACGAATAAATGCCAATTGTAATGCTGATTGAAGAGACACATAAAACTGTATGAAAAATGAAGTAAATGGTTTCGATTTACAAAACATTTAACATAAAAGGTTTCTGGAATGTAGAAGTTTAAAATGTGAAGAAAGCGTTTAATGCAAGAAATCTATAAATGATTTTAAGTAAAAGTATGCGCTTGAAAAATAATACTTGAAAGTAAAGGTATTGAAAGTGTAACAGTTCTCTGAAATATAAAGTGCTCGAAATATAAAGAAAGCAGTAAAACGTAAAACTTTGAGGAAAAGACTTTGAAATGAAAAGACAGTGAATAAGGAAATTTGCAAATGTTATTCGACAAAAAGAAAAGAGGAAAATACTGGAAATGGTAAAAAGGCTTTCATTAAGTTAGAAATACATGGTGCTATCATACATACATTTCTCTTGCATTCGTTTCCCTTGCCATGTGGTAGTTTGAATGTTATTGAGTATTTTGTATAACAGATATGACACACCGAAATCCTAATACTAAGACTTCTATTTATACTAATTCGACCCTAACGGTCTCGCTATAGGATCATGCCACGTTTCGAACATGCAAGACAATGCTTCTTTCATCTTTCCACGTGTCCCCAAATGCTCCAACACATAACTTTCAAACTTTGAAAGTCCCGCTCCTATTTGAATTTTAAATGCTTTGGTGTTTCTCCGTTTCGAACGCTCTTCCCAAACCTAGCCTCGCTGTTGTTTCGAGACCCCTTTGGATATGTTCCCATAATCACCGTTCGAAGCTTCAAGCTTTGATACACTTATTCGAAACACTGCTTCTGCAACTTCGAAATATGGCGTTTAATTCCATTTCGATCAGAACTTTTAACTCTTTTGAATTCTAAATAACATTATCAAAATCTTCAGCCAACAAGATGTTGATCAGAGCTACTACAAAGTTGATGATGTGAAAGGTGAGAAGAAGTCTTTCGACCAGCATTTGGCGAATGTAGCGCCTTGTGATGACGAGAATCACACTTCCAATGAAAACTCAAATCATTTTTTCTTAGTTTGGATCCTGATCATAGATTTACGTGGGATTCTGAAGAGGCGAGAATGCATAGGGAGTCGATTCTACCTACAGGATGGTATGTGGTCGAATGTGATGACTAGTGAGTCAACAAGTTTGGCTTGGATTTTGGCTTATGTAGCTGAAAATAAAAAGAAATCAGCTTTAGAAGCTGTGAAGCTACAAAATATAACCGTCAAAGCCAAAACAAAGAATCAAGAAGGCCAACTAGGCCAAACAACAGCTTCAAAAAGCCGGAGTTTAGATTGTATATATGACAATGAACCTTTGGGGTTTGAAAAGGATCCACTAAATTCAGTACAAAAGATGCAAGCCCAAGATCTGTTGGAGCAAGTTGATCTGAGAGACGATGCAACAAGGAGACCAACGTACATCAGCATTATAGTTGATTCGAAAATAAGAGTAAAGTTGATCAAGCTGCTAAATGAGTATAAAGATTGCTTCACCTGGGATTATGGTGAGATTCTTGGGTTAATCGAATGACTATGGAACATCGACTGCATATTCAGCCAGGAAAAAGGCCAGTGAGGCAACATCCTAGAAGGTTCGCCCCTGAGATTACTTTGAAGATCAAACAAGAGATAGAAAGGCTACTCAAGAGTAAGTTCATCATAACTGCAAGGTACGTCGATTGGTTAGCAAATAACATTCCTGTTATTAAGAAAAATGGAACGCTTAGAGTCTGCATAGACTCTAGGGACTTGAATAATGCTACCCCCAAAGATGAATATTCAATGCTTGTAGAAGAAATGTTAGTCGATTTAGCTGCAGGGTATGAATATCTTAGCATGCTCGACGGATATTCTGGATATAACAGGATTTTTATAGCAAATGAAGATGTGTCCAAAACAACATTTAGATTTATAGGGGCATTAGGAACATATGAATGGGTGGTAATGCCATTTGGTTAAAAAAATGACGGAGCTACTTATCAAAGGGCAGTGAATGCCATGTTTTATTATTTTATAGAACATTTTATGCAAAGATATATATATATATATATATATATATATATATATATATATATATATATATATATATATATATATATATATATATATATATATATATATATATATATATATATATATATATATATATATATATATATATATATATATATATATATATATATATATATATATATATATATATATATATATATATATATATATATATATATATATATATATATATATATATATATATATATATATATATATATATATATATATATATATATATATATATATATATATATTGATGGCATTGTGATAAAATCCTCATCTGAGAATGGTCACTTGGACCATCTTGGACGATCCTTCGAAAGAATGAGGAAATATGGATTGAAAACGAATCCACTAAAATGTGTTTTCTATGTGCATGCAGAAGATTTTTTAGGATTTGTAGCATACAAAAAAGGCATCAAGATCAATCAGAGCAAGACAAAGGCAATTTGGATCTCAAGCCTCTTTCGACAAAGAAATAGTTACAATCTTTGTTGGGGAAAATCAACTTCTTGAGAAGACTTATCTCAAAACTAAGTAGAAAAAAAAAGGTTTTTTTTCCATTATTAAAGATTAAGAAGGAAAGTGACTTTCACTAGGGAAAAGAATAGCAAGAGGCCTTCGACACAATCAAAGAATATCTAACGAGGCCTCATGTGTTATTACCACCCAGTCGAAATAAGAACATGGGATTGTACATAGCTGCATCGGATTTAACAATAGGGAGCATGTTCGCTCAAGAGGATGATAATAGAGTCGAAAAACCCATTTATTACCTTAGTCGTGTATTGATAGATGTGGAAACTAGGCATAACATGATAGAAAAATTATGCCTATGTTTGTATTTCTCACGTGTCAAACTTAAGCAATATATTAAGCCAATTGATTTTTATGTCTCGTCTCATTATGATGTCATTAAACATATTTTGTCCAAACCAATTTTGCATAGTCGAGTTGGTAAGTGGGCACTAGCCTTAACTGAGTTTTCATTATTTTGCATGCCTTTAAAGGCCATGAAAGGCCAAATTATGGAAAACTTTATAGTCGATCATGCCATAATAGAACCATCAGTGAATATGGTAGACATTGACCCTTGGAAATTGTATTTTGATGGGTCGAGCCATAAACATGGAATTGGTGTTAGAGTTCTGATTATATATCCAAAAGGAGTAACGACAAAATTCAAATGCAGGGTAGATGGAAAATTCTCCAACAACGAAGCAGAGTATGAAGCATTGATTACAAAGCTTAAATTGTTAAAGACTTAGGTGCAAAAAGGGTCGAAATCAAAGGAGATTCAGAATTAGTGATTAGGCAAATCACTCGAGAATACAAATGCATCAAAGAGCACGTGTTCTTATATTTCACAATGGTCAATCAATTGTTGGAATTTTTTGAAGTTGTGAGTGTTACACATGTGCCTAGATTAGAGAATCAAGTGGCTAATGATTTGATGCAAATTGCCTCTGGGTACAAAGTATCCACCAACAAGCTGAAAAGTTTTACCGAGGTGAGAGAGAAGGTAGTTTCGACACCATCCTTCATATTTCCAATTTCAAAAATGGGGGGGGGGGGCAGATGATACGTATGAAACTTTTAAAATTTTTGTTATTGACAATTTGTCAGACACAGATTGGTGAAAGCCAATTGTGAAGTATTTGGAAACCTCGGCTAGAAATATGGATAGGAAAATAAAATATATGGCTTTGAATTACGTGTGCATGGGCAATGAATTATTCAAAAAGACTCCTGAAGGAATATTGCTTAAATGTTTAGGAGATATTGAAGTATATTTGGCAATAGTCGAAGTCCATAGTGGAACCCGTGGGGCTCTCTAAGCCGACCATAAGATGAAATGGCTGTTATTTCGACAAGGTGTCTTTTGGCCATGTATGTTGAAAGATTGTATTGAGTTTGCTAAGGGCTGTTAGGAATACCAAAAGCATGCTAGAATTCAACATGTACCTGCAAGAAAATTGCACACGGTTATTAATCCATGGTCGTTTCGAGGTTTGGCGCTAGATGTCATAGGAGAAATTCGACCAGCCTCGTCGAGACAACAAAAGTTCATCCTAGTAGGGATATACTACGTCACAAAATGGTTATAAGTAGTACCATTGATCAATGAGGACCAAGAAGCGGTGATTGACTTCATTCAAAAGCATATTATTTATAGATTTGGGATTCCTGAGACAATCACTACGAACCAAGGATCAGTTATTATCGGGCGAAAGATGCAAAAGTTTGCATCAAAAATACGCCTCAAGTTAGTAACGTCCACACCTTATTACGCTCAAGCCAATGGTTAGGTCGAAGCTACCAACAAAGTGATAATTGGGTTAATCAAGAGACACATCTCTAAGAAACCCAAGAATTTGCATAAGACGTTAGATCAAGTCTTATGGGTTTGTCGAATATCCCCCAAGGAAGCGATTGGGTCGACGCACTTTTGACTAGCATTTGGATGCAATGTTGTTTTGCCAGTCGAGATACACTTGCAATCGGTACGAGTGCAGCACCAACGCGAAGTTTCATCAAAATAGTATTGGAATACGATGTTGGATAAAATAATGGATCTAGATAAAGAAAGATTAGTTGTGTTGGATGTGCTAATTTGACAAAAAGAGCGAGTTGTAAGGTGTAACACCCGATTAGTTTAATTAATTATTTAACTAGATATTTTCAATTATTTTCGAATTATTTTTTGAAATGTTGTGTTATGTCGGTATAAGTTGCGGTGTTGTTATTAGTCAGTTAAGTTAAGTTGATTAATAATATTAATAAATAATATTACAAAGTATAGAATATTAGTTGGACCTATTTTGATGGTTAGAAGTAGTAATAGGTGGGTGTGTAAGTTGAGCCCATTAGGAATAATAATATTATTATTAGATTTAGTTATAATAATAAGAAATTATGTTAATTAGAAAAAGTAAGAAATTTTGATGCAATAACGTAGGAAGTGGCAGAGAAGAGGAACAAGGAAAAGAGGCAAAGCTAGGTTCGATCGGAAAGTTGTAGAGCGACCTTCAATTTGAGGTAAGAGTGGGGTTCAGACTCTATAATGGGAATTGTGATGAATATTATGTAGGAATTGTGTTGGTGTAACATTGTTGTGCGTGTGTTGTTGTTGTTGTTTATGAAATTGGTTGTTATCATGTTGTGGATGTTCCTGAATTGTTAGCAGAATTAACTATTTGTTGTTGGAAATTATAATATTATTGATATAGTCGTTATGTTGCTATGTCGATGTAATATTGCAGTGTATCATGTTGTTGTGAAAATACTGTTGACCGAATGAATATTTGGAGAATTTTGTGTTTGAATCAGTAAGTATATGAAAAAGCTGCGTGAGAAATACTCTGTCAGGGGGCACAAGTGTTGTGTCGGACGACACTGAGTGGAGGAACGTGCCGAGAGGCACACGAGCATGCCGATCGGCATGGTTTAGAGAGGAGTGTGCCGAGCAGGACAACTCCATGACAAGCGGCACGACCTTTTAGCTTTGTGCCGAGGGGCACCATATGTGTGACGAGGAGCACATCCCTAAAACTCTGTTTTCCAGTGGTTTTATCGGTTCCTGGACCTGTTACTTTATTAGTTCTAATTATTAGAAAATAGTAAATGTGTAATAGCAACAAGTAATTAAGTAGCATAGTTAACGATAATAAGTAACAGAAGTAGTAAATAAGCAGAGACTAATTGTTAGTAACCGAAGTAAACAAATTGTAGCTTAGCATATGTAGTAGGTAGGATTAATAGATGATTGGATTGGATTATAGAGCTAGTGGGTATTTGGCAGGATGACCTTAACAGTAGAATATTTTAGTAGAATAGAATTAATAGGATTTGGTAGATAATAGTATTGATTTATATAAGTCGTTGTGATGTGGTTGTTATTAATTGTTAAAGTTGTAGGCAAGGATGAACTTTGTTGTGTTGCCTGTATTGATTGGATAAAACTAAGTTGTAGGTCATTAATAGTAAAACAATAGCAGAGATAATTCATGGTAGTAGGAGATAATTCATAGTAGTAAGATGTAAATGCAGGAACCTTATCGGAAAACTATTAGCAGTATAATAGCATAGTATATGTAGCAGGAATAAGTTGACAGTAGGAGTTAATTGTGAAATAGTGATAGAATGTTATTAGCAATAAAATAACAGTAGAGAATTAATTAGTAGCACTAGTAGTAGTGGAAATTGTTGTTGTTGTTGAAATGCCTCTAATTCTTGGCAGATAAGTTGTAGGCTTACAGCCAATGTTTAATTACGTGTAATTGTTGTTGATGTTGTAGGCTTACGACCAATGTTGAATTATGTTGAATTTATGTTGAATTGTTATTGATGTTGTAGGCTTACAACCAATGTTGAATCATGTTGAATTGTTGTTGATGTTGTAGGCTTACGACCAATGTTGAATTATGTTGAATTTATGTTGAATTGTTATTGATGTTGTAGGCTTACGACCAATGTTGAATTATGTTGAATTTATGTTGAGTTATTGTTGAGATTATAGGCTTATGGCCAACGTTGATTTATATTGAGTTGTTGGTTCTACATTCATGCTGTGTCGCACACATTGCATATCAGTTGGAGCTGATGCTCGTTAAGTTAGCATGGATTGGTAAAATATCAAGTTGAAGGCTTATGCCTTGTTTATGCCTCGATTTATTGACAGATTATTAAGTTGGGAGTTTTGCTCTGTTGGTACCACATGCATGTTGTTGTACCCCAAAATTTGCCCTCTCTTTTCTCAAGACATCTCTCATAAAGATTTTCAAAAGCTCAAGTTTTCACAAGTACAACTGGACTTTCAAGCATCAGCTCGAAGATGGAACTTCTGAATATTCGAAAGGAGGAAGAGGAAACAGTCGAAAGGGAAAAGCAGATAAAAAAGGCGTGCAGTTACAAATAACCATGTTGAATTCAAAATCTGGTTCAGGCTGTTCGAACCACATGACTGATCGAAAGGAGTGGTTGGCAGATTTTTGACAAGTCAAAGAAGAGCAAGCTTGCTTCGATTCCAAACTTCGACTGGGCAATGGCTTCTTCGAGAAACCTGCTTCGGTCCACCTCCTTGCTTCAATCCACAAGCTTTAACTGGGCAACGACTTCCTTTGAAGCAACCTGCTTTGATTCCACCTTTAAACCCTCCGACACACATAGTTTCGACACTATGGATTACAAGTCTATCTTCATGCTTGCTTCGATCCACAAGCTTCGACTGGGCAATGGCTCCCTTTGAAGCAACCTACTTTGATTCCACCTCTAAACCCTTCGACACACATAGTTTCTACACTATGAATTACAACTTGAGGTTTGGACATTTGAACTTTCGACCACTTAACCAACTGATGGTTACTGGTAGGAAAGCAATCTAGAAATTCTTTCAATTTGACTATGCCAATGAGATAATCTTGCATACTCAAAGTGGTACATTCAGATGAATGTGTTCCATTCAAAGAACATATAATTGGTGGAAGCAAGTATTGTTTTGTCTGTTGATGAGTTTGGTCAAAGGTTGTAAGTGGTCCATTCGAAGAACACACAATTGGTGGAAACAAATATTGTTTTTTCTGTTGATGAGTTTGGTCGAAGATTGTAAGTGGTCCATTCGAAGAACACACAATTGGTGGAAACAAATATTGTTTTGTCTATTGATGAGTTTGATCGAAGGTTGTAAGTGGTCCATTCGAAGAACACACAATTGGTGGAAACAAATATTGTTTTGTCTATTGATGAGTTTGGTCGAAGGTTGTAAGTGGTCCATTCGAAGAACATACAATTGGTGGAAACAAATATTTGTTTTGTCTGTTGATGAGTTTGGTCGAAGGTTGTGGATCTATGTGATAAAAACAAAAGGGTGGAGTATTAGACATCTTTTAGAGATTCAAGATGCTTGCTGAACAAAGTCCTATATGCTTCCAAGCCCAAGCTTGCTATACTGTCCACATAACATCCTAAAACCATGTCAAAAAATAGTCTATTATACTGCTATGAAACAACCTTGCACCAAGCTGCCACAACACTCCAAAATTATTGCAAAACAATCCTACTATGCTGCTCCTAATTTTCCCAAATTAGCATATAAGAGCTGCACCTCAAAAAAGCAATGGAAGAACATATCCAAGCAGTTCAAATTCTATTTGTTTTTCCACCCAAAACTCCACCAAGACTCTTCTATAAATAAGATGTTTTCACAACACACAAAAGGGGGGCTTTTGGATAAGGAAAAAGGAGAAGAAAAAAAAGAGATAGGAGAGAACACTAAGACTGAAGCCTTAAAACACTCTTAAACCCATAACAAAAAACAACACCTCTGTTTCTTTTCTTCAAATTCTAGAACATTCAAGGCAGCAACTCAAGTTCGAATCACAAATTCTAGCTTCAAGGTAAGTCTTCTTGACTTTAAACCCTTCGCTTCAAGCATCATTGATGATTCATTTTCGAAGATAACATGTAATAATCATTGCCTTTGAAGCCACCCTTTTGTTGTTTTACTTTCTTGTCAATTATGTTAAGAAATAACTTGTACAGACCATAAAACAATGTTGGAGTGAGAAATTACAGCATGGTTCGACACAAAGCCTTCGGATTCGATACATACTACTTCACAAGCCCAAACAAAAGGGAAAAAGGGTGTGTGATTCGACACATAACATCATGCTTCGACTCATACTGAGTTTGATTTGGAGTTACAGGGTCAAAAGAAGGACATGTTCGATGCATATAAGCATGCTTCGATCTACATGCTGTCGAAAGATTTGTTTTTTTCTCTCTTTTGCGCTTTTTTATTTATATTTTCATATTTATTTTAATTAACTAAAATCCTTCCATAAAAAAAACCTAAAAATGATTTCTTGATTAATTTGATTTCCTTTTAACTTAGGATTAATTTTCCTATTTTTTTATTAATCATATCCCTTTAGTTTAATTAGGTCAAAGCAATTTTCCTAACAAAAATCCAAAGCAAAATCCATTTCTTTTTATTCCTTGTACATTATATTCATGTCATTTCTTGTACATTTATTCAATATGGTTGTAATAGATAATTAGGTTTAATTTCTTACAATCTACATTTGTACATTTGTATCCCCCATCCCCTAATGATGTAATAGCTTAGGATTTTAATTTCCATAATTTACCGCTTTAATATAAATTGTTAGTAATTAGGGTGTTTATGGCAAGATAAAATAAACTGTTAGAAAACCCTAATTTCAAAGACAAAAATGCATGCAATCAAACACATTATTCACACACGTTCACCTCTAGGGTAACATCGCTTGTTGCCTTGGAAAATAGTCATGTCCCTTGATGTGATACGGTGGGAGAACTGACTTGGGTTTTGCGTTTGTTTTCGCAAATGTTTCGGTTGAGCAAGAGTCGCCACCGACTTTTTATTTTATCCTAAGGAAAGGTTAAAAAGCACAGCAAAAACCTTTGAGATGTTTTCTTGGGTTCGGGGAGTAGATTATAGAAAGGGAAGGTGTTAGCACCCTTTCTATCCATGGTTATCCATGGGCTCTTAGTTACTTGCTTAGATCAACTTGCCTTGATTTTCAATTGTTTGAAATGGTGCTTTGTGTGTGGATTTTGAAAATGTTTTGAAAAGAGGCCAATATGGTGGCAACCTTTGTAATGATCCATGTTGGGATGTATACAAAGATGTATGTCTTTTGAAAAGTTTTCAATGTTTTTGAAAGTTGTTTTTGAAAGTTGTTTTTGAAAGTGTGTTGTGATGTGTGTTTTGAAAATAGGCAAGTGTTTTTGTTTTGCAAGTTGGCAAGTAACCAAGAGTTTGTCTACTCTAAATTTCTCAAAGATCTTTGCTATGTTTTAAACTTTTAACAATTTTGTTCCACCATTGTATTTGGTGGACAATCTTGTGTTAGGATGTGAACGGGACAGGCGCGGGTCATTGTTTAGACCATGATTGCAATGGTGCCAAGTGTCTTTGGCAACTTTTTTCTTTTAAGGGACTTGATCATTTTTAGGCAACTTTCAAAAGCGTCATCGAGGGACTATGATCATTTGATATTGTTTTGTTTTGCCAAAGACACCTAACATGCAATATGGCCCATTATTGAAGGCAACAAGTGGAGTAACCCTAAGGGGTGCAAGTGTGATTGGTGTTTGTTCATTTTCATGCTTTTATCTTGGAATTAGGTCAAGCTATTTGTTTTGGTTGATTTTTTGCATACAAACCCTAAGTCTATCATGGTATAATTAGGAAGCTTTAAAGTGCGAAATTTAAAGGTCCTAAGTTATTACAACACAAATATGGGATGTGGGGTACAAATGTTCAAATAGGGATATTTTAGCAAGAAATTAAAACCTAAACTATTACATCCAAATTGAATTATACAAAATATTTAATTGTACAATAATTAAATAAAATACAATAAATATGCAAGATGCAAAAAATGATTTTTTTATATGTATGTGAAAAGTGTTTTTTATGTGTCAAATAAACAAAAATAAAAAAAAGGTTAATTTTGGATATTTTTCAAGTTTAGGGTAAAACCCTAATTTTGCTAAATAAAATGTATTAATTATTTAATGTATGCAATATTTATTAATTATGTGCAAAAAATAAATAAAAAGAAAGTATATTTGTAAAAAGGGTATTTTTGAGGTTAAATATTAATAAAATGAAAAATGTATTATTTTTGTATTTTTAACCTAAATATACTAATAAATATATAAGTATTTATAATATTTACTAAATATATTAAATATGTACAAAAAATAAAATATTTAATATTTACAAAAAAAAGTATATTTTTTATAAAATGTTTTTAAAAGATAAAGTAAAATAAAATCAGAAAATAAAATGTATTTTGGATTATTTTTGTATTTTGAATAAAAAGGATATTATGTTTATTTATGTACGAAATTCAAATAAAACAAGCAAAAATCCAAATAAAATGCAAAAATGGTTGAAAAAATATTTCTAATATTTTTTATGTTTTGTCAAAAAATATCAAGTCAGAATAAAAAAGAAAAAGTCAAAAAATGATAAAAATAAACATAATGGGCCAAGGGGGTGCAAGTGTGGAAAAGTGGTGCAAAAAGGAAAACAAACTCAGGCCTAGCCCAAAGACTTTGTCTTCAACCTCTGGACGTTCAAACAGAGCAAACGCGGGCTTCCTGCTATCTCATGATTCCTGGACTTTCAAGCAAAACTCATAACACCAAAAATGTAGAGCATCATGTCACGAGTTCATACATATAAAAACTTGATCTAACTCTCAGAAATGAGAGAGAATTTCTTCTCCCCCAATTTCTGACCTAAGTTTTTGTCAATGTTTAGGTCTTAAATTCTCTCAGCATATGCAATATAAATGGAAAGTGAGGATATGGGTGGCTTCAGGGATATGAGTATGACACTTTTCATTCATAAATCTAAACCTAACTCTTCCTAGATTGAGAGATAGAAGTCCATGAACTTACCTGTTCAGCTTGGATCGTGTATGACAATGGAGGCACTTTCAAGGCAATGTGAGGACTTGTACAGCTTGCTTGAAGTTCAGGGATGCTTCTCCAACCTTTAACTTGCCTTGAAACTAAATGAATCAAACTATGGAAGTCAACCTGCAAAACAGAAAAAGTGAAAATGGTGAAGTTGGTTAGGGGTGTTACAGTTCGTGTCCAATGCTTGGGATAGTTTGTATAGGTGGTATGGAGTGTGTATGAACTGGTTTTGGCCAAGGCGCACGAATGGATTGAGTTATGGACCTCAATCTGCAGGGATGCCCTGTTTTGTGCAGTACAATGGTATTTTGAGGTTTAGGGGGGTATGAAAGGTAGTTGGCTCGTGCCTTAGCTCAGTTATGATGTTTGGAATGTGTCCAACAAGTTTGTCTAAGCTTGTGTTGGCAGAAATGTGAGATTGTATTGTATTTGCAAAGTTGCTTCCAATGTAAGTCAAAAATGCCAAGTTGGTTTACAAGCTTTCCTAGGCCCCTCAAGTATGCTGCCTTAATCCCTCTTGATCAGTGTGATATCTCCATGAATCTTGTGTCCAAAGATATGCCTTGTACCACTTGGATTGCAAATTTGACATAAAGTGTAACTTTACAAAAATGGATAAATTGCTTTTTCCAATTAAGGCTTAATTCTTTGTGTAATGACTATATGAACAAAACAAAGCTAGAACATAATGGATTGGCATTTAATTTTTGAGTGTAAATGATATTAGAGGCCTGTAATGTAGCTTGCATATGCTGAGTTTGAAAATGCACAAGTTATGAACATGGAAATGGCTCATGAACAAAGTGACTTTTGCCCATATTGCCAAATTCGATTCTCCCTAACCACAAGGTTGTTTGATGAGTTCTTGGACATTTTGGAAAGCTTGGAATGTGTACTACAATCCATCTTTGTAATGCAAATTGAAATTCCAAGTGGAAGCATGTGAAAAGTGGCCATGAAGTTAGATTTTGAAATGGACTACAACTTTCATGTTTTTAGTTTTCCTTGAATCCAAATGTATCTTGATGAAAAAATGGGACAAAGTTAGGAAAAAATTAGGAATTTTCATAACTTAGAAAAATTCTAAGTTATGAAATTTCTTCATTTCAAACCCTAATTTGTGATTTTTGATTTCTTGATGAACAAGCTTCATAATTTGACATGTTTTGATGAAAAATGAATCTTGACACTTGATTTTGACCAAAAAGTCAAAGTTTGACTTTTCAGTATACAGTCAAAAATTGATCAATTGACTGGAAAATTCATCTGTCAATCTTGTGCATTTGGGATCTTTTGAATTTGTTGAACATGTCAAGATAATTCCATTGGGTCCTTGAGTCCATATGTGAGCTTGGTTTGACATTGGCTAGGTCAAACAGTCAAAAATTGCCTTTGTGCAGTCAAAATCCTAAAAATGACCATTTTGCCCTTTTGGTGATCTAATCAAATTTCTTATGGAATTGTGATCCAAACTTGACCAAATGGTTCATATGAGTTCATAATGTTGATGTGGGTCAAAAATCATGAGGTTTGACTGTCAATTGACCACAGTTGACTTTTTCCCCAATACAGCTGATTTCTAGGTCAACTGTCCAATTGACTGGGCAAAGATTGGAATCAAGGCTTGAAACTTGGTATGGATAAACTTGTGAGTCTAATAAGAAGCATGGAAGTCACTTTGGGCCTTTTGGGTCAAAACATCTTTGTGCAAACACAAACCCTAATTTGGGTCAACAGTGCAAGGAGGAGTCTTGAGCAGAGCAAACCCTAACTTGATCTTGAGCTCCAAAGGTCTTGTGATGAGAAAATGTTGAGAAAATAGGAGGGCAAATTTTGGGGTACAAAAGTTTCCCCTGTTCAATCTTCTTGGACCTGAAGAGTTAGATTGGCAAGTTTGCCTTTCGCGACTCGAGGGTAAAAGGAGATTGGACACTAGAGTGCCTGGAAATTTGCACTCGCATAGCGGAGTATCAGCAATGTGATGGCGGGAATGGGCTTACAGATGCCATTTGGAGAGATGGTGGATAGGAGGATGGGCTTACAGATGCCATTTGGAGGCGTGACGGAAACTTGTCGGGAATGGGCTTATAGATGCCATTTGGAAGTGTTGATCGCGTAAGAGATTCCTTAGCGAGAAATTGCGTACTTGAGAAAGAAAGATGGTTTCCTGGCTTGTTACAAGTCTTGATCTTCAGTCTCTTCATGCAGATGTGCCCTGGCTGGATACAGGAGTCGAATCCACAATTAGTTGCTCACAGATGTGCCCTGGCTAGATACAGGAATCGAATCCGGAACTTCAAAAGGTTGTTTACAGACGTGCCCTGGCTGGATACAGGTATCGAATCCACAATCAAGTACTCACAGATATGCCCTAGCTGGATACAGGAATCGAATCCACAATCAAGTATTCACAGATATGCCCTGGCTGGATACAGGAATCGAATTTGGAACTTGTCGTCTTCAGATATGCCCTGGCTGGATACAGGTATCGAATCTGGAAGTTGTAAAAGGTTGGTAGAGATAGCTTTCCTGGCTGGATACAGGTGTAAGCCTCTGACCTGAGAATGAAAGATAATTTCCTGGCCTGTTACAGGGGTTGATCTTCAAACTCTTCATGCAGATATGCCCTGGCTAGATGCAGGTATCGAATCTACAATCGATCACTCACAGATATGCCCTGGCTAGATACAGGTATCGAATCTGGAATTGCGATAGTTGATAGTAATCAACTTTGGATTGTCCTTTATCCTGAAAAGGAAAAACGTTAGTTGTATACAATGTCATGATGTATGAGATGCATGATGTCATGATGCTCAAAATGAGATAGTGTTGTATGCACTTTATCATGTATGTAAGCAGGATGTATGAAATGTGAAATGTCTATGAATGTATTTTCATCTAGGAAAATAAATCCTTGACGATTGGCCGGGGAATCAAATCCTGGGCTGACGTTGAAGAGTAGAGTTCTTCGCTTCCGCTGGGGATGATGGTTGCAAAAATAAACCGGTAGAAGAAGATGAATCCGTTGGGGAATAAACTTGTTGGAGAGATTACTCTGAGGGGAAATTACTCTGTGGGAAGAGATACTTCGCCGAGGTTTTGATGAGGGCTCCGCTGGGGATTCCACTAATGAGTTATGTTGGGGAATTTGATGAACTCCGCTGGGGGTAGGAAGAACTTTTCCGAGGACGAACTTTCCATGGTAATTAGCTGAGGATAACCCAGTTATAAGACCTGATGGGAAATAATCTTTGAATGAAGTCGGAGAGACGCGTTCGTACTCTGCAGGGGAAAAGCTTCCAGAATCTACTGGGGATAAGCTTTCATACCTGCTGGGGATATGGATTCCACTTTCCTGGGGAAACTTTTCAGACTGTACTGGGGTGTTGGTATTCCGCCGGGGAACAATCTTAGCTTAAGACTGCCAGGGATGCTTGTTTAGGAACGTCTATACTCCGCTGGGGAATGTTGAGATATTCTGGGGATACCCAACTTCCTTAAGGCTGACAGTAGACTAACTCTGTTTGAGAAGAGTCTTGCTGACTTGCTAGGGGAACTGTGCCTTTTTGGGGCTGATGGGAGACTAACTCTGCTTGAGGAGAGTATTGCTGAAATCTGGTCTTACTCTGTGGGGAGTTGAGGTGACTTGGTTACGTTCTTCAGCCGAACCTACCCTGGTACCTTGGTGGACAGAGCAACTAGACTGCTTGGACAACTCTACATTGCCCCTGTTTCTGATGTCACCTGTAATCAGTTCTTTGTTTCGCATGCAAATATTCATGGTTAGCAATTAATGTCAAATGCATATATAAAAAATGAACATTGGACGTTCTTCGCAAAACAAAACAGAAAAAGGAAAAACAATGGATAATTTGTCTGAAAAATTGAACTTGTATTGATTTTGAAATTTGCCTGTAAATAGGCGTTTTTGTACAAGAGGCTGACGTCCTAGTAAGAGAACGCCGCCGAGCAAAATAGAGTTTATACAATTTTGTGAAATGAAACAAAGCAGCTATGTGAAAAATAATCCCACTAGGTTCCAACTCTGCTATCGCCTTTATGTCTTCAAACGTCTCATCACTCTGCTGCTTAGTTGAAGATGAAGCTGATTGATCGATGCCGTCTGATAGTTGATGTCGAATTCTGGATGCAAGGTGATCCAATGAGACATAGTATTACGCTCTATCCCTAACTTTTTCCTAGACTGCCCTTTCGGGTTTTCAGTCCACCGGGATACCCATTTTTGCCCAAGCCGCCTTTTCAGGTTTTCGACTTGCCGGGTGTACAATTTTTTTTTATTTCATCCCTTATTTTTGCCCGAACCCTTTTGGTTCGCCGGGAAGCCCTTATTTTTGCCTAGGTGTGTCAACCTAGCGGGTCTTTAGTTCATGCGTAGTATCTTTTTACTATGTCTGCATTGGCAGGGTGAGGAAGGTCGTCACCATCCATGGTGGTTAGAATCATAGCTCCTCCTGAGAAGATATTCTTAACCACAAATGGCCCTTCGTACGTGGGGGTCCACTTGCCCCTGGGATCACTTTGAGGAAGAATGGTGCGCTTGATTACCAGGTCCCCAACTTGATACTCTTGTCGTCTGACCTTCTTGTTAAATGCCATGATCATCCGTTTTTGGTACGTCTGACCATGACAAATAGCGGTGAGTCTCTTTTCGTCAATTAGGTTTAATTGATCAAGTTGAGTCTGGATCCAGTCATCTTCTCTCAAGTCTGCATCCTTCATTATCCGGAGAGAGGGTATCTGGACTTCAATAGGCAAGACTGCCTCCATGCCATAGACCAAGGAAAAGGGAGTTGCCCCTGTTGACGTCCGTGCTGAGGTGCGGTAACCATGAAGAGCAAACGGTAACATCTCGTGCCAATCCTTATAAGTCACTATCATCTTCTGCACAATCTTCTTGATATTCTTATTCGCTGCTTCTACAACCCCATTCATCTTCGGCCGGTAAAGAGAAGAGTTGTGGTGCTGTATCTTGAATTGCTCGCAGAGCTCAGTGATCATCTTGTTGTTAAGATTGGTACCATTATCCGTAATGATCCTTTCAGGTATACCGTATCGACAGATCAGGTTGTGCCAAATGAACCGTGCCACGACACTCTTGGTTACGGTAGCATATGAAGCTGCTTCAACCCATTTTGTGAACTAATCAATCACTACCAAGATGAAGCGATGCCCGTTGGATGTCGTCGGTCTGATTTCACCGATCATATCAATACCCCACATTGCAAAGGGCCAAGGTGCTGTCAAGACGTTCAGAGGAACCGGAGGAAGGTGCACCTTATCAGCATAGATCTGGCATTTATGACAAGTTCGAGAATGCTGATAACAGTCGGCTTCCATTGTGGACCAGAAATACCCTGCCCGAAGAATTTACTTTGCCATGGTATGTCCACTGGAATGTGTTCCGAAAGTACCTTCATGTAGCTCTGCCATGTTCCTTTCTGCTTCAGTCTTATCCACACAACGTAGTAAGGTTGAATCATGGTTTCGCTTGTAGAGAATGCCGTTGCTGAGGAAGAACTTTGCCGCAAACCTTCTCAGGAACTTCTTGTCATTGACTGATGCGCCTTCGGGATATTCTTGAGCTTCAAGGTACCTCTTCACCTCATGATACCAAGGTTTTTCCGTTACCTCTTCGGTCTCGAGATCGCAGCAATGTGCAGGTTCATCCAATTTGAAATTCTGGCTGCAGATACTCAATGTCACTGTCAATGTTATGACACCGTATCTGACTTTCTATAAGACAGTAAATACAAAAACAGTAAAGAATACAGTCAATTGTTTACCCAGTTCAGTGTGAAACAACACCTACTCTGAGGGCTACCAAGCCAGGGAGGAAATCCACTATAAGAGATATTAATTCAGGAATAAACCAACCAGTTTATCTCCTTCACTTAAGACCTACCCAATGCAACTTCAATCTAAGTTCTACTTAAACCTGAGTTCCTACTCACTCCCCCTCAATCACAACAGTGATACTTAAAACAATTGACTAATGAATTAATGAAGACACTCTTCAAAACATACACTTGATTATGCTTCACAGCTTTTTAATCAAGCAACACAAACACTCTTGCTTCACAACTTTGAGTGATACATAAACCTAACTTGACTTTGCTTCAAAGCTTTAGTCAAGAGACACAAAACACTCTTACTTCAAAGCTTTGAGTGGTACAAAAACCCTTACAAACAAAACCTATTCCAAGTCACTTATCACAATGATAATTGCTTGGATTACAGCAGTTAAAACTATACAGTTTCTGATTGATCTTCAGTCCAAAAAGATATTTTCCAAACAGCAATTCTGTTGAATATATAGCAGCTGTTTCTTCAGTCAGGGTTTCCACAAAAAGCTAGGGTTAATTAGGTTTAACCATAAGACTTGGTCACAAGACTTTATCAACCAGTTTAGGGTTGAGCTAGGTTAACCCAAAGACAACGGGAGATTCTGTTCTGGAAGGAATGAGCCAACTTCCTGAAAAATCTCAGAATTAACCAAACTGCACTACTGTTAGATCAGTACTGGATGTCTTAACATTTGTTATGACATCAGAATTCCTGTTTACTGAGAAGACCATAAATGTGATCTTTTTGCAAAATGCTCAGATACACACACATAAACAGCAGTACCTGTATGCCACTATTTTTCTGCAAAGGTACCTAATAAACCAGTACCTAATAAATCAGAATGTTATGACATTAGTCATGACATTCACACACCTGGTTTTACCAAAAATGCATGCCAATAACTAAACACCTACAAACTCCCCCTTTGGCAGATTTTTGGCTAAAGCCCCTAAGCAATCAGAGAATAGATAGCAGCAGAATAAATGTGACTGCAGAAAAATATAGTGTCTATCAAGTAATTAACCACAGAATATCTCCCCCTCTTTAGCCACAAATGGGCCAAAGATACATGTACTTAATTGTTATACAGTCATCCCAAATAAAGACAGCAAAAGAAAAACCCACAAAACACTTGCATCAACTGGAACTAGCCGCAAGATTGCCAACTCCACTGAACTTTAAGCACTATCATCAGACTCAGAAGGTTCGGGCTTCTTCCTTTTCTTGTGAGCAATATCAGCATTCTTCTCTTTGTCCATGTCAACAACTGGGGCTTCAACATCCTTATCTCTGTCTGGTGTCTCAACATCCTTAGAGACATCTGGGTTTGTTTCAGCATTTGAACTTTCTTGATTTAAAGGAACAGAAATGCCAGGAACTAAGTGGTTCTCATTCAGAATTCTTATAACAAGTTTAGCTATTGCTTGACGTACATAGGCTGACCCTTCCCTATTTGCAATTTCAGAGGGAACAAATGAATAAGGATGGGAGGGATTACCAGAAGCAGTGGCTTGGGACCTTCCTGCATGCCTTGTTCTCAGCTCTTTTACCTTGGTGGGGTTAGTTTCCATTTCTCTAAGAGGAGCAATCTCCAGGACTTCAGAATCCAGGCATGGTGAGATTGCCCTAGAATCTTGATCAGAGGAAGAGGATGAAATAGTCGTATTGGATGATGATAATGTTTGAGACATTTTGATAGTCTTAGAAGACCAATAGAAACTAGAGAGAAAATTCTGATTGAGAGACTGGGTTTTGATGCGGAGGCGAGAGGGGAAGGAGGTAAATAAGTGTCTATTCAAATTCTTAAATATTTTGAAGGAAATGGGAAAGCATATGTTTAACCCAATCAAAATAGACTTAGCAAAAATAACTCCTTCAACCCTTGTTTTAAGCAAAATTAATTGCTACAATTCCTCATGTTGGCAAATACCCAACTTGCCCCTCAAGTTTTCAAATTGATTTGCATCAAGTGCCTTTGTAAAAATGTCAGCCAGCTGTAGCTCAGTGGCAACATGTTCCAGTTTAATCGTCTTCTCTTCCACAAGGTCTCTGATAAAGTGATGTCTTATGTCAATATGTTTGGTCCTACTATGCTGAATAGGATTTTTGGAAATGTTGATTGTACTCAGATTATCACAGTACAATGTCATAACATCTTGTGTGACATTATACTCAGTAAGCATCTGTTTCATCCAGATCATTTGAGAACAACTACTACCAGCTGCAATGTATTCAGCTTCAGCAGTAGAGAGAGATACACAGTTCTGTTTCTTGCTGAACCAGGAAACCAGATTGTTTCCTAAGAAGAAATATCCACCAGAGGTGCTTTTTCTATCATCAGCACTTCCAGCCCAATCAGCATCACAATAACCAGTCAGAGTTGGTTCACAGCCATGAGAATATAACAAGCCATAGTTGTAAGTTCCACTCACATACTTCAAAATTCTCTTCACTTGGTTGATATGACTGACTTTAGGATCAGCTTGGTATCTTGCACAAACTCCAACTACAAAAGCAATGTCAGGTATGCTGGCAGTTAAGTACAGCAAACTTCCTATCATGCTTCTGTACAGACTTTGGTCAACCTTAACCCCATTTGAATCTTTGGATAGCTTTAAATGAGTAGGTGCATGAGTCCTTTTGTGACTGGCATTCTCCATACCAAACTTCTTTACAATGTTCTTTGCATACTTGCTTTGAGATAGAAAGATTGAGTCCTCCATCTGTGAGAATTGCAGTCCAAGAAAATAAGTCAGTTCTCCCATGAGACTCATTTCGAATTCAGCATGCATCTGGTCAGCAAAATGTTTAACCATTTGTTCTGACATTCCCCCAAACACTATGTCATCAACATATATTTGAGCTACCATTAACTTCACTCCTTCAGTTTTGACAAAGAGGGTTTTATCCAAGCCTCATTTTCTGTATCCTTTGTCTGAGAGAAATTTTGTTAACCTGTCATACCATGCTCTAGGAGCTTGTTTCAGGCCATATAGAGCTTTCCTCAATTTGTAGACATGATCAGGGTGGTTTGGATCCACAAAGCCTTTAGGCTGTTCCACATAAGCTTCCTCATTCAAGTACCCATTTAGGAAGGCACTTTTCACATCCATCTAAAACAACTTGAACTTCAGGAGACAAGCAATTGACAATAGGAGTCTGATTGATTCCATCCTGGCTACAGGAGCAAAGGTTTCATCAAAATCAACCCCTTCAACTTGAGTGTATCCTTGAGCAACAAGTCTTGCCTTATTCCTCGTGACAACTCCTTCAGCATCTGATTTGTTCTTGAAAATCCATTTTGTGCCAATTATGTTTGTTCCTTCAGGTCTAGGAACTAGCTCCCAAACTTCATGTTGCTTGAATTGGTTCAATTCATCTTGCATTGCTCCAATCCAGTATTCATCAATTAAAGCTTCCTTGACATTTCTTGGTTCAATTTTAGACACAAAGCAAGAGTTCGAGATGATTTCTCTAGATCTTGTAATGACTCCACTGTTAGGATCTCCTATGATGAGCTCTTTTGGATGATCCTTCAGAATTCTGATGGAAGGGATTTTGCTAGCTTCCTTTGATTCAGATTCTGCTGTGGTGGTGTTGGGTAGATCATTCTGTTGAGTTGAAGTCTCAAAGAATGTTTCAACATTACAAGGGACATCTGTTTCCTCATGACAATCATCAATTATGACATTTATTGATTCCATCATGGCTTTGGTCCTGGAGTTGAATACCCTATAAGCTCTGCTGTTTGAGGAGTATCCTAGAAATATGCCTTCATCACTTTTAGGGTCCAGTTTTCTCCTTTGTTCACGATCTGCCAGAATATAGCATTTGCTACCAAAAACATGGAAGTACTTCACAGTTGGTTTTCTTCCTTTCCAGAGTTCATATATGGTGGATGAGGTTCCCTTTATCAAGGTGACCCTGTTATGGACATAGTAGGCTGTATTCATAGCTTCAGCCCAAAAATACATAGGAAGTCTTTTGGCATGTATCATTGCTCTGGCAGATTCCCGTATGGTCCTGTTTTTCCTTTCCACAACTCCATTTTGCTGAGGAGTTATAGGAGAAGAAAATTCATGACTAATTCCTTCTGAGGGACAGAACTCATCAAACTTGTTGTTTTCAAATTCCTTGCCATGATCACTTCTGATTCTGACAATACACCCTTCTTTTTCTCTTTGAATTCTTTTGCACAGTTCTTTAAAAACTTCAAATACATCAGATTTTTCCCTAATGAAGTTAATCCAGGTGAATCTGGAAAAATCATCCACAACAACATAGGCATATCTTTTTCCACCAAGACTTTCCACCTGCATTGGTCCCATCAGATCCATATGAAGAAGTTCTAGAACTTTAGAGGTGGTCAGATGTCCTGACTTTGGATGTGACATCCTAGTCTGCTTGCCAACCTGACATTCACCACAAACTCTCCCTTCATCAATTTGCAGTCTTGGAATCCCTCTGACTGCCTCCATGGAGATAATCCTTTTCATTCCTCTTAGATGAAGGTGGCCAAGTTTTTGGTGCCACAGTTTCACCTCTTTTTCTTCTTTAGCAATAGAACACACAGTGGAGAAATTAGTGTTCTCAGGCTCCCACAAGTAATAGTTGTCTTTAGATCTGACTCCTTTCATTACAACTTCTTGTTTTTCATTTATTACAAGACATTCAGATTTTGAGAAATTGACCTTGAATCCATGATCATACAATTGACTGATACTAATGAGATTAGCAGTCAAGCCTTTTACCAATAGTACTTCATTCAGATTTGGAACTCCAGGGCAGTCCAAATTACCAACTCCTTTGATTTCACCTCTAGCACCATCTCCAAAGGTCACATAACTAGTGGTTGAGGTTTAACATTATTGAGAAGGTTCTTGATTCCAGTCATGTGCTTAGAACACCCACTGTCAAAGTACCAGTCTTCCTTTGCAGAGACTCTCAGGGAAGTGTGGGCTATCAGGGTAGTAGCCTTTTTCTTCCATTGAGGAGTATGTGGTACCCTGTTAGCCTTAGGTTTGACACCTGGGTTCTGATTAGGGTATCCATACAATCTGAAGCAGAAAGGCTTTATGTGACCAAACCTCCCACAATGGTGACATCTCCATCTTTGGTACTTTTTCTTCATATTTTTCTGTTCCCGATGTTGAGTGTTATGTTGTGACATCTGCTTTGACCTTTGTTTATCAGACCTGATCTTCTTGTCTGCACCAGGTTTCTTTGCTTCCACAAATCCTAGTCCAGACTTGTTTCCCATATTTTGTCCAACCTGAAGGATTTCTTCCAATTTGTCAGTTCCATTTGTCAGCATCTTGACAGATTTGGTCATCTGGTTCAGTTTTGAGTTCAGCATTTGAACTTCCCCTTCTAGATGACTTATAGTTTCAAGGTCTGCCCTTTTTTCAGCCTCCAGCTTTATGATGAGTTTTGTTTGTTTCTCATTCTGCACAGACTTCAGCGCTTCTGATACACAATTTCTTGTAAGTATCAGCCAGTTCTTCAAATGTCACTTCCTCATCACTAGTGTCACTTTCAGAGGAACAAACACCAGTTAGTGCAGTAACTAGTTTGGCAGATTCTTCTTCAGAATTACTTTCTGAATCATAGTCAGACCAGGTAACAGTCATTCCTTTCTTTTGTTTCTTAAGAAAGGTAGGACATTCAGCTCGAATATGCCCATATCCTTCACAACCATGGCATTGAATTCCTCTGCCTTAATTTCCCTTCTCTTCTGACCTTGGTCTTCTGCTGGAACTGTCAATGTCAGATGGGATGTTATGAACATTAGACCTTGACTTTGGATCTATTCTTTTGATGAGTTTGTTGAATTGTCTTCCAAGCATGGCTATAGCTTATGAAATATTTTCTTCTTCATCCTCCTTGTTTTCATCTTCAGTGTTGGATACAAGTGCTATGCTCTTGTTCTTTTTATCAACATTTTCAGTGATCCCCATCTCAAAAGTCTGAAGAGACCCAATGAGTTCATCCACTTTCAACTTGCTGATATCTTGGGCTTCCTCTATAGCAGTTACCTTCATTGCAAATCTTTTAGGCAAGGATCTGAGAATCTTTCTCACCAGTTTTTCTTCTGACATCTTTTCTCCTAATGCTCCTGAGGTGTTGGCAATCTCCAAGATGTTCATGTTAAACTCATGAATGGTTTCATCTTCCATCATTTTTAGATTCTCAAACTTGGTAGTCAGCATCTGAAGCCTTGACAATTTTACTTTGGAAGTGCCCTCATGGGTAGTTTTCAGAGTGTCCCAAACTTCCTTGGCTAGTTCATATTGATGTACTAGTCTGAATATGTTTCTATCAATTCCATTGAACAAGGCATTTAAAGCTTTGGAATTTCCCAGGGCTAACTCATCTTCTTCTTTACTCCATTCTTCCTCAGGCTTCAGACTGATTGTCCCATCTTTCTCAGTTATGGTGGGATGGTTCCATCCTTTGTCAGCAGCTCTCCAGGCCTTTTTGTCCAGAGATTTTAAGAAGGAAATTATACGAGGTTTCCAGTAGTCATAATTTGTTCCATCCAGAATGGGTGGTCTATTTCCAAAAACTCCTTCTTTGTCCATAGTGCCAGAAAGTGATATCCCTAGATCTCACCCAGTAATACAGGCAGGGTGCCTGCTCTGATACCAATTGAAATTCTGGCTGCAGATACTCAATGTCACTGTCAATGTTATGACACCGTATCTGACTTTCTATAAGACAGTAAATACAAAAACAGTAAAGAACACAGTCAATTGTCTACCCAATTCAGTGTGAAACAACACCTACTCTGGGGGCTACCAAGCCAGGGAGGAAATCCACTATAAGAGATATTAATTCAGGAATAAACCAACCAGTTTATCTCCTTCACTTAAGACCTACCCAATGCAACTTCAATCTAAGTTCTACTTAAACCCGAGTTCCTACTCACTCCCCCTCAATCACAGCAGTGATACTTAAAACAATTGACTAATGAATTAATGAAGACACTCTTCAAAACATACACTTGATTATGCTTCACAACTTTTTAATCAAGTAACACAAACACTCTTGCTTCACAGCTTTGAGTGATACATAAACCTAACTTGACTTTGCTTCAAAGCTTTAGTCAAGAGACACAAAACACTCTTGCTTCAAAGCTTTGAGTGGTATAAAAACCCTTACAAACAAAACCTATTCCAAGTCACTTATCACAATGATAATTGCTTGGATTACAGCAGTTAAAACTATACAGTTTCTGATTGATCTTTAGTCCAAAAAGATATTTTCCAAACAGCAATCCTGTTGAATATATAGCAGCTGTTTCTTCAGTTAGGGTTTCCACAAAAAGCTAGGGTTAATTAGGTTTAACCATAAGACTTGGTCACAAGACTTTATCAACCAGTTTAGGATTGAGCTAGGTTAACCCAAAGACAGCGGGAGATTCTGTTCTGGAAGGAATGAGCCAACTTCCTGAAAAATCTCAGAATTAACCAAACTGAACTACTGTTAGATCAGTACTGGATGTCTTAACATTTATTATGACATCAGAATTCCTGTTTACTGAGAAGACCATAAATGTGATCTTTTTGCAAAATGCTCAGATACACACACATAAACAACAGTACCTGTATGCCACTATTTTTCTGCAAAGGTACCTAATAAACCAGTACCTAATAAATTAGAATGTTATGACATTAGTCATGACATTCACACACCTGGTTTTACCAAAAATGCATGCCAATAACTAAACACCTACACAATTTCCAGATAATGATCCGGGGAGCCTCGTTGTCCCATTTGACTTTGAACATAGAAGACATTGTAGCCAACGCGTCTGCTAACTGATTCTCCTCTCTTGGGAAGTGTTCAAAAGTTATTTCTTCGAAGTGGGGAATCAACATCGACACATACTCCTTGTAGGGAATAAGGTTTGGGTGTTTCGTATCCCACTCGCCTTTGACCTGATTGATCACGAGAGCGGAATCTCCGAAGACACTCAGAAACTTGATCCTTAAGTCAATTGCAGCTTGAAGACCCATGATGCATGCCTCATACTCCGCCATGTTGTTGGTGCAGTTGAAACATAGCCGGACGGTGAGCGGAGTATGAGTGCCTTTAGGGGATATGATCACAGCGCCGATACCATTGCCCAAAGCGTTTGAGGCTCCGTCAAAGTGCATAGACCATCGGGATCCTTCCTCAGGTCCTTCATCCGGTCCAGATACTTCACAATCTGTCACTACCATGATATCCTCGTCTGGAAATTCAAAGTTCATTGACTGGTAATCGTCCACAGCCTGGTGTGCCAAATGGTCTGCCACTACACTTCCCTTGATTGCTTTTTGAGTCGTGTACTGGATGTCATATTCCGTCAAGATCATTTGCCATCTTGCTATTCTTCCGGACAAGGCAGGCTTTTCGAATATGTACTTGATTGGATCCATTTTTGAAAGCAACAGAGTAGTGTGAGTCAACATATATTATCTCAGCCGGCGAGCAGCCCATACCAGAGCGCATCAAGTTTTCTCGAGCAGTGAGTACCGAGTCTCACAGTCGGTAAACTTTTTGCTCAGGTAATAAATGGCGTGCTCTTTTCGACCAGACTCGTCATGCTGCCCCAGCACACACCCCGTTGAGTTGTCAAGTACTGTCAAGTATAGTATTAGAGGTCTCCCTTCAACCGGTGGCATAAGGATGGGTGGTTCTTGGAGATACTCTTTGATATTTTCGAAATCGGCCTGACATTCATCGTTCCAACGTACTACTTGATCTTTCTTCAGCAGCTTGAATATTGGTTCACAGGTAGCAATTAGATGCGAGATGAATCGGGCAATGTAGTTCAAACGCCCTAGAAAGCCTCTGACTTCTTTCTCTGTATTAGGAGTTGGCATCTCTTGTATGGCTTTCACTTTGGCAGGGTCCACTTGAATACCTTTGTCACTTACGACGAAGCCTAGCAATTTTCCCGATCTCACCCCAAAGGTGCACTTGTTTGGGTTCAACCTCAGCTTGTACAACTTCAGATGGTCAAACAGCTTCCGTAGATGGTCAAGGTGTTCCTCCTCAGTTTGGGACCTTACAATCATATCGTCGATGTATACTTCTATTTCGTGATGGATCATGTCATGAAATAAAGCAACCATGGCACGTTGGTAGGTTGCCCCAACATTTTTCAACCAAAAAGGCATGACTTTGTAACAAAAGGTGCCCCACTGAGTAACAAAAGTGGTCTTCTCCATGTCTTCAGGAGCCATCTTGATCTGATTATAACCGGAGAAGCCATCCATGAAGGAGAAAACCTTATGCTGAGCAGTGTTGTCAACCAGAACGTCGATATGAGGCAGAGGGAAATCATCCTTAGGGCTCGCCCTGTTCAAATCCCTGTAATCAACACACATCCGGACTTTACCATCCTTTTTCGGCACTGGAACCACGTTGGCAATCCACTGAGGGTAAGAAGTTACAGCTAGAAACCCGGCATCAAATTGTTTCATAACCTCATCTTTGATTTTCTCGGACATCTCTGGACGCATACGGCGAACCTTTTGTTTTACCGGAGGGCAGTCTTCCTTGGTAGGCAGGTGATGAACCACAATGTCGGTATCCAACCCAGACATGTCTTTGTAAGACCAGGCAAAGATTTCCACATAGTCATGTAGCATCTGAATCAACCGTTGTTTCACATTGAGCTCTAGATTGGCACCAATCTTGACCTCTTTTCTGTCTGTCTCCGTACCCAGATTTACCGTTTCCACTGGCTCTTCATGTGGCTGAATGGCCCTCTCTTCCTGGAGTAGCAGTCTTGCAAGTTCACCAGGCACTTCGCAATCATCTTCACCTTCGTCTTCGGCTAAGTTGATCGGATTTTCAAAGTCATAACTGGCAGTAGCAGAATCGTTACTAGTGAGATCCAGAGTGGATTGGAACCTGTATAAGTGAGTGTGTGTAAATATAGCTGTTTTGCAATATATAATAAAGAAAGAAAAGGAGCGCAAGATTTTGAAATGCAACAAACGTCCAATGTTTTGATTAATGATATATGAAAATGTCATACAAAAGCCCTCACAAATGGAGCCACGGTGCCCCGGGTAGGACACCGAGCCATAAAAGTTTCAACATATTGTTTGTTACAAATTGAAAACAAAAGAGTTCATTACTGAGTGACAAAAGTAATAGGTGTGAAGTCTTTGGCAGTCCAGTTGCTTGGTCCACTGTCGGTTGTTGGGTAGATCCAGCTATCGAATTCCGATTCCTCCACGTCGTCTTCAATAGCATTCACTCCCGGGTTGGTGATGAATATAGGAGGTCTTCCAATCCTCGCCTTACGAACAGCCTTCTGAGCCTCCACAGTGAAACCCAAGCCAAACTTGTCGGTCTTCGGAGTAAAGTTGGGAAGTCGGCCCCAGTTTGCACACTCACCCTTCTCAATCACAGCCCGGGCATCCTTTAAGGAAGCCATCTTCAAAGGAGGGTCTTCACTCACAGTTTCAGCTGACGCCAGTGTCTGAGGCACCTCTTCAAAGTGTTAGAATGGAGTCTCAATGAATTCCCCATCCATTTCTATGTACCGGAACGAGTTAAGGTTGCTGACCATATACTCTTCTTCTCCCTGAACTGTAATAATTTCCCCCCTAACCGGGTACTTAAGCTTCTGATGTAGTATGGAGGTCACATCTCCAGCCTTGTGGATCTATGGACGACCCAACAAACAAGAGTAGGATGGACGGATGTCCATCACATAGAAAGTAGAATCAAACTTGAGAACCAACCCTGATTGGAATGTCAACTTCACCATGTACCATCCTTTTCGAACCGTCAAAGGCTCAGACAACAATGTTACTGGGCTTGAGCTCCAGACCCTCACAATCCAACATGTCTAGGGCCTTCTTGGGAAATACGTTCAGTGAAGAACCAGTGTCTACCAACACATGGGCAAGAGTAGTGCCCCTGCATTCAATGGAGACATGCAGGGCGTCATTATGGTTTTTTCCTTTGGCAGTCAGATCGGCATCAGAGAAGCCCAAACCATTATCGGCAGTCAAGTTGGCCACACAATCAGTAAATTGATCAGCATATGTTTCTTGTGGCACATGGGCCGTCTTCAGGAAGGAGATCAGAGCCTTGGCGTGGGCTTCTGAACACAACAACAGTGATAGCATAGAAATATTTGATGGGGTGTGCCCCAGCTGCTCAACTACGTTGAAATCACTTTTCTTGATAATCTTGAGAATTTCTTCCATCTCTTGCTGGGAAGCTTCAACCATGGTTGTCTTCGGTGCCTCCGTCAGGGCAGGAAAATCAGTAGCAATCCCTTTGCCCTGAGCGTCAGATGACTCGGCAGCAGAGGTAGAAACAGGAACTTGATTAGGAAGGGAAACATGCACACTTGCAGGTGTGATGATAAGAGGTTTCTGAATAGCTGGTGGTGCGATATCTGGCGAAAACAACCTACCACTGCGAGTAATTTTGGCAGGCCCGATGATGTTACTGACACCGGTACTTGTATCAAACTCTTGCTTCACTCCAAGCACATAAACATCTGCCCCATAGTGCCACGGGACAGCTTTGTCGGACGTATAGGGGAGGGGCCCCGGAACAGTGATGATGATAGGAGCAATCTTCTGAGTGGACATGATTTTGACAGGCTTCTTTGAGAGAGCCTTAGGAGGTTTGTTGAAAATAGTGACAATAGAAACGTCTTCAGCAGGGACAGCAGGAACGACAATCTTTTCGAATAAGATCTCTTTGCTATCCATCAGGCTTTGGATACCTGATTTCAGCAACGGACAACCAACAGGAGAAACAACACATAGAAGGCAACCTTTACCACATCCCGGAAATAAACCGGCTAGCAACAGGTTCCTTTTGACGGTTAATAAAGGAGTAACAATCTCTTCCACAGAGGCTACATACCGGTCTTCCTCAACAGCATTCACTTCATGCTGGGGCATGGGAGCAGTCACAACATTGGGTCTTTCGGGCGCCTCAAACTGTATTTATTTAGCATCAATAAGGTCTTGAACCTTATTCCTCAGAGCCCAGCAATCGTCCGTGGTATGCCCTGGGCTATCAGAGTGATAAGCGTAACGGGAGTTAGGGTTGTATTTTGGAGAAGCTATGTTCACTACCTTCGGAGCTTCTTTGACAGTTACCAGATTGGTTGACAGTAGTTGCGGCAAAATCTGAGACAGGATCATACTGAGCCGAGTGTACTGCCTCTTGGGCCTCTCACCCCTTGGTTGATTGTATTGCTGAGGAGCAGCAGCAGGCTTTGAAATTACTAAAGCATTGACAGCTTGGCGGCGTTCCGGCTTAACTTGTCTTCTAGGACCATAAACAGCGCTGGCTGCCTTTTTGAAAGGCTTCTTTTCAGTACTCGCAGCGGCACCTTTTTGTATCTTCCCCGACTTGATACCAGCTTCTATTCTCTCACCAGTCAAGATCAAATCTGTAAACCCAGCAGAAGAATTACCAATCAGATGATTAAAGAACGGACCAGACAGGGTCCCTAGGAACATGTCAACAAGTTCACGGTCAGTCAGCGGTGGCTGCACCCTGCCAGCCAAGTCCCTCCACTTTTGCGCATACTCCTTGAATCCTTCGCCCGTCCCCAGTGACATACCCTGAAGTTGGGTACGCGTGGGAGCGAGGTCAGAATTATACTGATACTGTTTATAAAATGCAGTAGCCAAGTCCTCCCAGTTTCGGATACTGGCCCCATCCAGCTGATAGAACCACTCGAGTTGAGCCACTGAAAGGCTATCCTGAAAGAAATGGATCCAAAGGTTCTTGTCTGCGGTGTAAGGTTGGATCTTCCTTAAATATGATATGAGATGCATCTTCGGACAAGATAGCCCGTCATACCTTGCAAAAACTGACACTTTGAACTTCGGGGGGATCCCAATTCCAGCAACTAATCCCAAGTCTTCGAAATCTAAGCCGGGAACTCTCTGCAGCTCCATAGCTGCCAACCTGTCTTCCAATCCCTTGTACTTGTCATCGGCGGGCGGGTATTGTTGATCAGAGTAGTCTTCGTCCTCTTCAGCCTCCTCTTCTTCAACTTCGAATTCGGAAGGTACCGCAACCGCATTCCCTTTACTGGTTCCCTCCTCAGAAGTAGGGGGAAATTCAAGCACTCTTTTGGCTTCACCCTCAAACATTCTTCCTAGGGTAGCCACCCCGATTCTCTTCTTCTTCTTTTTCACTTGCTCTTTGTTCCCCAGCAGGGCCTTTAGATCCTCCTGACCCTTAGCCAAGGTCATCAGGAGTTGTTGAAACTGTGAATTCTGAGACTGCAAGTCCTTAACCGTTTGTTCGAGATCCATCTTACTGAAATAAACAGCAGAAAGATAAGGAAACCTGGTGTGGAGACCTGCTTATGCACATGATGAATGGTATGCTTGTGTATGCAATGCATTCAAGGATTTAGAAAGTTCAAAATTGTTGCAAACAAAAAGAACGCACGTCATATTAATAAGAAGAAATTTGTCAGTACATAAATGCCCCGTGGGCCAAATATTACAAAAACTTCTCAAGGTAAAAAGACGTTGTGCATCCTCTTTGGTGCGATGTAGGTGTTGAGGGTTTCTTCCTCATGGAGTCGGCGGGTAAGCTCTGAAACCTTCTTCTCACTGGCGTAGAAGCTGGCTTCAAACGTGTTCCGTTCCTCCTTGAGTTGGATCCAACTCTTCTGCATCTCCTCCCACGATGTAGGCATGTCAGGGTAAAGGATGGTGTAGGGAACCTCTCCTTCCTTAACGGGCTCTTTAATCACAGGGAGAACATGAGGATAAGGCATCATTAGACTCTGGGCTCGGGTTCGTACCCACTTGAGATAAGGCTCAAGAGGGATGAAGTTCTTGTGCCCCAGTGTCTTGCTGTCTATCTTGTTAGGCATCCTTCAAGCTCTGATGAATCTTTGGCGAAGTCCTTGCGCATCGTTGTCAAAGTCAAAAACTAGGTCAGGAATCAACATGTCGTGAGGGCCATCCCTCCGTGCATATCCAAATTGCCTCAAAGCTAGACAAGGGTTGTAGGTAATGCCTCCTCTAATGCCAAGTAATGGAAAATTAGGGAACTCTCCACAACGATCGACGATGATGACATTTTCTCTGGACCGAGAACACCAATGTACATCAGAGTGAGTGAGGGTCATCAACCGTTGTGACCATCTTAAGCCTTGGTCATTCTTCAAAACAGATTGTGGAAGGTGCGAAATAAACCACCTTGCAAGGAGAGGAGTACAACACATGAGAACACCCCTCTTTCTCATTGTTCGTGTGTAAAATGAGTGAAGAATGTCCCCAAGCAATGTTGGTATTGGATTCCTGGATAAGAAGATTTTGACGGCATTGACATCTACAAGCTGGTCAGGATTTGGGAACAAGACCAACCCATAGATAAGGAGTGCCACAATTTCTTCAAAGGCTTGTAGGTCCAATGAATTCCAACACTCTTGTGCCTTCTCAAACAAGAATTTTGCCAAGAAGCCTTTGACACCGCTTCTAGTTTCCCAATGCCCCTTGATGTCAGATGGCTGTAGGTGTAGTGCTTGAGCAACATCTTCAGGCTTTGGTTCCTTTTCCGTACCGTTGTAGGGTAGTTGATTAAGGATAGGAATTCTCAGGAGTTGATAAAATTCCTCCAAAGTGGGCACCAACTGGTAGTCGGGGAAAGTGAAACAGTGGTGAAGGGGGTCAAAGAACTGGAACAACACCTTTACCATGTCCTCTTCAATGCTGGTGTTGACTAAGCTGAGCAGTCTACCATGTCTTTCACTGAAGGGAGAGCTTTCCGGAATTCTGGATGTGAGTTCCTTGAGTTGAGGAGGGATTCTCACAAGGTTGACTTGGATAGTTTTCCTGCGAGGAACTTCCATGACCTACAAAACAAGAACAAAGATGAAGATCTAAACCCTTGAAATGGTTAGTGAATGCATATGATGCTTTATGATGTTTATGATGTATGCACAAAACATATGTACAAGCAATTCACACCAAACCCTAGTTTCAGGCTTGTATGGGGTTTCATAGGTAAGTACCCTCTTGAGTGTAGTTGGTTTAAAAACCTGTCCTATAAATAGTAACCGGGTTCTAAGGAGCTCAATATCACTGGATTGTTTTCATTGTTCATTGTTTTGGTTTAGCCACTTAACTAGCGACCAAAATATTCCAAGAAAACAACCCTCAATGAGTGTAGTATCAAGTATCTACCAACTTCTGACTGCACCAAAGCCAGTCAACTCACTACCCCTAATGAAAGGCCAAGATGGTCAAGTAAGGTTCTAGGTCATTAGTGCTTAGTGACATCACTCAGCGGCCCCGTACTCTCCTTGATTGAACTCAAGGGTTACCGGTACTCACAAATATGTTGCACTAATATAGCTATTGCTTCAACCGTGTCGGTATACCCCGCACAATTTCCACAACGTATTGCTATCTATGAATGTTTCCCCAAATCCGGGTGTAGGATTGCAAACCCAAACAAGAGAACCAAGATATAAAGCAATCAAAGCAAACAATTAGTCATGCAAGAGGGTGATCTAAGCCCTAAGGTTACTCCACTTTTAAGTTCTCCCCAGTAGAGTCGCCAGTTCTGTGATACGGTGGGAGAACTGACTTGGGTTTTGCGTTTGTTTTTGCAAATGTTTCGGTTGAGCAAGAGTCGCCACCGACTTTTTATTTTATCCTAAGGAAAGGTTAAAAAGCACAGCAAAAACCTTTGAGATGTTTTCTTGGGTTCGGGGAGTAGATTATAGATAGGGAAGGTGTTAGCACCCTTTCTATCCATGGTTATCCATGGGCTCTTAGTTACTTGCTTAGATCAACTTGCCTTGATTTTCAATTGTTTGAAATGGTGCTTTGTATGTGGATTTTGAAAATGTTTTGAAAAGAGGCCAATGTGGTGGCAACCTTTGTAATGATCCATGTTGGGATGTATACAAAGATGTATGTCTTTTGAAAAGTTTTCAATGTTTTTGAAAGTTGTTTTTGAAAGTGTGTTGTGATGTGTGTTTTGAAAATAGGCAAGTGTTTTTGTTTTGCAAGTTGGCAAGTAACCAAGAGTTTGTCTACTCTAAATTTCTCAAAGATCTTTGCTATGTTTTAAACTTTTAACAATTTTGTTCCACCATTGTATTTGGTGGACAATCTTGTGTTAGGATGTAAACGGGACGGGCGCGGGTCATCGTTTAGACCATGATTGCAATGGTGCCAAGTGTCTTTGGCAACTTTTTTCTTTTAAGGGACTTGATCATTTTTAGGTAACTTTCGAAAGCGTCATCGAGGGACTATGATCATTTGATATTGTTTTGTTTTGCCAAAGACACCTAACATGCAATATGGTCCATTATTGAAGGCAACAAGTGGAGTAACCCTAAAGGGTGCAAGTGTGATTGGTGTTTGTTCATTTTCATGCTTTTATCTTGGAATTAGGTCAAGCTATTTGTTTTGGTTGATTTTTTGCATACAAACCCTAAGTCTATCATAGTATAATTAGAAAGCTTTAAAGTGCGAAATTTAAAGGTCCTAAGTTATTACAACACAAATATGGGATGGGGGGTACAAATGTTCAAATGGGGATATTTTAGCAAGAAATTAAAACCTAAACTATTACATCCAAATTGAATTATACAAATTATTTAATTGTACAATAATTAAATAAAATACAATAAATATGCAAGATGAAAAAAATGATTTTTTTTATATGTATGTGAAAAGTGTTTTTTATGTGTCAAATAAACAAAAATAAAAAAAAAGGTTAATTTTGGATATTTTTCAAGTTTAGGGTAAAACCCTAATTTTGCTAAATAAAATGTATTAATTATTTAATGTATGCAATATTTATTAATTATGTGCAAAAAATAAATAAAAAGAAAGTATATTTGTAAAAAGGGTATTTTTGAGGTTAAATATTAATAAAATGAAAAATGTATTATTTTTGTATTTTTAACCTAAATATACTAATAAATATATAAGTATTTATAATATTTACTAAATATATTAAATATGTACAAAAAATAAAATATTTAATATTTACAAAAAAAAGTATATTTTTTATAAAATGTTTTTAAAAGATAAAGTAAAATAAAATCAGAAAATAAAATGTATTTTGGATTATTTTTGTATTTTGAATAAAAAGGATATTATGTTTATTTATGTACGAAATTCAAATAAAACAAGCAAAAATCCAAATAAAATGCAAAAATGGTTGAAAAAATATTTCTAATATTTTTTATGTTTTGTCAAAAAATATCAAGTCAGAATAAAAAAGAAAAAGTCAAAAAATGATAAAAATAAACATAATGGGCCAAGGGGGTGCAAGTGTGGAAAAGTGGTGCAAAAAGGAAAACAAACTCAGGCCCAGCCCAAAGACTTTGTCTTCAACCTCTGGACGTTCAAACAGAGCAAACACGTGCTTCCTGCTATCTCATGATTCCTGGACTTTCAAGCAAAACTCATAACACCAAAAATGTAGAGCATCATGTCACGAGTTCATACATATAAAAAACTTGATCTAACTCTCAGAAATGAGATAGAATTTCTTCTCCCCCAATTTCTGACCTAAGTTTTTGTCAATGTTCAGGTCTTAAATTCTCTCAGCATATGCAATATAAATGAAAAGTGATGATATAGGTGGCTTCAGGGACATGAGTATGACACTTTTCATTCATAAATCTAAACCTAACTCTTCCTAGATTGAGAGATAGAAGTCCATGAACTTATCTGTTCAGCTTGGATCGTGTATGACAATGGAGGCACTTTCAAGGCAATGTGAGGACTTGTACAGCTTGCTTGAAGTTCAGGGATGCTTCTCCAACCTTTAACTTGCCTTGAAACTAAATGAATCAAACTATGGAAGTCAACCTGCAAAACAGAAAAAGTGAAAATGGTGAAGTTGGTTAGGGGTGTTACAGTTCGTGTCTAATGCTTGGGATAGTTTGTATAGGTGGTATGGAGTGTGTATGAACTGGTTTTGGCCAAGGCGCACGAATGGATTGAGTTATGGACCTCAATCTGCAGGGATGCCCTGTTTTGTGCAGTACAATGGTGTTTTGAGGTTTAGGGGGGTATGGAAGGTAGTTGGCTCGTGCCTTAGCTCAGTTATGATGTTTGGAACGTGTCCAACAAGTTTGTCTAAGCTTGTGTTGGCAGAAATGTGAGATTGTATTGTATTTGCAAAGTTGCTTCCAATGTAAGTCAAAAATGCCAAGTTGGTTTACAAGCTTTCCTAGGCCCCTCAAGTATGCTGCCTCAATCCCTCTTGATCAGTGTGATATCTCCATGAATCTTGTGTCCAAAGATATGCCTTGTAGCACTTGGATTGCAAATTTGACATAAAGTGTAACTTTACAAAAATAGATAAATTGCTTTTTCCAATTAAGGCTTAATTCTTTGTGTAATGACTATATGAACAAAACAAAGCTAGAACACAATGGATTGGCATTTAATTTTTGAGTGTAAATGAGATTAGAGGCCTGTAATGTAGCTTGCATATGCTGAGTTTGAAAATGCACAAGTTATGAACATGGAAATGGCTCATGAACAAAGTGACTTTTGCCCATATTGCCAAATTCGATTCTCCCTAACCACAAGGTTGTTTGATGAGTTCTTGGACATTTTGGAAAGATTGGAATGTGTACTACAATCCATCTTTGTAATGCAAATTGAAATTCCAAGTGGAAGCATGTGAAAAGTGGCCATGAAGTTAGGCAAAAATCCTGCCTAAAATAGGTCAAACTTTTTCTAAGTTAAGAATGTTTTGCACCCTTGTTCCAAAAATTGTAACTTGAGCTACAAGCTTCTTTTGAGGAAACTTTGTGAATCAAAGTTGTAGATTTTGAAATGGACTACAACTTTCATGTTTTGAGATTTCCTTGAATCCAAATGTATCTTGATGAAAAAATGGGACAAAGTTAGGAAAAAATTAGGAATTTTCATAACTTAGAAAAATTCTAAGTTATGAAATTTCTTCATTTCAAACCCTAATTTGTGATTTTTGATTTCTTGATGAACAAGCTTCATAATTTGACATGTTTTGATGAAAAATGAATCTTGACACTTGATTTTGACCAAAAAGTCAAAGTTTGACTTTTCAGTATACAATCAAAAATTGATCAATTGACTGGAAAATTCATCTGTCAATCTTGTGCATTTGGGATCTTTTGAATTTGTTGAACATGTCAAGATAATTCCATTGGGTCCTTGAGTCCATATGTGAGCTTGGTTTGCCATTGGCTAGGTCAAACAGTCAAAAATTGCCTTTGTGCAGTCAAAACCCTAAAAATGACCATTTTGCCCTTTTGGTGATCTGATCAAATTTCTTATGGAATTGTGATCCAAACTTGACCAAATGGTTCATATGAGTTCATAATGTTGACGTGGGTCAAAAATCATGAGGTTTGACTGTCAATTGACCACAATTGACTTTTTCCCCAATACAGCTGATTTCTAGGTCAACTGTCCAATTGACTGGGCAAAGATTTGAATCAAGGCTTGAAACTTGGTATGGATAAACTTGTGAGTCTAATAAGAAGCATGGAAGTCACTTTGGGCCTTTTGGGTCAAAACATCTTTGTGCAAACACAAACCCTAATTTGGGTCAACAGTGCAAGGAGGAGTCTTGAGCAGAGCAAACCCTAACTTGATCTTAAGCTCCAAAGGTCTTGTGATGAGAAAATGTTGAGAAAATGGGAGGGAAAATTTTGGGGTACAACAGTTTCCCCTGTTCAATCTTCTTGGACCTGAAGAGTTAGATTGGCAAGTTTGCCTTTCGCGACTCGAGGGTAAAAGGAGATTGGACACTAGAGTGCCCGGAAATTTGCACTCGCATAGCGGAGTATCAGCAATGTGATGGCGGGAATGGGCTTACAGATGCCATTTGGAGAGATGGTGGATAGGAGGATGGGCTTACAGATGCCATTTGGAGGCGTGACGCAAACTTGTCGGGAATGGGCTTATAGATGCCATTTGGAAGTGTTGATCGCGTAAGAGATTCCTTAGCGAGAACTTGCGTACTTGAGAAAGAAAGATGGTTTCCTGGCTTGTTACAGGTGTTGCTCTTCAGTCTCTTCATGCAGATGTGCCCTGGCTGGATACAGGAGTCGAATCCACAATTAGTTGCTCACAAATGTGCCCTGGCTAGATACAGGAATCGAATCCGGAACATCAAAAGGTTGTTTACAGACGTGCCCTGGCTGGATACAGGTATCGAATCCACAATCAAGTACTCACAGATATGCCATGGCTGGATACAGGAATCGAATCCACAATCAAGTATTCACAGATATGCCCTGGCTGGATACAGGAATCGAATCTGGAACTTGTCGTCTTCAGATATGCCCTGGCTGGATACAGGTATCGAATCTGGAAGTTGTAAAAGGTTGGTAGAGATAGCTTTCCCGGCTGGATACAGGTGTAAGCCTCTGACCTGAGAATGAAAGATAATTTTCTGGCCTGTTACAGGGGTTGATCTTCAAACTCTTCATGCAGATATGCCCTGGCTAGATGCAGGTATCGAATCTACAATCGATCACTCACAGATATGCCCTGGCTAGATACAGGTATCGAATCTGGAATTGCGATAGTTGATAGTAATCAACTTTGGACTGTCCTTTATCCTGAAAAGGCAAAACGTTAGTTGTATGCAATGTCATGATGTATGAGATGCATGATGTCATGATGCTCAAAATGAGATAGTGTTGTATGCACTTTATCATGTATGTAAGCAGGATGTATGAAATGTGAAATGTCTATGAATGTATTTTCGTCTAGGAAAATAAATCCTTGACGACTGGCCGGGGAATCAAATCCTGGGCTGACGTTGAAGAGTAGGGTTCTTCGCTTCCGCTGGGGATGATGGTTGCAAAAATAAACCGGTAGAAGAAGATGAATCCATTGGGGAATAAACTTGTTGGAGAGATTACTCTGAGGGGAAATTACTCTGTGGGAAGAGATACTTCGCCGAGGTTTTGATGAGGGCCCCGCTGGGGATTCCACTGATGAGTTATGTTGGGGAATTTGATGAACTCCGCTGGGGGTAGGAAGAATTTGATGAACTCCGCCATGTTGTTGGTGCAGTTGAAACATAGTCGGGCGGTGAGCGAAGTATGAGTGCCTTTAGGGGATATGATCACATCGCCGATACCATTGCCCAAAGCGTTTGAGGCTCCATCAAAGTGCATAGACCATAGGGATCCTTCCTCAGGTCCTTCATCCGGTCCAGGTACTTCACAATCTGTCACTACCATGATATCCTCGTCTGGAAATTCAAAGTTCATTGACTGGTAATCATCCACAGCCTGGTGTGCCAAATGGTTTGCCACTACACTTCCCTTGATTGCTTTTTGAGTCGTGTACTAGATGTCATATTCTGTCAAGATCATTTTCCATCTTGCTATTCTTCCGGACAAGGCAGGCTTTTCGAATATGTACTTGATTGGATCCATTTTTGAAAGCAATAGAGTAGTGTGAGTCAACATATACTGTCTCAGCCGGTGAGCAGCCCATACCAGAGCGCAACAAGTTTTCTCGAGCAGTGAGTACCGAGTCTCATAGTCGGTAAACTTTTTGCTCAGGTAATAAATGGCATGCTCTTTTCAGCCAGACTCGTCATGCTGCCCCAGCACACACTCCATTGAGTTGTCAAGTATTGTCAAGTATAGTATTAGAGGTCTCCCTTCAACCGGTGGCATAAGGATGGGTGGTTCTTGGAGATACTCTTTGATCTTTTCGAAAGCGGCCTGACATTCATCGTTCCAACGTACTACTTGATCTTTCTTCAGCAGCTTGAAGATTGGTTCACAGGTAGCAGTTAGATGCGAGATGAATCGGGCAATGTAGTTCAAACGCCCTAGAAAGCCTCTGACTTCTTTCTCTGTCTTAGAAGTTGGCATCTCTTGTATGGCTTTCACTTTGGCAGGGTCCACTTGAATACCTTTGTCACTTACGACGAAGCCTAGCAATTTTCCCGATCTCACCCCAAAGGTGCACTTGTTTGGGTTCAACCTCAGCTTGTACAACTTCAGACGGTCAAACAGCTTCCGTAGATGGTCAAGGCGTTCCTCCTCAGTTTGGGACCTTGCAATCATATCGTCGACGTATACTTCTATTTCGTGATGGATCATGTCATGAAATAAAGCAACCATGGCACGTTGGTAGGTTACCCCAACATTTTTCAACCCAAAAGGCATGACTTTGTAACAAAAGGTGCCCCACTGAGTAACAAAAGTGGTCTTCTCCATGTCTTCAGGAGCCATCTTGATCTGATTATAACCGGAGAAGCTGTTCATGAAGGAGAAAACCTTATGCTGAGCAGTGTTATCAACCAGAACGTCGATATGAGGCAGAGGGAAATCATCCTTAGGGCTCCCCCTGTTCAAATCCCTGTAATCAACACACATCCGGACCTTACCATCCTTTTTCGGCACTGGAACCACGTTGGCAATCCACTGAGGGTAAGAAGTTACAGCTAGAAACCCGACATCAAATTGTTTCATAACCTCAGCTTTGATTTTCTCGGACATCTCTGGACACATACGGCGGACCTTTTGTTTTACCAGAGGGCAGTCTTCCTTGGTAGGCAAGTGATGAACCACAATGTCGGTATCCAACCCAGGCATGTCTTCGTAAGACCAGGCAAAGATTTCCACATAGTCATGCAGCATCTGAATCAACCCTTGTTTCACACTGAGCTCTAGATTGGCACCAATCTTGACCTCTTTTCTGTCTGTCTCCGTACCCAGATTTACCGTTTCCACTGGCTCTTCATGTGGCTGAATGGCCCTTTCTTCCTGGAGTAGCAGTCTTGCAAGTTCACCAGGCACTTCGCAATCATCTTCACCTTCGTGTTCGGCTAAGTTGATCGGATTTTCGAAGTCATAACTGGCAGTAGCAGAATCGTTACCAGTGAGATCCAGAGTGGATTGGAACCTGTATAAGTGAGTGTGTGTAAATATAGTTGTTTTGCAATATATAATAAAGAAAGAAAAGGAGCGCAAGATTTTGAAATGCAATAAACGTCCAATGTTTTGATTAATGATATATGAAAATGTCATACAAAAGCCCTAACAAATGGAGCCACGGTGCCCCGGGTAGGACACCGAGCCATAAAAGTTTCAACATATTGTTTGTTACAAATTGAAAACAAAAGAGTTCATTACTGAGTGACAAAAGTAATAGGTGTGAAGTCTTTGGCAGTCCAGTTGCTTGGTCCACTGTCGGTTGTTGGGTAGATCCAGCTGTCGAATTCCGATTCCTCCACGTCGTCTTCAATAGCATTCACTCCCGGGTTGGTGATGAACACACGAGGTCTTCCAATCCTCGCCTTACGAACAACCTTCTGAGCCTCCACAGTGAAACCCAAGCCAAACTTGTCGGTCTTCGAAGTAAAGTTGGGAAGTCGGCCCCAGTTTGCACACACACCCTTCTCAATCACAGCCCGAGCATCCTTTAAGGAAGCCATCTTCAAAGGAGGGTCTTCACTCACAGTTTCAGCTGACGCCAGTGTCTGAGGCACCTCTTCAAAGTGTTGGAATGGAGTCTCAATGAATTCCCCATCCATTTCTATGTACCGGAACGAGTTAAGGTGGCTGACCATATACTCTTCTTCTCCCTGAACTGTAACAATTTCCCCCCTAACCGGGTACTTAAGCTTCTGATGTAGTGTGGAGGTCACATCTCCAGCCTTGTGGATCCATGTACGACCCATCAAACAAGAGTAGGATGGACGGATGTCCATCACATAGAAAGTAGAATCAAAAACTTGAGAACCAACCCTGATTGGAATGTCAACTTCACCATGTACCATCCTTTTCGAACCGTCAAAGGCTCGGACAACAATGTTACTGGGCTTGAGCTTCAGACCCTCACAATCCAATATGTCTAGGGCCTTCTTGGGCAATACGTTCAGTGAAGAACCAGTGTCTACCAACACATGGGCAAGAGTAGTGCCCCTGCATTCAATGGAGACATGCAGGGCGTCATTATGGTTTTTTCCTTTGGCATTCAGATCGGCATCAGAGAAGCCCAAACCATTATCGGCAGTCAAGTTGGCCACACAATCAGTAAATTGATCAGCAGATGTTTCTTGTGGTACATGGGCCGTCTTCAGGAAGGAGATCAGAGCCTTGGCATGGGCTTCTGAACACAACAACAGTGATAACATAGAAACATTTGATGGGGTGTGCCCCAGCTGCTCAACTATGTTGAAATCACTTTTCTTGATAATCTTGAGAATTTCTTCCATCTCTTGCTGGGAAGCTTCAACATTGGTTGTCTTCGGTGCCTCCGTCAGGGAAGGCAAATCAGTAGCAATCCCTTTTCCCCGAGCATCAGATGACTCGGTAGCAGGGGTAGAAACAGGAACTTGATTAGGAAGGGAAACATGCACACTTGCAGGTGTGATGATAAGAGGTTTCTGAATAGCTGATGGTGCGATATCTGGCGAAAACAACCTACCACTGTGAGTAATTTTGGCAGGCCCGATGATGTTACTGACACCGGTACTTGTATCAAACTCTTGCTTCACTCCAAGCACATAAACATCTGCCCCATAGTGCCACGGGACAGCTTTGTCGGACGTATAGGGGAGGGGCCCCGGAACAGTGATGATGATAGGAGCAATCTTCTGAGTGGACATGATTTTGACAGGCTTCTTTGAGAGAGCCTTAGGAGGTTTGTTGAAAATAGTGACAATAGAAACGTCTTCAGCAGGGACAGCAGGAACGTCAATCTTTTCGAATAAGATCTCTTTGCTATCCATCAGGCTTTGGATACCTGATTTCAGCAACGGACAACCAACAAGCGAAACAACACATAGAAGGCAACCTTTACCACATCCCGGAAATAAACTGGCTAGCAACAGGTTCCTTTTGACGGTTAATAAAGGAGTAACAATCTCTTCCACAGAGGCTACATACCGGTCTTCCTCAACAGCATTCACTCCATGCTGGGGCATGGGAGCAGTCACAACATTGGGTCTAAGTTATGAAATTTCTTCATTTCAAACCCTAATTTGTGATTTTTGATTTCTTGATGAACAAGCTTCATAATTTGACATGTTTTGATGAAAAATGAATCTTGACACTTGATTTTGACCAAAAAGTCAAAGTTTGACTTTTCAGTATACAGTCAAAAATTGATCAATTGACTGGAAAATTCATCTGTCAATCTTGTGCATTTGGGATCTTTTGAATTTGTTGAACATGTCAAGATAATTCCATTGGGTCCTTGAGTCCATATGTGAGCTTGGTTTGCCATTGGCTAGGTCAAACAGTCAAAAATTGCCTTTGTGCAGTCAAAACCCTAAAAATGACCATTTTGCCCTTTTGGTGATCTGATCAAATTTCTTATGGAATTATGATCCAAACTTGACCAAATGGTTCATATGAGTTCATAATGTTGATGTGGGTCAAAAATAATGAGGTTTGACTGTTGTGATCGGTGGATCTGGAACTGACTGTTTTAAAGCTGGTTCGCGAAATGTCGCGGAAGCAAGAGTCGCCACCGTCTTTTATTTTCTCCAAATGGAAAGGACAAAAGCACAGAAAAATTCCTTAAAGAGATTGCTCTCGGTTCGGGAGGTAGGTTATAGAAAGGGAAGGTGTTAGCACCCTTTCTATCCATGGTTATCCATGGGCTCTTAGATACTTGCTCAATGTGTTTTCAAAATTGTTTGTTTGCTTTTCAATGTGGGTTTAAAAAGTTTCTTTGAAAAATTTCAGATCGACTCATACGTCAGAGTGTTTGAAAAATTTGCTTTTGAAAGCTTTTGAAAATGTGTTGGTGAAAAGATGTTTTGATTTGTTTGAAATTAGAGCAAGTATCCTTGAGAACCTACCTACCCTAAGGAATTCGTCTGTGTAGATGTCCTTAAAAGTAGTGCCATCCCACCATTGAGAGGTAGGTAGCACCACCGTTGGAGGTGTTCGGGTCAATTCGAAGGTTCGGGACATGGTGATCACCGGAGCAATAGGAAGATACCTTAGAAGCTACCCTCATGCCAGGTTCCCGGATCATGAGGACTTACTAAGACATCCTCTACTCGACGACCACCTTTCGAAAGGCAACAGTGAGGCGTACCCTAGGGGTGGTGTGTGCGAATTGTGTGTCATGTTTCAAGTATTTTTGTCTTGTCATGTTTGTCGTGTTCTACGCTTGATTTTATTAGACATTCATTCTTTCATGCTTGATTAACAGTTAGGAGTGCGAAAAAGATAAATCCACGATTATTACAAAGGCGCGGGTCCACATCGCCAAAATTAAACCGGACCCGATTTAGCGGAAAAATAAATAATGCGAAGAAATAAGGTGCGAAAAGTAAATTACAATGCTTCAGGGCAATTACATAATTATAGTAAGCGATAATAAAATAAATGCGCAATTAAATGATTAATGACGGGCGTTGGACCCTTTTTGCAAATAATTAAAATTAATAAGGATTTAAAAATTAAAATTAAATGAGAATGATATTTTTTTGTGTTTTTAGATTTAATGAAAAAAAAGAAATTAATTGAAATTAAATTAAAAGGGAAAAAAGGAATTAATTGAAAGTAAATTAAAAGGGAAACCCTAATTCTAATATTTTTTATTTATTATGAAAAGAATTAAAATATGATCTAAATTAAACCTAAAATTTATTATGTACAATTTTAAATAGGAAAATAAACAAGTAAATAATTATTATTATTCTAAAAAAGGAAAAAATATTAAAAGGAATAAATTAATTAACCTAATTCTATTTTGTTGGATTTTTATTAAAAAGAGATTAAAATTAAAACCTAATTAACTAAATATTGACATATTAATTTATTCATAAAAATAATTATTATAAAATAAATATTATGTTTTTGTGTTTTTCTGATTTTTTATAATGTTTTTTTTATATTTTATAGAAAAATAATTAATTAAAACAAATAATTAAAATAACCAATCAATTAAAACAAATGAAATAAATAAATAAAATAAAAAATAAGATCAAACCAGAGTGGGGTGTAGTCCCCAAATAAGGAGGTGTTTTTGTGAAAAGCCTGGCCCAAGAAGAGTTGATTCATTGACTTTTCTGATCATGTACCAATGCGTTGACTGGCTTTATGGTGGACTTCCAATATTAGCCATTGATCTGATCATCTTGGACGCGTGGCTAGATGATATTTGAGTGTGTATGGTGAATTTCTTCAAGCGCGCTGCATAAGAACTTTTTATGAAAAATAATATGAGACTTTTGCCAGACCTGGGACTTGAACCCAGGTCTTGAAAGTCACATGCATTAGTCCCTGCCATCTGTGCCATTTGCGCTTCATTTACTATATAATATCAAACAAATAATAAAAAGTAAGATCAATGCATGATTGTTAAAAACGCGCGTAAACTCAAACTAGCCTGTCTCCGTGTGACAACTCATCGTCCCTTTCGTTTTCTGAAATATGAAAGACAGAGGCAACGGTTTTTGATCGTGGCCTTAGGGGACTTAGAAGAAAATAGCGACTGGCCCCTCGTCGCTCATAAATTGAGCGCGAGGGTGCCATGTTCTTCGTCTCAACCTGCTTAAGCCATTGGTACTAGCCTGGATGCCTAATTTTCCCTTGGTCAAAAACCCCCAAATCTGAAACCTGCAAACCCTAGAGGGCGCTCATGGTGAAATCATGCTTAAGCCACAAAAATTCAATTAACTATAATGGTTAGTTCATAAACTTCACAAGGAGTAAGAATATACAAACAAAAACGCAAAAAGATGTCTAAATCATGCTATGCGATTTCGAGATGTTCTTGGTACAGTTGGACTCGTGTGTACCAATTCAGGGCCTCTTTGTTGTTGTTTTTGATTGGAGTACGATCAGGAATTCACAAGAAAGCTTTTGCAAAAGGAATGGAGCTTTGAATCAGTCTCTAGGGTGGATTTCAGAATTGGATTTTTTGAGAAAATTTGCAAGTTTGTGTATTGGTTTGCTGCGCAGTTTTCAGTCTTAGAGCATTAGGTTTTCATTCCTCATCATATATTGAAGCCATTAGGTTAAAAATATTGCATAAAATCCATGGTATTCAATGTTTCCAATATTTGATTTCATGAAATCTTTTCCAAATCTTCTCCATGTGCATTTGGTGTCAATTAGTTCCAATCAACCCAAAACCTTCCATAATTGATTAAGCACGAGATATTGAACCTATAATGTGCATAAAAAGATTTTTTTAGGTTAGGTTTATATTTTTCATGTATTAAAATGATTTAAATGAATATAAATTAATATAAATTCAAATAAATAATTAAAAAAATATGAAAATACTCCCCTTGGGCCTAGTGGTCGTGTATAGGCTTGGCATGAAGAAACTTGGAAGAAAAATGGGCCCATTTGCATTTTTGGATCATTTGCATCAATGTTGACTTTTCAAAATTCCTAAAAATTTCCCAACTTCCACAAGGCATAACTTGGTCAATTTTTAAGCTTTTCACATGTTCTGGGACATTTTGGAAAGGTCTTTGAGTCCTTTAACCAATGCCTTTGGTCCCATGTCATTTTGATTTACCAATCTCAAGTTATGGCCTTTGACTTAAAGTCACTTTTTGTTGACTTTTGAAAATGACCTATAATGTTGAAATTGATAACTTTTTGTGAGAGCATTTCTTGGACTTGGAACATGAAGATGAATTGTAGGAAATGTCTTTCTCTTCAAAATGAGCTTTGGATGGCATTTTTCTGATAATCCATGTGAAAGTTATGCCCTGGTCAATTTCAGTTGACTTTTTCAGCTGTCCAAATATAGTAACTTTTGTATCTTTGATGATTTCTGAGCCAAATTTTGAGAATCATGATCAAGCATTGATCAAATGATGTTTGTGGCTTCAAAATGATATGTTGACCAAAAATTTGAACTTTTGACTGCCAAATGACCATTTTGCCCCTACAGTTGACTGTAGTGCAATCTAGGGTTTTGACTGTGCAATTTTGAGCTGAATGCCTTGAAACTTGATATGAGGATGCTTGACCATCTTTGTAGGCATATGGGACTTGATTGGGCCTTTGAAAAGTTCATTTGCTTGATCAGAACCCAAACCCTAGTCTTGACTGTCTAGGAGACAGTTGAGCTGTATAACCCTGGGGGGAATTTTGTGACCTTGACTTTGTCAAATCTTGGAGAATATGGGAGGGCAAATTTTGGGGTACAACAGTTGCCCCTGTTCAATCTTCTTAGACCTGAGGATGCAGATTGGCTGACGTGCCTTTCGTAATCCGAGGGTAAAAGATGATTGGACACTAGAGTGCCCAAAAATTTGCGCTCACATAGTAGCAATGATGATGAGGGAATGGGCTTATGGATGCCATTTGGATGTTGCTTGGATAGGATGATGGGCTTATGGATGCCATCTGGACGTTGATCGCGTAGGAGATTCCTTAGCGAGAACCTGCATACCTGCAAAACAGAAAAATGAGTACCTGACACGTCGCAGGAGCTGATTTTAGATGCTTGATATAGATATGTCCTGATTGGTTACAGGAGCTGAGTCTGGAACTTCAAACGTTGATGAATGAACCAGGAATGGTTACTGCCTTGATCATGAATGGTAAGAGAACCTTGGGCGATTTTGACTTCAACAACGCTCGTTGAGAAAAATCTTGGTGAGAATTACCATCTTTGTAGTGTCAGGAAGAGAACCAAAGGACATTATGATCTCACAGGGAGTCACCTCATTCACCGTTGGGGAGGGAACTATAGGAAATTATAATCTGGAAGGAAATGTCACCTCACGCTCATGCCGGAGAGGGAAACATTTGAAAAAGGAATTACCGCCTCACACGCCGTTGGAGAGGGGACCATAAGAGAATATCACCTCACGCTCATGCCGGAGAGGGAAACATCTGAAGAAGGAATTACCACCTCACACGCCGCTGGAGAGGGGACCATAAGAGAATATCACCTCACGCTCATGCCGGAGAGGGGAACATCTGAAGAAGGAATTACCACCTCACACGCCGTTGGAGAGGGGACCATAAGAGAATATCACCTCACGCTCATGCCGGAGAGGGGAACATCAAAAAGACTTCTGGAAGCAGTATCAGAACGTTACCATCGCTGGGCTTACATCTGAAACTATATCGAGAAGGAATTCTGGAAGCAGTATCAGAATGTCACCATCGCTGGGCTTACATCTGAAACTATATCGAGAAGGAATTCTGGAAGCAGTATCAGAACGTCACCATCGCTGGGCTTACATCTGACACTATATCGAGAAGGAATTCTGGAAGCAGTATCAGAACGTCACCATATCTGGATCATATCCGAAACTATATCGAGAAGGAATTCTGGAAGCAGTATCAGAACGTCACCATATCTGGATCATATCCGAAACTATATCGAGAAGGAATTCTGGAAGCAGTATCAGAACGTCACCATCGCTGGGCTTACATCTGACACTATATCGAGAAGGAATTCTGGAAGCAGTATCAGAACGTCACCATATCTGGATCATATCCGAAACTATATCTAGAGAGAATTGCGTTAGTTGATAGTAGTCATTTTTGTATTGATCTTTTTCCTGAAAAGGTAGAACATAATTGTATGCAAAATCATGATGCATGAACTGTATGTTTTCAATATCAATGAGATTCGTGTAATATGATGCATATGCATGCTATAATGATGTATGTGACGTTTTATGAATGTATGTTTTCGTCGTAGGAAAATAAATCCTTGACGGGTGCCGGGAAGTCGCATCCTGGGCTGTTGTGGAGGAATAGCTTTTGCTTCCGCTAGGGATGATAATTGCAAGTATACCGGTAGGAGAAGATAACTCCGTTGGGGAATAAACTTGGCGAATGGAGGATTCTGCGGGGAGAAAAAGATATTCTAGCGACCATGCTGGGAAGAAATACTCTGTGGGGAGATGCTTTTGCTGAATTGTTGAGGATGGCTCGCTGAGGATACCTTGCTGTATTGGGAGTATGAATGGACTTCGCTGGGGATAAGAAGATCCCGTCGACGACGCTCTTTCCGTGGCTTTTGGCTGAGGATAACCCAGTTATATCCTGTTAAGGAAATAACTCTTTAAATCAAGCCGGATGACGCGTTCGTGCCCTGAGAGGGGTGAGCTTCCGTAACTTACTGGGGGTACGCTTATTGCTTGGGGATATGAATTCCAACTTTCCTGGGGAATTTGGGTTGGACTCTCCTGGGGAAGCTTTGATATGTTGGGATGTTCTTCAACGGAACCTACCCTGATGCCTTGGAGGATAGAACAGTCAGACTGCTCAGACCAACCTTTATTGCCCCTGTTTCTTGTGGGGTGCTGATAGTTGTTGATGGACAAACCTTCTTCTGGCAGACAGATGACAAGAAGGCGGGACATAGTCGTACGCTTTAATCCTTAACTTTTGCCTGGACCGCCCTTTCGGGTTTTCAGTCCACCGGGATACCCATTTTTGCCCAAGCCGCCTTTTCAGGTTTTCGACTTGCCGGGTGTACAGATTTTTCATTTCATCCCTTCATTTTGCCCGAACTCTTTTGGTTCGCCGGGAAGCCCTTATTTTTGCCTAAGTGTGTCAGCCTAGCGGGTCTTTGATTTTGCGTAGTATTTTCCGACCATGTCCATGTTCTTAGAATGCAGGGAGGTGCACCCGGCTGTTTGTGTTGCAATATTACCAGAAGGTGTCTGATCGGGCCAGATTCGTTGCTGGAGTCCCCCAAGTGATTCAGGCGGAGATTTGCCCCAGGCTGGTTGGCTTTTTGAGAGATTCTCCGAATCTTGACTTAATTGCCCCAGATGATGGACAATAATCACGTCTGCCCCTTGATTGGGAGTGCTTTTGTTCACTAGGTATTTCTCGTGCGAATTTCCGTGCTGTTCGAACAAAAGTCATATGCAAACAAAGTTATGTTAAAAATGCAAAGCTTGTGTCTGTCTTAGAGATTTTGGAAAATGTATTCTTTTTCATAGAACAAGTAAATGTTTGTAAAACGTGATGTCAACTCCGTATTTACCGTAAGCCTTAAGGAGTCAGGATACCTTTTCGTAACAGTATGCTTTCGAACTAACCCATGCTTCAGCTAGGACTTTTGAGGGTTATAACGTGGCTTGGTTCACGGTTTAAGAAACAAAGGATAAAGGCTCAAATTTTATTTGTACCCACCCGCTCTTCGTGATGTTCTCCAAACCTAAACTCAGCTGATCGTGCGTTAGACCTTGTTTGAGTCTTTGCTTTGATATTCCAATAATGGTTCGGATGTTGACGATTTATTTGGAATAGGCAGTCATTTTTTGCTTTGGTTGAGGGTTTGTGAGACCTCTTTCTTGATTTTGTTATCCCTTTCTTTTTTTGCCTGAACTGTTTCCTTTTTTGGAATTACAGTCAGCGGGATGCCCCAATTTCATAAGTCCCTTTTGTAGGTTTAGACTTTTTGGGCTTTTCATTTATGAATTTTGATGATGACTGCCTGTCCTTTTGATTGTTCTGAACCATCACTGTCTTTGTTCGTTTTGTAAAGATCTCTTTGGTGCCCTTCGTCATGCACTTGGATCAACTGAGAAGACTACCCTGCCCCAGGTTATGATTAAGGGTTTTGATTTTCGAAAATAAAACTCCTACTTCTTTGGCTCAGATGGGTTGACGAGGGATTATCATCCTTATAACTCCAGTGTTTAGGGGTTGAAACAATGCCTGTACCTCATCAGCGGGGTCTGTTCAAAAGCATACTGTAATGATTGTGGTATCATTTTCGTCATCCTCCCTCGAGAGGCTTAGAATTTTTAACCAAGAGTTGACATCAGAAAAAATATGAAAAGAAATTTGAACATAATGAAAACAATTGTATTAATTTCCAAAACAGACATATGCGATGCATTAATAGAATAAAAGAGTTTGCTATGACATTAATTGTTTGTATAAGCAAAGAAAGGTACAACTCAAAAATTCAAATGAACAAAAGGCTTCAATGATTGGGCAACGGAGCATTGATTATGTTCGGAGTCTCTGGCACCTCAAATTGAATCTCCCCAGCGTCGATCATATCTTGGATCTTATTCTTGAGAGGCCAGCAGTTGTCTGTAGTATGCCCCGGGCTATCTGAATGGTATGCGCACCTATCGTTGGGATGATAGTTGGGTGCAGAAGTGTTCGGATTCCGAAGAGGAGCCCTTAAGGTGATCAGCCCTGTCCTCAACAGTTGTTGCAGTGCTTGATCCAACGACATGTTGAGTTTGGTGTACTGCCGTTTCTCTTTGCGTTGCTGCCCCTGTCCTTGTTGGGCAGGTCCAGGATTGGAGATTTGGATTGCCCCGGCCTCATGACGGCTCTTTTTACCGTGCACAGCATTGGATTCTTTTTTTCCATAATGAGGCTTCTTATCAGAAGGTGCAGCCTCTTGAATTTTCCCAGACCGGATACCAGCTTCGATTCGCTCTCCAGTCAAGATAAGATCTGTGAATCCAGCAGACGAATTCCCAATCAGGTGGTTATAAAATGGACCAGACAAGGTCCCCAAGAACATGTCCACAAGTTCCCGATCAGTCAGAGGTGGTTGTACCCTTCCAGCAAGGTCCCTCCATTTCTGTGCATATTCTTTAAAACCTTCACTTGACCCTAACGACATACCCTGGAGTTGGGTACGTGTAGGAGCAAGGTCGGCATTATACTGGTACTGCTTATAGAAAGCAGTTGCCAACTCCTCCCAGTTACGAACTTTGGTCCCATCCAGTTGATAGAACCATTCGAGGTGAGTCCCTGAAAGACTTTCCTGGAAGAAGTGGATCCACAAGTTTTTGTCCACAGTATATGGTTGAATCTTCCGAACATAGGACCTTAAGTGCAGCTTGGGACAAGATGCCCCGTCGTACTTAGAGAAGGGTGGTACTTTGAACTTGCGGGGGATAACCACACCAGTTGACAAACCCAGATCTCCGAAATCCAGCCCCGGTACCTGTTGAACCTCCATAGCTTTCATTCTGTCCTCCAGTTGCTTATATCGGTCGTCAGCGGGAGGGTACTGCTCTTCATCAAAATCTGTCTCGTTGTCGGAGACCACTGGACTAGGAACCTCTCTCTCATGATGACTGCTTTTTCCCACAGATGGGGTTGTCCTCTCAGCTCCAACTTGTGGTGTATTCCCAAATTTGCGTCTAGGGCTGAACAGAACAGTCCTCTTCTTTTTCTTGTCCTTCTTCAAGAGCAGAGCTTTCAGATCTTGCTGCCCCTGGGTCAGATTCATAATCAGCTCTTGGAACTGGGCGTTCTGAGCCTGGAGGTCCTTGATAGTCTGCTCGGCTGATGATTCAAGATTCATGACGAGCGGCTGAAATAAACAGCGGAGAAGGGTAAGCAACCTGTCAAAGGGATACCTGCAATGCAACGAGATGTATGATATGCATGCAATGATTTCAAGGACCTCGCGGGGTAAACAGAGAAACTTTGTTAGAACTGGAAACCGGTAACTTGATTGAAGGAACTTCATTTTGTTGAGAGTCCTTCATCAAGGGTCAAAGGCTCACCATATCCAGTGGGTCATAGCCCCTGACACCCTTGGCTAGAGGAAAATAAATCCTCTTTGCCCCTGGCTAGGCAATTGGTTCATCATGACCTGCATCACAAGCCCTTGAGATCCTTGAAATGGGTTAGGATGTATGCAATGGTATGCAATGGTATGATGTCATGCTATGCATGGGGTGATGTGGGTAAACCCTGTTATGAGCCCCAATTAAGGACTATAAACAGACCCTGCAAGAAATTCAGTATACTTTGTTATGAGTCCCATTAAGGGCTATAAACAACACCTGCAAGAAATTTGGTAAACCTTGTTATGAGTCCTAGTTAAGGACTATAAACAAAACCTGCAAGAAATTTGGTAAACGTTGTTATAAGTCCCAATTAAGGACTATGAACAAAACCTGCAAGGAACCTAAGCAAAACCTGTCATGAATCCCAATTAGGGACTATAAACAGAACCTGCAAGTGGTTAGTATATCCTGTTATAAGTCCCAATTAAGGACTATGAACAAAACCTGCAAGACATCAAGGGTCAGATAACAAGCATGCAAGTAGGCAAGTACGAAGGCACACAAGTCACACAAGAGAAGCCCTTAGAGTTTAGGCCAGCATGAGGTATAGGTATTACCCTCTTTCAGTTCGTTGGTTCATACCTGTCCTATCAAAGTAACCGGGTTCTTAGAGGATCCCAATATCATTGACTACCCTCAATCGGTCATAACTCCAGCATCGCAATCTTTTCTTGCGGCCAGAACCATCACGAGAGTTTAGCCTCAATGGGCGTAGCATACTGCTACTGTTCTAATGGCCAAGTTGTGTCATTTAAGGTTCTAAGGTCTGTTGGTGCTTAATGACTCCTTGGAAGACCCATATTCTCCCCGTTTCAACACGAGGGATATCGGTACAGACCAAGGCGCCACACCAACGTAGCCACTGCTTCACCCATGTCGGTATACGCCGGACAGGTCCCTCACAGCTTATGCTACCTAAACAGGGTATCCCCAGATCCGGGTTAGGATCTATGTAACTCCGATACAACCCACAATAATAAAGCAAGCAAAGAAGACAATTGAAAACATAGTCATGAGCTAGCCCTAAGATACACCTCACTTTATAAGATAGTCCCCAGCAGAGTCGCCAGTTCTGTGATCGGTGGATCTGGAACTGACTGTTTTAAAGCTGGTTCGCGAAATGTCGCGGAAGCAAGAGTCGCCACCGTCTTTTATTTTCTCCAAATGGAAAGGACAAAAGCACAGAAAAATTCCTTAAAGAGATTGCTCTCGGTTCGGGAGGTAGGTTATAGAAAGGGAAGGTGTTAGCACCCTTTCTATCCATGGTTATCCATGGGCTCTTAGATACTTGCTCAATGTGTTTTCAAAATTGTTTGTTTGCTTTTCAATGTGGGTTTAAAAAGTTTCTTTGAAAAATTTCAGATCGACTCATACGTCAGAGTGTTTGAAAAATTTGCTTTTGAAAGCTTTTGAAAATGTGTTGGTGAAAAGATGTTTTGATTTGTTTGAAATTAGAGCAAGTATCCTTGAGAACCTACCTACCCTAAGGAATTCGTCTGTGTAGATGTCCTTAAAAGTAGTGCCATCCCACCATTGAGAGGTAGGTAGCACCACCGTTGGAGGTGTTCGGGTCAATTCGAAGGTTCGGGACATGGTGATCACCGGAGCAATAGGAAGATACCTTAGAAGCTACCCTCATGCCAGGTTCCCGGATCATGAGGACTTACTAAGACATCCTCTACTCGACGACCACCTTTCGAAAGGCAACAGTGAGGCGTACCCTAGGGGTGGTGTGTGCGAATTGTGTGTCATGTTTCAAGTATTTTTGTCTTGTCATGTTTGTCGTGTTCTACGCTTGATTTTATTAGACATTCATTCTTTCATGCTTGATTAACAGTTAGGAGTGCGAAAAAGATAAATCCACGATTATTACAAAGGCGCGGGTCCACATCGCCAAAATTAAACCGGACCCGATTTAGCGGAAAAATAAATAATGCGAAGAAATAAGGTGCGAAAAGTAAATTACAATGCTTCGGGGCAATTACATAATTATAGTAAGCGATAATAAAATAAATGCGCAATTAAATGATTAATGACGGGCGTTGGACCCTTTTTGCAAATAATTAAAATTAATAAGGATTTAAAAATTAAAATTAAATGAGAATGATATTTTTTTGTGTTTTTAGATTTAATGAAAAAAAAGAAATTAATTGAAATTAAATTAAAAGGGAAAAAAGGAATTAATTGAAAGTAAATTAAAAGGGAAACCCTAATTCTAATATTTTTTATTTATTATGAAAAGAATTAAAATATGATCTAAATTAAACCTAAAATTTATTATGTACAATTTTAAATAGGAAAATAAACAAGTAAATAATTATTATTATTCTAAAAAAGGAAAAAATATTAAAAGGAATAAATTAATTAACCTAATTCTATTTTGTTGGATTTTTATTAAAAAGAGATTAAAATTAAAACCTAATTAACTAAATATTGACATATTAATTTATTCATAAAAATAATTATTATAAAATAAATATTATGTTTTTGTGTTTTTCTGATTTTTTATAATGTTTTTTTTATATTTTATAGAAAAATAATTAATTAAAACAAATAATTAAAATAACCAATCAATTAAAACAAATGAAATAAATAAATAAAATAAAAAATAAGATCAAACCAGAGTGGGGTGTAGTCCCCAAATAAGGAGGTGTTTTTGTGAAAAGCCTGGCCCAAGAAGAGTTGATTCATTGACTTTTCTGATCATGTACCAATGCGTTGACTGGCTTTATGGTGGACTTCCAATATTAGCCATTGATCTGATCATCTTGGACGCGTGGCTAGATGATATTTGAGTGTGTATGGTGAATTTCTTCAAGCGCGCTGCATAAGAACTTTTTATGAAAAATAATATGAGACTTTTGCCAGACCTGGGACTTGAACCCAGGTCTTGAAAGTCACATGCATTAGTCCCTGCCATCTGTGCCATTTGCGCTTCATTTACTATATAATATCAAACAAATAATAAAAAGTAAGATCAATGCATGATTGTTAAAAACGCGCGTAAACTCAAACTAGCCTGTCTCCGTGTGACAACTCATCGTCCCTTTCGTTTTCTGAAATATGAAAGACAGAGGCAACGGTTTTTGATCGTGGCCTTAGGGGACTTAGAAGAAAATAGCGACTGGCCCCTCGTCGCTCATAAATTGAGCGCGAGGGTGCCATGTTCTTCGTCTCAACCTGCTTAAGCCATTGGTACTAGCCTGGATGCCTAATTTTCCCTTGGTCAAAAACCCCCAAATCTGAAACCTGCAAACCCTAGAGGGCGCTCATGGTGAAATCATGCTTAAGCCACAAAAATTCAATTAACTATAATGGTTAGTTCATAAACTTCACAAGGAGTAAGAATATACAAACAAAAACGCAAAAAAGATGTCTAAATCATGCTATGCGATTTCGAGATGTTCTTGGTACAGTTGGACTCGTGTGTACCAATTCAGGGCCTCTTTGTTGTTGTTTTTGATTGGAGTACGATCAGGAATTCACAAGAAAGCTTTTGCAAAAGGAATGGAGCTTTGAATCAGTCTCTAGGGTGGATTTCAGAATTGGATTTTTTGAGAAAATTTGCAAGTTTGTGTATTGGTTTGCTGCGCAGTTTTCAGTCTTAGAGCATTAGGTTTTCATTCCTCATCATATATTGAAGCCATTAGGTTAAAAATATTGCATAAAATCCATGGTATTCAATGTTTCCAATATTTGATTTCATGAAATCTTTTCCAAATCTTCTCCATGTGCATTTGGTGTCAATTAGTTCCAATCAACCCAAAACCTTCCATAATTGATTAAGCACGAGATATTGAACCTATAATGTGCATAAAAAGATTTTTTTAGGTTAGGTTTATATTTTTCATGTATTAAAATGATTTAAATGAATATAAATTAATATAAATTCAAATAAATAATTAAAAAAATATGAAAATACTCCCCTTGGGCCTAGTGGTCGTGTATAGGCTTGGCATGAAGAAACTTGGAAGAAAAATGGGCCCATTTGCATTTTTGGATCATTTGCATCAATGTTGACTTTTCAAAATTCCTAAAAATTTCCCAACTTCCACAAGGCATAACTTGGTCAATTTTTAAGCTTTTCACATGTTCTGGGACATTTTGGAAAGGTCTTTGAGTCCTTTAACCAATGCCTTTGGTCCCATGTCATTTTGATTTACCAATCTCAAGTTATGGCCTTTGACTTAAAGTCACTTTTTGTTGACTTTTGAAAATGACCTATAATGTTGAAATTGATAACTTTTTGTGAGAGCATTTCTTGGACTTGGAACATGAAGATGAATTGTAGGAAATGTCTTTCTCTTCAAAATGAGCTTTGGATGGCATTTTTCTGATAATCCATGTGAAAGTTATGCCCTGGTCAATTTCAGTTGACTTTTTCAGCTGTCCAAATATAGTAACTTTTGTATCTTTGATGATTTCTGAGCCAAATTTTGAGAATCATGATCAAGCATTGATCAAATGATGTTTGTGGCTTCAAAATGATATGTTGACCAAAAATTTGAACTTTTGACTGCCAAATGACCATTTTGCCCCTACAGTTGACTGTAGTGCAATCTAGGGTTTTGACTGTGCAATTTTGAGCTGAATGCCTTGAAACTTGATATGAGGATGCTTGACCATCTTTGTAGGCATATGGGACTTGATTGGGCCTTTGAAAAGTTCATTTGCTTGATCAGAACCCAAACCCTAGTCTTGACTGTCTAGGAGACAGTTGAGCTGTATAACCCTGGGGGGAATTTTGTGACCTTGACTTTGTCAAATCTTGGAGAATATGGGAGGGCAAATTTTGGGGTACAACAACTGTCAATTGACCACAATTGACTTTTTCCCCAATACAGCTGATTTTTAGGTCAACTGTCCAATTGACTGGGCAAAGATTGGAATCAAGGCTTGAAACTTGGTATGGATAAACTTGTGAGCCTAATAAGAAGCATGGAAGTCACTTTGGGCCTTTTGGGTCAAAACATATTTGTGCAAACACAAACCCTAATTTGGGTCAACAGTGCAAGGAGGAGTCTTGAGCAGAGCAAACCCTAACTTGATCTTGAGCTCCAAAGGTCTTGTGATGAGAAAATGGGAGGGAAAATTTTAGGGTACAACACTTGAACATGGGCATTTTAGCAAAGACCCTCGATAAAAAAGATCGTTGTCCCTCGATGTCCATCGATGTTGCCTCCGATAAACGATTTAGTCCCTTATGAAAATTGCTAAAACGTCTCATAAGTTGCCTTCTATGACTATACGATTGACCCACGCCCGTCCCTTCACATACAATGATGGGGATTCTTACCAAATCAATGGTAAGATATCAACATCTAAAGGAGGAGGAAAAGAACAAAGACCTTTTGAGTAGGTAGGACACTCGTAGTTGGTTGCTCACAAACTAAAACCATTTCCACACTTACACTTACAAAAACATTTTCAAAAACAAACATCTCTTTGAACTATTTTCAAAACCAACACTTTGTATAAACTCTTATAGAGACGAGAATCATTACAAAGTTTGCCACAACAAAGGCGTTTTCAAAATACTTTCAAACTTACACCCATTACAAAACACATTTTCAAACAAAGCAAATTTTCAAGTGATCTAGCAAACAACTAAGAGCCCGTAGATAACTACGGATAAAAAGGGTGCTAACACCATACCTTTTCATAACCTACCCCCCGAACTCAATAAAATATCTTAAAGGTCTTTCCTATTCTTTTCACCCTTTCCTTTATTGGATAAAAGTAAAGTCGGTGACGACTCTTTCTATCCGCAACAGTTGCGATAAAATGCAAAACAACCAAGTGAGTTCTCCCACCATATCACAGAACTGGCGACTCTGCTGGGGAATAAAAACTTAAAAGTGGGGTTACCTTAGAGTTAGATCATATTTAATTGCTTTCATTTGTCTGGTTTACATTTATGGGTCCTTGTTTGGGTTTGTATTGATCCTCTACCCGGATCTGGGAATACCATTAGGTAAGTAGCAATAGATTGTGGAAACTGTACGGTGTAGACCGATATGGTTGAAACAATGGCTACGTTAGTGTGATGCATTTGTTGGTACCGGTATCCCTTGTGTTGAATCAAGGAGAATACATGACCGTTGAGCGGTGTCATGAAGAACTAACTGACCTTAGAACCTTTAATTGAACAACTTGGCCATTAGGAAGTAGTGAGATAGCCGACTTTGGTGTAAAGCTGAAGATTGGTTGATACTCGATGCTACACTCATTGAGATCGGAATTTTGGGATATTTTAGCCGCAAGAAAAGATTGATTATGCTGAGACAATGCCCAATGAAGAAAGATCAATGATATTGAGATCCCCTAGAACCCGGTTACTTTCTAGGACAGGTTGAACCAACTAAACTTTAAGAGGGTACTTACCTATAAACTCCATGCAAGCCTAAACTTAAGGATTTGTTTGCTTTGTTTGTATATAATGACTTGTTTGCTTTTGCTTGTATATGATTACTTGTACATAAACATCATGACATCATACCATAGCATTTTCAATAACCATTTCAAGGGTCTCAAGTGTTGGTGCAAGGTAATGAAAGGGGAGAAGAAGAATGAGCAATGAATGATAACAAAGAGGACTACTATTGTATATCAAATAGAGGAATGCATGAGTTACAATATTGATAGCCTAGGTAGCATATTTATACTAAAAATGGAAATGCCAAAAGGCCATAATAAAGAATAAGCATTGGGAATTGTAGATATTAACTAAATTACATTTCCAATACCGTCCCTTAATTTAGATATTTCTATCAGAAGCTAACAACACCAATTTCATCTCTCAAATGAAGAAATTGATCTGTTTTAACTGCCTTTGTCAGAAGATCTGCAAGCTGTTTCTGAGTGCTACAGTGCATAACTTCTAACACCTTTCTGCACTTGACTTCTGAGAAAGTGATACTTCGTCTCAATGTGCTTGCTTCTTCCATGTAGCACTGGATTCTTGGAAAGATCAATTGCAGACTTATTATTAATCATCAACTTCAAAGGTTCCTCAACTTTAACCTTTAGATCATGCAAGAGATTCAGAAGCCAAACTGCTTGACAAGCAGTTACAACACCTGTGATATACTCAGCTTCACATGTTGACAGAGCCACGACATGCTGTTTCTTAGAACTCCAGGAAATGGAACCTCCCAGAAATTTAAATAAGTATCCAGAAGTACTTCTCCTGTCCACTATGTTTCCGCACCAGTCAAAATCAGAATAACTTACTAATTATGATTATGTCTTTCTTTCAGAAGGAAACAACACTCCATATCTTAGAGTTCCCTTAATATATCTCAGAATTCTGATAGCAGCTTGGAAATGAGACCACTTTGGATTACTCATGAATCTGCTAACCAGTCCAACTGCATAACAAATGTCAGGTCTAGTCATCAGAACTTCTTTGAACTTCTTTATATCTTCTAGGAAGCTACCTGTTAGCAAAATGTCATCAACATAGAGACACACCAGAATCATATTATTATCAGAGTGTTGTACATAAACTCTATACTTCTGAAACCTTTGCTTATTGAAAAATGAATCAATTTTTAGATTCCAAGCCTTGTTTCTCTCTATAGCATCAAGTTCTTCTTTCATGGCCTGTAACCAAATCTGGTGCTTAAGAGCCTCTTTCGTACTCACGAGTTTAGAGTCTACTAACATTGCACACTGAATAACTTCTCCTTCAGAGTTTACTTCAGTGTCTAGCAACATGTCAAACTCTGCAAATCTTCTTGGGATGCTTCTGACTCTTTGTTGCCTCTGAACTGGATCTTCAGAACTTTGAACACCAGAACTCCCCCCTTCAGAAGATCTTGCTTCAGAGTTTTGACTTTCCCCAGAATCTTGACTGTCTTCAGAGTCTTGAAAATTCCCAGGGTCTGAATCATCATCAGAGTCAAAGCCACTACCTTCAGAAATACCATCTTCAAAAGTTGGATCACCTCTGCCTTCAAAAGTTCTACTTTCAGAATCATGATCATCGTCAAAGGCTGAATTTCCTTCAGAAGCTCCTCCTTCAGAAGGTACATCCTTAGAGTCATGATTTCCATCAGAAACCTGATCATCTTTAGAAGCTTGTCCTCCAGAACCTACATCTTTAGAGTTTTCCCTTCTAGAAGCATGATCACCACCAAATTCTGGATCATCATCAAAATCTAGATCAGAATCAGATTCACCATCTGACTCACCTTTAGATTTTCCAGAGTCATCATCTTCTGACTCTTCTTCAGAAGCAAAATATTCTTCAGACTCATAATCACCTTCGGATTCTGACTTGTCTTCAGCTTCAGAGTCATCTTCTGACTCTAACTCGTCTTCAGAAACCTCAGATTCTGACTCATCTTCAAAATCTTCAGCGTCATCTTCTGATTCTGACTCAGAGTCATATTCTGATTCTGACTCATACAAAATCACTCCTTCAGAATCAGAATATTCATAGTCATATTCTTCTTCCCCTTCAGAACCAGAAAATGACAATTTCACTGGTTCCTCATCAAATTCTGATACAAAGGGTAATCTTGGTTGCTTCCCTTCCATGCACACCTTGCATGACTTTTCAGGCTTCTTGATTGTAGGAATTCCATATACCAGATTCTTTGATTTCAGATGCCCTAAACTTCTGAAATTCAGATGACCAAATCTTCTGTGCCACAACTCGCTCTCCTTGACAACACTTGTTGCACTAAGACATTCAGAGTCTGCAGTTCTAACATTCACCTTAAATGTTCTGTTCCTTCCCTATTCTGACTCTATAATCAACTTCTGATTACAGTCATACAGCTTCAGAAGATTGTCCTTCATGGTAACTGAAAAACCTTTCTCAACCAGTTGTCCCACACTCATCAGATTTATTTTCATGCTAGGTACATACCAAACATTCTGGATCGCAGCTGCTTTCCCATTGTTTAGAATGATTATGACATTTCCTATACCTTATGCATTGAGGTATTTGTCATTAGCACATCTGATCTTTGTACTCTTCCCAGAGTCAAAGTCAACCAACCACTTCTTGTTTCCAGTAAGATGGTTTGAACACCCTGTGTCCATATACCACCATTCTGATGAATTCAGACCATCAGGTTCAAAAGCCAACAATAGCATAGGTTCATCATCAGAGTCTCCTCTTGCTATATTTGCTTCTTCTAACTTCCTTTCTTTGTTGGACCAACAATCTCTGGCATAGTGACTAAAGTTCTTACAACAGTAACACTGAACATTCTTTTTGTCAGACTTCTCCTTTCCTTTATGATATTTATTATCATTAGAAGTTGAGGCTTATGACTTCTGGAATCTATCACCATGTCTATTCTGCTTCTGGTCTTTCTTGAAAAAAGAAGCCTTCAGAGCTTGCTCAGCTTCCCTCTCAGAAGTTCTCTCAAACAGACGTAACTCCTGTGCTTTTAAGCTGCTTTGCAATTCTTCTATTCTCATAGTTTCCAGATTTTTAGAATGTTCAATAGAAACAACAATGTAATCAAACTGAGGAGTAAGCGACCTCAGAATCTTCTCTATGATTACCTGTTCAGACAGAGTTTCTCCACACACCTTCATCTCGTTAGTGATCAGAATCACTCTGGAGATATATTCAGAAACTTTCTCACTGCTCTTCATGTTCAGGTTCTCATATTGCTTTCATAGGGATTGAAGCTTCACCTTCTTTACTGATGAGTCACCACTGTAACATCTCACCAGTAAATCCCACGCCCCTTTTGACGTTGTTGAATCAACAATCTTCTCGAACACACTTTCATCCACACACTGATGGATATAGAACAGAGCTTTCTGGTCCCTCTTCCTCATCATCCTCTCAGCAGTTCTCTGTTCTTTAGTTGCACCTGCTTCAGCTGGTACATAACCATTTGTAACCAAATCCAGAATATCTTGCGCACCAAACAGCACACGCATTTGTATCATCCATCTGTTCTAGTTTTTGCCATTAAAAACTGGAAGTTTGGTGCTCAAACTACTGTCTCCACTCATTTTAAACTTTGCACAGATTTTTCAGATCTTCAAACACACTGTTTCCCAACCCCCATAATCAAATTCTATTCAGATTTTGTTCAAGATTTCAACAGAAAATCAATGAACCAAAATCAAACACACAGCTCACAAACACTCGTGTTTCCCAGGAAAACAGAACCAAGTGCTCTAGATACCAATTTGTTGGTGCAAGGTAATGAAAGGGGAGAAGAAGAATGAGCAATGAATGATAACAAAGAGGACTACTATTGTATATCAAATAGAGGAATGAATGAGTTACAATATTGATAGCTTAGGTAGCATATTTATACTAAAAATGAAAATGCCAAAAGGCCCTAATAAAGAATAAGCATTGAGAATTGTAGACATTAACTAAATTACATTTCCAATATAAAGGGCCTGTGATGCAGGTTTGTATCGAACCAGACATTTATCAAGGGGAAAGAGGATTTATTTTCCTCTAACCAAACTCCCTCAAAGACCAAAGCACGATAACTTGAGTCAAGGGCTATGACCCACTTGACATGGTGAGCTCGATTCTCGTGGAAGGACATTCAACTATACGAAGTTCTTCAATCAAGGTTGTGGTCAAAGTTCATCTTCTGACACTTTCTTGTGTTTACCTTGCGAGATCCTTGAAAACATTGCATCCACATACCATGTATCATATCATGATAGGTTTTCCCCACACAGGTTTCTCATCTACTTACTGTTTATTTCAGTAGAGATGGCTCTAGAACAGACTATCATAGATCTTCAGACCCAAAGTTCTCAACTTTAAGAAGTGTTTCTGAACCTATCCAAGGGGCAAGAAGATGTGAAAGCACTCCTCGCTGGGAACTTGACCAAGAAAAATCCTGTCGACAACAAGGATGACCAATTGAAACAACTGCAAGCTGAGATGGAAAGGATGAGAATCTAGATGAATAGTCAAATGGCTCTTATCCAAAATTTAGCTCGGGGACAAGAAGAGTTAAGGATTCTCATCAGTAAGCTTCATCAGGACAAATACGACCGTCTGGGGCAAACTGCTAGAATTTGGGGCCTAATCAATGATCAATCTCTCTTGGAAGATAGGGAATTGGTTGACATGTTCATGCGGGAGCATGTTGAAAATAAACTCAGGAGCAATGAAATTCAGGGGATTGCATCTTCAAGTACAATGAAGAAACCCTTCACTGGGAAGAAAGATGTCAGTGCTGCTTATGACCAGAGAAACCAGGGTAAGACTGAACACCATCCAACGGTGGGAGCGGTGTTCATTTCTAATCCTACACCTGTTCAAAAACAACATGGCAATAGGCGTAGGATAAAGTTTCTAGAAAGGCAGTACACTAAGATTAATATGTCATTGTCTCAAGCGTTATAACATTTGCTAAAAGTGGAACTGATTAGACTAATGGATCCTCCTCAAAACCCCGATACCTCCTCTCCTAAGTATAATCTGAATGCGAAATGTGCCTACCATTCTAATAGTCCTGGGCACGACACCGACAACTATTGGTCTTTTAAGAACAAGATTCAAGACATAATCGACGAAGGAGTGTTGGAGTTTACACAAGATGGTCAACTGGAGTTCTTTTGTCACCTCTCAAAGACACACTATCTGAAGCAAGAAGTTTAGGCGGAGAAACTTTTGTTTATTCGAATTTTCAGTTGTAATTTCTTTGTTTGATTAAACATTTGTCCTTATGTCATACTTTGGTTATTCTCATTAATGCATTGCATATGTTTGTCTTGAGTTAATGTATTCGTTTTCACTATACTAAAATTATGCTTTTACCTCTTTTTATATGACATTCAACTCTCAACTACAAGTCTAAAACCTTTAGAAGGAGGATGACGATAACAATATAATAATCTTATACAGTATGCTTTTGGATAGACCTTGCTGACGATGTACATGCGTTCTTTCAATTCATAAAGAATTGAGTTATAAGGAAGATAATTCATAGTCAACCCCTTTGAGCCAAAGAAGTAGGAGTTTTCTTTTTCACATAAATTGAAACCTTTAATCAAAACTCGGGGCATGTTAGTTTTCTCAGCTAATTCAAATGCGCGTTCAGTCGCAAGCTTTCACTTTGTACACAATGAATGACATTAAAAACATCCTTCTGAATCAAAAGACGACGATGGTTCCCCGTAAAACGGGCAGTCATTATCTCTCAAAAGAAAAGCCCACTAAGTCAAAACCTATGAAGGAAACTTAAGAAAAACCGGGGCATCCCGCTGGCTATAATCTCAAAACAAGAACAGTCAGGCAAAAATTAGGGACAATAAATAAAAAAGATGGCGCTACAAATCCTCGACAAACATGAAAAATGTTGCAAAAATGATTACCTTCACGAATAAACTTCCAAGTATATGAACCGTCACCAAAATATCATTTCAGATTCAATAGGAGTTCAAACACACAATTAACTGAGTTTAGGACTGGAGAATATCATGAAGAACTGGTGGGTACAAATAAACTTTGGGCCTTATCCTCTATTTCTTAAACCGTGAACCAGGCCAAGTTACCACCCTTTAAAAGTCCTAATTGAGGCATGGGTTAGTTCGAAAGCATACTGTTACAAAAGGTATCATGACTCCTATAAGGCTTATTGTAAACCCGAGTTGAAATCTTATTCTTACAAAATTCTTTTATCTGCTAAAAATGCATTTTTAAAACTTCAAGACAAACATAAACTTTGCATTATTTGAATACTACTGTTTGCATATAGCTATTTGTTTGAAAACAGAGAAATTCACACGACGAATATCCAATGAAGGAAATCCTCTCAAGAAACAGAATCACTTCAAATGGAAAAACACTTCCAATGACAAACTCTTCATAACCAAGGGGGCATGACATGTTATTGTCCAACTCATCAGTGGCAGTCAAGTCAAAACTCCAAGAAATCCCTCATAAAGTCCTAAATAGCCAGGGGTAAGTCTGCATCTGAATCACTTGGGGAATGAAACATGAATCCCATTAAAGGGGCATGTACAATCAATCAAACATTTTCTGGCAGTAACTACAACACTTACTGTTATGGACAATGACAAATCCCCAAAAAGTCCCTTTCATAAGGTGATCCACGGTAAAGTCGCCAGAGCCACCTCTATAGGGTTATCCCCACAGAATAATCTTCACAGATAAGGGTCAAAACCCCACAAGGCTAAATTCATGGGTATCTCCACAGAATTATCCCTACAAAGTTGGACTCATGCAATCCCCAACCAGAGTTTCAATCTCCGGAAAACCCAATCCCCAGCTGAATTAGTCTTAAGAGGAAGCCTTGAGGAGTTCTTCTAGAAGAAACCCTCACATCTGTGAGGGCTAGGTATCACATATTCACTACTCACTACTTGATATTTTGCTAGTACCTCCTTGCTCCCACTCTTACTTGATTGTTGGATTACCTTGCAGGTATAACCCCCTCTCTCCTTAGCCCGACTGAAGATCATCCTTCGGCCACCCTCCAGGCTCTGATCAACCGCAAGATCAGTGGCACAGTCTGTGGGAAACTGTTATCCCCATATTTCTTCCCTCAGAACCTAAGAGCAAAGCAACTTTTCTTTCAGGATTCATCTCTCTCATCATGGTCGACCATAATGATCTTTACATGCCTGGAAAGACCATCCTTTCCCCCGCTCGCAAGACTGATGGAAGCCAGGAACACCCTCACCTTGAGGACAACCTGGGCTTCCGTGACGGATAAATTATGTCCCCTGATTCCGCTGATTCCCGGTGTAGTGACGACCAACTCTTGGACGAAAGACGTTCCAAGATTCCTGCTGAGGAACTGCCAGAAATCTTGCAACTGGTTCATATCCCTCTCAACACTGACCCGACCATGGCAGCACTACTTGCTGCCTTAAATCAGACCAACACCCTCATCCTTCAACAAAATTAGAGGATAGGGGCCTTGAAGAACAGACGCTCAAGATCTCCTCCTCAGAGAGCCCGAAGATGAAACTCCCCCAGTGCATCACCACCCAGGTGTGGTCAACCGCCCAAAAAGGAAAGGCGCGACGTTTATTTCTTAAAGAAACTCAATCACACACCTCCTGCCCGAGATCAAGACTCCCCTTCATTCAAGAAGAGAAGGGACAACAGGCAGATCGACCGTGCTCGATTTCCCTCTCCCGAGCCAAAGCAGAAACGAAGGAGCCCCTCCCCTCGATTGGATCGTGATGACCAACGGGGGAGAAATTATCACTCTCTTTCTCCATCTCCCGTCAATAGTGAAGATGACGAGCCCCATGGCCCGTTATCGAGGGAGATCATTGAAGCCCCGCTCCCTGTCGGCCTAGAGAAGCTGCCCACTCTAGGGACCTACAATGGCATGACAGATCCTGACGAGCACATCGAGAAAATCGATGCCCTCCTCGACTATAGAGGGGTCAGGGGCACCATCAAATGCAGACTCTTCCCAACCACTCTCAGGAAGGGGGCGATGGCATCACAAAAATGCTTGCCCGACGAATTCATCACCTCGTGGAAACAACTCAGGAGAAAATTTTCAACGCATTTCACTGCCTCCCGTCGACACCCTAAATCAGAAGCTTCGCTCGAAGCGATCATACAGGGCAGGGACGAATCTCTGCGGGCATACATTGGATGTTTCAACAAAGAAGCGGTCCAGGTCCCGACAATGGACAATATGAAGAAATACATACTCGAGCGTGGGCTCCATCCCTGCAGCGAATTTGCCAAGGCTGTGGGCATAGAAACACCAGCCATGCTCGATTCCCTTCTCCTAAAGGCCCAGGCGTACATACAGTATGAAAAGAAGGAAGTGGCCAACAGTGCCCGAGAATCTAGGCACAGGGAGAGTGTCAAACCTTCGAAGACTGACGAACCCTCGACATCCCATCGGGGGGAGAAGAAACGGGAAGAAAAACCCCATGATCCTAGATACTACAGGGGGCCACCAGGTCATTTCCACGACTACACCCCCCTTATAACCTCAAGAGAGCGTATTCTTTCCGAATGCGCTAATTCTGAATTCAAGCAAGCCGGGGTGCGCTTCCCCCGACAAAAACCGTCAAAGCCAGGGACCTACAAGAGTAAGTAGTGCAGGTTCCACAAGAGTAATGACCACAACACAGAAGATTACATCCATCTCAAGGATATAATCAAAATACTGATCAGAGACGGACACCTAGAGCAGTATAAGAAAAAAGAGGTCACCCGTGACAAAGCACCAGAGACCAAGAATGTCGAAGAAGGGAAGAAATCCCCCAACCTCGACACCATTTCGGTCGCCTTAAGCATCTCACGGCCGAAAGACTTCTACTTTCCAGACATGGAGAACGTCCCCCTGTACTTTTCCGCCCACAGTCCGTGGGAATCCTTCCCCGCAGCCATGGTCATTTCCAGTAGAGGGTTTAACAGGCATACAGTCGGATCAGTGAAGAGAAGGTTCGACCAACTCATCGAGGCCAACTCTGAGATGGACACCATGCTCGACAAGTTTTGAGAAGGATCTCACCCCCTCGCATTCTACAGGGGAAGAGTTATCGGGAGGAGCCCCGAATTCGGGCATCCCACTACTCATGAGAGTTCAGATGGCTATCTTTGACGTGCATCGTATTTTGGTCGACTAGGGCAGTTCGGTGGACATAACTTATGCCCAATTGTTCAACACTTTGCAACTAAACGAGAGCCACCTACCCCCCTATGTGGGTTATGATCTTAAAGGTTTCAACGGGGCCAACACGAAGCCATGGGGGTACATATAGCAGATTGTCACTTTTGGGAGGGGGATAATGGCCAGGGCTATCAAGACCCAATTCTTGGTGGTGGACTACCCATCTCTCTATCAATGCATCTTTGAGAGACCCACTCTCGTCGAGCTCATCACAGTCCCCTCCCTCGTTCATCTCAAGATGAAATACTACACGACCGAAGGTTTGGTTGCCACTATTCACGGAGACATCCAAGCAGCCTGGAGGTGCTTCGAAGCTTCTGCAAAGGCCCTCAGCTCCATCAACGCCTAACCTCGGACCACCACTGGAGCCATACTGCCCTCCAGCTTCGAGGAATCCAGGCCACTGCCGAGAGTTAACACCATTGACCTTGACAGTCGCTTCTCCATGGAGGACATGGTCGAGCAAAAGAAGAAGGGGAAGAAGCCTATGGTTGAAGATGAAGGGTCAACCTCCTCTACTGGCCACAACGAGCTCTCGAGTTACGCACGGCCTATCCCGGACGACGACTTCGAGCTGGTTCCCCTTGAAGAAGACCCTACCAGGGGAGTAAAGATCGAAACGGACCTCCCCGACCTGGCAAAAAGGAAACTCAAAGCTTGCCTGCGGGAAAATGTTGATCTTTTTGCCTGGAGTGCAGCCGAGATGCCCGATTTAGACCCTGAGGTTGCATGCCATCACCTGACCATTGATCCCACTATCAAGGCGGTCACGCAACATAGAAGAAAGTAGTCGATCGAGAAGTCAAAGGCTGCTGAATTAGCTATAAAAGACCTTCTAGAGGAACATTTTATTTCTGAAGCCCAGTACACAACCTCACTCTCAAATGTAGTCCTCATTAAAAAATATAATGCAAAATGGCGAGTGTGTATTGAATATACTGATCTTAATTGAGCTTTCCCGAAAGATGCTTATCCCCTCCTCAATATTGACAAACTGATCGACAATTCGGCCGGTTTTAAACTGTTATCTTTCATGGACGCATACTCTGGTTACAACCAGATTCCCATGGAAAAAATAGACAAAAAATATACCGCTTTCATGACCGAGTTGGGCAAGTATTACTACAACGTAATGCCCTTCGGCCTGAAATACGCGAGCGCTACCTACCAGCGCCTGATGAACAAAGTCTTTTGCAACGAAATAAGCGACATGCTCGAAGTCTATATGGACGACATGATCGTCAAGTCCATAGAAGAGCTCGACCATGCCGCCCATTTGAAAAAGGTGTTTGAGTAAGCCTAAAAGTACCGAATGCGATTCAACCCGGAGAAATGTACCTTCAACGTATGGGCAGGAAAGTTCCTCGGGTTCTATCTAACAAAACGGGGCATCGAGGTGAACCCCGAAAAATGTTAGGCCTTCTCCGAATTTCTGATGCCCACCTCGAAGAAATTCATCCAGATCTTAAATGGCATGCTCACTTCTCTTTCCCGATTCGTGGAAAAATCCGTCCAACACGCGCTCCCCTTGTTCAAACTCCCGCGCAAGGAAGCCACCTTCGAGTGGACGCCCAAATGCGAGCGATCCCTGGCCCATTTGAAAAGAGTGATCTCGCAGCCGCCCATCTTATCCCGGCCTGGGAAAGACGAAGTCCTCTACCTTTATCTAGTTGTCGCCTCTGAGGCAATAAGCGCGACACTAATAAGGGAAACCCCAGACGGACAAATGCCAATTTATTTCACAAGAAAGGCCCTGCAGAGCCTGGAAGCGAGATGTCAACAAATCGAGAAAGTAGCCCTGGCCCTCATTAATGCTGCAAGGAGGCTTAGACACTACTTCATGGCCCATACCATAATGGTCCAAACGGATTAGCCAATAAAATAGCTGCTCGGAAGGCCAGACATGGCTGGTAGAATGTTGAAGTGGTCTCTAGAACTCTCTGAATTCGATATCTAGTACGAAAGCAAGAAATCCCTTAAGGCTCAAGCCTTGCCCGACTTCATAGCAGAAATAACCTCTCCTGGAGATCTGGAAGGCTCATACCGCTGGACGATCTTCGTTGATGGCGCCTCTAGTGCGACAAGAAGCGACGTAGGCATAATACTAGAGAATGAGGAAGGGACCCTGGTCGAAGTTTCCCTCGCCCTGTCTTTTCCGACCTCCAACAATAAAGCCGAATACGAGGCATTCCTTGCAAGCTTACAGCTAACTGAAGATCTGGGAGCCGATGAAGTAAAAATCTTCACCGATTCTCAACTGGTCGCCTCGCAAGTCCGAGGTGAATATTAGGTCAAAAACAACCAACTCGCTGAATATTGGGCCCTGGTTCAAGAGGCAAAGAAGAAATTCAGGTCTGTGGACGTTTAACACATTCCCCGCGAGCACAATGCCCGCACAGGCATTTTATCCAAATTGGGGAGCACAAAGAAGAAGGGAGGAAATAAATCTGTAATACAAGAGGTACTTCCTCGGCCGAGCACCCAGAAACCATATGTCACCCTAGGAGTATTTGCCATCGGGGACATCAATTGATGGATGACCCCCATACACAATTACCTCACTAAAGGAAAACTCCCCGACGGCCCAAAAGAATCGGTCGTTATCAGGCAAAGGGCCTGCTCGTACGTCTTAGTTGAGGGCAAACTTTACAGAAGAGGATTTTCCATCCCACTCCTCAAGTGTGTCGGTTGAAGCACAGTAGAATGCATACTGCTCGAAATCTATGAGGGCATCGGCAGTCTGCATCAGGGCGGAAGATCCCTCGTAAGGAAAGCCTTGCGGGCGGGATACTACTGGCCCATCATGCAGCACGATGTAAGAGAACACGCGAATAAATGAGATAAATACCAAAGATACATGGACATGCATTTAGCTCCTCCTAGCGAGCTCAAATCCCTCTCCTCTCCCTGGCCCTTCGCCTAGTGAGGACTAGACCTCCTCGGCCCATTCGTGGTTGGAACCAATGAGAAAAAATATCTAATAGTAGTGGTCGACTACTTCACCAAATGGATAGAAGCCGAAGCCTTGGCCAAGATCACCGCCCAAAACGTCCTTCGCTTCTACAAAAGAAATATTCTAGCTCATTTTGGCATCCCACAAGCGATAGTTACTGACAACGAGACCCAATTCACGGACCACACCTTCCATGAATTTGTCACCAAACTTGGCACGACCCAACATTTTGCCTCAGTCGAGCACCCCCAGACAAACGGCCAAGTCGAGGCCGCCAACAGGGTAATACTCAGAGGCCTCAAACGAAGGTTGGATGAAACGAAGAAACGATGGGTCGAAGAGCTACACAATATGCTATGGGCGTATCAAACAACCATTCACTCGTCTACTGGGGAGTCTCCATTTTGGCTAGCATACAGGACGAAGGTCGTTATCCCCATAGAAATCGAGGAACCTTCTAGACGAACCGAGGCACCTCTCGACGAGGAGATGAACGATGTCGCCCTCAGAGAAGAACTGGGTCTGGTGGAAGAAATCATAACGGGAGCGGCCCTGCGAGAGGCCTCGCTCAAACAAAAAATATCCATGCGCTACGACGCCAAGGTGATACGTCGAGAGTTCGAGGTCGACAACCTTATCTTGAAGAGAAATCACAAAGAATCTCGCGAGGGCAAGCTCGCAGTGAACTGGGAAGGTCCTTATCGCGTCTACGCCAAAACGGGAACCAGAGCGTATTACTTAGAGAACTTACAAGGGGAATAACTCGTTCGATCATGGAACACTGAAAAGCTAAAACAATACTACAGTTAAAAACACTGAGCAGTCGGCAGGTTTGGTCGACAAGACACACTCACCTGAGCCCGACCACGCGTGCACGCCTAGGAACGAGCATAGCTCCCAAAGTATTCAGAAGGGGCGAGGCTCCGCTCTGTTGACGAGCGTACCCTCAGCCCGAAGTGGATAACTCGACCGAGCTCCATAATCTTTGTGCCCCGACGATAGAATGCCCGACTCGCGACGGGAAGTTCACGCCGCAGAACCCCAGGTCCCTCGAAACGAGACATGGATTTTGGCCCTCGCCTGGTATTCACCCTGGCGGTTTGATCGGTTTCCCCACACCAACGAACATGCAAAACAAGCATATCCCCGATACAAAATCTTGGCAAATATTTAAACATCCTAATCGGTCTAACTTACCAACGAACATCCAAATAACGCAAGTAAATGTTGAAAGCAAAATGACCAACGGGCAGAATTTAAACAAAGCAACCACATGGTCCGAAATTGTGCGAATATTACATGAACGGGCAACTGCCCAGTAAAATAACAAATATTACAAAAACGACATGCAGGCCGAAACAAATCCCCTCTGCTTCTCCTTTGACAGTAGGTGACAATCGAGCGAGATCCTTGGCCAGTTGATCGACAATATCTCTCATGTAGTCAGGGACTAAAATCTGGACATTAGCCACATAATAGTTGACCCCCATGCTCGAAGTATTGAGCTCCACGCCAGTATTCAACACACGTATCTGACTTACTGCATTATCGAAGCTCCCCTCGGAAGTGGCCTGAGCATCATCCACGACCAACTGGAAAAAATCTACTAACTCGGCCCGAGTCTTCAGGTCCTTGGTGTCCTCTGACTCATCCTCGACGGGCGCAAGCTCAGCAATCAAGGCCGCCACCTTCCCCTCAAGACTCTCTCTCTCGACCAAGAGGACCCTTCGCTCCTCAGAGAGCTTCCCTGACTCCTCCTCGGACAACTTGAGGGATTTGTCCTTCTCAACCAGGGCCTTCTCACTCGCCACAAGCTTGGACCGGAGATTCTTCACTTCAGCTTCCAGGGATGAACTCCCCTTGGTATACGCTACCGCCATCTCCAGGATCCTCATTAATCCGCTCGCATCTTGGGCCAACGTCGCCCTCTTATCCAGATGATTCATTCCCTCGAGGAGGAGAGATTCAGCCCGGGTGATACGAAGAGCTACTCCTTCTAAGAAAGTCCTCTCAAACCAGCACGGAGGCTGATCATAAGTCCCTTTTCCCGTCTCCCCGATAAGGTCAACGCTCCCCTCAGGTCGAGGCCTCTTTGCCTTCGAGGAAACAACAGACGGAGACAGAGCAATTATGGTCGGAGTCGAGGATGACCCACCCGATCCAGGAGCAGGAACTGGCCCCATGCTAGTTTGTTCATCCTTCTTAGCCTTTCTCGCCCGAGCAGCAATTGTCTTGGCCAAATGTTCCTGAGTAGGATTCATGTTTTCTACAAAACAAACAAAAAAGAGAAGAGTTTGTAAAACGACGAGTCAAATAAAAGACGACCACATACTGGAAAAGAAAATTTATACCCAGATATCTAACGAGATCCTCGTTTCTGAGGAGCTCCCGAACGTTTATGAGACCCGGTTTGAACACGGGCTCCCTGTTTTTATTCAGCACTAGCCTACCTCCCCGATTGACTCACTTGATCGAAGGAAGTTAATCTACAAACAAAGTCAGAGTGCCGAAGCTCGACAGGTCCTCATCCCCAAGCTCCCTTGTGATACGGTGGCAGAACCGACTATTATACTGGTTTTGTGTTTGTGTTTGCAAATGTTGTGGTAAGCAAGAGTCGCCACCGACTTTTCTTTTATCCAACAAAGGAAAGGGTGAAAAGAACAGAAAAAGACCTTTCGAGATTATTTTTGAGTAACGGGGGTAGATTATGGAAAGGGAAGGTGTTAGCACCCTTTCCATTCGTAGTTTTCTATGGGCTCTTAGATGCTTAGCTCGTTTGAAATACCTTGTGTTTTATGTGTGTTGAAAAGTATTTTTGAAAATTCCTTAGTACGACGATTTTCTTTATGATAACTCTTGTATCAGTCCTCAAGAGTGTTGATAAAACATTTGAAAATGTTTTTGAAATTTGTTTTGTGTAAGTGTGAAAATTTGTTTTTGAGCAAGTATTTAACAACTACCTACTTTACTCGAAAGGGTCGTTCTTTTCCTCGTTTTCTTTAGACAAGACTAGCCTACTATTAGTGAGTAGGTAGCCATATGTATAAGGGACATTCATGGGTCATCATACAGTCACAAAGGCAACATATAGAGACGCTTTAGCAATTTTGCTTAAGGGACTAGATCATTTACCGAAAGGCAACACTGTAGGATCATCGAGGGACTATGATCTTTTGATTCGAGGGTCTTTGCTAAAGTGTCCATCCTTTTGAGGGACATGACTATTTTATTTCCGAAGGCAACCAAAGTGGGAGTACCCTAGAGGTGTATATGTACAAGTGTATGGTATTCATTTATTTTTTTGTCTTTTTTGTTAGGTTTGCTAGCATTTTGTTTTTTTTTCTTGCCGTACAATCCTATTATCATACACCTAAAAATTAATATGTATAGGAATAAAATGCAGGAATTGTAAATCCTACGCTATTACAAAGCTTCGGGGAGGGGGATTACTACATGTCCAAACTTTAGGGGAAAATAAAGAGCAGAAAATAAAGTCCTAATTTTAACTATTACATCCAGTAGGAAGATACAATAAGATGAATGTAAACGCGCGCAGAATGGAAAAGAACGTTTAAAAAATCCTAAGGTATAAAGATCTTTTTGTTTGTTTATGCTTATTATGAAAGGAAGTTGAATTAAAATCCTAAGTCTATTCAATTTTAAATTAAAAAAGGTTAAAATAATTTATTAATTAATTAACAAAATTAATTAGATTAATAAAACACTAGCTTAATATTTTTTTGTGATTTTATTTATTTAATGTTGATTTAAAGAGGAAAACCATTAAGGGAAAATAAAAAAAATAAAAAAATAAAATAACAATAAAAGAGTCATTCGATCCTGGGAAAGGGATTGCCCTTCGATCCAGGGGAGGAAGTTGTCCCTTTGATCCAGGGAAAGACGTGGTTTTTCGATCCGGATCTGCAAGACAAACATTAGCAAGAATAAAGATGCAGGACCTGGGTGTCGAACCCAGGTCCTTTGATCCAGTGCGCGTTGGTCTGTTCGGGCTGGATCTGCAATAAGCATTAGAAAAAAAACAAATGCAGACCTGGGTAACGACCCAGGTCCTTAGTCCTGAATATAAATCGAACGAACTATAAGTGTTAATATGTCATGTAACAATCAAAATTAAATCACATATGAGATGAATTTAAGATCGAAGGTTTGTTACCAATGGGATGCTTTATTTTGGATGGAGATGGCTTGGAGTAGACTCTTGGGAGTCTTAATAGCACAAATCTAGTATTCATTTGGGCTGAGGGTACCTGCAAAACTAATTTCGAACTAGGAGATTTTTTAGAATTTTGATATGCTTTCTGAGGCAACGTCTGCGTGTAGTGTTTCCTTGTGCGTATGTATGTAGTGTCCACCCCTTGGATTGTAGAAGTGGTGTGTATTTATAGGAGATAGGGAGAGGGTCATATCATAGAAATGGCAAGGTACATCCATTAATTAGGCTTTGAAGACCAAATCAGACACATTAAGGGATTTCCTTTTTTGGTGAGTTCCTACCCCTTTGAGCTTTGTGGTGAAACTGGACACATTTGAATCCTTTGAATAACCTTAATCTTTGCCCTTCGATTGGCCCATGGTTGCCTCCTTCGAATGGCTCCAATTATCATCATTAAGGCTTCTTCGATTGAGCCCTTATTTGTCTTGGTAGCTTGATCTAAACTAGCCCAAACGAAAACTCCTTTCTGGCCAGTCGAAACTTCTCTTGTTACCTCCTTCGAATGAAATTGTGCAGGAGGCTTGGGCTTGGCAACATGTTGACCTTTGGGCCAACAAGAAACTTGGACTAAGACAAACTTATTTTCAATAATTATGTGTCTCATTCGAATGGAACACTTGTACATCCTTCGAATGGACCTTTTGTGTGTCTTTCGAATAACCCACATGTATGCCTTATGCATTCTTCAAATGGGCCACCAACGTGTTCATAATGTAGCAGTCCTGTACTTTGTGAAACGAAGGTAGGCATGAAGAGGAAACTTTTGCCTTGTGCACTGAAGGCAAGCATAGAGAGAGTATTTGCCTAGTGGATCAAAGGAAAATCTGAGGAAGATTTTGCCTTGTGAATCGAAGACCAGTTGAAGGGGCCTTTTCCCTTGTAGATCAAAGGCAAGCTGATGGGTCTTTTCCTTGTGAATCCAAGGCAAGCATGAGGAAACATTTTGCCTAGTGGATCAAAGGCAAACATGAAGAGACATTGCCCAATTGAAGCTAGATAGCCATTGCTTTGTGAATCAAAGACCAGTTGAAGGGGCCTTTGCCTTGTGAATCGAAGGCAAGTCTGAAGAAGTATTTGCCATTGTGAATCCAATCCAAGCATAAACAAACCATTTGCCCTATTGATCGAAGGCAAGTTGAAGGGGCCTTGGTCTAGTGTGCTGAAGGCATGTACAGAGGAAATCATTTCCTTGTGGGTCGAAGCACACATGAAAAAAGCTTTTTGCCTTGGGAATCGAAGGCAAGCATGAAGAGGGGTCTTTGCTTTATACGCTAAAGGTAAGTTTAAGGGAAGGCACTTCTAGAATGATACTTGTGGACCCAAAGTTTGATCGAAGGATCTTTAGATGTCCAATCGAAGCTTACCTGCAGGAGATTACTACTTTGTGAAACGAAGCAGGCATGTAGGAAGTTCTTGCCCTGTGAATTGAAGGCAATCCTGAAGCAGCCAATGCATAGTCGAAGCCTTAGGAATTGAACTTGATCGAATAAGGCCCAACACCCAATCGAAGATTGTGAATCAGGCTTGCGTCGAAGGAAGTCCAGCGCCTAATCGAAGCTTGCTTAGATGCCAATCGAAATACCTTATTCAGGTGTCAATTGAAAGACACTTGATTATCTCCAAAAATTTCATTTTCCTTAAGCAATTGTTTGTAACCACCATGCAAAGGGAAGATCTTGGAAAACATGAGAGGGTAAATTTTGGGGTACAACAGTTTCCCCTGTTCAATCTTCTTAAACCTGAAGGTTTAGATTGGCTTGTTTACCTTTCGTGATCTGAAGGTGGAAGATGATTGAACACTAGAGTGCCTAGAAATTTGCACTCACATGATGTGATGATTGGCTGTTTGGGGAATGGGCTTAAAGATGCCATTTGGAGAAGATGACTGAGAGTTGTTGGGGATGGGCTTAAAGATGCCATCCAAAGTAGATGCTGACTTCATAAGAGGTCTCTTTGTGGGGAATTCCTATTCCTTTTGTCTAAGGAGGAGTCCATTGGGGAACATTGATTTATATTGTTCTCTTGCTTGAGTAAAACTTTGTGGGGAATAGAGTCTAGGAACTTCAGTTGTCCAAGGCTCTACTGAGGGATTATCTCTAAAAAGTTTGTTGTTTCCTGGTTGAACTCCAGGCTTCATAGTAACTTGCTGGGGAGGATGAAGTTAACTGTTATCTAGAAATGTATTAGAAGGAGTCGGTGTAGGGCCGCTTCAGGACGAGTCCGTGTTAGACTGCATCCGGAGATATATGAGAAGGTTCCATGCAAGATTTCTTCAGGATGAGTCCGGTAGATAGTCGCCCCGTCTGGTTTCGGGAATTGATATACAATTAGTTGTTCCTGGATAGTTGTCCTATCTTGTTTCAGGTATTAATCCGAAACTTACTTTTGTTGGTCATTGAGATAGTTATCCTGGATGGTTTCATGTATTAATCTCTGGTCTAAGAAAGAAAGATAGTTTTCCCGGCTTGTTACAGGTATTAATCTTTAATCTGCTCATGTAGATAGTTTTCCCGGCTTGTTACAGGTATTAATCTACAATCAGTCATCCACAAATAGTTGTCCTAGCTTGTTATAGGTATTAATCTAGAACTTGTTTTTGTTGGTCGTTGAGATAGTTTCCCTGTCTGGTTTTAGGTATTAATCTCTGACCTTAGAAAGAAAGATAGTTTTCCTGGCTTGTTACAGGTATTAATCTACAGTCAGTCGTCCACAGATAGTTGTCCTGGCTTGTTACATGTATTAATCTGGAACTTATTTTTGTTGCTCACATAGATAGTTTCCCCGTCTGGTTTCGGGTATTAATCTCTGACCTTAGAAAGAAAGATAGTTTTCATGGCTTGTTACAGGTATTAATCTTCAGTCTGCTCATGTAGATAGTTTTCCTGGCTTGTTACAGGTATTAATCTACAGTCAATCGCCCACAGATAGTTGTCCTGGCTTGTTACAGGTATTAATCTGGAACTTATTTTTGTTGGTCACATAGATAGTTTCCCCGTCTGGTTTCGGGTATTAATCTCTGACCTTAAAAAGAAAGATAGTTTTCCTGGCTTATTACAAGTATTAATCTTCAGCGTGCTCATGTAGATAGTTTTCTTGGCTTGTTACGGGTATTAATCTACAATCGGTCATCCACAGATAGTTGTCCTGGCTTATTACAGGTATTAATTTGGAACTTGCTTTTGTTGGTCGTTGAGATAGTTGTCCTGGATGGTTTCAGGTATTAGTCTCTAACCTTAGAAAGAAAGATAGTTTTCTTGGCTTGTTACAAGTATTAATCTTCAATCTTCTCATGTAGATAGTTTTCCTGGATGGTTTCGGGCATTAATCTGTGGCCTGCTGTATTTGTTGGTAAACCTGTCTTGCTCCGGAAGTTCATACCACTTGGTCGTGTGGATAGTTTCCCCGTCTGGTTTCGGGCATTAATCTTTGACCTGCTATATAATTTGATAGTGTTTGTCTGCTAATTTCACCCTGAAAAGGTAAAATCATTTTCATGCGATGACATGATGTATGAATTGCATGATGCTCTCAAAATAAATGAGATTGTGATATATGCATTTGTGTTGCATATGCTATGATGTTTGCAGGAATGATGTATGAATGCAATGTATGAACGTGTTAGTTGTTCTGTTGCAGTATTTGTTGAATTAGGGAAAATAAATCCTTGATTATTGTTGGGGATGAAGAATGTAGGTCTTTAAATTTTGTTGGGATTGAAATGTTGGGAGATGGATTTCCATTGCTAGGGAAATAAACTTTGTTGGGGAAGGGAAGTTCTGTAATCCACTTGGGGATTTTGTGAGGTTCTGCTGGGGAATCTTGAGAAGCTTGGCGACTTCATTGGGGAATTTTTCTTAGATGTCGGAGCAGTAGTTGGAGATTCTTGATCCGTCGGGGATATGAGAACACCTGACATCATTAGGATGCATGCTGAAAATATGGAAGTGACCTTGTAGTAGGATGTCTCTGTCTCTACACCTGCTAGAGAAAGTATCTGCTGGGATTTTATGGATGGTTTAACTGTTATCCCAACTCTTGGAGTCCTTGGTGAATGATTATCAGGGTAATAAGCCTTCTACTGATAGATAAGTGATGAGATGATGGGACATAGTCGTACGCTTTAATCCCTAACTTTTTCCTGGACTGTCCTTTCAGATTTCCAGTCCACCGGGATACCCTTTTTTGCCCAAGCCACCTTTTTCGGTTTTTGACTTGCCGGGTGTACAAATTTTTTCCTATGTATATCCCTAATTTTTGCCCAAACCCTTTTAGTTCGCCGTGATGCCCTTATTTTTCCTAGGCCAGTCGACCTAGCGGGTCTTTGTTCATGCGTAGTATTTTCCGACTATATCCATGTTCACCGGGTACGGATAATTGTCACTGTCTATAGTAGTGAGTGTTGCCACACCTACAGAAGATGTTTGCTTGATTGCACGTGATTCATTGCTGGAATTCATGTCCAATGCCCCAAGTGATTCAGATGGAGATATGCTCCTGGCTATTTGGCACTTTTGAGAGATTCCCCGAATCTTGACTTGACTGCCCCAGATCAGCTAGACATCATGCTATGCCCCTTGATTATGAAAGGCCTGTTACTGGAATGTCTTTCCATCTGAGGTGATTCTGTCTATTGAGAGGATTTCTATTCACCAAATATCCATCGTACGAATTTCTCTGCTGTTGAATAAATAGTCATATGCAAGCAATGGTATTGAAGAATGCAAAGCTTATGTCTGTCTTGAAGTTTGAAACTCATTTTTTAGTAAAACAAACAAATTTTGTAAGAGTGTGATATCAACTCGGGATTTATAGCAAACCTTAAAGGAGTCAGGATACCTTTTGTAGTATGCTTTCGAACTAACCCATGCTTCAGCTAGGACTTTTAAGGGTTGTAGCGTGGCCTGGTTCATGGTTTAAGAAACAAAGGATAAAGGCTCAAATTTTATTTGTACCCAACCGTTCTTCCTGATGTTCTTTAATCCTATGCTCAACTAATTGTGCATTTAGATCCCAATCGAGTCTAGAATCTTTGCTCTGATACTTGGTGATGGTTCAAAAATTGAACATTTGTTCGAGAAGGCAGTCATTTTGGTAACCTTTTCTTTTTTGTTGAGGATTTGTAGGACCTCTTTTTTTATATTTTATTATTCCTACTTTTGCCTGAACTATTTCTTATGATTACAGTCAGCGGGATGCCCCAATTTTTTCTTAAGTCTCCTTCATAGGTTTTTGACTTAGCGAGCTTTTATTTTGAGGGATAATGACTGCTTGTCTTGACGATTACGTGGAACCATCACCGTTTTCTGTTTTGGAATGATTCCCCTGACATCACTTGTCGTGTATGAAGGGAAAGCTTATGATTGAATGCACCTTTGAATTAACTGAGAGAACTACCCTGCCCCAGGTTATGATTAAGGGTTTTAATTCGTGTGAAAAGAAAAAATCATGCTTATTAGGCTCAAAGGGGTTGACTAGGGATTATCTTCCTTATAACTCCACTGTTTAGGATTTGAAGCAACGCATGTACATCGTCAGCAGGGTCTGTTCAAAAGTATACTGTAGAGATTATGGTATCATTTTTGTCATACTCCCTCTAAAGGTTTAGAGATTTTGATCGAGAGTCAAATATCACAAAAGGGCAGTAAAAACACAGTTTGAATATAGTGAATACAAATGAATTGATTCAAGACAAATATATGAAATGCATTGATGAAATAACAAAGTTTGATATGAAAAAAATGTTCGAACAATCAAATGAAATTACAAATTGAAAATTCTAAATGAACAAAAATCCTCTTTGTCTTTGACTTGTCACTTCAGATGGTGTGCCTTGGAGGGATGACAGAAAAATTCCAATTGACCATTGTGATGTGATGGGAGAACTGACTTGAGGTTTTGCGTTTGTGTTCACAAATGTTTCGGTTTAGCAAGAGTCGTCACCGACTTTTTATTTATCCAAAGGAAAGGTCAAAAAGCACAGGAAAGACCTTTGAGATGTTTTCTTGGGTTCGGGGGGTAGATTATGAAAAGGGAAGGTGCTAGCACCCTTTTCATCCATGGTTTTACATGGGCTCTTAGTTACTTGTTTAGATCACTTGCTTTTGCTTTTCAATTGTTTGAAATGGTGCTTTGTGTGTGGTTTTGAAAATGTTTTGAAAAGAGGCCTTTGTTGTGGCAACCTTTGTAATGATTCTTGTTTGAATGTATACAAAGGTGTATTGTCTTTTGAAAAATGTTTCAATGTTTGAAAATTTGTTTTGGGAAACGTTTTGAAATTATGTTGTGATGTGTTTTTGAAAATAGCAAGGATGTTTGCAAGTTTTGATCAAGTAACTAAGAGTTGTCTACCCTATCTACTCAAAGATCTTTCCTACACATTTTTAACCCTTTCAGATTGTTGTTTTACCATTGCATTTGGTAAACAAACTTGTGTTTGGATGTTAAATGGGACACGCGCGGGTCATCGTATTGACCATGATAGAAATTGTGCTAAGTATCTTTAGTAAGTTTTGGTTTGAGGGACTAGATCATTTTGTATAGGCAACCAAGATAGTGTCATCGAGGGACTATGATCTTTTGTTTTGTTTTTGTTTTGACAAGATACTCAACATGCATACCATGGCCATTTTAAAGGCAACAAGTGGATGAAACCCTAAGGGTGCATGTGTGCATTATGTTGTCATTTACATGCTTTTATGTCTTGTATTAGGTCTAGCTATTTGTTTTGATTTTGGATATTGCATACAAACCCTAATCTCTATCATGGCATATTTGAAAGCAATAAATACGTAAAAGTAATCTAAGATATTACAACACTGATATGGGGAGGGGAATACAATTTTGAATAGGGGATTATTTGCAAGAAAATAAAACCCTAAGATTATTACAACCAAATTGAATTCTTTGTTCAAATAATAAATAAGCAAATATTTAAATGGACAATTAAGTAAATATGCAATATATTATAAATATGCAAAAAATGTTTTTTTTTGTATTATTTTTATGTATGTAAAAATAAAATATTTAATGTATCAAAAATAAGAAAAAAATATTGTTTTTATTAAGGGTGGAAACCCTAATTTGTTTTAAGAAAGTATATATATATATATATTATGTATTATTTATTTATGTACAATAAAATAAATAGAATATACAAATGTTAAAAAATAAAAATAATGTGAGGAAATATTATTTAAGTATATAAATAATAAAAATAAAAATATAATATTTTTTGTAGTATTTACAAGTTTTTATTAAAGAAAATAAAAGTATATATTATTTAATAATTATTTCTATGTCTAAAAAATAATAAAAATAATAAAATAAAATGTGAAAATTGAATAAAATATTTTTGGTAATTTTTGAAGTTTAGAAAAATAAAATAAAGTCAGAAATAAAAAAGGAAATGAAAAATTTAAAAAATAAAATCAAATGGGCCAATGGGGTGTGAGGAGTAAGTCAGGGGGTGTCAAAAGTGAGAAATAGCCAGGCCCAGCCCAGCTGGCCTTCATCTTCAACCTCTGTTCAAAAGAACGCACACCTCCTGTACAAATGGCTAACTCCTGCATACGTGCTCTAAAGCAAAAACTCATAACACAAAAGTTATAGCATTTTTCAACACGATTCCAACCATATAAAGAACTTAATCTAACTCTCACAGACCAGAGAGAATTTCTCTGGCCCTAATTTCTAACCTAACTTTTTCAAAAAGTTCATCAATCAAATTCTCTCAACTCAGTTAACTTAAATGAAATCTATGCATATGTACAGCTTAAGGGCAATGAGTACTACATTTTTTATTCACAACCCTAAGCCTAATGATTCCTAAATAGAGAGATAGAAAGTTGGAAAATACCAGTTTCAGTTGAACTCGAGTATGGCAATGTGGAGGTTTTCAATGAGGCCTGAGATGCTTGGGAGCTTGCTTGAACTTCCTTTGACCTTCCCCAATGCTTAGTTTGCTTTGAGTTTGCTTGAATAAGCCTGTAGAAGTCAACTTGCACAAGCAAAATTTAAAAATGGTGAAGTTTGTAAATGGAGTTACAGTCACTGGCCAATGGTTGGGAGAGCTTAGGTGGGTTGTATGGAGTGTGTTGGAAGAGGTTTGGGACAAAACGCACGAGTGATTTGTGAGATGGAGGTGTAACTGCAGAAGCTGACCTGCTTTGCAAGAAGATGGTGTTTTGGTGTTTTGGAAGGCTTGAGAAATGGTTAGCTCGTGTTTCTGACTTAAGGCAATATGCAAAACTTGTTTGAAATGGTTACAAGAGTTGGTTTTATCAGATGGAAGTGTTCTCTTTGTTTTTGCAAGTTGACTTGGCTTTTAAGAAAAGTGTGAAATGACAAAAGGCAGGCCTGTACTGGCTAGCTCCCAGCATGCACAAGATTGTTGTAACTTTGCCTAAGTTTATGGAGCTTGTTTGCTGCAAAGAGATGGGTTCAAGGCTCAAGGGAAACAAGTTGACATAAAGTTGTGCTTTATGAAAATAGCATTGTTGCCTTTTTGCCAAAAATGGATTAAACCCTTGTGTAAACTTCCATTGATCAGAATAATGCCTTAAACCATTGAGTTTGCATTCAATTTTTGAGTGTGGAAGGGTTTAAAGACCTGTGAGCAAGTACAAGTAAGGCTGGATAGAATTTGCAATTTGTAGCAACATGAAAAATGCCATGGATCAAAGTGACTTTTTGCCAAATTCAAACCTTCGATTCTCCCTAACCATAAATGATTTTGGAGAGTTCTTGGACATTTTTGAAAGCTTGTAAAATTCTATACAATCCATATTTGAAATTAATTTTGAGATTCCAAGTGGAACTATGTGAAAAATTGCCATGAAGATAGGTCAAAATCCTGCCTAAACTAGGGCAAAATTTCACTAAGTTAAAAGTTTCATGGACCCTTATTCCAAAAATCATAACTTGATATCCATGCATCCTTTGGGAAAAATTTGTGAATCAAATTTGTAAATTTTGTGGAGGACTACAACTTTCATGTTGGAAGTTTTGTTTGAATCCAATTGCATCATGGAGAAAAAGTTGGGCAAAGTTGGGGAAAAAAATAAGAAAATTTCATAACTTAGAAAATTTCTAAGTTATGAAAAATTTCATTTTAAAACCCTAATTTGTAAAATTAGGTTTCTTGATGAACAAGTTTCATGTTTTGACACATCTTGATGAAAAATGAACCTTGGCACTTGATTTTGACCAAAAAGTCAAAGTTTGACTTTTCAGTGTATAGTTGATTTTTGATCAGTTGATTGGAAAATTCATCTGTCAATCCAATGCAATTGAGATATTTTGAACTTTGTGAATAGGTCAAGATGATGCCATTGAGTCCTTGAATCCATGCTTGAACCCAGTTTGCCATTGGCTAGGTGAAAAATCAGAAATTGCCCTTATACAGTCAAAACCCTAAAAATGACCATTTTTCCCTTTTGAAGATCTGATCAAATTTCTTGAGGAGTTGTGGTCCAAACTTGATAAAATGGTTCATATGAGTCTATAATGTTGATGTGGATAAAAAATTATGAGGTTTGACTATAAATTGGCCACAGTTGACTTTTTCCCAATACAGCTGATTTCTAGGTCAACTGTCCAATTGACTGGGCAAAACTTTGATTCAAGGCTTGAAACTTGGTAGGGGAAATCTTATAAGTCCAACATGAAGTATGAAAGTCATATTGAGCATTGATAGTCCAAAAATACTTGTGCAATATCAAACCATAATTTCAAGTCAACAATGCAAGGAGATGTCTTGAGCAGAGCAAACCCTAATTCTGTCTGAAGTCCAAAGAGTCTTGTGAGGGGAAATCTTGATAAAATGAGAGGGCAAATTTTGGGGTACAACAACCATCTTGTGAGAATTCCAACGCTTCCTCATCGACCAGGTCTTGAATTTTATATTTCAACACCCAACAACTATCAATATCATGCCCCAGACTGTTGGAATGATATGCACACCTTTCATTGGGATGGTAAGTATGAGAAGAAGTATTAGGATTCCAAGAAGGATCCTTCAATGTAACCAAATTCAACTTTAGCATGTGTTGCAAGACTTGTAACATTGGTATGTTGAGTTTGGTATATTGCCTAGTGAATGCATCCCGCTTACACTGACTACCCTGTCGTTGTTGGCAAGGTGGCGGTTGGGTTCGTGATGTAGCAGAAATTTGGAAAGGTCTACTCTCCACCAAGCCAACTTCTTGTCTCAGCAGGGGTTGATTAATGACCTGATCCCTAGCCTCGACTGTTTGCTTCATACGATTGCATCCATCTTGATGAAGCTTATCGATGAGAAACCTTAACTCTTCTTGTTCTCGAGCTAAACTTTGGATAAAAGCCATTTGATTACTCATCTGGATTCTCATCCTTTCCATCTCAGCTTGCAGTTGTTCTAACTGGTCTTCCTTGTTGTTGTCAAGATGTTTCTTGGTCAAGTTCCTGTTGAGGAGTGCTTTCAATTCTTCCTGCCCCTTGGATAGGTTGAGGAACATTTCCATCAACTGAGCCTCTTGAGTTTGGAAAACTCCGTCATTCAGTTTGAGAGCCATTTTCCTTGCTGAAATAAACAACAAGAATATGAGAAACCTGTATTGGAATACCTGTTATGTAATGACATGCATGATGTGTAAAAGTTTTCAAAGATCTCGCGGGGTAAACACAAGAAGATGTTAGAATCCAATTATAGCTTTGATTGAAGAACTTAGTATCGTTGAATGTCCTTCTACAAGAATCAATCTCACCATATCAAGTAGGTCATAGCCCCTGACATAAGTTGTCGTGCTTCGGTCTTTTGACGACATCAGCTATAGGAAAATAAATCCCCTTACCCCTTGCTAGACATCTGATTTATCATAACCTGCATCATAGGCCCTTGATATCCTTGATATGGTTAAGAAAATGCTATGGTATGATGCTATTATGTATATGCTATGCATCAAGAAAAAATGTAGGGTGATGAAGACAAGTATGTCTTGCATGAAGTCCAAGTTATTAGACATAAACAAAACCCTGCAAGGTATTCAAGTTGTTAGATAATAAAAGAAAACAAGTCACACAAGCAACCTTAAGTTCAGGCTTGCATGGGGTTTGTAGGTAAGTACCCTCTTGAAGTATAGTTGGTTCAACCTATCTTATTAATAGTAATTGGGTTCTAGGGAATCTCAATATCACTGATCTTTCTTCACTGAGCATTATTTAAGCGCAATCCTCTTTATTGGCGATTGAAATATCCCGGAAGTCAGATCTCAATGAGTGTAGTATCGAGTATCAACAAACTTCAGACTGCACCAAAGTCGGCTATCTCACTACTTCCTAATGGCCAAGTTGGTTTAATTAAAGGTTCTAAGGTCAGTTGATGCTTCATGACACCACACAGCGGCCCTGTATTCTCCTTGACTACTCAAGGGCTACCAGTACCAACAAATGTTTCACATCAAAGTAGCTATCGCTTCAACCATGTCGGTATACCCGCACAGTCCCCATGATCTATTGCTACTTACCTAAAAGGTGCCCCAGGTCTGGGTGTAGGATCTTTACAAGAATACCCCAACAAACCCTCAAAGATAAAGCAAGAAAAGAATACATGGAAAACAATTTAAAAAATGAACTAAGCTCTAAGGTAACCCCACTCTTTATTTTCCCCAGCAGAGTCTCCAGTTCTGTGATACAGTGGCAGAACCGAATGTTATACTGGTTTTGCGTTTGTGTTCGCAAATGTTGCAGTAAGAAAGAGTCACCATTGACTTTTCTTTTATCCAACAAAGGAAAGGGTGAAAAGAACAAAAAAAGACCTTTCGAGATTATTTTTGAGTAAGGGGGGTAGATTATGGAAATGGAAGGTGTTAGAACCATTTCCATCCGTAGTTTTGTACGGGCTCTTAGATGCTTAGCTCGTTTGGAATACCTTGTGTTGTGTGTGTGTTGAAAAGTATTTTTGAAAATGCCTAGTACGGCGATTTGCTTTATGATAACTCTTGTATCAGTCCTTAAGAGTGTTAATAAAGAATTTGAAAATGTTTTTGAAATTTGTTTTGTGTAAGTGTGAAAAATTGTTTTTGAGCAAGCATCTAACAACTACCTACTTTACTCTAAAGGGTAATTCTTTTCCTCCTTTACTTTAGACAAGGCTAGCCTACTATTAGTGAGTAGGTATCCATAGTCGTTTGGATGTATAAGGGACATTCGTGGGTCATTGTACAATCATAAAGGCAACATATAGAGACGCTTTAGAAATTTTATTTAAGGGACTAGATCATTTACCGAAAGGCAACACTGTAGGGTCATCGAGGGACTATGATCTTTTGATTCGAGGGTCTTTGTTAAAGCGTCCCTACTTTAGAGGGATGTGACTGTTTTATTTCGGAAGGCAACCAAAGTGGGAGTACCCTAGAGGTGTATATGTACAAGTGTGTGGTATTAAGTTATTTTTTGTCTTTTTTGTTAGGTTTGCTAGCGTTTTGTTTTTATTCTTGCCATACAATCTGTGATCGGTGGATCTGGAACTGACTGTTTAATGCTGGTTCGCGAAATGTCGCGGAAGCAAGAGTCGCCACCGTCTTTTATTTTCTCCAAATAGAAAGGACAAAAGCACAGAAAAATTCCTTATAGAGATTGCTCTCGGTTCGGGAGGTAGATTTATAGAAAGGGAAGGTGTTAGCACCCTTTCTATCCATGGTTATCCATGGGCTCTTAGATACTTGCTCATTTGTGTTTTCAAAATTGTTTGTTTGCTTTTCAACTGTGGGTTTAAAAAAAGTTTCTTTGAAAATTTCAGTTCGACTCTTGTACCAGTCCTCAAGAGTGCTTGAAAAGTTGCTTTCGAAAGCTTTTTGAAAAGTGTCGGTGTGAAAAGTATTTTTTTGATTTGTTTTGAAATTAGAGCAAGTATCTAGAGTCGTCTACCTACCCTAAGGAATTCGTCTGTGTAAATGTCCTTGAAGATAGTGCCATCCCACCATTGAAAGGTAGGTAGCACCACCGTTGGAGGTGTTCGGGTCAATTCGAAGGTTCGGGACATGGTGATCACCAGAGCAATGGGAAGACACCTTAGAAGCTACCCTCATGCCATGTTCATGGACATGAGGACTTACTAAAACGTCCTCTACTCGACGACCACCTTTCGAGGGGCAAGGCAACAATGAGGCGTACCCTAGGGGTGGTGTGTGATTTGTGTGTCGTTTTCAGATATTTTTGTCTTGTTCATGCATTGGTGATCTACGCGTTGCTTTTAATTTAGGCATTCATTCTTTCATGCAAATTAATTAATAGTTAAAAGATGCGGAATTAAAAGTCCTACGCTATTACAAAGGCGCGGGTCCACATCGCCAAATTAATCCAGGACCCGATTTGAATAAAAAAAATAAAGTGCGAGAAATAAATGTCCTAATTGACCTATTACATAGCTTTGGGAGAATTACATGAAAAAGGAAATAAAAATGCGAAGAGAATTAAAGTCGGGAATGCGAGGGCGTTGGACCCTTTTTAGGAAATTAGATTATAATTAACAAATTAATTAAGTTAAAATAAAAAGAAAGAATTTTTGGAGTTTTTTGTATTTATGGATTTTAATGAGAATTAATGGAATTAAAAAGAAAAGTTAATTAACCCTAATTCTAAACTATTTTTAATTTATTAAGAAAATATTTAAATTAGACCTAATTTACATTAATTATTTACATGGCAAATTTTATTTACAAAATAATAATAAATAATTAAATAGGGTGAAAAAGAAAAAAAGATAAAAGTATAAAACCCTAATTCTACATTTTAGTTTATTACAAAAAATATTAAAGTTTAAACCTAGAATTAACTAAATTAATTAATACAATTTATTTACAAAGAAAACATTTAAATAAAATATTTTTATAATTTGTGACTTTCTGATTTTTTATTATTTTTATGTTTTATGAAAATATATTAATTTAAAGCATTCAATTAAAACTAAATTAAACAAATAAAATAGAAAAATAAAATGAGTGAAAGAAGGCAAACCAATGGGGGTGTTGACCCCAGTTTGGAGGTTTTATCCCATCAATTAGGCCCAATGTTTTAAGGCCTTGTTTGACTTTATTGGCTTGTGTGTGACACGTCTGACTTATGCACATGGTGGTCCTCAGATCAAGGCCACTGGATTGATGCTCTGAGACAGGTGGCACACTTGGATAGTGGGCGTATGGTAGACTTCTGAGGGAGCGCTACACGTAAACATGAAAAGAAAAATATTATGGAGAGAGGAGGGGACCTGGGAATCGAACCCAGGTCCCAGAGTTTACCAATTCAACGCCTTGCCACTTGATCCACTTACACGCTTTGTATATAATATAACAAGTAAACAACATAATGCAAAACAATGGTTAGTGGGATATTTCGCGCGAAATTCAAACGCGCCTGTAAGCCATGGACACGTCCTCCATCTTCCTCATGCTGCCTGCAAAATAAAAAGAGATAGCGGGGGTTTTAAACCCCCACTAAGTGATAAATATGAAAATAGCGAATAGGCCCTGGTTGCTCATAAATTGAGCGCGACCTATGCAATGGATTCGTATGGAGCTTCTGATTCTAATGGCCCTGGTCTCGTGTCTCAATTTTCCCAGAACAAGGAAGCCCTAATTCGTGACCTCTGAAAACCTAGCAAGCTTCAATGGCAATTTTGCATACAGGCTATGAAAACTCAATTAAAGTATACCATTAGTTTCAGGGAAGGCATATGAGTACAAAACGACCATTAAAATGTATGAACATCGCGTATAAATCAAAGCTTGAATATGGAAAAATTTAAGAACAGGGCGGCATCGTGTTACCAATTCCTGGTGTTAGAAGCAGTGATTTTGATCCAGAAACGTTCCTTGATGCCTTAGGAAGCTTTTGGGATAGTTCTTTTGCCTTGAAACGCTTTGGAATGGTGTTTTCAGTTTTGACTTTTTTCACAAAAATTGCAAAGTATGTTTTGGTTCTTGGGCGCAGCTTGAAGGTCCTTAGCATTAGGGTTATGATCAGTATATGTATGCCAATGGATTAGGGTTGCAATTTGAGTCAAAAGATCAATGCATTGATGTATGAGATATTTGATTTTCCATGAATATTTTTCAAATCTTTTTCATGTGTTTTTGATTCCAATCATGGCCAAACCTTCCTTTTTTGATGTGCACGAATCTTCAATGACCAATGAGATCAAATGCTGCATAAAAAGATTCACATACATTTGTTTTAGTATTTTTTCATATTTTATTTTATTAAATGAATTAATGGTGATTAAAAATTCAAATAAATAATATAAAATGATGAAATAAATCCCCTTTGGGCCAAATGGTCGTGCATAGCCTTTGGGTGATGAATCTTGGAAGAAAATGTGGCCCATTAGTAAATTTGAGACATTTGAAGTAAAGTTGACTTTTCAAAATTCCCAAAAATTTCCCAACTTCCACAAGGCATATCTTGCTCAATTTTTAAGCTTTGATCATGTTCTTGGACATTTTGGAAAGGTCTTGAAGTCCTCTAACCAATGCATTTGGTCCCATGTCATTTTTATTTACCAATCTCAAGTTATGGTCTTTGACTTAAAGTCCCTTTTTGTTGACTTTTGAAAATGACCTATAATGTTGAAATTGATAACTTTTTGTGAGAGCATTTCTTGGACTTGAAGTGTGAAGAGGAGTTGTAGGAAATGTCTTTCTCTTCAATATGAGCTTTGGATGGAATTTTTCTGATAAACCATGTGGAAGTTATGCCTTGGTCAAGTTACAGTTGACTTTTTCAACTGTCCAAATATGGAAACTTTTGCATCTTGAGACTTTTTGAGCCATACCTTGGAAATCATGATCAAGAATTGATCAAATGATGTTTGTGGCTTCAAAATAAGATGTTTACCAAAATTTGAACTTTTGACTATCAAATGAACATTTTACCCCTACAGTTGACTGTAGGGCAATTAGGGTTTTTGACTGTGCAATTTTGTGCTGTAAGTCTTGAAACTTGACATGAGGATGCTTGACCATGTTTGTAGGCATGTGGGACTTGTTTGGACCCTTGGAAACTTCAACTTCTTTGCCAGAACCAAAACCCTAGTTTTTGACTGTTAGGAGGCCCTTGAACTGTGCAACCCTTGGGGAGATTTTGAAGCATGCTCTTTGAAAATCTTGAAGAATATGGGAGGGCAAATTTTGGGGTACAACAGTTGCCCCTGTTCAATCTTCTTAGACCTGAGGATGCAGATTGGCTGCCGTGCCTTTCGGAATCCGAAGGTGGAAGATGATTGGACACTAGAGTGCCCAGAAATTTGCGCTCACATAGTAGTGTGATGTGGGGAATGGGCTTACAGATGCCATTTGGAGATTGATGGATAGGATGATGGGCTTATAGATGCCATGCTAAGAGGTGATGGAAGGTGGATGGGCTTATAGATGCCATCTGGGTGTTGATCGCGTAAGAGATTCCTTAGCGAGAACTTGCGTACCTGAAAAAGAAAATGAGTACCTGGCATGTTACAGGAGCTGGTCTTCAAACTCTTTGTATAGATGTGTTCTGACTGGTTACAGGAATTGAATCTGGAGCTTCAAAAAAGGTGATGAATGAACCAGGGATGGTTACTACCTCAACGGGACGGTGAGAGAACCTTGGATGATTACTACCTCAACAGGAACGCTGAGAGAACCTTAGATGATTACTACCTCAACAGGAACGCTGAGAGAATCCTGGGCGATTACTACCTCAATAGGAACGCCAAGAGAATCTTGGGCGACTTCAACCTTAACAGTAACGCTGAGAGAATCTTGGGCGATTACTACCTCAACAGGAACGCTGAGAGAATCTTGTGGCGATTACTACCTCAACAGGAACGCTGAGAGAATCTTGGATGTCTTCAACTGGGTAAGAAACAGGGAGATCTTAGGGGCGATTTGACTGAACCAGAGAAGGCCTTTGACTGGATAAGAAACAGGAAAATCTTAGGGTCGATTTAACTGAACCGGACAAGGTCTTGAAATCTTCAACTGGATAAGAAACAGGGAGATCTTAGGGTCGATCTGACTGAACCAGAGAAGGCCTTTGACTGGATAAGAAACAGGAAAATCTTAGGGTCGATTTAACTGAACCGGACAAGGTCTTGAAATCTTCAACTGGATAAGAAACAGGGAGATCTTAGGGTCGATCTGACTGAACCAGAGAAGGCCTTTGACTGGATAAGAAACAGGAAAATCTTAGGGTCGATTTAACTGAACCGGGCAAGGTCTTGAAATCTTCAACTGGATAAGAAACAGGGAGATCTTAGGGTCGATCTGACTGAACCAGAGAAGGCCTTTGACTGGATAAGAAACAGGAAAATCTTAGTGTCGATTTAACTGAACCGGACAAGGTCTTGAAATCTTCAACTGGATAAGAAACAGGGAGATCTTAGGGTCGATCTGACTGAACCAGAGAAGGCCTTTGACTGGATAAGAAACAGGAAAATCTTAGGGTCGATTTAACTGAACCGGTCTAGGTCTTGGAATCTTCAACTGGATAAGAATCAGGGAGATCTTAGGGTCGATCTGACTGAACCAGAGAAGGCCTTTGACTGGATAAGAATCAGGAAAATCTTAGGATCGATTTAACTGAACCGGACAAGGTCTTGGAATGTAGCTGAGAACTTAACTGGATCTATCCTGAAAGGTAAAGTTCAGTTATATGCAAGGCATGATATGAATCAAGCGATGATGTTCTCCACATAAATGAGATTTGTAAGATATGATGCGTATATGCATGCTATAATGTATGGAAGTGCGATGTTTATGAATGTGTGCTTTCGTCTTAGGAAAATAAATCCTTGACGGGTGCCGGGAAGTCACTCCTGGGCTGATGTTGAAGAATAGATCTTTGCTTCCGCTGGGGATGATAGTTGCAAGAATACCGGTAGGAGAAGATAACTCCGTTGGGGAATAAACTTGGCGAATGGATTACTCTGTGGGGAGAAAAATACTCTAGCGATCTTGTTGGGGAGCAATACTCTGTGGGGAGAGAGGTACTTTACTAGAACGTTGATGGTAACTTCGCCGGGGATACCATTGTTGCGTTGGAAGTGCTAATAGACTTCGCTGGGGATAAGAAAGACTTCGCCGAGGACGATCTTTCCGTGGCTTTTGGCTGAGGATAACCCAGTTATATCCTGGTAGGGAAATAACTATTTGAATAAAGCCGGGCGACGCGTTCGTGCTCTGCAGGGATAAGCTTCCAGAATCTACTGGGGATAAGCTTACTGCTTGGTGATATGGATTCCAACTTTCCTGGGGAAACCTTGATTGGACTCTCCTGGGGAAGTTTTGAACTGTATCGGGGAAGTGACTCCATTGAATGTTTGATATACTGCCGGGGAACAATCTTTAGGCCAAGACTGCCAGGAATGCTTCCTAAGAATGTCTGTATATTGCTGGGGAATGTTGAGATCTGCTGGAGGATACCCAACTTCCTTAAGGCTGATATTATAGCTTTGCTTGGGGAGAGTGCATGGACTTGCTGGCTCACTCTCTGGGGAATTAAGGTGTACTGGTTATGTTCTTCAGTTGAACCTATCTTAGTACCTTGGTGGACAGAGCAATCAGATCGTTTGGACACTCATTATTGCCCCTGTTTCGGAGGTGGGAGAGGAAGACCTGTGAGGTGCTGATAGTTGTTGATGGACAAACTTTCTTCTGGTAGGCAGGTGACAAGATGACAGGACATAGTCGTACGCTTTGATCCCTAATTTTTGCCTGGACCGCCCTTTCGGGTTTTCAGTCCACCGGGATACCCATTTTTGCCCAAGCCGCCTTTTCAGGTTTTCGACTTGCCGGGTGTACAGACTTTTTCATTTCACCCCTTATTTTTGCCCGAACCCTTTTGGTTCGCCGGGAAGCCCTTATTTTTTTCCTAGGCATGTCAACCTAGCGGGTCTTTAATTTTTCATAGTATTCTTTTCGACTATATCCACGCTCTTAGAATGTAGGGAGTTTCCCCTGTTAGAAGGGTTTTGTCATGCCACCGGAAGGTGTTTGATCAGGCAAGATTCGTTGTTGGAATGCCCCAAGTGACTCAGGCGGAGATTTGCCCCAGGCTATTTGGCCTTTGAGAGATTCTATGAATCTTGATTGGATTGCCCCAGATAATGGACATTGGCCATGTCCGCCCCTTGATTGGAAGTGCTTCTGTTCATTAGGCGTTCGTCGTGCGAATTTCTATGTTGTTCAAACAAAAAGTCATATGCAAACAAAGTTATGTTAAAAATGCAAAGCTTATGTCTGTCCTGAAGATTTTGAAAATGCATTCTTTTTCATAAAACAAGTGAATGTTTGTAAAACGTGATGTCAACTCCGTATTTACCGTAAGCCTTAAGGAGTCAGGATACCTTTCGTAACAATATGCTTTCGAACTAGCCCATGCTTCAGCTAGGACTTTTTAGGGTTGTAACGTGGCCTGGTTCACGGTTTAAGAAACAAAGGATAAAGGCTCAAATTTTATTTGTACCCACCCGTTCTTCGTGATGTTCTCCAAACCTAAACTCAGTTGATCATACGTTAGACCTTGTTTGAGTCTTTGCTCTGATTTTCTGGTGATGGTTCGGATGTTGAACGTTTATTTGAATAGGCAGTCATTCCTTTTTGTTATTGAGGGTTTGTATAACCTCTTTCTTTTTTGATTTTATGATCCATATTTTTTGCCTGAACTGTTTCTTTTGCGATTACAGTCAGCGGGATGCCCCAGTTTTGTAAGTCTCCTTCATAGGTTTTGACTTATTGGGCTTTTATTTTTGGGAAATAATGACTGCCTATCTTTTATGATTATTCGGAACCATCACTGTCTTTCTTTGTTTTGTAAGGACCTCTTTGGTGCCATTTGTTATGCACTTGGATCAACTGAGAGAACTACCATGCCCCAGGTTATGATAAAGGGTTTTAATTTTCGAAAAGAAAAACTCCTACTTCTTTGGCTCAGAGGGGTTGACGAGGGATTATCTTCCTTATAACTCCAGTGTTTAGGGATTGAAACAATGCCTGTACCTCATCAGCAGGGTCTGTTCAAAAGCATACTATAAGGATCGTGGTATCGTTTTCATCATCCTCCCTCAAGAGGCTTAGCATTATTAATTAAGAGTTGACATCAAAAAAATGAAAGCAGTTTGCATATAGGGAATACGAAATAATTACTTCAAAACAGACATGTGTAGTGCATTAATGAAATAACAATGTTTAACATGAGTAAATGTTTGAACAAAAGAAAATTACAACTTGAAAATCCTAATGAACAAAAGTCTTTCCATCTCAGGACTTGTTACTTCAACTGGTGAATCCTGTAGGGATGGTAGAAGTGCTCAGCCTGGCCATCTTGGGTGAATTCCACAGCTCCTTCATCAATCAGGTCCTGGATCTTGTTCTTCAAGGTCCAACAATCATCTGTAGCATGCCCCGGGCTGTTAGAATGATAAGCGCAGCGGGCGTTGGGGTTATACCTTGAAGGTGTCCTGTTGGGATTCTTAGGAGGGTCCCTTAGAGTTACCAAATTCAACCTCAACAATTGTTGTAGAGCTTGGGGAAGCGACACATTGAGCTTGGTGAATTGCCTTTTGGGCTTGTCTGCCTGAAGCTGGTGAGGTTGATGCTGAATTTGTGACACTGGAGCCATTTGAGGAGCTCTTCCCTTATCTTCTTGTCTCAAAGGTGGTTGAATGATGACTGGCTCTCCAACCTTAGATGTTTGCCCCAGTTGGTTACCCCGAAGCAGTTGGTTGACGAGAACCCCGAGCTCTTCTTGTCTTTGAGCTAAGCTTTGAATGATAGTCACCTGCCCCAGCATCTGGGCTCTCATTGCATCCACCTCGGCTTGCAGATGTTTCAGCCGTTCATCCTCAGCACTGTTTCTGACCAAAGTTCCCATGAGAAGTGTTCTCAGCTCTTCCTGCCCCTTGGATAGATTCAAGAGGATTTCCCCGAACCGAGTCTCTTGAGCATGAAGGTCCTGGTTGTATTGTTGGGAAGCCATTGCTGAAATAAACAGCGCAGATGATAAGTAACCTGTAGCAAGGGTGCCTGTCATGCAATGATATGTATGATATGCATGTAATGTTTTCAAGGATCTCGCGGGGTAGCCAAGAAAAATTGTTAGAACTTTAAACCGGTAGCTTGATTGAAGGAACTTCATGTTGTTGAGAGTCCTTCTTCAAGAGTCAAAGCTCACTATATCAAGTGGGTCATAGCCCCTGACTTCCTTGGCTAGAGGAAAATAAATCCCCTTTACCCCTTGCTAGATAACTGGCTCATCATGACCTGTACCACAGACCCTTGAGATCCTTGAAATGGATTAGTCTTTATGCAGGATGTATGCAATGGTATGATGTTATGCTATGCATGGAGTGATGTAAGTAGGCCCTGTAATGAGTCCCAATTAAGGACTGTTAACAAAATCTGCTAGAAACTCAGTAAACCCTGTTATGAGCCCTAATTAAGGACTATAAACAAAACCTGCAAGAAACTCAAGTGTCAGATAACAAGCATGCAAGTAGTCAAGTTGGAAGGCATACAAGTCACACAAGAGAAACCCTTAGAGTTTAGGCCAGCATGGGGTCTGGGTATTACCCTCTTGAAGTTGGTGGGCTCAACCTGTCCTATCAGAAGTAACCGGGTTCTAAGGGTCCCAATATCACTGGATTGCTTTCATTGTTCATCGTTTCGATTTAGCCACTAAACTGGCGACCGAAATATTCTAGGAAAGCAACCCTCAATTGAGTGTAGTATCGAGTATCAACCAACCTCGGACTGCACCAAAGTCAGTTATCTCACTACCCTAAAGAGGCCAAGATAGTTCAATTAAGGTTCCTAAGGTCAGTTGATGCTTCACGACACCACATGGAGGCCCCGTACTCTCCTTGACTGAACTCAAGGGTTACCGATACACACCAAAGTGCCACATCAACGTAGCAGACTGTTTCAACCATGTCGGTATACCCCGCACAGTTCCCTCACAGCCTTGTTGCTACTTTCTAAGAAGGTATCCCCCAGATCTGGGTTAGGACCTATAGAACTCCCAAGACAGTCCCACAATTTAAAGCAAGCAAATCAATACAATTGAAAACACAGTTATGAACTAATCCTAAGGTACACCTCACTTTAAGTTTATCCCCAACAGAGTCGCCAGTTCTGTGATCGGTGGATCTGGAACTGACTGTTTAACGCTGGTTCGCGAAATGTCGCTGAAGCAAGAGTCGCCACCGTCTTTTATTTTCTCCAAATGGAAAGGACAAAAGCACAGAAAAATTCCTTATAGAGATTGCTCTTGGTTCGGGAGGTAGATTTATAGAAAGGGAAGGTGTTAGCACCCTTTCTATCCATGGTTATCCATGGGCTCTTAGATACTTGCTCATTTGTGTTTTCAAAATTGTTTGTTTGCTTTTTAACTGTGGGTTTAAAAAAAGTTTCTTTGAAAATTTCAGTTCGACTCTTGTACCAGTCCTCAAGAGTGCTTGAAAAGTTGCTTTCGGAAGCTTTTTGAAAAGTGTCGGTGTGAAAAGTATTTTTTTGATTTGTTTTGAAATTAGAGCAAGTATCTAGAGTCGTCTACCTACCCTAAGGAATTCGTCTGTGTAAATGTCCTTGAAGATAGTGTCATCCCACCATTGAAAGGTAGGTAGCACCACCGTTGGAGGTGTTCGGGTCAATTCGAAGGTTCGGGACATGGTGATCACCAGAGCAATGGGAAGACACCTTAGAAGCTACCCTCATGCCATGTTCATGGACATGAGGACTTACTAAAACGTCCTCTACTCGACGACCACCTTTCGAGGGGCAAGGCAACAATGAGGCGTACCCTAGGGGTGGTGTGTGATTTGTGTGTCGTTTTCAGATATTTTTGTCTTGTTCATGCATTGGTGATCTACGCGTTGCTTTTAATTTAGGCATTCATTCTTTCATGCAAATTAATTAATAGTTAAAAGATGCGGAATTAAAAGTCCTACGCTATTACAAAGGCGCGGGTCCACATCGCCAAATTAATCCAGGACCCGATTTGAATAAAAAAAATAAAGTGCGAGAAATAAATGTCCTAATTGACCTATTACATAGCTTTGGGAGAATTACATGAAAAAGGAAATAAAAATGCGAAGAGAATTAAAGTCGGGAATGCGAGGGCGTTTGACCCTTTTTAGGAAATTAGATTATAATTAACAAATTAATTAAGTTAAAATAAAAAGAAAGAATTTTTGGATTTTTTTGTATTTATGGATTTTAATGAGAATTAATGGAATTAAAAAGAAAAGTTAATTAACCCTAATTCTAAACTATTTTTAATTTATTAAGAAAATATTTAAATTAGACCTAATTTAAATTAATTATTTACATGGCAAATTTTATTTACAAAATAATAATAAATAATTAAATAGGGTGAAAAAGAAAAAAGATAAAAGTATAAAACCCTAATTCTACATTTTAGTTTATTACAAAAAATATTAAAGTTTAAACCTAGAATTAACTAAATTAATTAATACAATTTATTTACAAAGAAAAAATTTAAATAAAATATTTTTATAATTTGTGACTTTCTGATTTTTTATTATTTTTATGTTTTATGAAAATATATTAATTTAAAGCATTCAATTAAAACTAAATTAAACAAATAAGATAGAAAAATAAAATGAGTGAAAGAAGGCAAACCAATGGGGGTGTTGACCCCAGTTTGGAGGTTTTGTCCCAGCAATTAGGCCCAATGTTTTAAGGCCTTTTTTGACTTTATTGGCTTGTGTGTGACACGTCTGACTTATGCACATGGTGGTCCTCAGATCAAGGCCACTGGATTGATGCTCTGAGACAGGTGGCACGCTTGGATAGTGGGCGTATGGTAAACTTCTGAGGGAGCGCTACACGTAAACATGAAAAGAAAAATATTATGGAGAGAGGAGGGGACCTGGGAATCGAACCCAGGTCCCAGAGTTTACCAATTCAACGCCTTGCCACTTGATCCACTTACACGCTTTGTATATAATATAACAAGTAAACAACATAATGCAAAACAATGGTTAGTGGGATATTTCGCGCGAAATTCAAACGCGCCTGTAAGCCATGGACACGTCCTCCATCTTCCTCATGCTGCCTGCAAAATAAAAAGAGATAGCGGGGGTTTTAAACCCCCACTAAGTGATAAATATGAAAATAGCGAATAGGCCTTGGTTGCTCATAAATTGAGCGCGACCTATGCAATGGATTCGTATGGAGCTTCTGATTCTAATGGCCCTGGTCTCGTGTCTCAATTTTCCCAGAACAAGGAAGCCCTAATTCGTGACCTCTGAAAACCTAGCAAGCTTCAATGGCAATTTTGCATACAGGCTATGAAAACTCAATTAAAGTATACCATTAGTTTCAGGGAAGGCATATGAGTACAAAACGACCATTAAAATGTATGAACATGGCGTATAAATCAAAGCATGAATATGGAAAAATTTAAGAACAGGGCGGCATCGTGTTACCAATTCCTGGTGTTAGAAGCAGTGATTTTGATCCAGAAACGTTCCTTGATGCCTTAGGAAGCTTTTGGGATAGTTCTTTTGCCTTGAAACGCTTTGGAATGGTGTTTTCAGTTTTGACTTTTTTCACAAAAATTGCAAAGTATGTTTTGGTTCTTGGGCGCAGCTTGAAGGTCCTTAGCATTAGGGTTATGATCAGTATATGTATGCCAATGGATTAGGGTTGCAATTTGAGTCAAAAGATCAATGCATTGATGTATGAGATATTTGATTTTCCATGAATATTTTTCAAATCTTTTTCATGTGTTTTTGATTCCAATCATGGCCAAACCTTCCTTTTTTGATGTGCACGAATCTTCAATGACCAATGAGATCAAATGCTGCATAAAAAGATTCACATACATTTGTTTTAGTATTTTTTCATATTTTATTTTATTAAATGAATTAATGGTGATTAAAAATTCAAATAAATAATAAAAAATGATAAAATAAATCCCCTTTGGGCCAAATGGTCGTGCATAGACTTTGGGTGATGAATCTTGGAAGAAAATGTGGCCCATTAGCAAATTTGAGACATTTGAAGTAAAGTTGACTTTTCAAAATTCCCAAAAATTTCCCAACTTCCACAAGGCATATCTTGCTCAATATTTAAGCTTTGATCATGTTCTTGGACATTTTGGAAAGGTATTGAAGTCCTATAACCAATGCCTTTGGTCCCATGTCATTTTGATTTACCAATCTCAAGTTATGGTCTTTGACTTAAAGTCCCTTTTTGTTGACTTTTGAAAATGACCTATAATGTTGAAATTGATAACTTTTTGTGAGAGCATTTATTGGACTTGAAGTGTGAAGAGGAGTTGTAGGAAATGTCTTTCTCTTCAAGATGAGCTTTGGATGGAATTTTTCTGATAAACCATGTGGAAGTTATGCCTTGGTCAAGTTACAGTTGACTTTTTCAACTGTCCAAATATGGAAACTTTTGCATCTTGAGACTTTTTGAGCCATACCTTGGAAATCATGATCAAGAATTGATCAAATGATGTTTGTGGCTTCAAAATAAGATGTTGACCAAAAATTTGAACTTTTGACTGTCAAATGACCATTTTACCCCTACAGTTGACTGTAGGGCAATTAGGGTTTTTGACTGTGCAATTTTGTGCTGTAAGTCTTGAAACTTGACATGAGGATGCTTGACCATGTTTGTAGGCATGTGGGACTTGTTTGGACCCTTGGAAACTTCAACTTCTTTGCCAGAACCAAAACCCTAGTTTTTGACTGTTAGGAGGCCCTTGAACTGTGCAACCCTTGGGGGGATTTTGAAGCATGCTCTTTGCAAATCTTGAAGAATATGGGAGGGAAAATTTTGGGGTACAACAGTTGCCCCTGTTCAATCTTCTTAGACCTGAGGATGCAGATTGGCTGCCGTGCCTTTCGGAATCCGAAGGTGGAAGATGATTGGACACTAGAGTGCCCAAAAGTTTGCGCTCACATAGTAGTGTGATGTGGGGAATGGGCTTACAGATGCCATTTGGAGATTGATGGATAGGATGATGGGCTTATAGATGCCATGCTAAGAGGTGATGGGAGGTGGATGGGCTTATAGATGCCATCTGGGTGTTGATCGCATAAGAGATTCCTTAGCGAGAACTTGTGTACCTGAAAAAGAAAATGAGTACCTGGCATGTTACAGGAGCTGGTCTTTAAACTCTTTGTATAGATGTGTCCTGACTGGTTACAGGAATTGAATCTGGAGCTTCAAAAAAGGTGATGAATGAACCAGGGATGGTTACTACCTCAACGGGACGGTGAGAGAACCTTGGATGATTACTACCTCAACAGGAACACTGAGAGAACCTTAGATGATTACTACCTCAACAGGAACGCTGAGAGAATCCTGGGCGATTACTATCTCAACAGGAACGCTAAGAGAATCTTGGGCAACTTCAACCTCAACAGTAACGCTGAGAGAATCTTGGGCGATTACTACCTCAACAGGAACGCTGAGAGAATCTTGTGGCGATTACTACCTCAACAGGAACGCTGAGAGAATCTTGGATGTCTTCAACTGGGTAAGAAACAGGGAGATCTTAGGGGCGATCTGACTGAACCAGAGAAGGCCTTTGACTGGATAAGAAACAGGAAAATCTTAGGGTCGATTTAACTGAACCGGACAAGGTCTTGAAATCTTCAACTGGATAAGAAACAGGGAGATCTTAGGGTCGATCTGACTGAACCAGAGAAGGCCTTTGACTGGATAAGAAACAGGAAAATCTTAGGGTCGATTTAACTGAACCGGATAAGGTCTTGAAATCTTCAACTGGATAAGAAACAGGGAGATCTTAGGGTCGATCTGACTGAACCAGAGAAGGCCTTTGACTGGATAAGAAACAGGAAAATCTTAGGGTCGATTTAACTGAACCGGACAAGGTCTTGAAATCTTCAACTGGAAAAGAAACAGGGAGATCTTAGGGTCGATCTGACTGAACCAGAGAAGCCCTTTGACTGGATAAGAAACAGGAAAATCTTAGGGTCGATTTAACTGAACCGGACAAGGTCTTGAAATCTTCAACTGGATAAGAAACAGGGAGATCTTAGGGTCGATCTGACTGAACCAGAGAAGGCCTTTGACTGGATAAGAAACAGGAAAATCTTAGGGTCGATTTAACTGAACCGGTCTAGGTCTTGGAATCTTCAACTGGATAAGAATCAGGGAGATCTTAGGGTCGATCTGACTGAACCAGAGAAGGCCTTTGACTGGATAAGAATCAGGAAAATCTTAGGATCGATTTAACTGAACCGGACAAGGTCTTGGAATGTAGCTGAGAACTTAACTGTATCTTTCCTGAAAGGTAAAGGTCAGTTATATGCAAGGCATGATATGAATCAAGCGATGATGTTCTCCACATAAATGAGATTTGTAAGATATGATGCGTATATGCATGCTATAATGTATGGAAGTGCGATGTTTATGAATGTGTGCTTTCGTCTTAGGAAAATAAATCCTTGACGGGTGTCGGGAAGTCACTCTTGGGCTGATGTTGAAGAATAGATCTTTGCTTCTGCTGGGGATGATAGTTGCAAGAATACCGGTAGGAGAAGATAACTCCGTTGGGGAATAAACTTGGCGAATGGATTACTCTGTGGGGAGAAAAATACTCTAGCGATCTTGTTGGGGAGCAATACTCTGTGGGGAGAGAGGTACTTTGCTAGAATGTTGATGGTAACTTCGCCGGGGATACCATTGTTGCGTTGGAAGTGCTAATAGACTTTGCTGGGGATAAGAAAGACTTCGCCGAGGACGATCTTTCCGTGGCTTTTGGCTGAGGATAACCCAGTTATATCCTGGTAGGGAAATAACTCTTTGAATAAAGCTGGGCGACGCGTTCGTGCTCTGCGGGGATAAGCTTCCAGAATCTACTGGGGATAAGCTTACTGCTTGGGGATATGGATTCCAACTTTCCTGGGGAAACCTTGATTGGACTCTCCTGGGGAAGTTTTGAACTGTATCGGGGAAGTGACTCCACTGAATGTTTGATATACTGCCGGGGAACAATCTTTAGGCCAAGACTGCCGGGAATGCTTGCTAAGAATGTCTGTATATTGCTGGGGAATGTTGAGATCTGCTGGAGGTTACCCAACTTCCTTAAGGCTGATATTATAGCTTTGCTTGGGGAGAGTGCATGGACTTGCTGGCTCACTCTCTGGGGAATTAAGGTGTACTGGTTATGTTCTTCAATTGAACCTATCTTAGTACCTTGGTGGACAGAGCAATCAGATCGTTTGGACACTCATTATTGCCCCTGTTTCGGAGGTGGGAGAGGAAGACCTGTGAGGTGCTGATAGTTGTTGATGGACAAACTTTCTTCTGGTAGGCAGGTGACAAGATGACAGGACATAGTCGTACTCTTTGATCCCTAATTTTTTCCTGGACCGCCCTTTCGGGTTTTCAGTCCACCGGGATACCCATTTTTGCCCAAGCCCCCTTTTCAGGTTTTCGACTTTCCGGGTGTACAGACTTTTTCATTTCACCCCTTATTTTTGCCCGAACTCTTTTGGTTCGCCGGGAAGCCCTTATTTTTGCCTAGGCATGTCAACCTAGCGGGTCTTTAATTTTGCGTAGTATTCTTTTCGACTATATCCACGCTCTCAGAATGTAGGGAGTTGCCCCTGTTAGAAGGGTTTTGTCATGCCACCGGAAGGTGTTTGATCAGGCAAGATTCGTTGTTGGAATGCCCCAAGTGACTCAGGCGGAGATTTGCCCCAGGCTATTTGGCCTTTGAGAGATTCTCCAAATCTTGATTGGATTGCCCCAGATAATGGACACTGGCCATGTCTGCCCCTTGATTGGAAGTGCTTCTGTTCATTAGGCATTCGTCGTGCGAATTTCTATGTTGTTCAAACAAAAAGTCATATGCAAACAAAGTTATGTTAAAAATGCAAAGCTTATGTCTGTCCTGAAGATTTTGAAAATGCATTATTTTTCATAAAACAAGTGAATGTTTGTAAAACGTGGTGTCAACTCCGTATTTACCGTAAGCCTTAAGGAGTCAGGATACCTTTCGTAACAATATGCTTTCGAAATAGCCCATGCTTCAGCTAGGACTTTTTAGGGTTGTAACGTGGCCTGGTTCACGGTTTAAGAAACAAAGGATAAAGGCTCAAATTTTATTTGTACCCACCCGCTCTTCGTGATGTTCTCCAAACCTAAACTCAGTTGATCATACGTTAGACCTTGTTTAAGTCTTTGCTCTGATTTTCTGGTGATGGTTCGGATGTTGAATGTTTATTTGAATAGGCAGTCATTCCTTTTTGTTATTGAGGGTTTGTATAACCTCTTTCTTTTTTGATTTTATGATCCATATTTTTTGCCTGAACTGTTTCTTTTGCGATTACAGTCAGCGGGATGCCCCAGTTTTGTAAGTCTCCTTCATAGGTTTTGACTTATTGGGCTTTTATTTTTGGGAAATAATGACTGCCTATCTTTTATGATTATTCGGAACCATCACTGTCTTTCTTTGTTTTGTAAGGACCTCTTTGGTGCCATTTGTTATGCACTTGGATCAACTGAGAGAACTACCCTGCCCCAGGTTATGATAAAGGGTTTTAATTTTCGAAAAGAAAAACTCCTACTTCTATGGCTCAGAGGGGTTGACGAGGGATTATCTTCCTTATAACTCCAGTGTTTAGGGATTGAAACAATGCCTGTACCTCATCAGCGGGGTCTGTTCAAAAGCATACTGTAAGGATCGTGGTATCGTTTTCGTCATCCTCCCTCAAGAGGCTTAGCATTATTAATTAAGAGTTGACATCAAAAAAATGAAAGCAGTTTGCATATAGGGAATACGAAATAATTACTTCAAAACAGACATGTGTAGTGCATTAACGAAATAACAATGTTTAACATGAGTAAATGTTTGAACAAAAGAAAATTACAACTTGAAAATCCTAATGAACAAAAGTCTTTCCATCTCAGGACTTGTTACTTCAACTGGTGAATCCTGTAGGGATGGTAGAAGTGCTCAGCCTGGCCATCTTGGGTGAATTCCACAGCTCCTTCATCAATCAGGTCCTGGATCTTGTTCTTCAAGGTCTAACAATCATCTGTAGCATGCCCCGGGCTGTCAGAATGATAAGCGCAGCGGGCGTTGGGGTTATACCTTGAAGGTGTCATGTTGGGATTCTTGGGAGGGTCCCTTAGAGTTACCAAATTCAACCTCAACAGTTGTTGTAGAGCTTGGGGCAGCGACACGTTGAGCTTGGTGAATTGCCTTTTGGGCTTGTCTGCCTGAAGCTGGTGAGGTTGATGCTGAATTTGTGACACTGGAGCCATTTGAGGAGCTCTTCCCTTATCTTCTTGTCTCAAAGGTGGTTGAATGATGACTGGCTCTCCAACCTTAGATGTTTGCCCCAGTTAGTTACCCCGAAGCAGTTGGTTGACGAGAACCCCGAGCTCTTCTTGTCTTTGAGCTAAGCTTTGAATGATAGTCACCTGCCCCAGCATCTGGGCTCTCATTGCATCCACCTTGGCTTGCAGATGTTTCAGCCGTTCATCCTCAGCACTGTTTCTGACCAAAGTTCCCATGAGAAGTGTTCTCAGCTCTTCCTGCCCCTTGGATAGATTCAAGAGGATTTCCCCGAACCGAGTCTCTTGAGCATGAAGGTCCTGGTTGTATTGTTGGGAAGCCATTGCTGAAATAAACAGCGCAGATGATAAGTAACCTGTAGCAAGGGTGCCTGTCATGCAATGATATGTATGATATGCATGTAATGTTTTCAAGGATCTCGCGGGGTAGCCAAGAAAAATTGTTAGAACTTGAAACCGGTAGCTTGATTGAAGGAACTTCATGTTGTTGAGAGTCCTTCTTCAAGAGTCAAAGCTCACTATATCAAGTGGGTCATAGCCCCTGACTCCCTTGGCTAGAGGAAAATAAATCCTATTTGCCCCTTGCTAGATAACTGGCTCATCATGACCTGTACCACAGACCCTTGAGATCCTTGAAATGGATTAGTCTTTATGCAGGATGTATGCAATGGTATGATGTTATGATATGCATGGAGTGATGTAAGTAGGCCCTGTAATGAGTCCCAATTAAGGACTGTTAACAAAATCTGCAAGAAACTCAGTAAACCCTGTTATGAGCCCTAATTAAGGACTATAAACAAAACCTGCAAGAAACTCAAGTGTCAGATAACAAGCATGCAAGTAGTCAAGTTGGAAGGCACACAAGTCACACAAGAGAAACCCTTAGAGTTTAGGCCAGCATGGGGTCTGGGTATTACCCTCTTGAAGTTGGTGGGCTCAACCTGTCCTATTAGAAGTAACCGGGTTCTAAGGGTCCCAATATCACTGGATTGCTTTCATTGTTCATCGTTTCGATTTAGCCACTAAACTGGCGACCGAAATATTCTAGGAAAGCAACCCTCAATTGAGTGTAGTATCGAGTATCAACCAACCTCGGACTGCACCAAAGTCAGTTATCTCACTACCCTAAAGAGGGCAAGATAGTTCAATTAAGGTTCCTAATGTCAGTTGATGCTTCACGACACCACATGGAGGCCCCGTACTCTCCTTGACTGAACTCAAGGGTTACCGGTACACACCAAAGTGCCACATCAACGTAGCAGACTGTTTCAACCATGTCGGTATACCCCGCACAGTTCCCTCACAGCCTTGTTGCTACTTTCTAAGAAGGTATCCCCCAGATCTGGGTTAGGACCTATAGAACTCCCAAGACAGTCCCACAATTTAAAGCAAGCAAATCAATACAATTGAAAACACAGTTATAAACTAATCCTAAGGTACACCTCACTTTAAGTTTATCCCCAGCAGAGTCGCCAGTTTTGTGATCGGTGGATCTGGAACTGACTGTTTAACGCTGGTTCGCGAAATGTCGCGGAAGCAAGAGTCGCCACTGTCTTTTATTTTCTCCAAATGGAAAGGACAAAAGCACAAAAAAATTCCTTATAGAGATTGCTCTCGGTTCGGGAGGTAGATTTATAGAAAGGGAAGGTGTTAGCACCCTTTCTATCCATGGTTATCCATGGGCTCTTAGATACTTGCTCATTTGTGTTTTCAAAATTGTTTGTTTGCTTTTCAACTGTGGGTTTAAAAAAAGTTTCTTTGAAAATTTCAGTTCGACTCTTGTACCAGTCCTCAAGAGTGCTTGAAAAGTTGCTTTCGAAAGCTTTTTGAAAAGTGTCGGTGTGAAAAGTATTTTTTTGATTTGTTTTGAAATTAGAGCAAGTATCTAGAGTCGTCTACCTACCCTAAGGAATTCGTCTGTGTAAATATCCTTGAAGATAGTGCCATCCCACCATTGAAAGGTAGGTAGCACCACCGTTGGAGGTGTTCGGGTCAATTCGAAGGTTCGGGACATGGTGATCACCAGAGCAATGGGAAGACACCTTAGAAGCTACCCTCATGCCATGTTCATGGACATGAGGACTTACTAAAACGTCCTCTACTCGACGACCACCTTTCGAGGGGCAAGGCAACAATGAGGCGTACCCTAGGGGTGATGTGTGATTTGTGTGTCGTTTTCAGATATTTTTGTCTTGTTCATGCATTGGTGATCTACGCGTTGCTTTTAATTTAGGCATTCATTCTTTCATGCAAATTAATTAATAGTTAAAAGATGCGGAATTAAAAGTCCTACGCTATTACAAAGGCGCGGGTCCACATCGCCAAATTAATCCAGGACCCGATTTGAATAAAAAAATAAAGTGCGAGAAATAAATGTCCTAATTGACCTATTACATAGCTTTGGGAGAATTACATGAAAAAGGAAATAAAAATGCGAAGAGAATTAAAGTCGGGAATGCGAGGGCGTTGGACCCTTTTTAGGAAATTAGATTATAATTAACAAATTAATTAAGTTAAAATAAAAAGAAAGAATTTTTGGAGTTTTTTGTATTTATGGATTTTAATGAGAATTAATGGAATTAAAAAGAAAAGTTAATTAACCCTAATTCTAAACTATTTTTAATTTATTAAGAAAATATTTAAATTAGACCTAATTTACATTAATTATTTACATGGCAAATTTTATTTACAAAATAATAATAAATAATTAAATAGGGTGAAAAAGAAAAAAAGATAAAAGTATAAAACCCTAATTCTACATTTTAGTTTATTACAAAAAATATTAAAGTTTAAACCTAGAATTAACTAAATTAATTAATACAATTTATTTACAAAGAAAACGTTTAAATAAAATATTTTTATAATTTGTGACTTTCTGATTTTTTATTATTTTTATGTTTTATGAAAATATATTAATTTAAAGCATTCAATTAAAACTAAATTAAACAAATAAAATAGAAAAATAAAATGAGTGAAAGAAGGCAAACCAATGGGGGTGTTGACCCCAGTTTGGAGGTTTTGTCCCAGCAATTAGGCCCAATGTTTTAAGGCCTTGTTTGACTTTATTGGCTTGTGTGTGACACGTCTGACTTATGCACATGGTGGTCCTCAGATCAAGGCCACTGGATTGATGCTCTGAGACAGGTGGCACGCTTGGATAGTGGGCGTATGGTAGACTTCTGAGGGAGCGCTACACGTAAACATGAAAAGAAAAATATTATGGAGAGAGGAGGGGACCTGGGAATCGAACCCAGGTCCCAGAGTTTACCAATTCAACGCCTTGCCACTTGATCCACTTACACGCTTTGTATATAATATAACAAGTAAACAACATAATGCAAAACAATGGTTAGTGGGATATTTCGCGCGAAATTCAAACGCGCCTGTAAGCCATGGACACGTCCTCCATCTTCCTCATGCTGCCTGCAAAATAAAAAGAGATAGCGGGGGTTTTAAACCCCCACTAAGTGATAAATATGAAAATAGCGAATAGGCCCTGGTTGCTCATAAATTGAGCGCGACCTATGCAATGGATTCGTATGGAGCTTCTAATTCTAATGGCCCTGGTCTCGTGTCTCAATTTTCCCAGAACAAGGAAGCCCTAATTCGTGACCTCTGAAAACCTAGCAAGCTTCAATGGCAATTTTGCATACAGGCTATGAAAACTCAATTAAAGTATACCATTAGTTTCAGGGAAGGCATATGAGTACAAAACGACCATTAAAATGTATGAACATGGCGTATAAATCAAAGCATGAATATGGAAAAATTTAAGAACAGGGCGGCATCGTGTTACCAATTCCTGGTGTTAGAAGCCGTGATTTTGATCCAGAAACGTTCCTTGATGCCTTAGGAAGCTTTTGGGATAGTTCTTTTGCCTTGAAACGCTTTGGAATGGTGTTTTCAGTCTTGACTTTTTTCACAAAAATTGCAAAGTATGTTTTGGTTCTTGGGCGCAGCTTGAAGGTCCTTAGCATTAGGGTTATGATCAGTATATGTATGCCAATGGATTAGGGTTGCAATTTGAGTCAAAAGATCAATGCATTGATGTATGAGATATTTGATTTTCCATGAATATTTTTCAAATCTTTTTCATGTGTTTTTGATTCCAATCATGGCCAAACCTTCCTTTTTTGATGTGCACGAATCTTCAATGACCAATGAGATCAAATGCTGCATAAAAAGATTCACATACATTTGTTTTAGTATTTTTTTCATATTTTATTTTATTAAATGAATTAATGGTGATTAAAAATTCAAATAAATAATAAAAAATGATGAAATAAATCCCCTTTGGGCCAAATGGTCGTGCATAGCCTTTGGGTGATGAATCTTGGAAGAAAATGTGGCCCATTAGCAAATTTGAGACATTTGAAGTAAAGTTGACTTTTCAAAATTCCCAAAAATTTCCCAACTTCCACAAGGCATATCTTGCTCAATTTTTAAGCTTTGATCATGTTCTTGGACATTTTGGAAAGTTATTGAAGTCCTCTAACCAATTCCTTTGGTCCCATGTCATTTTGATTTACCAATCTCAAGTTATGGTCTTTGACTTAAAGTCCCTTTTTGTTGACTTTTGAAAATGACCTATAATGTTGAAATTGATAACTTTTTGTGAGAGCATTTCTTGGACTTGAAGTGTGAAGAGGAGTTGTAGGAAATGTCTTTCTCTTCAAGATGAGCTTTGGATGGAATTTTTCTGATAAACCATGTGGAAGTTATGCCTTGGTCAAGTTACAGTTGACTTTTTCAACTATCCAAATATGGAAACTTTTGCATCTTGAGACTTTTTGAGCCATACCTTGGAAATCATGATCAAGAATTGATCAAATGATGTTTGTGGCTTCAAAATAAGATGTTGACCAAAAATTTGAACTTTTGACTGTCAAATGACCATTTTACCCCTACAGTTGACTGTAGGGCAATTAGGGTTTTTGACTGTGCAATTTTATGCTGTAAGTCTTGAAACTTGACATGAGGATGCTTGACCATGTTTGTAGGCATGTGGGACTTGTTTGGACCCTTGGAAACTTCAACTTCATTGCCAGAACCAAAACCCTAGTTTTTGACTGTTAGGAGGCCCTTGAACTGTGCAACCCTTGGTGAGATTTTGAAGCATGCTCTTTGCAAATCTTGAAGAATATGGGAGGGCAAATTTTGGGGTACAACAGTTGCCCCTGTTCAATCTTCTTAGACCTGAGGATGCAGGCTGGCTGCCGTGCCTTTCGGAATCCGAAGGTGGAAGATGATTGGACACTAGAGTGCCCAGAAATTTGCGCTCACATAGTAGTGTGATTTGGGGAATGGGCTTACAGATGCCATTTGGAGATTGATGGATAGGATGATGGGCTTATAGATGCCATGCTAAGAGGTGATGGAAGGTGGATGGGCTTATAGATGCCATCTGGGTGTTGATCGCGTAAGAGATTCCTTAGCGAGAACTTGCGTACCTGAAAAAGAAAATGAGTACATGGCATGTTACAGGAGCTGGTCTTCAAACTCTTTGTATAGATGTGTCCTGACTGGTTACAGGAATTGAATCTGGAGCTTCAAAAAAGGTGATGAATGAACCAGGGATGGTTACTACCTCAACGGGACGGTGAGAGAACCTTGGATGATTACTACCTCAACAGGAACGCTGAGAGAACCTTAGATGATTACTACCTCAACAGGAACGCTGAGAGAATCCTGGGCGATTACTACCTCAACATGAACGCTAAGAGAATCTTGGGCGACTTCAACCTCAACAGTAACGCTGAGAGAATCTTGGGCGATTACTACCTCAACAGGAACGCTGAGAGAATCTTGTGGCGATTACTACCTCAACAGGAACGCTGAGAGAATCTTGGATGTCTTCAACTGGGTAAGAAACATGGAGATCTTAGTGGTGATCTGATTGAACCAGAGAAGGCCTTTGACTGGATAAGAAACAGGAAAATCTTAGGGTCGATTTAACTGAACCGGACAAGGTCTTGAAATCTTCAACTGGATAAGAAACAGGGAGATCTTAGGGTCGATCTGACTGAACCAGAGAAGGCCTTTGACTGGATAAGAAACAGGAAAATCTTAGGGTCGATTTAACTGAACCTGACAAGGTCTTGAAATCTTCAACTGGATAAGAAACAGGGAGATCTTAGGGTCGATCTGACTGAACCAGAGAAGGCCTTTGACTGGATAAGAAACAGGAAAATCTTAGGGTCGATTTAACTGAACCGGACAAGGTCTTGAAATCTTCAACTGGGTAAGAAACAGGGAGATCTTAGGGGCGATCTGATTGAACCAGAGAAGGCCTTTGACTGGATAAGAAATAGGAAAATCTCAGGGTCGATTTAACTGAACCGGACAAGGTCTTGAAATCTTCAACTGAATAAGAAACAGGGAGATCTTAGGGTCGATCTGACTGAACCAGAGAAGGCCTTTGACTGGATAAGAAACAGGAAAATCTTAGGGTCGATTTAACTGAACCGGTCTAGGTCTTGGAATCTTCAACTGGATAAGAATCAGGGAGATCTTAGGGTCGATCTGACTGAACCAGAGAAGGCCTTTGACTGGATAAGAATCAGGAAAATCTTAGGATCGATTTAACTGAACCAGACAAGGTCTTGGAATGTAGCTGAGAACTTAACTGGATCTTTCCTGAAAGGTAAAGGTCAGTTATATGCAAGGCATGATATGAATCAAGCGATGATGTTCTCCACATAAATGAGATTTGTAAGATATGATGTGTATATGCATGCTATAATGTATGGAAGTGCGATGTTTATGAATGTGTGCTTTCGTCTTAGGAAAATAAATCCTTGACGGGTGCCGGGAAGTCACTCCTGGGCTGATGTTGAAGAATAGATCTTTGCTTCCGCTGGGGATGATAGTTGCAAGAATACCGGTAGGAGAAGATAACTTCGTTGGGGAATAAACTTGGCGAATGGATTACTCTGTGGGGAGAAAAATACTCTAGCGATCTTGTTGGGGAGCAATACTCTGTGGGGAGAGAGGTACTTTGCTAGAATGTTGATGGTAACTTCGCCGGGGATACCATTGTTGCGTTGGAAGTGCTAATAGACTTTGCTGGGGATAAGAAAGACTTCGCCGAGGACGATCTTTCTGTGGATTTTGGCTGAGGATAACCCAGTTATATCCTGGTAAGGAAATAACTCTTTGAATAAAGCCGGGAGACACGTTCGTGCTCTGCGGGGATAAGCTTCCAGAATCTACTGGGGATAAGCTTACTGCTTGGGGATATGGATTCCAACTTTCCTGGGGAAACCTTGATTGGACTCTCCTGGGGAAGTTTTGAACTGCATCGGGGAAGTGACTCCACTGAATGTTTGATATACTGCCGGGGAACAATCTTTAGGCCAAGACTGCCGGGAATGCTTGCTAAGAATGTCTGTATATTGCTGGGGAATGTTGAGATCTGCTGGAGGATACCCAACTTCCTTAAGGCTGATATTATAGCTTTGCTTGGGGAGAGTGCATGGACTTGCTGGCTCACTCTCTGGGGAATTAAGGTGTACTGGTTATGTTCTTCAGTTGAACCTATCTTAGTACCTTGGTGGACAGAGCAATCAGATCGTTTGGACATTCATTATTGCCCCTGTTTCGGAGGTGGGAGAGGAAGACCTGTGAGGTGCTGATAGTTGTTGATGGACAAACTTTCTTCTGGTAGGCAGGTGACAAGATGACAGGACATAGTCGTACGCTTTGATCCCTAATTTTTGCCTGGACCGCCCTTTCGGGTTTTCAGTCCACCGGGATACCCAATTTTGCCCAAGCCGCCTTTTCAGGTTTTCGACTTGCCGGGTGTACAAACTTTTTCATTTCACCCCTTATTTTTGCCCGAACCCTTTTGGTTCGCCGGGAAGCCCTTATTTTTTGCCTAGGCATGTCAACCTAGCGGGTCTTTAATTTTGCGTAGTATTCTTTTCGACTATATCCACGCTCTCAGAATGTAGGGAGTTTCCCCTGTTAGAAGGGTTTTGTCATGCCACCGGAAGGTGTTTGATCAGGCAATATTCGTTGTTGGAATGCCCCAAGTGACTCAGGCGGAGATTTGCCCCAGGCTATTTGGCCTTTGAGAGATTCTCCGAATCTTGATTGGATTGCCCCAGATAATGGACACTGGCCATGTCTGCCCCTTGATTGGAAGTGCTTCTGTTCATTAGGCATTCGTCGTGCGAATTTCTATGTTGTTCAAACAAAAAGTCATATGCAAACAAAGTTATGTTAAAAATGCAAAGCTTATGTCTGTCCTGAAGATTTTGAAAATGCATTCTTTTTCATAAAACAAGTGAATGTTTGTAAAACGTGATGTCAACTCCGTATTTACCGTAAGCCTTAAGGAGTCAGGATACCTTTCGTAACAATATGCTTTCGAACTAGCCCATGCTTCAGCTAGGACTTTTTAGGGTTGTAACGTGGCCTGGTTCACGGTTTAAGAAACAAAGGATAAAGGCTCAAATTTTATTTGTACCCACCCGCTCTTCGTGATGTTCTCCAAACCTAAACTCAGTTGATCATACGTTAGACCTTGTTTGAGTCTTTGCTCTGATTTTCTGGTGATGGTTCAGATGTTGAACGTTTATTTGAATAGGCAGTCATTCCTTTTTGTTATTGAGGGTTTGTATGACCTCTTTCTTTTTTGATTTTATGATCCCTATTTTTTGCCTGAACTGTTTCTTTTGCGATTACAGTCAGCGGGATGCCCCAGTTTTGTAAGTCTCCTTCATAGGTTTTGACTTATTGGGCTTTTATTTTTGGGAAATAATGACTGCCTATCTTTTATGATTATTCGGAACCATCACTGTCTTTCTTTGTTTTGTAAGGACCTCTTTGGTGCCATTTGTTATGCACTTGGATCAACTGAGAGAACTACCCTGCCCCAGGTTATGATAAAGGGTTTTAATTTTCGAAAAGAAAAACTCCTACTTCTTTGGCTCAGAGGGGTTGACGAGGGATTATCTTCCTTATAACTCCAGTGTTTAGGGATTGAAACAATGCCTGTACCTCATCAGCAGGGTCTGTTCAAAAGCATACTGTAAGGATCGTGGTATCGTTTTCGTCATCCTCCCTCAAGAGGCTTAGCATTATTAATTAAGAGTTGACATCAAAAAAATGAAAGCAGTTTGCATATAGGGAATACGAAATAATTACTTCAAAACAGACATGTGTAGTGCATTAATGAAATAACAATGTTTAACATGAGTAAATGTTTGAACAAAAGAAAATTACAACTTGAAAATCCTAATGAACAAAAGTCTTTCCATCTCAGGACTTGTTACTTCAACTGGTGAATCCTGTAGGGATGGTAGAAGTGCTCAGCCTGGCCATCTTGGGTGAATTCCACAGCTCCTTGATCAATCAGGTCCTGGATCTTGTTCTTCAAGGTCCAACAATCATCTATAGCATGCCCCAGGCTGTCAGAATGATAAGCGCAGCGGGCGTTGGGGTTATACCTTGAAGGTGTCCTGTTGGGATTCTTGGGAGGGTCCCTTAGAGTTACCAAATTCAACCTCAACAGTTGTTGTAGAGCTTGGGGCAGCGACACATTGAGCTTGGTGAATTGCCTTTTGGGCTTGTCTGCCTGAAGCTGGTGAGGTTGATGCTGAATTTGTGACACTGGAGCCATTTGAGGAGCTCTTCCCTTATCTTCTTGTCTCAAAGGTGGTTGAATGATGACTGGCTCTCCAACCTTAGATGTTTGCCCCAGTTGGTTACCCTGAAGCAGTTGGTTGACAAGAACCCCGAGCTCTTCTTGTCTTTGAGCTAAGCTTTGAATGATAGTCACCTGCCCCAGCATCTGGGCTCTCATTGCATCCACCTCGGCTTGCATATGTTTCAGCCGTTCATCCTCAGCACTGTTTCTGACCAAAGTTCCCATGAGAAGTGTTCTCAGCTCTTCCTGCCCCTTGGATAGATTCAAGAGGATTTCCCCGAACCGAGTCTCTTGAGCATGAAGGTCTTGGTTGTATTGTTGGGAAGCCATTGCTGAAATAAACAGCGTAGATGATAAGTAACCTGTAGCAAGGGTGCCTGTCATGCAATGATATGTATGATATGCATGTAATGTTTTCAAGGATCTCGCGGGGTAGCCAAGAAAAATTGTTAGAACTTGAAACCGGTAGCTTGATTGAAGGAACTTCATGTTGTTGAGAGTCCTTCTTCAAGAGTCAAAGCTCACTATATCAAGTGGGTCATAGCCCCTGACTCCCTTGGCTAGAGGAAAATAAATCCCCTTTGCCCCTTGCTAGATAACTGGCTCATCATGACCTGTACCACAGACCCTTGAGATCCTTGAAATGGATTAGTCTTTATGCAGGATGTATGCAATGGTATGATGTTATGCTATGCATGGAGTGATGTAAGTAGGCCCTGTAATGAGTCCCAATTAAGGACTGTTAACAAAATCTGCAAGAAACTCAGTAAACCCTGTTATGAGCCCTAATTAAGGACTATAAACAAAACCTGCAAGAAACTCAAGTGTCAGATAACAAGCATGCAAGTAGTCAAGTTGGAAGGCACACAAGTCACACAAGAGAAACACTTAGAGTTTAGGCCAGCATGGGGTCTGGGTATTACCCTCTTGAAGTTGGTGGGCTCAACCTGTCCTATCAGAAGTAACCGGGTTCTAAGGGTCCCAATATCACTGGATTGCTTTCATTGTTCATCGTTTCGATTTAGCCACTAAACTGGCGACCGAAATATTCCAGGAAAGCAACCCTCAATTGAGTGTAGTATCGAGTATCAACCAACCTCGGACTGCACCAAAGTCAGTTATCTCACTACCCTAAAGAGGCCAAGATAGTTCAATTAAGGTTCCTAAGGTCAGTTGATGCTTCACGACACCACATGGAGGCCCCGTACTCTCCTTGACTGAACTCAAGGGTTACCGGTACACACCAAAGTGCCACATCAACGTAGCAGACTGTTTCAACCATGTCGGTATACCCCGCACAGTTCCCTCACAACCTTGTTGCTACTTTCTAAGAAGGTATCCCCCAGATCTGGGTTAGGACCTATAGAACTCCCAAGACAGTCCCACAATTTAAAGCAAGCAAATCAATACAATTGAAAACATAGTTATGAACTAATCCTAAGATACACCTCACTTTAAGTTTATCCCCAGCAGAGTCGCCAGTTCTGTGATCGGTGGATCTGGAACTGACTGTTTAACGCTGGTTCGCGAAATGTCGCGGAAGCAAGAGTCGCCACCATCTTTTATTTTCTCCAAATGGAAAGGACAAAAGCACAGAAAAATTCCTTATAGAGATTGCTCTCGGTTCGGGAGGTAGATTTATAGAAAGGGAAGGTGTTAGAACCCTTTCTATCCATGGTTATCCATGGGCTCTTAGATACTTGCTCATTTGTGTTTTCAAAATTGTTTGTTTGCTTTTCAACTGTGGGTTTAAAAAAAGTTTCTTTGAAAATTTCAGTTCGACTCTTGTACCAGTCCTCAAGAGTGCTTGAAAAGTTGCTTTCGGAAGCTTTTTGAAAAGTGTCGGTGTGAAAAGTATTTTTTTGATTTGTTTTGAAATTAGAGCAAGTATCTAGAGTCGTCTACCTACCCTAAGGAATTCGTCTGTGTAAATGTCCTTGAAGATAGTGTCATCCCACCATTGAAAGGTAGGTAGCACCACCGTTGGAGGTGTTCGGGTCAATTCGAAGGTTCGGGACATGGTGATCACCAGAGCAATGGGAAGACACCTTAGAAGCTACCCTCATGCCATGTTCATGGACATGAGGACTTACTAAAACGTCCTCTACTCGACGACCACCTTTCGAGGGGCAAGGCAACAATGAGGCGTACCCTAGGGGTGGTGTGTGATTTGTGTGTCGTTTTCAGATATTTTTGTCTTGTTCATGCATTGGTGATCTACGCGTTGCTTTTAATTTAGGCATTCATTCTTTCATGCAAATTAATTAATAGTTAAAAGATGCGGAATTAAAAGTCCTACGCTATTACAAAGGCGCGGGTCCACATCGCCAAATTAATCCAGGACCCGATTTGAATAAAAAAATAAAGTGCGAGAAATAAATGTCCTAATTGACCTATTACATAGCTTTGGGAGAATTACATGAAAAAGGAAATAAAAATGCGAAGAGAATTAAAGTCGGGAATGCGAGGGCGTTGGACCCTTTTTAGGAAATTAGATTATAATTAACAAATTAATTAAGTTAAAATAAAAAGAAAGAATTTTTGGAGTTTTTTGTATTTATGGATTTTAATGAGAATTAATGGAATTAAAAAGAAAAGTTAATTAACCCTAATTCTAAACTATTTTTAATTTATTAAGAAAATATTTAAATTAGACCTAATTTACATTAATTATTTACATGGCAAATTTTATTTACAAAATAATAATAAATAATTAAATAGGGTGAAAAATAAAAAAAGATAAAAGTATAAAACCCTAATTCTACATTTTAGTTTATTACAAAAAATATTAAAGTTTAAACCTAGAATTAACTAAATTAATTAATACAATTTATTTACAAAGAAAACATTTAAATAAAATATTTTTATAATTTGTGACTTTCTGATTTTTTATTATTTTTATGTTTTATGAAAATATATTAATTTAAAGCATTCAATTAAAACTAAATTAAACAAATAAAATAGAAAAATAAAATGAGTGAAAGAAGGCAAACCAATGGGGGTGTTGACCCCAGTTTGGAGGTTTTGTCCCAGCAATTAGGCCCAATGTTTTAAGGCCTTGTTTGACTTTATTGGCTTGTGTGTGACACATCTGACTTATGCACATGGTGGTCCTCAGATCGAGGCCATTGGATTGATGCTCTGAGACAGGTGGCACGCTTGGATAGTGGGCGTATGGTAGACTTCTGAGGGAGCGCTACACGTAAACATGAAAAGAAAAATATTATGGAGACAGGAGGGGACCTGGGAATCGAACCCAGGTCCCAGAGTTTACCAATTCAACGCCTTGCCACTTGATCCACTTACACGCTTTGTATATAATATAACAAGTAAACAACATAATGCAAAACAATGGTTAGTGGGATATTTCGCGCGAAATTCAAACGCGCCTGTAAGCCATGGACACGTCCTCCATCTTCCTCATGCTGCCTGCAAAATAAAAAGAGATAGCGGGGGTTTTAAACCCCCACTAAGTGATAAATATGAAAATAGCGAATAGGCCCTGGTTGCTCATAAATTGAGCGCGACCTATGCAATGGATTCGTATGGAGCTTCTGATTCTAATGGACCTGGTCTCGTGTCTCAATTTTCCCAGAACAAGGAAGCCCTAATTCGTGACCTCTGAAAACCTAGCAAGCTTCAATGGCAATTTTTCATACAGGCTATGAAAACTCAATTAAAATATACCATTAGTTTCAGGGAAGGCATATGAGTACAAAATGACCATTAAAATGTATGAACATGGCGTATAAATCAAAGCATGAATATGGAAAAATTTAAGAACAGGGCGGCATCGTGTTACCAATTCCTGGTGTTAGAAGCAGTGATTTTGATCCAGAAACGTTCCTTGATGCCTTAGGAAGCTTTTGGGATAGTTCTTTTGCCTTGAAACGCTTTGGAATGGTGTTTTCAGTTTTGACTTTTTTCACAAAAATTGCAAAGTATGTTTTGGTTCTTGGGCGCAGCTTGAAGGTCCTTAGCATTAGGGTTATGATCAGTATATGTATGCCAATGGATTAGGGTTGCAATTTGAGTCAAAAGATCAATGCATTGATGTATGAGATATTTGATTTTCCATGAATATTTTTCAAATCTTTTTCATGTGTTTTTGATTCCAATCATGGCCAAACCTTCCTTTTTTGATGTGCACGAATCTTCAATGACCAATGAGATCAAATGCTGCATAAAAAGATTCACATACATTTGTTTTAGTATTTTTTCATATTTTATTTTATTAAATGAATTAATGGTGATTAAAAATTCAAATAAATAATAAAAAATGATGAAATAAATCCCCTTTGGGCCAAATGGTCGTGCATAGCCTTTGGGTGATGAATCTTGGAAGAAAATGTGGCCCATTAGCAAATTTGAGACATTTGAAGTAAAGTTGACTTTTCAAAATTCCCAAAAATTTCCCAACTTCCACAAGGCATATCTTGCTCAATTTTTAAGCTTTGATCATGTTCTTGGACATTTTGGAAAGGTATTGAAGTCCTCTAACCAATGCCTTTGGTCCCATGTCATTTTGATTTATCAATCTCAAGTTATGGTCTTTGACTTAAAGTCCCTTTTTGTTGACTTTTGAAAATGACTTATAATGTTGAAATTGATAAATTTTTGTGAGAGCATTTCTTGGACTTGAAGTGTGAAGAGGAGTTGTAGGAAATGTCTTTCTCTTAAAGATGAGCTTTGGATGGAATTTTTCTGATAAACCATGTGGAAGTTATGCCTTGGTCAAGTTACAGTTGACTTTTTCAACTGTCCAAATATGGAAACTTTTGCATCTTGAGACTTTTTGAGCCATACCTTGGAAATCATGATCAAGAATTGATCAAATGATGTTTGTGGCTTCAAAATAAGATGTTGACCAAAAATTTGAACTTTTGACTGTCAAATGACCATTTTACCCCTACAGTTGACTGTAGGGCAATTAGGGTTTTTGACTGTGCAATTTTGTGCTGTAAGTCTTGAAACTTGACATGAGGATGCTTGACCATGTTTGTAGGCATGTGGGACTTGTTTGGACCCTTGGAAACTTCAACTTCTTTGCCAGAACCAAAACCCTAGTTTTTGACTGTTAGGAGGCCCTTGAACTGTGCAACCCTTGGGGAGATTTTGAAGCATGCTCTTTGCAAATCTTGAAGAATATGGGAGGGAAAATTTTGGGGTACAACACAATCCTATTACCATACATCTAACAGTTAATATGTACAGGAATAAAATACGGGAGTTGTAAATCCTACGCTATTACAAATCTTCGGGGAGGGGGATTATTACATGTCTAAACTTTGGGGAAAAATAAAGAGAAGAAAATAAAGTCCTAATTTTAACTATTATATCCAGTAGGCAGATACAATAAGATGAATGTAAACGCGCGCGGAATGGAAAAGAACATCTAAAATATCCTAAGGTATAAAGATCTTTTTGTTTGTTTTTGCTTATTACAAAAGGAAGTTGAATTAAAATCCTAAGTCCATTCAATTTTAAATTAAAAAAAGGTTAAAATAATTTATTAATTAATTAACAAAATTAATTTGATTAAGAAAACACTAGCCTAATGTTTTTTGTGATTTTATTTATTTAATGTTGGTTTAAAGAGGAAAAACATTAAGGGAAAATAAACAAAACATTAAAATAAAAATACAAAAAAAAGAGTCCTTTGATCCAGGGGAGGAAGTTGTCCCTTCGATCCAGGGAAAGATGTGGTTTTTCGATCCGGATCTGCAAGACAAACGTTAGCAAGAATAAAGATGCAGGACCTAGGTGTCGAACCCAGGTCCTTCGATCCAGTGCGCGTTGGTCTGTTCGGGCTGGATCTGCAACAAGCGTTAGAAAAAAAACAAATGCAGACCTGAGTGTCGAACTCATGTCCTTAGTCCTGAATATAAATCTAACAAACTATAAGTGTTAATATGTCATGCAACAATCAAAATTAAATCACACATGAGATGAATTTAAGATCGAAGGTTTTTTACCAATGAGATGCTTTGTTTTGGATGGAGATGACTTAGAGTAGACTCTTGGGAGTCTCAGGAGCACAAATCTAGTATTCATTTAGGCTGAGGGTACCTGCAAAACTAATTTCGAACTAGGAGATTTTTTAAAATTTTGATATGCTTTTTGAGACAGTGTTTGTGTGTAGTGTTTCCTTGTGCGTATGTATGTAGTATCCACCCCTTAGCTTGTAGAAGTGGTGTGTATTTATAGGATATGGGGAGAGGGTCATAGCATAGAAATGGCAAGGGACAACCATTAACTACGCTTTGAAGACCAAATCAGACACATTAAGGGATTGCCTTTTTTGGTGAGTTCCTACCCCTTTGAGCTTTGGGGTGAACTTGGACACATTTGATTCCTTCGAATACCCTCAATATTTTCCCTTCGATTGGCCCATGGTTGCCTCCTTCAAATGGCTCCAATTCTCATTATTGGGGCTTCTTCGATTGATCCCCTATTTGTCTTGGTAGCTTGATCTAAACTAGCCCAAATGAAAACTCCTTTTTGGCCAGTCGAAACTTATCTTGTTACATCCTTCAAATGCAATTGTGCAGGAGGTTTAGGCTTGGCAACATGTTGGCCTTTGGGCCAACAAGCAACTTGTACTAAGACAAACTTATTTTCAATAGTTATGTGTCTCATTCGAATGGAACACTTGTACATCCTTCAAATGGCCCTTTTATACGTCTTTTGAATAGCCCATATGTATGCCTTGTGCATTCTTCGAATGGGCCACCAACGTGTTCATAATGTAGCAATCATGTGCTTTGTGAAACGAAGGTAGGCATGAAGAGGAAACTTCTGCCTTGTGTGCTGAAGGCAAGCATAGAAGGAGTATTTTCTTAGTGGATTAAAGGAAAATCTGAGGAAGCTTCTGCCTTGTGAATCGAAGACCAGTTGAAGGGGCCTTTTGCCTTGTAGATTGAAGGCGGGTTGATGGGCCTTTGACTTGTGAATCCAAGGCAATCATGAGGAAACATTTTGCCTAGTGGATCAAAGGCAAACATGAAGAGAAATTGCCCAATGGAAGCTAGATATCCATTGCTTTGTGAATCAAAGACTAGTTGAAGGGGCCTTGGTTTAGTGCACTGAAGGCACGCACAGAGGAAATCATTTCCTTATGGGTCGAAGCACACATGAAAGAAGCTTTTTGCCTTGGGAATCAAAGGAAAGCATGCAGATGGGTCTTTGCCTTATGCGCTGAAGGCGAGTTAAAGGGAAGGCACTGCTGGAATGATACTTGTGGACCCAAAGTTTGATCGAAGGATCTTTAGATGTCCAATCGAAGCTTGTCTGCAGGAGATTACTGCTTTGTGAAACAAAGCAGACATGTAGGAAGTTCTTACCCTGTGAATCGAAGGCAAGCCTGAAGCAGCCAACACACAGTCGAAGCCTTGGGAATTGAATTTGATCGAAGGAGGCCTAACACCCAATCGAAGCTTGTGAATCAGGCTTGCATCGAAGGAAGTCCAATGCCTAATTGAAGCTTGCTCATATACCAATCTAAATACCCTGTTCAGATGTGAATCGAAAGACACTTGATTATCTCCAAAAAAATTATTTTCCTTAAGAAATTGTTTGTAACCACCATGCAAAGGGAAGATCTTGGAAAACACGAGAGGGTAAATTTTGGGGTAAAATATCCCCCTCTCTCCAGACATAGGAGTCCAACTCCTTCTCAAAATGTCTGCTGGTCCATTGAAATGGGAACTTGGAAACCAGCGTCGCGGTAGGCTCCCCCAGCTCGTTTATACGAGGAGTCCCATCCTAGTTGGGAAACAGCCGGATCCTAAAAACATTCAGCAACGCCTTCATCGAGGTGGGCTATACCAAGACGTACATGTCCTTAAAATGGCGCACGGACTCCAAGTAGGCCTTGAAAAACTTCCCGTTGCCATGTTTGAGGGAGACCCATCCCCACCTTCCATCAGTCCCGCTCCTCTGGATGTGAAAACAATAGAAAAACAACGGGATCGTAACCCATATCTTCAGATAGTCGCACACTATCTGGAACGCCCGCATGAACGCAATCCCGTTCGGATGTAACTGGGAAGGAGCCACGTGGAGGTGCAGAAAACGGCCACCTCAAAGTCAGAAAAAGGAAGGCGGAGACCCATCTCCCGGAAGACTATATTGTACATCGGAATCCGCCTCCTATCATATCTCAAGCAGATCCTGCTGTCCTTCCCGGGGATATACAATGACCACTCTTCCCGGGCCCCCTCCTCGTGGGTGTAAACATCGGTGAAAACGTCCTCCCCGTGCTCATAAAAATATGACCGCCACTCCTAAGGGTCTTTTGCTACTAAATATCGAGGATCCTCATTGTTGTACTCCAAAATTTTCCCTCTCATTTCTCAAGAACTTTCTCACAAGATTTCCATTGGGTCAAGACTGCACAAGGTTTGATCAGCAAGATACTTCCTCAACACTGATGACTCAAAACCAGAGTTTGAATTTGCACAAGTACAATTGGACTTTTAATGCCCCATGTAGTTTCCATGGATCATATTGGGCTCTCAAGCATCAAATAAAAGAAGATCAAGTTTGTTTTGATCCCTATGCTTCGATTGGGCATTTGACTTCTTTTGAACAAGCTTGATTCCTATGCTTCGATTGCGCATTTGGATTATTTTGAACAAGCTTGATTCCTATGCTTCGATTGGGCATTTGGCTTCTTTTGAGAAATCTTGATCCCTATGCTTCGATTGGCATTTGACTTCTTTTGAGCAAGCTTGATTCCTATGCTTCGATTGGGCATTTGGCTTCTTTTGAGCAAGTTTGGTACCTATGCTTCGATTGGGATTTTGGCTTCTTTTGAGCAATCTTGATTCCTATGCTTCGATTGGGCATTTGACTTCTTTTGAGAAAGCTTGATTCCTATGCTTCGATTTGGCATTTGGCTTCTTTTGAGCAAGTTTTGTTCCTATGCTTCAATTGGGCATTTTGGCTTCTTTTGAGAAAGCTGGGTTCACAAGCTTCGATTGGGTATTTGGTTTCCTTCGCAAGCTTGGTTCCTATGCTTTGCTTGGGAATTTGGCTTTCTTTTGTGAACTAGGAAAGCAACTCATAAATTCTTTCGTTTTGACCATGCCAATGATATCATCTTGCATACTCAAAGTGGTATTTTCAGCTGAAGATGGCCCATTCGAAAGACATGCCATTGGTGGGAACATTTAGTTTTGTCCACCCTTGAGTTTGGTTGAAGGTTGGACCTATGTGATCAAAATAAAAGCACTCAAAGTGGTATATTTAGCTGAAGATGGCCCATTCGAAAGACATGCCATTGGTGGGAACATTTAGTTTTGTCTGCCCTTGAGTTTGGTCGAAGGTTGGACCTACGTGATCAAAACAAAAGGACTCAAAGTGGTATATTAAGCTGAAGATGGCCCATTCGAAAGATGCCATTGGTGGGAACATTTAGTTTTGTTTGCCCTTGAGTTTGGTCGAAGGTTGGACCTACATGATCAAAACAAAAGGACATAAAGTGGTATATTCAGCTGAAGATGGCCCATTCGAAAGACATGCCATTGGTGGGAACATTTAGTTTTGTTTGCCCTTCAGTTTGGTCGAAGGTTTGGCCTACGTGATCAAAACAAAAGGATTCAAAGTAGTATATTCAGCTGAATATGGCCCATTCGAAGAGCATACAATTGTTGAGACATTTAGTTTTGTTTGCTTTTGAGTCAGGTCGAAGGTTGGATCTATGTGGCCAAAACGAAAAGACATAGTATTCGATTCAAGGCATCAAGTTGAAGACAGAATCCATAGTCCAGGCTACATGATCTTGCTTTTTAGGCCTCAAAGTTGTGCCCCACTCTATAATTAATTGTTTACACAATTAAATTAAACTCTTACCCAAGTGTTTTCCAAGCCAACTTTCCCTTAATGGCATAAAGTTATCATTTCCATTTTTAGAAAAGTTTTTTTGAGCCTTGCGCCTGTCCCTTCTGCACACATATCCCCTATGAACTAGAAGCAACGGGTCTAAGGCCTCCATATAACTTCAGACCATGCTTGTACAACACCTTGAAACTTGTTTTCCACTTTTTCTTCAAAAAAGCAAGTGCACCTTTAAACCCTACAACAGAGATATCCCTTGTGTAAAACACCTCTAACCTTTTCTCTATAAATATAGAGACCATTGGCAAATCAAAGGGTCCAGTTTTTCTTGTTGTGTGAAAAAAAATTCTAAAACACTCCCAAATTCTCAAAAAAAACTCAGAATCTCCATCCAAGGCTATGTTGCTTATAATTTTTGGCTTTTTAAGAACCAAGTCTAGAATCCTTCGAGCGTCTCCCCTTTCTTCCATTCGAACAATATCCATACACCACACAGAGAGGGATCTCTAGCCTAAAATATCAAATACCTCCTTGTGTTATTTTGGCCTTTCAATTCATCAAGCCTCCATATACCAGCTCTTCAATTAAAGTGACTTTAAAAGCAAAGTAGCAACTGGAATAGCTTCAAGGAGTTTGAAGCAGGTTTGATCCATCATCAAACTGTTCCTGGAGGCTCTGTCGAAGTACCTCAAGTTTCGCTCCAAGAGGTAAATTTTCTTAAACTTGGGACTTTTCATTCAAACATAATTTGCATATACATTGAAAAGAAAAAAAATGTAGATATCATGTCTAGGAAGTTTACCATGCTCTTACCTTCGATTATCACTACTTATACGTTGAGAACTTCAACTCTGACTAGTTAGTTTTTTTCCGACTTTGGCACTAAACAAATTTGTGCTAACCTCTGATATGTAGCTTTCAAAAGTTACATAGTTAGATGTGTATTCAAATTTTAGACAGGTTTAATATTTATACCATTTGATTTGGGTGAGAATCAAAGCTTTTAAAAGCTTAACATGGTGATACATATCCATGTGCTTGAAAGAAGAAGAAACTGGGCATTTCAAACATTCAAAAACAAACTCATCTTGTACCTAATCGAAGTCATCTTATAAACGGATGAAACAGACCACCCCAGTGGTACAAACAACGCGCACAAAAGGAATTTATGTATAAGGTCCTGGGTTCAAGCCTTGACAGGACCATAATAGTTTTTATCATTTGTTTGTTTCCTCTTTTTTTAACAAACTTCAAACATTTTTTCAACCAATAAAAACAACTCCTTTTGAGATGATTTTTTGCATACTATTTATTTACAATGTTTATTTTATGAATATATAAAAATATCACAAAAAAATATTTTATTTTCATAATTATTAACCAAAACCTTTCTTTAACAAAATCAAAACAAATTCATTTTCTCTTTATCTTGTACATTATTTTCCTTTTAATTCTTGTAAATTATTCAAGTTTCAATATGGTTGTAATAGATAATTAGGATTTAATTTCTTGCAATCCCCATTTTTAAATTTTTATCCCCATCCCCCAAGTGATGTAATAGTGTAGTAAATTTACTTTCCGTAATTTACCGCTTTCATATAAATGCTAGTAATTAGGATGTGTATGGCAAGACTGAAACCAATGCTTAGAAAACCCTAATTCAAGACAAAATCAAGCATAAGAAAATAAACACTTGCACACTTACACCTCTAGGGTTAACTCCTCTTGTTGCCTTGAAAAATGATCATAATATGCATGCGAGACGTCTTAGTAAAAACAATCAAAATATCATAGTCCCTCGATGACGCTTCGAATGTTGCCTTACAAATGACCTTAGTCCCTAAAGAGAAATGCTAACATATCTCACAACATTTCTATTCATGACTATACGATGACCCATGCCCGTCCCTCTTACATCCAAAGATAAGGCTTCTTACCAATCAATTGTAAGATAGCAATATCAGAGGAAGGAAGAAATGAACAAAAGACTTTTGAGTAGGTAGAACGTTCTTAGTTGTTTTCTTGCAAATCAAAACCATTTTCACACTTGCACTTTCAAAAACATCTTCAAAAACAAACATATCTTTGAAATATTTTCAAAACCAACACTTTGTATGCATTCTTATAGAGACGAGAATCATTACAAAGTTAGACGCAATAAAGGCATTTTGCAAAATATTTTCAAACTTACAGCCATCATAAAACAAATTTTCAAACAAAGCATTTTTTTAAGTGATCTAGCAAGCAACTAAGAGACCATAGATAACTATGGATGAAAAGGGTGCTAATACCTTCCCTTTTCATAATCTACCCCCCGAACTCAAGAAAATATCTCAAAGGTCTTTCCTATTCTTTACACCCTTTCCTTATTGGATAAAAGAAAATTCGGTGGCGACTCTTGCTATCCACAACAATTGCGATCAAACGCAAAACAACCAAGTCAGTTCTCTCACTATATTACAGAACTGGAGACTCTGCTGGGGAAGTTCTTAAAAGGGGGGTTACCATAGAGTTAGATCACATTTGAATGCTTTCATTATTTGATTTATTTGCTTTACGTTTACGGTTCCTTGTTTGGGTTTGTTTTGATCCTCCACCCGGATTTGGGGCACCTTTTTAGTTAAGTAGCAATAGATTATGGAAACTGTACGACATAGACTAATATGGTTGAAGCAATGGCTACGTTAGTGTGACCTATTTGTTGGTACCGGTATCCCTTGTGTTGAATCAAGGAGAATACGGGGCCGTTGAGTGGTGTCATGAAGCACCAACTAACCTTAGAACCTTAATTGAAAAACTTGGCCATTAGGAAGTAGTTAGATAGCCGACTTTGGTGTAAAGCTGAAGATTGGTTGATACTCGATACTGCACTCATTGAGATCAGACTTTTGGTATATTTCGGCTGTAAGAAAAGATTAATTATGCTGAGACAATGCCTAAAAGAAAGGTCAGTGATATTGAGATCCCCTAGAACCCGTTTACTTTCTAGGACAGGTTAAGCCAACTAAACTTCAAGAGGGTACTTACCTATGAAAGCCATGCAATCCTAAACCTAGGGATTTTGTGTGCTTTGTTTGTGATTATTATTAATGTCATCATAAACATTATAACATCATAAATCATTCTCACTAACCATTTCAAGAATTTAGGAATTTATCTTTGTTCTGTTTTGTAGGCCATGATTCCCATTCGTAGGAATACCATCCGAGTCAGCTTCGTGAAAGCACATCCTCAACTTCAAGAGTTAGCATCAAGAGTGCCTGGAGATTCTCCCTTCACCAAGAAATATGGTCGACTTTTCAACTTGTCTACCTCAAACTTCCAAGAAGAAATGATGTATGTGCTCTTCCAATTCTTTGATCCCATGCATCATTGCTTCACCTTTCTTGACTACCAATTGGTGCCTACATTAGAATAATTCTCTCAACTGTTAAGAGTGTTTGTGCTTGATCAAATATTGTTCACTGGTTTAAAGGAGACTCCAAAGCCTGAAGTCATTTCCTAAGCTTTGCATTTGAAGAGATTCGACATTATAACGAATTGGGAGACAAGAAGTGGAGTTAAGGGTTTCTTAGCCAAGTTTCTGTTGGAGGAGGCTCGTTCATTCTGGGAGGATATGGATTTTCAAGATGTCTTGGCCCTTCTAATCTATGTTTTGGTTCTATTTCCCAATCTGGACCAACTTGTAGATGTGATTTCTATCAAGGTCTTTCTCTCTCGTAATCCTGTACCTACCCTACTTGGAGATATTCTACATTGTTTCCATACTAGCACCATGAAGAAAATATGTACTCTCTTGTGTTGTATTCCCTTACTCTCTAGGTGGTTTATTTCTCACCTACCTCGATCAACATTGAAGAATGAGCAAGGCTTGACATGGTCTTAAAGGATGATGTCACTCACATATTCTGATATTCATTGGTGTTCTTGATTCTTGGAGGACATTACTATCATTGACCATTATGGGAAATTCCCTAATGTCCCTCTTCTTGGCATTAGGGGAGGTATTACCTACAACCCTTGTTTGGCTTTACGACAGTTTGGGTATGTGCGGAGAAATGGTCCCCATGATGCACTCATCCAAGGGTTGGTATTCAATTACAAGGGCAACGACCAAGGCTATCGTCAAAGGTTCATACAAGTTTGGAGAATGGTAAACAAGGTGGATAGCAAGACATTGGGGCATAAGAACTCCATTCCTTTGGAGCCTTATCTTAAGTGGGTACAAACTCTTGCTCAAAGTCTCGTTATGCTATACTCTGCCATCTTACCTGTCATCACGGAGCCTGTTGTCGAAGGAGATGTTCCATATACTGTCCTTTATCCTAACATGCCTACTTCTCATGAAGATTTGAAAAGAGTTTGGATTCAGCTAAAGGAGGAGTGAGACACCTTTAAAGCCCAGTTTTATGCAAGCGAGAAGAAGACATTGGAGCTCACGAGACAACTTCATGAAGAGAGGAGCTTGAATGCCTATATCGCTCCAAAGAGGAAGCATCCATAGGAAATTTGAGCCATTGTTATTGTATTTTAGTTCATTTTGTTTCTTTTGTTTCAATGTAATCCCAAGAGTCATGTTGTAATCAATTTGAACTTATTAATACAATTAGTGTTTGTTCCCTTTTGTCAAAACAAATTTAAATCTTCTAAGTCCTTGAAATCATGTGCATGCGCATTTTCATGCATCATAACATAAACAGGTTTTCCACAACAGGTTTCCTTATCTTTATACTGTTTAGTTCAGTAAGATGGATATCGAACAAACAATGAAGGACTTGTAAGCGCATAATGCATAATTCCAAGCAAGCTTGCTGACCCTGGCCAAGGGACAACAAGAGATGATGACATTATTAACAACCAAAAAGAAGACTAAAAAGAAGGCTTTCATCAACATGGGTAAAAGATTCAAAGGTTCGGTTCTTCAAGTACAGATAGTCGAAGAGTCATCTGAGGAGGACGAAAATCAAGACGAAGAGGCAAGGAGAACCCATGTTGGGGGTGCAAATAATCAAGCTTCTGAAGATGAAGACTACTTTGATGAGCAATACCTTCCGGCCGAGGATAAATACAAGCAGTTGGAGGATAGGCTAAAAGAAGTTGAAATTCAAGCCGTGCCTGGTTTGGATTTTAGTGAGTTGGGCTTAGTACCTGGGGTCGTCATTCCCTATAAATTAAAAATACCGGTCTTTGCTAAGTATGACGGAGTTTCCTGCCCAAAACTTCACCTAAGGTCTTACGTGCGCAAGATGCAGCCGCACGCTACCGGCAAAAATCTCTGGATCCATTTCTTCCAAGAGAGTTTAGTTGGGACTCAACTAGAATGGTTCTATAAATTGGAGGGTTCCCGCATCCATACATGGGAAGATCTAGCCACTGCTTTTTATCATCAGTACCAATACAATACTGATCTGGCACCAACAAGGGTCCAACTTCAAGGTATGGCAATGGGTACTAACGAAGGGTTCAAGGAGTACGCACAAAAATGGAGGGATCTTGCTGGTAGGGTCCAACCACCACTAACTGATAGAGAATTAATTGATATGTTCATGCGTAGATTGACCGACCCATTTTTCAACCTATTGATTGGCAGTTCTTCTTCTGGTTCCACCGAGTTGATACTAACTGGTGAAAGGGTATAAGGCGGCATTAAGAGCAAAAAAATACAAATGACATATGCTTCCACATCCAACGCTATAAAGAAGCCTTTCACTGGAAAGAAGGAAGCAAATGCTATGTATGGGGAAAGGGCCCGTGCCAAGAAGAGTCACCAACCCTCTGTTAATGCTGCGTTAATCTCCAACCCTCGGTCTGCTCAAAGGAAATCATCCAACAATCAACAACCTGAAGTTCCTCGAAGACAGCTCACAAAGCATGTCACTGTCCCAAGCCTTGCAACATTTGTTGAAGGCCAACCTAGTGACACCGCGTGATCCACCATCCAATCCAAACACTTCATCACCAAAATACAATCCCAATGCCAAGTGCACATATCATTCAAACAGTCCTGGGCATGAGACTGATCAATGCTGGGTATTGAAGACCAAGATTCAAGATCTGATAGACAATAAGACAATTGAATTTGATTCACCTGCTACTCCAAATGTGATAACCGCATCAATGCCAAATCATGGCAAAGGTTAACTTGCTGAGAGTCGGGGTATTCCTTGGCTGTTCTAAAGATTGTGTATGTTGTGATCAACAAGTAAATGGGTGCAAGCGTTTGAAGGAAGGTGTGCAACGCTTGATAAATAGTTGCGAGATTCTGTTTGAAAAGATTCCTGCCATCAAGAGTTTGACCAACAAGACTAAAGACCTATCCATAATAATAATTTCCAATAAGCCTTTTAGGATTCCCTCAAAGGGTCCTATGGGAATTTCAAATGAACCGACCATCGCTCCTTTAATAATCACTGCCGCTGGTCCTTTCCCCTGCTTCTTTGACAAAGTAGTTCCATGTGACTATGGTGCTGAGGTTTATTATTACGGGATAAAACAAGATTCTTGGATCAACAAAGATGAAGCTAATATCACAAATATTACAGGTTCTAGTAAAGTGACAAGAACAGGGAGGATCTTTTCCCCTGATATCTCACCACCCACTACTCCCATCCGTATAACCAATAACAAGTCTAGTACCAACACTAGAGGCAAAGAGAAAGAAGGTGAGCCTGATGGGATAGAGGCACCTACCAAAGATGTTAATGCTGAAGATCGCTCCACTCAAGAGATGGAGGAAATTCTGAAAATCATAAAGAAGAGCGACTTCAAAATAGTGGAGTAGCTGGGGCAAACCCCCTCCAAAATTTCCATGCTGTCATTATTACTCTGTTCGGAAGTTCATGTCCAGGCTCTGATAAAGTTCTTGAAAAAAGCCCACGTACCCCAAGAAACCACCGCTGACCAGTTTGAGAATTGTGTAATAAGTTTAACGACTGACAATGGATTAGGGTTCCCCGACGCTGATTTGACTCCTATGGGAAGGAACCACAACAAAGCCTTACATATCACTATTGAATGGAAGGGAACCACCCTGGATCATGTCTTAGTTGATCTGGCTCATCTTTAAATGTGTTACCCAAAGGTGCTTTGGACCGGCTAGATTGTGAAGGACTGGTGCTAAAGCCAAGTGATATTGTCGTAAGAGCTTTCGATGGGTCTAAGAGAATGGTTCATGGAGAGGTGGATCTCCCAATTAAAGTTGGCTCACAAATCTTTAATTCTACCTTTTACATAATAGACATACGTCCCGCCTATTCTTGTCTGCTTGGACGCCCATGGATTCATGGGACAGGGGAAGTAACATCCACCCTTCATCAAAAACTAAAGTTCCTAGTCAAAGGAAAGATTGTGACTGTTAGCGGCGAAAAGAATTTATGGTGAGCCATCTTAATTCCTTCAAGTATGTGGAAATGCATGGCGAATTCATAGAGACTCCATGCCAGGACTTCGAAATTGTTCCACCTATGATTGCCGCCACTAAAATCTCCTCTGACATATCAAAAGCTGTTGAAGTTATACCAAAAATGGTTTTGCTTAAGGATGCCAGTGCCATGGTCGAAGACGGAAACTGTACCATATGGGGCCAACTTCCCGACATTCCATTTAAAGTAGACAAATTCGGATTGGGTTTCACCATCAAAGCTCAAAAAGAAGTTAGGCACGCTCGTGTGGGAAAGATACCTCTCCGCATCAGAAATCATGAAGTGAATGCTGTAGAAGACTCTGATGATGAATTCACTTTCGAAGAATGGATCTACCATACGATCAAAGGAAAGCTCAACAACTGGCAGGAAAATTATTTCACTCCCATCTCCTTCATTGAGGAGTAATTATTGTTTACTATTTTATGTCAATTTAAGAACTTCTGTTTGTAATCTTAATTTCCAAAACAATGACTTTTAAGCCATGTGCCTTGCCCGGGTCACTATAGTCCATTTGTTAAGGGTTTTGTTCATGTTCATTTACCATATGATCATTTAATATAAACCATTGGACCTTCTGGCATTCAAATTTTTGTGTTCATTGTCTTTCTTTTCCTTTATTACATTTTTCTTAATAGCCATGTATCTTACATGTGCACACACACACACACACACACACACACACACACACACACACACACACACACACACACACACACACACACACTTGCAGATCTTCATCCACTCCGAATATCATTTCCAACGACTCTACTATTGCCATTTATGACTTCAAACATCCAATTTACCAAGCCAAGGGCGAATGCGGGGAAGATTGCGAAATACCATGGGAACTAGCCAGGCTTCTGATGCAAGAGGAGAAATCTATTCAACCTCATGAAGAGCCAGTCGAAGTTATCAACTTAGGTACTGAGACAGATAAGAGAGAGGTCAAGATTGGCGCCAACCTAAGAGATGGTATCAAGAGCAGGTTGGTTCAGATGTTACATGACTATGCTGAAGTGTTTGCTTGGTTGTATGAAGATATGACCGGGTTGGATACCGACATTGTGGTTCATCGTCTGCCAACAAAGGAAGATTGTCCACCTGTTAAGCAAAAGGTTCATCGCATGCGGCCTGACATGCCTAAAAAGATAAAAGCCAAGGTAATGAAGCAGTTTGATGCAAGTTTTATGGTTGTCACATCTTATCCTCAATGGGTTGCAAATGTGGTCCCCGTGCCGAAGAAAGATGGAAATGTTTGCATGTGTGTGGATTATAGAGATCTGAATAGGGAAAGCCCCAAGTATGATTTCCCTCTACCACATATTGACATCTTGGTTGTCAACATTGCTCAACACAAAGTCTTCTCCTTCATGGATGGATTTTCTAGCTACAACCAAATTAAGATGGCTCCCGGAGACATGGAAAAGACCACCTTTGTTACACAATGGGGCACCTTTTGCTACAAAGTTATACCGTTCGGATTGAAGAATACAGGGGCAACATATCAAAGAGTTATGGTAGCTTTATTTCATGATATAATTCATCATGAAATAGAAGTCTATGTGGAATATATGATTGCAAGGTCGCAAACCGAAGAAGAGCATCTCGATCACCTGCACAAGCTGTTTGAGAGGTTAAAGAAGTACAAGTTGAGGTTGAACCCTAATAAGTGCACGTTCGGAGTAAGGTCTGGAAAGATTCTAAGTTTTGTTGTCAGTGGCAAATGCATCGAAGTTGATCCTGCAAAGGTAAAAGCCATTCAAGAAATGCTAGTCCCTCGTTCTGAAAAGGAGGTCAAAGGATTCTTGGGTCGTCTTAATTACATTGCTCGCTTCATCTCTCACTTAACTGCTACTTGTGAGCCATTCTTCAAACTCTTGAAGAAAGACCAAGTAGTCAAATGGAACAAAGACTATCAATCCGCCTTCCACAAAATCAAGAAATATTTGCAAGAGCCTCATATCCTCATGCCTCCAATTGAAGGAAGACCTTTGATCATGTACTTGACTATGCTAGAGAATTCTATGGGGTGTGTGTTGGGCCAACATGACGAGTCTGGCTGAAAAGAGCATGCAATATACTACCTGAGCAAAAAGTTTACCGACTGTGAAACTAGATATTCACTGCTCGAGAAAACTTGTTGTACTCTAGCATGGGCTACTCGCTGGCTAAGACAGTATATGTTGACTCACACCACTCTATTGATTTCTAAGATGGACCCTATCAAGTACATCTTCGAGAAGCCCGCTCTCTCCGGATGGATAGTTAGATGGCAAATGATTCTGACTGAATACGATATTCAATATACAACATAAAAAGCCATCAAAGGAAGTATATTAGCAGATCATTTGGCTCATCAATCTGTTGATGACTATCAATCTATTAACTTTGACTTCCCGGATGAGAATATCATGCTAGTGGCTGGCTGTGCAAAACCCGGACCGTATGGCAGACCTTAACAAGGATCCCGATGGACTATGGGTTTTGACGGAGCTCTCAACGCTTTGGTCAATGGAATTGGTGCTGTGATTATTTCTCCTGAGGGCTTCCACACTCCTTTCACTACTAGATTGTGCTTCGATTGTACGAACAATATGGCTGAATACGAAGCGTGCATCTTAGGTATAAAGGCTTCCATTGACTTAAGGATCAATCATTTGGATGTATTTGGAGACTCCGCTCTGGTAATTATCCAAGTAAAGGGAGAATGGGACACCAAGCATACTAACCTAATTTTGTACAAGGAGCTTGTGTTAACTCTGATTCCATGCTTCGAGGAGATCACCTTTGAGCATTTCCCTAGGGAGGAAAATCAATTAGCTGACGCTTTGTCCACAATGTCTTCCATGTTCAAGGTCAAATGGGATAACGAAGCTCCTATGATTACAATTGAGAGATTCGACGAACCTGCACTGCTACGAGCTTGACACTAACAAAGAGAAACCATGGTACCATGAGGTGTGGAGATATCTTGAAGCACAAGAATATCCTAAAGGGGCTTCCGTCAATGATAAGAAATTCTTGCGAAGATTTTCAGTCAAATTCTTTCTAAGCAACAAAATCTTATACAAGCGCAACCATGATTCTACTCTACTCCGATGTGTGGACAAGAAGGAGGCAGAGAAAATTATGGAAGATATGCATGATGGCCTATTTGGGACCCACTCTAGTGGACACACTATGGACAAGAAAATCCTGAGGGCCAGTTACTGTTGGTCCACAATGGAAACTGATTGTCATCATCATTCAAGGACTTGCCATAAGTGTCAAATATATACTGACAAGGTCCACGTACCTCCTATTCCTCTAAATGTCATGACTTCTCCATGGCCGTTTGTAATGTGGGGCATTGACATGATTGGAGAGATCAAACCTACTGCCTCAAATGGACACCGTTTCATCCTTGTTGCCATTGATTACTTTACCAAGTGGGCCGAAGCTGCTTCATATGCCTCAGTTACCAAGAACGTGTAGCCAGATTCATCAAGCATAATCACATTTGTCGTTACGGTATCCCCAAAAGGATTATCACAAACAATGGAACTAGCCTCAACAACGCTATGATTATGGAACTCTACACTCAGTTCAGAATTAAGCATCACAATTCTTCTCCATACAGACCCAAGATGAATGGTGCAGTGGAAGCGGCCAATAAAAATATCAAGAAGATTGTGCAAAAGATGGTGATAACATATAAAGACTGGCATGAGATGTTACTGTTTTCTCTCCATGGCTATCGTACTTCGGCTCACACGTCAACTGGGGCAACTCCTTTCTCCTTGGTCTCTGGCATGGAAGCCGTCTTGCCTGTAGAAGTTAAAATTCCCTCTCTAAGGATAATGAAAGAAGCAGGTCTAGGCAAAGATGAATAGATTCAAACTAGGTTGGATCAGCTGAACTTGATCGACGAGAAGTGGCTGGCTGCTGTCTGCCATGGTAAGACGTATCAAAAGCGTATGATCAAGGCGTTCAACAAAAATATCAAGCCTCGAGTGTATCAAGCTGGCGACTTGGTAATAAAGGGCATCATTCTTCCATAAAGCGACCCCAGGGGAAAATGGACTCCCACTTATGAAGGATCATTTATTGTAAAGAAAGTTTTCTTTGGTGGTGCCATGATGCTAACTACTATGGATGGAGAAAATTCCCCATACCTCGTAAACACGGACATAGTTAAAAAATACTACGCCTAAAATAACCCGCTAGGTTGACACACCTAAGAAAAAATATGGGCATCCCGGTGAACCAAAGAGGTTCGGGAAAAAGTTAGGGATATATGCAAAAGATTGTACACCCGACAAGTCGAAAACCTGAAAGGGAGGCTTGGGCAAAAATGTGTATCCTGGTGGGCTGAAAACCTGAAAGGGAAGTCCAGGCAAACGTTAAGGATTAAAGCGTATGACTATGTCCCGTGGGATCTCTAAGTCAGCTTTATTACCAAAATATGACGTTTCAAATGGTCCAAAATCAATCCAATCAACTTCGTTCAACAGAAAGGGTTTGCTTGAAGACATAAAGGCAATGGCAGAGTGGAGACAATGAGATCACTTCCACATGGCTATTATTTTTGTTTTCACTCTATACACTTTTCATTTCTTTTGGCGATTTCCTCTTACTAGGATCTCTGTCTCTTTGTACAAAAAAGCCTATTCATGGGCAAAACACCAATACAAATATACTTTGAAGTACAAACTTTTTTGTTTTTTCTGTTTTGAGTGCGAAGATGTCCAATGACTAAAATTGAATAAACATATGCATATGAACATGATTAAACTTTTAGCAAATATATGCTTCAAAACAGTGACAAGCACCTCCTTAATTGCATTTGAGATATCCCCACAGAATTATTTCATTAGCATTATCTTCACAAATTTGGATCCATGCAATCCCCATCCAGAGTTTCAATCTCCGAAAGGTCCTCTCCCCAGCTGAGTTGGTCTCAAGAAGAATCCTCAAGGAGTTCTGCCAAAAGAAAATACCTCTTCAGCAGTTCATCAAATATTCTCTTCAACAAGGTTTGTTTCCCCAACAAACTACATATTCCGCAACGGAGTTTCTCCTCAAATAACAGAACAGGAATCCCTGGCGGAAACATCCTAAAACAAAGTATGAAGAGGAGCATACTCTTCATCCCCAGTAGCAGTCCGAGATTTCATTTCCCAAGGCTCACCAACATTTTTCAAGGATTTATTTCCCCAGACAAAGATACACTTCAATAACATTTCACTTTCATACATCATATAACATACACATACAACATAATCTCATTTATTTTGAGAATATCATAATGCCATGCATACTTCCGCATGCAACTAACCCTCGTCCTTGCAGGAAAAGTTAATCAAGCCCTCTTCTGGATGGATTCACTTCTTCTAGTTAATAATAGGCCATCAATCAAGTCCTCTTCTGGATAGATTCACTTCTTTCAGTTAATAATAGTAGATTCACTTCTTCCAGTATCGATTAAGTCCTCTCCTAGATGGATTCCAGTTAACAATAGGAGATCAATCAAGACCTCTTCTGGTTAGATTTGTTTCTTCCAGTTAAAGACAGGCGAACAAAGACCTCTTCTGGTTAGATTTATTTCTTCCAGTTAAAGATAGGCGAAAAAAAGACCTCTTCTGGTTAGATTTATTTCTTCCAGTTAAAGACAGGCGAAGCAAAGACCTCTTCTGGTTAGAGTTATTTCTTCCAGTTAAAGATAGGCGAATCAAAGACCTCTTTTGGTTAGATTTATTTCTTCCAGTTAAATACAGGCGAATCAAAGACCTCTTCTGGTTAGATTTATTTCTTCCAGTTAAAGACAGGTGAACAAAGACCTCTTCTGATTAGATTTATTTGTTCCAGTTAAAGACAGGCGAACAAAGACCTCTTCTGGTTAGATTTATTTCTTCCAGTTAAAGACAGGCGAACAAAGACCTCATCTGGTGAGATTTATTTCATCCAGTTAAAAATAGGTGAAACAAAGACCTTTTCGGTCACCATGGATGGCATCTGTAAGCCCATCTCCGACAACTCTCCATCATCTCTCCAAATGGCATCTATAAGCCCATTCCCAATTCAACACATCATCGAGTGAAATTTTTTGGGCACTTTAGTGTTCAATCATCTTTCACCTTCATGCCACGAAAGGCAGATCTACCAATCTCACTCTTCAGGTTCAAGAAGATTGAACAGGGGCAGCCGTTGTACCCCAAAATTTGCCCTCTCATTTCTTAAGAACTTTATCACATTATTTCTATTGGGTCAAGACTGCACAAGGTTTGATCAGCAAGATACTTCCTCAACACTGATGACTCAAAACCAGAGTTTGAATTTGCACAAGTACAATTGGACTTTTAATGCCCCATGTAGTTTCCATGGATCATATTGGGCTCCGAAGCATCAAATCAAAGAAGAGCAAGTTTGTTTTGATCCCTATGCTTAGATTGGGCATTTGACTTCTTTTGAACAAGCTTGATTCCTATGCTTCAATTGGGCATTTGACTTCTTTTAAACAAGCTTGATTCCTATGCTTCAATTGGGAATTTGGCTTCTTTTGAGCAAGCTTGACCCCTATGCTTTGATTGGGCATTTGAATTCTTTTGATTAAGCTTGATTCATATGCTTCGATTGGGTATTTGGCTTCTTTTAAGCAAGTTTGGTACCTATAATTCGATTGGGCATTTGGCTTCTTTTGAGCAAGCTTGATTCCTATGCTTCGATTGGGCATTTGACTTCTTTTGAGAAAGCTTGATTCCTATGCTTCAATTTGGCATTTGGCTTCTTTTGAGCAAGTTTTGTTCCTATGCTTCAATTGGGCATTTTGGCTTCTTTTGAGAAAGCTGGGTTCACAAGCTTCGATTGGGTATTTGGTTTCCTTCGATGCAAGCTTGGTTCCTATGCTTTGCTTGGGAATTTGGCTTTCTTTTGTGAACTAGGAAAGCAACCCATAAATTCTTTCGTTTTGACCATGCCAATGATATCATCTTGCATACTCAAAGTGGTATTTTCAGCTGAAGACGACCCATTCGAAAGACATGCCATTGGTGGGAACATTTAGTTTTATCTACCCTTGAGTTTGGTCGAAGGTTGGACCTATGTGATCAAAACAAAAGGACTTAAAGTGGTATATTCAGCTGAAGATGTCCCATTCGAAAGACATGCCATTGGTGGGAACATTTAGTTTTGTCTGCCCTTGAGTTTGGTCAAAGTTTGGACCTACGTGATCAAACCAAAAGGACTCAAAGTGGTATATTCAGCCGAAGATGGTCCATTCGAAAGACATGCCATTGGTGGGAACATTTAGTTTTGTCTGCCCTTGAGTTTGGTCGAAGGTTGGACCTACGTGATCAAAACAAAAGGACTCAAAGTGGTATATTTAGCTGAAGATGGCCCATTCGAAAGACATGCCATTGGTGGGAACATTTAGTTTTGTCTGCCTTTGAGTTTGATCGAAGGTTGGACCTATGTGATCAAAACAAAAGGATTCAAAGTAGTATATTCAGCTGAATATGGCCCATTTGAAGAGCATGCAATTGTTGGAGACATTTAGTTTTGTTTGCTTTTGAGTTTGGTCGAAGGTTGGATCTATGTGGCCAAAACGAAAAGACATAGTATTCGATTCAAGGCATCAAGTTGAAGATAGAATCCATATGCCAGGCTACATGATCTTGCTTTTCAGGCCTCAAAGTTGTGCCTCATTCTATAATTAATTGTTTACACAATTAAATTAAACTCTTACCCAAGTGTTTTCCAAGACAACTTTCCCTTAATGGCATAAAGTTATCATTGCCATTTTTAGAAAATATTTTTTGAGCCTTGCGTCTGTCCCTTCTGCATACATATCCCCTATGAACTAGAAGCAACAGGTCTAAGGCCTCAAAATAACTTCAGACCATGCTTGTACAACACCTTGAAACTTGTTTTTCCACTTTTTCTTCAAAAAAGAAAGTCCACCTTTAAACCCTACAACAAAGATATCCCTTGTGTAAAACACCTTTAACGTTTTCTCTATAAATATAGAGGCCATTGGCAAATCAAAGGGTCCAGTTTTTCTTGTTGTGTGAAAACATTTCTAAAACACTCCCAAATTTTCAAAAAAAATAAGAATCTCCATCCAAGGCCATGTTGCTTTTCATTTTTGGCTTTTGAAGAACCAACTCTAGAATCCTTCGAGCGTCTCCCCTTTCTTCCATTCGAACAATATCCATACACCATACAGAGAGGGATCACTAGCCTAAAATATCAAATACCTCCTTGTGTTCTTTTGGCCTTTCGATTCATCAAGCCTCCATATAGGAGCTCTTTGATTCAAGTGATTTTCAAAGCAAAGTAGCAACTGGAATAGCTTCAAGGAGTTTGAAGCAGGCTTGATCCATCGTCAAACTGTTCCCGGAGGCTCTGTCGAAGTACCTCAAGTTTCGCTCCAAGAGGTAAATTTTCTTAAACTTGGGACTTTTCATTCAAACATCATTTATATATACATTAAAAAGAAAAAATATAGATATTATGTCTAGGAAGTTGACCATGCTCTTAGCTTCGATTATCACTGCTTATACGTTGAGAACTTCAACTCTGACTAGTTAGTTTTCTTTTAATTTTGGCACCAAACAAATTTGTTCTAACCTCTGATCTGTGGCTTTCGAAATTTACATAGTTAGATGTGTATTCAAATTTTAGACAGGTTTGATATTTATACCGTTCAATTTGGTTGAGAATCAAAGCTTTTAAAAACTTAACATGGTGATACATATCCCTGCGCTCGAAAGAAGAAGAAACTGGGCATTTCAAACATTCAGAAATGAACTCATCTTGTACCTAATCTAAGTCATCTTATAAACGGATGAAACAGACCACCCTAGTGGTACAAACAACACGCGCGAAAGGCGTTTATGTATAAGGTCTATATATATATATATATATATATATATATATATATATATATATATATATATATATATATATATATATATATATATATATATATATATATATATATATATATATATATATATATATATATTATATATATATATATATATATATATATATATATATATATATATATATATATATATATATATATATTATAATATATATATATATATATATATATATAATCAAAACAACTCCTTTTGAGTTGATTTTTTGCACACTATTTATTTACAATGTTTATTTTATGAATATATATATATATATATATATATATATATATATATATATATATATATATATATATATATATATATATATATATATATTATATATATATATATATATATATATATATATATATATATATATATATATATATATATATATATATATATATATATATATATATATATATATAATATATATATATATATATATATATATATATATATATATATATATTTATATATATATATATATATATATATATATATATATATATATATATATAATATATATATATATATATATATATATATATATATATATTAACAAAATCAAAACAAATTCATTTTCTCTTTATCTTGTACATTATTTTCCTTTTAATTCTTGTACATTATTCAAGTTTCAATATGGTTGTAATAGATAATTAGGATTTAATTTCTTGCAATCCCCATTTTTAAATTTGTATCCCCATCCCCCAAGTGATGTAATAGCGTACTAAATTTACTTTCCGCAATTTACCGCTTTGATATAAATGCTAGTAATTAGGGTGTGTATGGCAAGACTAAAACCATGCTTAGAAAACCCTAATTCAAGACAAAATCAAGCATAAAAAATAAACACTTTCACACTTACACCTCTAGGGTTAACTCCTCTTGTTTCCTTGAAAATAGTCATAATATGCATGTGAGACGTTTTAGCAAAAATAATCAAAAGATCATAGTCCCTCGATGATGGTTCAAATGTTGCCTTACAAATGATCTTAGTCCCTCAAGAGAAATGCTAAGATATCTCACAACATTGCTATTCATGACTATACGATGACCCACGGCCGTCCCTCTTACATCCAAAGATAAGGCTTCTTACCAATCAATGGTAAGATAACAATATCAAAGGAAGGAAGAAATGAACAAAAGAATTTTGAGTAGGTAGAACATTCTTAGTTGTTTGCTTGCAAATCAAAACCATTTTCACACTTACACTTTCAAAAACATCTTCAAAAACAAACATCACTTTGAACTATTTTCAAACCAACACCTTGTATGCATTCTAATAGAGACGGGAATCATTACAAAGTTAGCCGCAACAAAGGCATTTTGCAAAATATTTTCAAACTTACACCCATCATAAAACAACTTCTCAAACAAAGCATTTTTCAAGTGATCTAGCAAGCAACTAAGAGTCCATAGATAACTATGGATGAAAAGGGTGCAAATACCTTCCCTTTTTATAATCTACCCCTGAACTCAAGAAAATATCTCAAAGGTCTTTCATGTTCTTTTCACCCTTTCCTTATTTGATAAAAGAAAAGTCGATGACGACTCTTGCTATCCACAACAATTGTGATCAAACGCAAAACAACCAAGTCAGTTTTCCCACCGTATTATACTCATCATCTCGAGGAGGAAACAGGCCGCCCCGAGCCGAAGAGGCCGCTCCCACGCCGGGCTCCCTCATTTGTTGATCCGTCTAGTTTTGCTGCTCCCCGGAGATTTCCAATATGCTCGACGAGCTACCACAAGTCTCGCTCGAAGATCTCCTGGAGGATTATGTAGACTCGCTCGAAATGAAAACCTATGCATCGTCAGCCATAGCACCTGAAAATCAGAGGAAAAAGATGAGCTCAACATCAATACCAGAACCACCCTTCCACTTCTAAACAAGTGAAAGGGTGCTGGGAGACGAGGATTGTATCCTCGACCATAACCCTCACTGAGGCACGCTGATGGGTACAAAATCGCGGGGAGAAAGTCATAATCCCTCACTAAGGCACACTAACGGGTTGGAATCGCAGAAAAAGCCCAGAAATCCCCGATGTATTCTAATAGGCACAAATTGCAGAAAATCTCAAACCCTAATGAATCACCTATAACATAGCGCTAAGCCCTTGAGAAAGCCCTACAGAGGCTCCAGCAGCCATGCGCCACAGGAATAACGTCCGCCACCTAGAGTCTCTAACGACCTCCTCCCTAACGGAACCCTAAATCCTAACCGCATGCATATCTAAAAGGCAAAAAAACGAAAACACTAAGACATGCAACAATGGAAGAACGAAAATTCACTAATAGAAGAAGAGATGAAGCTGGATGACCGCGAGCAAAGAAACTGAGCAAATGCCGGTGGTCGACTGTCGAACTAATACGAGCAGTTGAAGGAGAAGGCAAAAAATACTAATCACCCTGTTCCTCTCGTATTTATAGTTGAAACAGCCCGCATGTATCAAACACGCACCTTGGGAACCCCAGGGTCGTCATTATGACATCCTAGCCCTAGGCCATCATTTGCGCCGCTCGATCGACACGTTTCCCAAAACACCCTACCTCTCTAAATTCAAAAGTCCCAACAGCAAACATTTCGCCTCTCCGACATAGAAGTATAACAGGCAAACGCTCATTTCCCCGTCCCTCGAGCAGACATCAAAGTCTTCACTCCTGTTCCCAAAAGCAACGACTTGGGGGGCTACTATTCTGGACTGGCCTGAAAGCTTAAGTGGGCCCAGTCTAAGACATCTCATAGGTGCCACCCACTGACCGTGACCTGGACTGCCTACACCTGTCGGGAAATGTCACCCTCTTGCCCTTCTGGTCCAGTGCTGATCCAAGATGCCCGTCGAGCGTCTTCTCAGCCTGCTCGACACCTGCATCGTGCAGGCCACCAGGGACCGGCTAGAGAGATGCCCCCAACCAGCCTCCTCCCCGGAACCAACGACTAGTTACGAGCACATCTGCCCGGTTTGACCAAGTCCTGGCAGTTACCTGATTTTCTGGACCCATATATCTAGGTGAACCAATAGCCACGCGCCAGGGGAATTATATAAACCCTCATACCTGTAAGGGCCAGGTATCACATATTCACTACTCACTACCTGATATTTTGCTAGTACCTCCTTGCTCCCACTCTTACTTGATTGTTGGAGTACCTTGCAGGTACAACCCCCATCTCCTCAGCCCGACTGAAGATCATCCTCCAGCCACCCTCAAGGTTTTGATCAACCGCAACATCAGTTGTTCTGGACTGGCCCGAAAGCTTGAGTGGGCCCAGTCTAAGACATCTCATAGGTGCCATCCACTGACCGTGACCCAGACTGCCCGCACCTATCGGGCAATGTCACCCTCTTGCCCTTCTGATCCAGCACCGATCCAAGATGCTAGTCGAGCGTCTTCTCAGCCTGCCCGACACCAGCGTCGTGCATGCCACCAGGGACCGTCCAGAGAGATTCCCACAACCAACCTCCTCCTCGAAACCAACGACTAGTTACAAGCACATCTGCCCGGTTTGACCAAGTCCTGGAAGTTACCTAACTTTCCGGACCCACATATCTAGGCGAGAAATCAAGAACCAATGGCCATGCACCAGGGGCATTATATAAACCCTCACACCTGTGAGGGCCAGGTATCACATGTTCACTACTCACTACCTGATATTTTGCTAGTACCTCATTGCTCTCACACTTACTTGATCATTGGAGTATCTTGTAGGTACAACCCCCTCTCTCCTCAGCCCGACTGAAGATCATCCTCCGGCCACTCTCCAGGTTCTGATCAACCGCAAGATCAGTGGCACCGTTTGTGGGAAATTTCTATCCCCATCTTTCTTCCCTCGGAACCTAAGATCAAAGCAACTTTTCTTTCAAGATCCATCTCTTTTATCATGGCCGACTATAATGATATTTACATGCCCGAAAAGACCATCCTTTCCCCCGCTTGCAAGACTGATGGAAGCTAGGAACACCCTCACCTTGATGACAACATGGGCTTCTGTGATGGACAAACCGCATCCCCTGATTTCTCTGATGCCCGACATAGTGACGACCAACTCTTGGACGAAGTATGTTCCAAGAATCCTGCTGAGGAACTTCCAGAAATCTTGCAACCGGTTCCTATCCCTCTCAACACCGACCCGACCATGGCAGCACTGCTCGCTGCCTTAAATCAGACCAATGCCCTCATCCTTAAACAAAATCATAGGATAAGGACCTTGGATAACAGACTCTCAAGATATCTTCCTCAGAGAGCCCGAAGACGAGACTCCCGCAATGCATCACCACCCAGGCGAGGTCCACCTCCCAAAAAGGAAAAGCGTGGTGTTTCTTTCTTCAAGAAATGCAATCGCACCCCTCCTTCCCGAATTCAAGACTCCCTTTCATTCAAGAAGAGGAGGGACAACAGGCAGACTGACCGCACTCGATTGCCCTCTCCCGAGCCAAAGCAAAAATGAAGGATCCCCTTCCCTCGACGGGACCGTGATGACCGATGGGGGAGAAACTATCACTCTCCTTCTCCATCTCCCGTCAATAGTGAGGATGACGAGCCTCGTGGCCCGCTATCGAGGGAGATCACTGAAGCACCGCTCTCTGTCGGCCTAGAGAAGCCGCCCACTCTAGGGACCTATGACGGCATGACAGTTCCTGACAAGTACATCGAGAACATCGATGCCTTCCTCAACTACAGAGGGGTCAGGGGCGCTATCAAATGCAGACTCTTCCCGACCATTCTCAGGAAGGGGGCGGTGGCATGGTACAAAAGCTTGCCTGACGAGTCCATCACCTCGTGGAAAAAACTCGGGAGAATGTTTTCAAGACATTTCACTGCCTCCCGCCAACACCCTAAATTAGAAGCTTCGCTCAAAGTGATCATACAAGGCAGGGACGAATCTCTGCGGGCATACATTGAACGTTTCAACAAAGAAGTGGTCCGGGTCCCGACAACAGACAATATGAAGAAATACCTACTCGAGCGCGAGCTTTGTCCCTGTAGTGACTTTGCCAAGGCTGTGGGTATAGAAACACCAACCATACTCGATTTCCTTCTCCTAAAGGCCCAGGCGTACATACAATATGAAGAGAAGGAAGCGGCCAACAGTGCCCGACAATCTAGGCACATGGAGAGTGCCAAACCTTCAAAGACTGACGAACCCTCGACATCCCGTTGGAGGGAGAAGAAATGGGAAGACAAACCTCGTAATCCTAGAGACTACAAGAGGCCAACATGTTATTTCCACGACTACACCCCCTTACAGCCTCAAGAGAGAGTATTCTTTCCAAATGCGCTAATTATGAATTCAAGCAAGCCGGGGTGCACTTCCCTCGACAAACACCGTCAAAGCCAGGGACCGACAAGAGCAAGTATTACAGGTTCCACAAGAGTCACGGCCACAACACAGAGGATTGCATCCATCTCAAGGATGCAATCGAAATACTGATTAGAGATGGGAACCTCAAGTAGTATAAGAAAAAAGAGGCCGCCCGTGATGAAGAACCAGAGACCAAGAATGTCGAAGAAGGGATGAAATCTCCCGACCTCGACACCATTCCGGTCGCCTTGAGCATCTCACCGCCAGAAGAATTCTACTTTCCGGACATGGAAGACACCCCCTATACTTCTCCACCCACAGTCTGTAGGAATACTTCCCTGTAGCCATGGTCATTTCCGGCAGAGGGTTCAACAGGCATACAGTCGGATCAGTGAAGAGAAGGTTCAACCAACTCATCAAGGACAACTCTGAGATGGACGCCACGCTTAAAAAGTTTCGAGGAGGATCTCACCCCCTCGCATTCTATAGGGAAGAGTTATTGGGAGGAGCCCCAAACTCGAGCATCCCACTACTCGTGAGAGCTCAGATGGCTAACTTTGACGTGCGTTGCATTTTGGTCGACCAGGGAAGTTCGGTAGACATCGTGTACGCCAAACTGTTCAACACTTTGCAGCTAAATAAGAGCCACCTAACCCCCTACGTGGGTTATGATCTTTAAGGTTTCAATGGGGCCAACACGAAGCCATGGGGGTACGTAGAGCTTATCGTCACTTTCGAGTGGGGGATAACGGCCAGAGCCATTAAGGCCCAATTCTTGGTGGTGGACTGCCCATCTCTCTATCAATGCATCTCCGGGAGACCCACTTTCTCCGAGCTCATCAAGGTCCCCTCCACCGTTCATCTCAAGATGAAATACTACACGATCAAAGGTTTGGTTGCCACTCTTCACGGAGACATCCAAGCAGCCAGGAGGTGCTTCGAAGCTTCTACGAAGGGTCTCAACTCCATCAACGCCCAACCTAGGATGACCACTAGAGCCATACTTCCCTCCAACTCCGAGGAATCCAGGCCACTACTGAGTGTTGACACCATTGACCTCAACAATCGCTTCTCCATAGAGGATAGGGTCGAGCAAAGGAAGAAGGGGAAGAAGCTTATGGTCGAAGATGAAGGGTCAACCTACTCTGCTAGCCACAACGAGCTCTCGAGTCACACACGACCTATCCCGGACGACGACTTCGAACTGGTTCCCCTCGGAGAAGACCCCACCAGGGGAGTACATATCGAAGCGGACCTCCCCGACCTGGAAAAAAGGCAACTCAAAGCTTGCCTGCGGGAAAATGGTGATCTCTTTGCCTGGAGTGCAGCCGAGATGCGCATTTTAGACCCTGAGGTTGCATGCCATCACCTGACCATTGATCCCACCATCAAGGCGGTTGCGCAACACAGAAGAAAGCAGTCGACCGAGAAGTCAAAGGCTGCTGAATTAGCTGTAAAAGACCTCATAGAGGCACATTTTATTTCTGAAGCCCAATACACCACCTGGCTCTCAAATGTAGTCCTCGTTAAAAAATATAATGGAAAATGGAGAATATGCATTGACTATACTGATCTTAACCGGGCTTTCCTGAATGATGCTTATCCCCTCCTCAATATTGATAAACTGGTCAACAATTTGTCCGATTTTAAACTGTTATCTTTCATGGATGCATACTCTAGTTACAACCAGATTTCCATGGCAAAAATGGATAAAAAATATACTGCTTTCATGACCGAGTCAGGATATTATTACTACAACGTAATGCCATTCAACCTGAAAAACACGGGCGCTACCTACCAGCACATGATGAACATGCTCGAAGTCTATATGGACGACGTGATCGTCAAGTCCACCGAAGATCTCAACCATGCCGCCCATTTGAAAAAGGTGTTCGAGCAAGCCCGAAAGTGCCGGATGTGATTCAACCCGGAAAAATGTACCTTCAGCGTACGGGCAGGAAAGTTCCTCGGGTTCTATCTGACAGAACGGGGCATCGAGGCGAACCTCGACAATTGTCGGGCCTTCTCCGAATTTCCGATGCCCACCTCGAAGAAATCCATCCAGATCTTAAACGACATGATCACTTCTCTTTCCCGATTCGTGGCAAAATCCGCCCATCATGCGCTCCCGTTGTTCAAACTCCCGCGCAAGGAAGCCACCTTCGAATGGACGCCCGAATGCAAGCGATCCCTCACCCATTTGAAAAGAGCGCTCTCACAGCCACCCATCTTATCCCGGCCCAGAAAAGACGAAGTCCTCTACCTTTATCTAGCTGACGCCTCTGAGGCCAATTTATTTCACGAGCAAGGCCCTGCAGGGCCTAGAACCGAGATATCAACAAATTGAGAAAGTATCCCTGGCCCTCATTAACGCTACGAGGAGGCTAAGACACTACTTCCTGGGCCATACCATAGTGGTCCGGATGGATAAGCTAATAAAACAGCTGCTCGGAAGGCCATACAAGGCCGGTAGAATGCTGAAGTGGTCTTTGGAACTATCTGAATTTGATATCCATACTAGAGAAGGAAAGCCCTTAAGGCTCAAGCCTTGTCCGACTTCGCAGCAAAAATGACCTCGCCCGGAGATCCGGAAGGCTCGCGCCGCTGGACGATCTTCGTCGATGGCGCCTCCAGTGCAACCGGAAGCAGTGCAGGCATCATACTAGAGAATGAGGAAGGGACCCTGATCAAAGTTTCCCTCGCCCTGTCTTTTTCGACCTCCAACAATCAAGCTGAATACGAGGCATTCCTAGCAGGCTTACGGCTAGCCGAAGATCTGGGAGCCGAGGAAGTAAAAATCTTCGCCGATTCTCAGCTGGTTGCCTCGCAAGTCTGAGGTGAATATCAGGTCAAAAACGACCAACTCGCCGAATATTAGGCCCTAGTTCAGGAGGCAAAGAAGAAATTCAGGTCTGTGGACGTTCAACATGTTCCCTGCGACCACAATGCTCGTGCAGACATTTTATCCAAATTGGCGAGCACAAAGAAGAAGGGAGGAAATAAACTTGTAATACAAGAGGTACTTCCTCAGCCGAGCACCCATAAACTATCTGCCACCATAGGAGTATTCGCCATCGGGGACATCGATTGCTGGATGAACCTCGTACATAATCACCTCACTAAAGGCAAACTCCCCGACAACCTGAAAGAGTCAGACGAAGGGCCTGCTCGTACGTCTTAGTCGAGGGAAAACTTTATAGAAGAGGATTTTCCATCCCACTCCTCAAGTGTGTCGACCGAAGCATAGCAGAATGCATACTGCTCGAAATCCATGAGGGCATCGGCAGTCAGCATCTGGGCAGAAGATCCCTTGCGAGGAAAGCCTTGCGGGTGGGATACTATTGGCCCACTATGCAACACGATGCAAGAGAACACGTGAAGAAATGCGATAAATGCCAAAGACACGGGGACGTGCATTTAGCTCCTCCTAGCGAGCTTAAATCCCTCTCCTCTCCCTGGCCCTTTTCCTGGTGGGGACTAGACCTCATCGACCCATTCATGGTCGGAACCAATCAGAACAAATATCTAATAGCGGTTGAATACTTCACCAAATGGATAGAAGCCAAAGCCTTGGCCAAGATCACCTCCCAAAACATCCTTCGCTTCTACAAAAGAAATATTGTGGCTCGTTTTGGCATCCCAAAAGCGATAGTCACCGACAACGGGACCCAATTCACGGACCACACCTTCCATGAATTTGTCACCAAACTTGGCACAACCCAACATTTCGCCTCGGTCGAGCACCCCTAGACAAACGGCCAAATCGAGGCCGCCAACAGGGTAATACTCAGAGGCCTCAGGTGAAGGTTGGACAAAACAAAGAAACGATGGGTCGAAGAGCTACACAACATACTCTGGACGTATCGAACGACCACTCACTCGTCTACCAGGGAGTCTCCATTCCGACTAGCATACGGGACGGAGGCCGTTATCCCTGTAGAAATTGAGGAACCTTCCAGACCAACCGAGGCACCTCTCGACAAGGAGATGAATGATGTCACCCTCAGAGAAGAACTGGATCTGGTGGAAGAAATCAGAACGGGAGCGGCCCTTCGAGAGGCCTCGCTCAAACAAAAAATAGCCATGCACTACGATGTCAAGGTGATACGTTGAGAGTTCGAGGTCGACAACCTTGTCTTGAAGAGAAATCACAAAGAATCTCGCGAGGGAAAGCACATAGCGAATTGGGAAGGTCCTTATCGCGTCTAAGCCAAAATGGGAACTGAAGCGTATTACTTGGAGAACTTACAAGGGGAACAACTTGTTCGATCATAGAGCTCTAAAAAGCTAAAACAATACTACAGTTAAAAACACTAAGCAGTCGGCAGGTTTGGTCAACAAGACAGACTCACCTGAGCCCAACCACGCATGTGTGATACGGTGGCAGAACCGACTGTTTAATACTGGTTTGCGTTTTTTGGTTCGCAAATGTCGCAGTAAGCAAGAGTCGCCACCAAATTTTATTTCATCCAACTTAAGGAAAGGAAAAAGAACAGAAAAAACCTTTTTTCGAGAGTTTCTGAGTATGGGGGATACATTATAGAAAGGGAAGGTGTTAGCACCCTTTCTATCTGTGGTTTTCCACGGGCTCTTAGGTACTTGCTCATTTTTGAAATTTCTTGTGTGTGTTTTGCAAAAAAGTTTTGTTTAACTTCGTGATAACCCTTGTATTTGTCCATAAGAGTGTGACGAAGTAGTTTTTGAAAATTGTTTTGAAAAGTGTTTGTGTAAAAGAGATTATTTGAGCAAGTACTTAAGATGTTCTACCTACTCCAAAAAAGATTGTTCGTTCTCGTTTCCTTTAGACATCGCTATCCTACTATTAAGGAGTAGGTAGCCCTATCGTTGGAGTTTAAGGGACATTCAAAGGGACGAGTACGATCACATAAGCAATGATTAGGAAACTTTAGTAATTACCCTAAAATTCTAAAGATCTTTCTGAGGCAACATTCAAATGGTCTATTTTTGATATTTTGGGACTAGAGGGCAACCACTAAAACTCCCTATACTTCATGACCGTTTACCGAAGGCAACCGAAGTGTGGATACACCCTAGGAGTGAGCATGTGCAAGTGCTTGATTTCAGTTTCATTTATTTTGCGCATTTAGGGTGTTCTACTATTTTAATCGTCATTCTTTCCATACAAGCCTATTAGTCTAAGTAGTTAATAATAGCGGAAAGTAAAGCGCGAGAATAAAAAAAACCTAGCTATTACAAGGCTTCGGGGAGGGGGTTACATAACCAAAAATGGGGGATAAAAGTAAATGAACGACAGTAAAATAAACCTAATTAAAATCTATTACAACCTTGGAACAAATACAATAATTAATGAAATAATGGAAAAAAGATGCGCGTGACAAAATTAAATACGGGGAATGAATAACTAAATTTAAAGAAATCTAATTAGTGAATAAAGAAAATATATTTTTTGGATATTTTGAGAAAGTAATTAATTTTGCAAATTAACTTAATTTCTAATTAATTTTAATTATGAAAAAGGAATTTAAATTAACCTAATTAACCTAATTAATTAATGCAATTAAATATTTTATGAAAAAAACTAATTCTAATGTTTTTGTGTTTTTTTCTTGATCTTATGATTTAATTAAAAAAATAATGATTTTTTGGTAAAAAAAAATTAAAACAAATAATTAAAACAAATTAAAGAAATTAAAAAAAGAATAAAAAGTGGGCCTGATGTGATGAGCAATTTGGGGGTATGCTGAAATTGGTGTTAGGCCCAGAGCTGGTGGCCGAGTTGTCTAGCGCGTGATTCAGTGAAGCTTCCTTCTGAGGGTCCATCATGTGGCTGCAATCTTGGAGCGTTAGATTCGGCTGGAGATAAATCTGATGGTTATGCATCTTGGGCGTATGATGGACACTGGATAGTGAGGCGCGCTAGTACTGAAATAAGAAACTCAGAAAATATAAAAGGTCTGGACCTGGGATCGAACCCAGGTCATCCCTTTCACACGTTCACTTACCTTGCCATATGTGCTGGATGTTAACTCACGAACATAATCACTCAAAAATATTATATATTAAATAAACCATTAAATCCCAGTCAGCAAAAAAATAAACGCGTCAGCATTTCAAGAGCCAATCATGTTATAAGGAATTGCCACGCTAGGCCTTCACCTGAGGAAGACAAGTCAACAACGCCAGAGCTGCACTCCAGTCGTCTTTTCCGGCCCAGTCAACGACCAACCTGCAAATTTCGTGAGATTTAAAGCTCATAAAGGGACCCATTCTATGTAAAATCACCTCCCGAGTTCAAATCTGAGCTTGGTTTTGATGGATCATGGCTGTATCAAGAGTTTCAAACACGTTTTTAGGCTGTGCCCTAAACATGGCATATGGTTATTTCTGCGTGCATGCTTGCCACTAACAATTCAAAACACTTCAGAACAACATTATGAACACATAGCAATGCAAGAAATCAATGTATATTGCATGATTCAAAAGTTTGAAGCTTAAAAATTTACCAACTCGTGGGGTATTGGAAAGATTGGTCCTGGGTGTCTTGGCCTTCAAGAGTGGATGGAATGAGATGCTGAGATCTCCAGGAGAGTGCTAGGATGCTTGGCAACGATTGAAACTGGCTGTATTACGTGCTACAAGATTGTTCCTCTCTTGAGTATTTTTTTGGTACCTTTCTTTCTCTCCAACGACAGGCTGCGCTTGTGTCCCCCCTCTTAGGGTTGGAATGTCTTGCTTAAGTAGTGAATCAACATTAGGTTAACATATATGGACTAAATCAAATGAATTGAATGAGTTTCAAAACAATTCCAATGTTTCCTATTTTGAAGATTCTCTTCCTTTTCCATGGCATGGCACGATTTTTTTGCTATGTGACATCATATATGGCCATTCATTAAATGAAAAATAATCTCAAAACAAATTTATAACATTTATTTAATTTAATTTGATTTTTTAATGATTAAAATCAAAATAAATCAAATAAATGAGCAAATAAAGCATGGGGAGTTTTATGGGTCATGGACCATGCTAGAAGTAAGATGCAAGCATAAAAAGTCAGGCCCATTTGACAAAAATGCAATTCTGGGTATTGTTGACTTTTGACAATTTTCTAAAAATGGCCAAATTTGACAATGCATATCTCCTTCAATTTTGACCCTAAGTGGGTGTTCTTGGACTTTTTAGAAATATTATGTCCCCTAAACAACCCTTTTGGTTTCATCTCAATTGGATCCTCCATGTTTATGTAAGAAGCTTTGACCCAAAAGGTGTTTTTGTTGACTTTTGAAAACGACCTATAATGTATGAATTTATATCTTTTCATGAGTGCATTTATTGAACTCGAGGGATGAAGATGAGTTGTAGGGAATTGGATTCTCTTCAAAGTGAGCCTTGGATGAGAAATTTCTGATAAAGTATGAGAAAGTTATGCCTGGTCAAAGTTTGGTTGACTTTTCCTATAGAAACCCTAATTTAGCAACTTTTGAGTGTTGATGAATTTGGGGCATTACTTGGGGAATAATGATCAACCCTTGATCAAACGATGGAAATTATTTCAAAATGTTAATTTTGACAAAAAATATTGAAGTTTGACTGTAGGTGGGTCACAGTTGACTTTTGACCTAACACAGTTGATTTTCAGGCATTTGAGCAGTTGACTGAGAAAACTTCTTATGCAGGGCATGAGATTTGACATGGATGTTCTTGAGAACATATTAGGACTATGGAAAGGATTTGAGGCCTTTGGAGCTCACCCATCTTGATGAAAATGGAAACCCTAGTTGGAGGTTCATTGCCTTGGAAGAGAGTTTGTCTGGTCAATTCTTGGGCATCCTTGAGCAAGTTGAGGATCTCAATGAGCATGTGTTGAGTAAAATGAGAGGGAAAATTGTAGGGTACAACAACTCCCCCTGTTCAATCTTCTTAAACCCGAGGATGTAGATTGGCTGATCTGCCTTTCGTGATCTAAAGGTGGAAGATGATTGAACACTAGAGTGCCCTAAAATTTGCACTCGTATGAAATGATACTGGTAGTGTAGGTAATATCGAGAATGGGCTTACAGATTCCATTTGGAAGAAGATGACGAAAGATCGTCGAATATGGGCTTAAATATGCCATCCAGAAAAGATATCGGTTGCATAAGAGATTCCTTTGCGAGAATTCCTGTACCTACCGTTGAGGAGGACTTCACTGGAGAATGTTGATTTACGTCTGGGGAAATAGAGTATAGGAGCTTCGGTTTTCCATTACTCTACTGGGGAATTAACTCTTGATTGAGGAGGTGGAAGCACACTGCCTAATTGGTTAGGGTCCAGGCTGTACAACGGCTTACTGGGGAAACGTGAGATCGACCGATTCTGGTCAGGTCCAGGTCTTGTAGTGTTGTAAACTGTTGTCTGGAGATAAGAGAGAATGAACTTGGGTTGTAGGGTTACCTCGATATGAAAGCCTAGATAGTAGGGCTATGAGAAGGAACCTGGATAGTAGGGTTACTTCAAGGTGGAAGCCTGGATAGTAGGGCTATGGGAAGAAACCTGGGTCGTAGGGTTACTTCGAGATGAAAGCCTGGATAATAGGGCTTATGGAAAGGAACTTGGATAGTAGGGTTACTTCGAGATGAAAGCCTAGATAGTAGGGCTTATGGGAAGGAACCTGGATAGTAGGGTTACTTCTAGATGAAAGCCTGGATAGTAGGGCTTATGGGAAGGAACCTGGATAGTAGGGTTACTTCAAGGTGGAAGCCTGGATAGTAGGGCTATGGGAAGAAACCTGGATCGTATGGTTACTTCGAGATGAAAGCCTGGATAGTAGGGCTTATGGGAAGGAACCTGGATAGTAGGGTTACTTCGGAATAAAAGCCTGGATAATAGGGCTTATGGGAAGGAACCTGGATAGTAGGGTTACTTCGGAATAAAAGCCTGGATAGTAGGGCTTATGGGAAGGAACCTGAATAGTAGGGTTACTTCAAGGTGGAAGCTTGGATAGTAGGGCTTATGGGAAGGAACCTGGGTCGTAGGGTTACTTCATTTGGTCGCGTAGCTTAGTTGACCCGTTTGGTTTCAGGAATTGATTTTTCATTAGCTGTCTGCAGATATGACCTATATAACTGCTGGAATTGTTGGTGATAATTGTCTTTCCTGAAAAGATAACAGGGTTGATTATATGCGATGCATGAAATGCATTGTGAGATGATGTTCTCAAAATAAATGAGACTATGTTGTATGGGATATGTATGCACATGTCATGATGCATGAACATGAAATGCTATTATGACATGTCTGAGTCTGGGAAAATAAATCCCCGACTGCTGTTGGAGAGTATAGCATTCCTGACTGTTGTAGAGGACTGCGATTCCTCTACTTCCGCTGGCAGTGGAGAACGGAAATGATTATGCTGGAGATTTACTCCTTGTTGTTTGTGAATATTCTGCCAGGGAGAGACTCTATTTTAGAATAACTCTGCGGGGGAATAATTCTGTTGGAAAGTGAACTTCCATAACTGGAGGGGTAAACTCTACCAGGGATTGAGTTTCTGCATTCTGGGAAATAAACTCTGCTTGAGAGACAAATTTTATGACCTATTTGCGATTATGAGATTCGGCTGGGGAAGGTACTTCCTGTTTTGGTGGAGCCGGTATCAATGCTTTAATTCCCTTTACTCTGTGGGGAGTACAGTTGTCACGGGGGTAAAGCGAATTAATTCCCTTTACTTCTCCGGGAATTAATCCCCATAGAGTTAATCCCTTATTTTTGCCCGAACCCTGTTGGTTCGCCGGGAAGCCCTTATTTTTTCCTAGGCCAGTCAACCTAGCGGGTCTTTTATCATGCGTAATATCTTTTCACCATGTCTGCATTGACAGAGTGAGGAAGGTCGTCACCGTCCATGGTGGTTAGAATCATGGCTCCACCCGAGAAAATGTTTTTAATCACAAATGACCCTTCGTAGGTGGGAGTCCATTTGCCCCTGGGATCACCTTGCGGAAGTATGATGCGTTTGATCACTAGATCCCCGACTTGATATTCTTGACGTCTGACTTTTTCTCGTCGATAAGATTTAGTTGATCAAGTCGAGTCTGGATCCAGTCGTCTTCGTTCAAATCCTCATCCTTCATAACCCTTAGAGAAGGAATCTGGACCTCAATGGGTAGGACTACCTCCATGCCATATACCAGAGAGTAGGGTGTTGCCCCTGTCGACGTTCGTGCTGAGGTAAGGTACCCATGAAGAGCGAATGGTAACATCTCATGCCAGTCTTTGTATGTCACTGTCATCTTTTGTATAATCTTCTTGATGTTCTTGTTAGCTGCTTCAACAACGCCATTCATCTTCAGCCGGTAGGGAGAAGAGTTATGATGTTGTATCTTGAATTGTTTACAGAGCTCGGTGATCATCGTGTTATTGAGATTCGTACCATTGTTAGTGATAATTCTCTCTAGCACACCATACCGACAAATCAAGTTATGCCTGATAAACCGCGCCACGACGTTCTTGGTCACAATAGCAAAAGAGGCCGCCTCAACCCATTTTGTAAAGTAATCAATGGCCACCAGGATGAAGCGATGCCCATTGGAAGCGGTAGGTCTGATTTATCAGATCATGTCAATGCCCCACATTGCAAAGGGCCAGAAGCTGTCAAGACATTCAAAGGAACCGGCGGCACATGCACCTTATCAGCATAGATTTGGCACTTATGACAAGTTCGGGAGTGCTGATAACAATCTGCTTCCATAGTGGACCAGTAGTATCCTGCCCGTAGGATCTTATTAGCCATGGTATGTCCACTTGAATGGGTTCCGAAGGTACCTTCATGTAAATCTGTCATAATCCTCTCTGCTTCGCTCTTGTCTACACACCGCAGTAAGGTAGAGTCATGGTTGTGCTTGTAGAGGATTCCATTACTGAGGAAGAATTTCGTGGCGAACCTTCTCATAAACTTCTTATCATTGATAGATTCCCCTTCGGGATACTCCTGAGCCTCGAGATACCTTTTTACTTCGTGAAACCAAGGTTTATCTGCTACCTCTTCAGTATCAATCTCGCAGCAGTGTGCTGGTTCATCCAACCTTTCAATGGTGATCCGGGAGCTTCGTTGTCCCACCTGAATTTGAACATAGAAGACATGGTAGCCAGCGCGTCTGCTAACTGATTCTCCTCTCGTGGGAAATGTTCAAAGGTTACCTCCTCAAATTGTGGGAGCAACGTCAATACATGCTCTTTGTATGGGATGAGATTCGGATGTTTCGTATCCCATTCACCTTTGATCTGGCTTATCACCAAGGCTGAATCCCCAAAGACATTTAAGAATTTGATCCTGAGGCCGATAGCAGCTTTGAGACCCATGATACAGGCTTCATACTCCACCATATTGTTAATGCAGTTAAAACATACTCAGGCAGTGAAAGGAGTATGACAACCCTCAGGAGATATGATTACAGCGCCAATACCATTACCTAGTGCGTTCGAAGCTCCATCAAAAACCATAGTCCATCGGGATCCCTCCTCGGGTCCTTCATCTATTCCAGGTTCTTCGTAGTCAGTCACCAGCAAAATATTCTCGTCCGGGAACTCAAAATTCATGGACTGGTAGTCATCCACGACCTGGTGAGCCAAATGATCATCCAATTCACTTCCTTTAATTGCTTTCTGGGTTGTATATTGTATATCGTATTCAGTTAAGATCATCTGCCATCTCGCTATTCTTCCGGAGAGTGCGGGCTTCTCGAAGATGTATTTGATTGGGTCCATCTTAGATATCAACAGAGTAGTGTGGGTCAGTGTTGTACCCCAAAATTTTCCCTCTCACTTATCAAGAATTTGCTCACACGATCTCTTTTGGCTCAATACTGCACTAAGGTTGATCAACTCAAGACACCTCCTCAAGCACTGATGACCAAAATTAGGGTTTGATATTGCACAAGGATATTTGAACTTAAAATGCCCCATATGACTTTCATGGATCATTATGGATCCTCAAGATTACTCATGTCAAGTTTCAAGCTTTGGATCACACTTTTGCTCAGTCAATTGAGCAACTGACCTAAAAAAAACAGTTGTATTGGGGAAAATGTCAATTGTGGCCAATTTACAGTCAAACTTCATAATTTTTGATCCACATCAACATTTTAAACTCATATGTATCATTTGATCAAGTTTGGACCATAATTTCTCAAGAAATTTGATCAAATCTCAAAAGGGTAAAATGGTCAAAATTAGGGTTTTGACTGGGAAAGGGTAATTTCTGATTTTTTGACCTAGCAAATGATCAATTGGTTTAAGGAATGATCTCAAGAGACCAATTTCATCATTTTGACCTAAAACATTGCCAAGTCCAATGGATTGACAAATGAATTTTCAGTCAACTGATCAAAAGTCAAATGTATACTGAAAAGTCAAACTTTGACTTTTTGGTCAAAATCAAATGTCAAAGATCACAATTCATCAAAGCATGTCAAAATATGAAACTTATTCATCAAGAAATAAAAAATTCAAGATTTCATTTTGAAAAGTTAAAATTTCTAAACTTAGAAATTTTTCTAAGTGTTGGAAATTCTTATTTTTTCACAACTTTGAGCAAACTTTTCACCATGATGCAAGATGATTAAAAGGAAAATTCCAACATGAAAGTTGTAGATCTCCATGAAATATACAACATTGATTTACACAACTTCTTCCAAAAGTTCTTGAATCTCAAATTATAATTTTGAGAATACATGGTCATGAAACAAAACACTAAGTGAAATTTTGCCCTAATTTGATCAGGATTTTGACCTAACTTCATGGAACTTTTTCATATAGTTCTAAGGGGAATTTTCAAAAGTGATTAAAAAATGTATTGTATAGCACATTACAAGCTTTCCAAAATGTCCAATAATTCCTTGAGATCATATTTGAGTGGGGAGAATCGAAGAGATGAAGTTAGGGTTTTCACACGTGAATTACAAGGCATTTTGTGATGAACAGGATTCAAATTCAAACTTATGCTGCATAACCTCTACTTTTCAGGCCTCAAACTTGTTAGGCACTCCATAATTAATTGCTTGCACAACTGTTAGAGGTCTCAATTTAAGCATTCAATGCAAGGCCATGCTTTATATCCATTTTGGGAAGAAAGTGCACAATGCCATTTTGATAAAGTAGCTTTTTGCATAAAACTTGTTTTTGAGCCTTGCACTTGTTCTCTTCTGATCATACATGTCTTATAACTCAAGAGAAACTTGTTTAGACACTTACAATCACCAACCCATGCTTGTACTTCCTCTTGAAACTTGTTTTCCCATTTTTCTTCAAAATCAAGTAACCTAACAATTAGCTTGTAACTTGTACTTCTGACTCTCCAAAGCACTCAAACCCTTTTGCTTATACATACACAAGTCATTTTCCACAAATCCCACACATGCTTAAGCCCTGAAAACACCAAGAACACAAAATCACCAAAAATACTTCAAAACTTGCCATTTCTGAGTTTTGAACCCAATCTCCAAATTTGCTCGTGCGTTTCTTGGCCTTTTACTTTCAAAAGATTCTAAACAACATACACAAACAATCCCAACACCTACAACACCACTGTAACACCTCCATCATCATCCACCATTTTCAAAAACAGCACCTTGCACCTTGACTTCTCCAGAACTCCTCAGGCACTTTCAGCTCAAGCTAAGCATCCCATTAGCTTCCTGGGAACTTGAGGAATCCAATCATTGGAACTCACTAAAAGATACTCAAACTCCAAACCTGATACCCTCTTGCAAGGTAATTTTTATGACTTTTGAACTCTTCATACAGGCATCATTAATGGTTTATTTGTGAATGAAAAATGTAGATATCATTGCCCTAAAGCTAACCATGTCCATAATTTTCATTTATATTGCTTGAGCTTAGAGAATTTTAGGATTGAAGTTTCTGAAATTTTTAGGGTTCAAATTAGGGCCATTAAAATTCATGCTTGTCTTTGATCTATAATTTTATTGCTTTTCATTTCTGAAATCGTGAGGAAATTTATTATAAGTTTCCTCTTTACAATTTTCATTTTTGTTAAGATTTGAATAAGATACAGAGATTCTCACTAGGCGTGAGATTGAAGATGAAGTTGGCCTTAGGAACATTTTACCATATATATTTATGGTTTGATCTATATAAACTGATGTATAGCTACCCCAGTGGTAGAAGCGCGCACCTGTGACTATAGGGATCTGGGTTCGAGCCCCAGTGGTACCATTTTGGATTATTTTCATATTTTTCATATTCTAACTCTTTTTTTGGCAGCGCTGGGCCTCCCTTGGGCCTTATGTTTTTTTTCTTCTTACTTCAGACCCCCTTGCTGGCTATTTGCACCCTGGCCCATTTTTATTTTTCTTTTTCTTATTTTTATTTATTTGTTTTCTTAAATATTTTATCTAATACTAAAAATTAGAAAAAATATAAAAACATTAGGTTTATATTTTGATAAAGTTTATTTATTTTTTACACAAAAAAATTATTTTATTTAATTATACTTTACTTATTTTACTAATTGTTTTGTAAATTTAATTAAAAAACTAGGGTTTTACTTATTTTCTTTTACACTATTTAAATATATTATTTTAAAATATAAAAAGACCAAAAATATTTTATATTACTATAAATTATTTTCAAGACAAAAATACCAAAAATATTCTTCTTCTAAACTTAATTTCTTTTAATTGATTAATAGATTAGGGTTTTATTTAATTTCTTTCCCTAGTAAATTTAGGTTTACTTTTTATTATTTTAATTAATAATTTTCTTTTAGTTAATTAGTTTAAAACCAAAACCCCTTTTCTCAAAAAAAAACCAAATAAACATCCATTTTCTTTATATTTATATTCTTGTATATTTATTCATTTTTGTACATTATTTATTCAATTCTTGTACAAATTCAATATGGTTGTAATAGATAATTAGGCTTTATTATTCTTGCAATCCCCATTTGTAATTTATACACCCCCTTCCACAAGTATTGTAATACCGTAGTAATTTTAAATTCTGCAATTTATCGCTTTATATACAAATGCTAGTAATTAGGGTTTGTATGGAAAGACTAAAACCAATCAATTAGAAAACCCTAATCAAAGACAAAACCAAGCATGAAAAACAATACACTTGCACACAAGCACCCCTAGGGTAAATCCACTTGGTTGCCTTACAAAATGGCCATATTACGCATGTGAGGTATCTTAGCAAAAACAAGTAAAATATAAGATCATAGTCCCTCGATGACGCTATCTATGTTGCCTTCCAAAATATCTTAGTCCCTAAAAGAGAATGCTAAGATACCTTGCAACATTGCTAATCATGGTTATACGATGACCCACGCTCCTCCCATTTACATCCAAAGATAGGGTTACTTACCAAATCAATGGTAAGATAACAATGTCAAAGGAAAAATAAAAATGAACAGGAAAGACTTTTAAGTAGGTAGAATGCTCCTAATTACTTGCTCCATTTCAAAACAAAAACATCCTTGCTATTTTCAAAATAAACACCTAAACTTTCAAAACATCTTGTTGTTGAAGGGGTGAAAAACACAAGAAGGGGGGGTTGAATTGTAAAACTGAAATCTTAAAGCAATTGACAAGATATTTTTATCCTGGTTCGTTTGATCTCAAACTACTCCAGTCCACCCGTCAAGGTGATTTCGCCTCTCTCCAACGAGGTCTTAATTCACTATATTCAACTGAATACAAATCTGCTTTAACAACTGCTAAAGCCTTCTTGATTCAAACCACAATCCGGTTTGTCAAGGCAACACTTTCTTACAAAGGTATAAAATAGTGTGTGTGAATGTTTTCTACAAAACTTTATCACAACTGTGATGTATACACAAATGAAGCTTAGTAACTTAGATTGCTAAACACTAATGGAGTATCAGAGTTTGTGGTTTAGCAAAACTGGTAGATGAAGATTATTGTTCAGCTTTGTGCGTGTAGAGAATTGGAGAGCATTAGCCATTATAATCTTCGAAGCCTTGTTTATATAGCACTTGAGAAGATGAACGTTGAATGCAAAATTCTTGATTCAATGCTAATAACAAGCTTTCCTTTTTGAGCAGATCTTGTCTGGAATGAAGCCGTTGGAATTAATTAGCGTTCAATGCACAGTACCGTTGCTTCTTCAATGCACGTTCTGGCTTGGCTCATTCTGATTCTGCTTCGCTGCTGATGAACTATTGTGATTCTGTATCAGAGTGTTTACGCGCAGTTCTGTTCATCAAGCTTCAGCATGTACGTGAGTTGATCATCTGATCTTGACGTTCTGATTCAGCAACTTCTGATGCTGGTGTATGAAATCAAATTCTGATGCTGAAGAAGTGATCTTGCTTATTTTAATCAGCGTATCTGCAAGTCAGAGCATAGTAATTTTAGGCAGCATATAGTTCAAACATGAAACATATAAATACTATATCTTTTCACTTTGTTATCATCAAAACTTAAATATAGGGTAGTAGATTCAAACATTGTTCTAACAATCTCCCCCTTTTTGATGATGACAAAAACTAGATATTTTAAATGAAAAATAACGTGAAAAGGTGTCTGGGAAATGTATCAGAATAAGAAGTACGGAAAAAATCAGAGTTAAGAGATACTCCCCCTGAGTTGATTACTTCCCTTTGATGATACGTGTTCTTCAGGATCAGATCTTTGTCTTTCTTTGAACATCAGATTAAGAGTCTTCGACTTATCAGAGAGCAGAGCTTCAGAGCTTTTCCTGTCAGAGCTTTGCTTTGGATCAGAGTATTTGGTCGATCAGAATATTCATATTAGATCAGAGCAACATTGATCAGAGCTTCTACATTTTGATCAGAGCTTCTAGTCTTCATAGTGTTCAGGAGCTTCCTTGTGCCTGTAGACTTTAAACGAAAACAGAAAAACATTTCAAGCAATAGAGTTAGAATGTTTGAGAATTTCTGTCTAGTTAGCCGTTATTGATTTTAAATATCATTCTTGTTCTCCCCCTTTTTGTCAGCAATCAAAAAGTGTTGGTGATGTGTTAAAATACTTAAGATCAGAAAAACTAATTATATTAAAATAGTTCAGAATCAGAGCAAAAGAACATTACAAAACATAGTCAAAACAGTACATCAGAAAATGAAGAAAACATAGAGAATGTCATGCATGAAAATTTTTTTTAAGGTTGTGGGAGAATGATTTGAGAGAAAAAAGGTTTGTAGGAGATAAACTCAGAGATATGCAGAAAATACTTGAATGATTATGAGAAAGCGTAAAGAATAAGAATGAAGGATTAATGTGCTTAAATAGAGTTTTCAAAAATTATTTTGAAAAATTAAACGTTTTTAAGAGAGAGAAAAAAATAATGATTTCCATTTAACAAGCGTGATTACTTTTCATTAAATGCTTGCTGATTTTGGGGGATTTGAGAAAGATACTTAAAAACGGTTACCAGACATGTGTCTCAATGCACCCAATCAGCGCTTTGCCTTCTCAGAAGCGTGCACGCGTTCTGCTTCAGAGATATGCTGATGATTGGATGACACTTGTTTGATGTAGTGATCAGCACGTCTGTATTTGAGATTAGACTCTCAGATCTTTAGACTTGCATCTGATACAATCTGCATGTTCTATCTTTCTGAAAGAAGATTGATCAGAAGTTCACAGTAATATAATTACATTCTGAAGATAAATACACGGAATTAAAACATTTTCATTTTGGGCATACTTTCATGCTGAGATGTTTCAGAATGAAATTGAACCTATCTTCTGAAAGGGGTTTAGTAAAGATATCAGCCCATTGATGGTCTGTATCTATAAATTTCAAGTTTAAAATACCTTTCTGAATATAGTCCCTAATGAAATGATGCTTAATTTCTATATGCTTAGCTCTAGAATGTAAAATAGGATTCTTACTTAAGCAAATAGCAGAAGTATTATCACAAAGAATAGGAATGTTACTCTCAAAAATCTGGAAGTCTTCAAGCTGACTTTTCATCCAGAGCATTTGTGTGCTACATCCTGCTGCTGCTATGTACTCAGCTTCTGCTGTTGACAGAGCAATTGTTGATTGCCTTTTGCTGGACCACGAGATCAGATTTTCTCCCAGAAACTGGCAGCTTCCAGAAGTACTTTTACGTTCCACTCTGTCTCCAGCAAAATCAGCATCACAGTAGCCTACTAAGCTGTAATCACTAGATTTTCTATAAAACAAACCCAGATTAGTAGTACCTTTCAGATACTTGAAAATTCGCTTAACAGCTGTTAAGTGAGATTCTCTAGGATCTGATTGGAATCTAGCACAAATACATACGCTGAATAAGATATCAGGTCTTGAAGCTGTCAGATAAAGGAGAGAACCAATCATACCTCTGTAGACTTTCTGTTCTACACTTTTGCTTACCTCTTCTCTTTCCAGAATGCACGTGGGATGCATTGGAATCTTTGATGGCTTACATTCTGAGAGGTCAAATTTCTTCAGAAGATCTCTGATGTATTTGCTCTGATGAATGTAAGTTCCTTCTGGAGTTTGATTGATCTGAATTCCTAAAAAGAATTTCAGTTCCCCCATGAGGCTCATCTCAAATTCTGCCTGCATACACTTAGCAAATTTTCTTCCAAGAGAAGGATTAGTAGAACCAAAAATAATATCATCAACATAAATTTGACAGACTAAAATGTCACTCTTAACTGTTTTACAGAATAGAGTAGTGTCCACTTTCCCTCTGGTGAATTCATTTTCAAGCAGAAAGTTACTTAGCCTTTCATACCAAGCTCTGGGAGCTTGTTTCAGACCATACAGTGACTTTTTCAGTTTGAAAACATGTTCTGGATGTTTTGTATTTTCAAAACCTGGGGGTTGGTGAACATAAACTTCTTCTTCTATATAACCATTTAAGAATGCACTTTTGACATCCATCTGATACAGAGTGATGCCTCTATTAACAGCAAATGAAATTAAAATTCTGATAGATTCTAACCTGGCGACTGGGGCAAAGGTTTCTGTATAGTCTATCCCCTCTTGCTGACTATAACCTTGTGCAACCAGTCGTGCCTTGTTTCTGATGACTTCACCTTGTTCGTTTAGCTTGTTTCTGAACACCCATCTTGTTCCAATGACGTTGAATCCTTTTGGTCTGGGAACGAGATCCCATACGTCGTTTCTGGTGAATTGATTCAGCTCTTCTTGCATTGCCAGAATCCAGTCATTATCCAGAAGTGCTTCATCAATAGAAGAAGGTTCAATCAGAGACACAAGTCCCATAAGAGTTTCTTCAGAGTTTCTGAAGCTTGCTCTTGTTCTGATTGGATCTTCCTTTCTTCCTAGAATAGTCTCTTCTGGGTGATCCAAACTGCTTCTGGGTAATCTCTTCTGAGGTTGATCAGCAGCAGTTGTAGGATTTCTAGCATTGCTCCTTTCAGACGTTGAAGGAATGTCTGTGTTGAGAGCTTCTGATGACTTGTCTTCAGAACCTGCAAATTCAATTTCTATACCTGCAAGATTTTCATTCTGCTTTGACTTTTCAGAGTCAAGCTTGTCATCAAAACGAACACTGATTGATTCTTCCACAATCTGTGTTTCTGTATTGTATACTCTGTACCCTCTTGAGCGTTCAGAGTATCCTAACATAATACACTTCTGTGCCTTAGAATCAAACTTGTTCAAATAATTCTTTGTATTTAACATAAAGCAAGTACATCCAAATGGATGAAAATACGAAATGTTGGGCTTTCTGTTCTTCCACAATTCATATGGAGTCTTTTCCAGAATAGGTCTTATTGAGATTCTATTCTGAATGTAGCACGCTGTGTTTATTGCCTCTGCCCAGAAAGTCTTAGCAACGTTTGTCTCATTGATCATGGTTCTGGCCATTTCTTGCAATGTTCTGTTCTTTCGTTCTACAACTCCATTTTGTTGGGGAGTTCTAGGACAAGAGAAATCATGCAGAATGTCTTTGTCATTAAAGAATGACTCAAAATCTTTATTTTCAAATTCTCCACCATGATCACTTCTGACTTTAACGATTCTAAGATCTTTTTCATTCTGAACTTGGTTACAGAAGGTAACAAACACAGAGTGTGACTCGTCCTTGTGTCTTAAGAACTTTACCCATGTCCATCTGCTATAGTCATCTACGATTACTAACCCATACTTCTTGCCACTGACTGAAGCAGTTTTAACTGGCCCAAATAAGTCAATGTGCAGAAGTTCTAATGGCTTAGAGGTAGAAACAACATTTTTGGATTTAAAAGAAGGTTTTGCAAATTTGCCTTTCTGACATGCTTCACACAGAGCATCTGAATTGAACTTCAAATTTGGAAGTCCTCTGACCAGATTGAGTTTGTTAATCTGAGATATTCTTCTCATACTAACATGCCCCAATCTTCTGTGCCAGATCCACTGCTCGTTGTTAACAGACAGAAGACATTTTACGTTCTGACTCTTTAGTTCAGAAAGTTTGATTTTGTAAATGTTGTTTTTCCTCTTTCCATTAAACAGGATAGTCCCATCTTTCTGACTAACAGCTTTACATGATTTTTGATTAAAGATTATATCATAACCGTTATCACTTAATTGACTTATGGATAACAGATTATGCATCAATCCATCTACTAGAAGAACATTATTAATAGAGGGAAGATTTCCATTACTTACAGTTCCAGAGCCAATTATCTTTCCCCTCTGATTGCCTCCAAAGCCAACGTGGCCTCCAGGCTTAAGTTCCAGGCTTTGGAACATATGCCTTCTTCCCGTCATGTGTCGTGAGCAGCCAGAGTCCAGGTACCATGACTGGTGTTTCTGACTTGCTGCTAAAGATATCTGCAACATGTATTATTTTATCCTTAGGTACCCAGATCTTCTTGGGTCCTGACTTGTTAGTTTTACCAAAACTCTGGTTGAATTTTGGTTTCACAGAGTGCTTACTGCTAGTATATTTGATGTCGTGTGTGTGACCATACACAAAGTGTGAATTTAGAGGAGTGTGTTTAATGGTTAAATCCATGACATTCTTAAGTGTAGGAACCTTACCTTGGTATCCTATTCCTTTCCTGCCGTTTCTGCTAACTCCATAGATCATTGAAGCCATTCTGCTTCTATCTATGCTTTTAGCAAGGAACTTCTGGAAACTGTGATCATACTCCTTTATGATCTCATCAGCGTTGCTGGGAGTTTCAGAAATTGGTTCCTTCTGAGAGTTTTGTAAAGAGTTTTCTAATTTTGAAATTTTATCTCTCAGCTCAGAGTTTTCCAATTTGAGACTCTCAGACTTATTAGAGTCAGATTCAAGATTCCTTTTCAGGTCTCTGAATTTAGCTCTAATCTGCTGATAACGTTCCAGAATTTCATTGAGGCTTTCAGCAAGTTCAGCCTTTGTAAAATTAACAGCGAAGTTAGGAAATACCTCTTCTGTGTCTGATTCTGAGTCTGATTCAGAAGCTTCACTATCATCTGGAATGTTAGCCATGAGCGCTATGTTTGCCCTTTCATCATCTGATTCTGAGTCAGCTTCAGACGAGTCAGAGTCATCCCATGTGGCCATGAGACTTTTCTTCTTCTCTCTTCCAAACTTCTTTTTGGGCTTTTCCCTCTGAAGCTTTGGGCAGTCACTCTTGTAGTGTCCTTGCTCATTGCACTCGTAGCAGATGATGTCTTTTGTGTTTGGCTTCTTGCTACCGGAGGAGCCTTCAGATCTTCTGTATCCAGAGGAAGAATCTGTCCTTCTGTATCTGGAGGAAGACTCGTTCTGATCAGATCTTCTGGGATTCCTGAACTTCCTTTGTCTTTGCTTCCACAGTTGATTTACTCTTCTGGAGAGAAGGGAAAGTTCGTCTTCTTCTGATGAGGATCCATCAGATGTTTCTTCAACTGCCTGCAAAACTTTAGATTCAGATTTTCTGTTAGATTTTAAAGCTAAAGGCTTACCTTGCTTCTGAGGCTCATCAGCTTCTAGCTCTATCTCATGACTTCTGAGGGAGCTTATAAGTTCCTCCAGAGTGATTTTGTTGAGATCTTTCGCTAGCTTCAGAGCAGTAACCATAGGCCTCCACTGCTTGGGTAAACTTCTGATTATCTTCTTGACATGGTCAGCAGTAGAGTATCCTTTGTCCAGAACTTTGAGACCAGCTACCAGAATCTGGAATCTAGAGAACATAGTTTCAATGGATTCAGATTCTTCCATTTTGAACGCCTCATACTTCTGAATGAGCGCCAGAGCTTTTGTTTCTTTGACTTGAACGTTGCCCTCATGCGTCATTCTGAGAGAATCAAAGATGTTCTTAGCTGTGTCTCTGTTGGAGATCTTTTCATACTCAGTATAGGAGATGGCACTGAGGAGGATGGTTCTGGCCTTATGGTGATTCTTGAAGTCACGCTTTTGTTGATCAGTCATTGATTTTCTTTCAATCTTCTGACCAGTTGCATTCACAGGGTGCGTGTATCCATCTGTCACCATATCCCACAGATCAGCATCATGTGCTAGAAAGAAGCTTTCAATTCTGTCTTTCCAGTAATCAAAGTTTTCTCCATCAAAGACTGGAGGTTTGCCGCTGAATCTGTCTCTGTCCTCATTGTTGTCATTGCTGAAATGAGAGTTGTTTCCTGCCATTGTGTTTTTCTGACGCTGGATCTTGTACTGACACGGTTAAGTGTTTTAGCTCAGAACCAGGCGCTCTGATGCCAATTGAAGGGGTGAAAAACACAAGAAGGGGGGGTTGAATTGTAAAACTGAAATCTTAAAGCAATTGACAAGATATTTTTATCCTGGTTCGTTTGATCTCAAACTACTCCAGTCCACCCGTCAAGGTGATTTCGCCTCTCTCCAACGAGGTCTTAATTCACTATATTCAACTGAATACAAATCTGCTTTAACAACTGCTAAAGCCTTCTTGATTCAAACCACAATCCGGTTTGTCAAGGCAACACTTTCTTACAAAGGTATAAAATAGTGTGTGTGAATGTTTTCTACAAAACTTTATCACAACTGTGATGTATACACAAATGAAGCTTAGTAACTTAGATTGCTAAACACTAATGGAGTATCAGAGTTTGTGGTTTAGCAAAACTGGTAGATGAAGATTATTGTTCATCTTTGTGCGTGTAGAGAATTGGAGAGCATTAGCCATTATAATCTTCGAAGCCTTGTTTATATAGCACTTGAGAAGATGAACGTTGAATGCAAAATTCTTGATTCAATGCTAATAACAAGCTTTCCTTTTTGAGCAGATCTTGTCTGGAATGAAGCCGTTGGAATTAATTAGCGTTCAATGCACAGTACCGTTGCTTCTTCAATGCACGTTCTGGCTTGGCTCATTCTGATTCTGCTTCGCTGCTGATGAACTATTGTGATTCTGTATCAGAGTGTTTACGCGCAGTTCTGTTCATCAAGCTTCAGCATGTACGTGAGTTGATCATCTGATCTTGACGTTCTGATTCAGCAACTTCTGATGCTGGTGTATGAAATCAAATTCTGATGCTGAAGAAGTGATCTTGCTTATTTTAATCAGCGTATCTGCAAGTCAGAGCATAGTAATTTTAGGCAGCATATAGTTCAAACATGAAACATATAAATACTATATCTTTTCACTTTGTTATCATCAAAACTTAAATATAGGGTAGTAGATTCAAACATTGTTCTAACAGTTGTACCCCAATTTTTTCCCCTAAGATTCCTATATCATTTCATACCATTAATACACAAGATTGTGCATTAGGGTTTGGATGTTTCTTCTGCGGTGTCTTATCTTTAAGTTTGCTCTTGAGAGATCACCCAAGCACTTTGAATCGTGTGCATTGTATACATGTATTTTATATTCTACTGACCTCTAACCGAAATCCAAAAAATAAGTTTTGTTTATTTTGTTTCTTGTAAGACAGGGTTTGCGATCAAGAAATTCAGGTAATGAGTCTCCGATTAGGGTTATGGTTTGTTCAGGCCAAAAATAGTTCCCAAAAAAAAGCCTATGGCTCAAAGTGGTGATCTATAATCTTAGGTCACGTTATCTTTGAGTTTCATTCAGTATAATTAAGACGAGTATGGTTGCTTATTTCTCAAGATTCTTAGAGATAGGTTCATGTGATCATTTCCATGCCTTCTCTAATGTCTCAAGTTCATATGTGATTAATGGTATCTTGGGCTATGAAAAAGATCAAGTTCGCGAGTTGATTTGAAGTTGTCGGACCAAAAGTCAACATTTGCAGGTTTGAGTTCGAATGATCATAACGTCCTTATTGTTCAAAATTTTTGAGCGATTCTTAGAGCATATGAATCTCCTTGACATCATCTCCAACTTCCCTTGACAAGTCAAGAGCTAATTATATGTAGAAGACCGTCAAAAGTTCGATTGCGTTAAAGGTCATTTTGTGACCTTGACCTAGTTTTAAGTGACTTTTGTCCAACTTTCGAGGGTCATAATTCTTTCAATTTTCATCGTTTTGGGACGATTCTTTTTCCACGATACTCTTTAAGATGTTATCTATAAGTCTTCTTCAAAGAGTGAGAATGATTGGTGCTTAGAAAGCCATGAGATTTAATAAAATATTACAGGTCCTTTGTTGGGCTTATAATATTTTTGACCTCTAATTCTTCGTATATCTTTCTTATGATCGCTCAAATTAAGGGTCGTATTTATTAGTCAAGATATCCTCTTTCAAGGCCATTTTTTGTCAAAATTTAAAGATTCATGTTCCTTGAAATTTAAGGTGTTCATCAAAGGTTTCAAGCATTTTTATTTCAAGCTTCAAGGTCTCAAGACTTCTCATTCTTTAAGGTTTCTTCAATGACATTCAAGATTTGATTTCTTATTCTAAATATCTTAAGTGCATCAAGAGGAATTTAGTTGAACTTCAAGCTTCCAACTTGAGTTAGACTCATACAAAATTCAAGAAGGATTCAAAGAGACATTCAGATTATTCAAGTTCAATTTTTAAGACTAAATGATTCAAGTGCAAAATTGGAGAATTCATGATTCTAAAGAAAATTGACTAAGATATTCATCAAGGTCTCAAGCGCTTTTCATTTATGATTTAACTTTTCCCATGATTCATTCAAATCCCATAAACCAAATTTCAAGTTGCAACTACATGTTACAACTTTGAGTCCAAGATTTCAAAGAGAAGATATACAGATTGTGATTGAATTTCTAAGCTATTACATTTAAAACTCACAAATGTTTACCAAATTACAAAGATTACATGTCATAAGAATTCCAAACACTCCTAAATCTGAACTCCAAAGTTCCTTGAATCGATCTTTTGGCCACGACAGTTTCTTCAAGGAGTCACCACCTTCTTCAAAGCGTAAGCCATGGCTCTCATCTTGTCCACCAACATCATTCAACAACACATGGAAAAGAAAAAAAATGGAGACATAGTTAGTAAGCAATCATCAAGAGCATAAGTACTTGAACATTAAGAAATAAGTTTCTTTTGAAAATCTCATCATTAGGGCTGTAAAGGGAATCAGAATCAGGGGTTATCCAATCACGTTCATGAAACCATTGAGAAGGCCTCATATTTTTCTTAACAAATAATCAAAATGTTTGGTCCAGTCATTGGCCCGTGACCTCTATTCCAAATCACAAATGCAAGCTTTGGTTCATAATAGAGTTTGAAAAATAAATTTGCTACAAGTTCAGAAACAATCATCATGGTATAGCAACATTCAAAGCCTCATACTTGAATCATAGGCCATTTCAAAGTCAGAATCATTACTCCTATTAAAAATCACAAAAGAAACATTTGTTTTTTTGGTTCTCAAAAGGAGGTAAAGAAAGAAGTACAAAGTTACAGCAGGACAATAACAAGTACAAACACATCAGCCCAAAGAAGTACAAAGTTACAGCAGGACCATAACAAGTACAAACCGCATCAGCCCAAAAGCAAAACTAACAAAAGCCTATTATCAAAACTCAGAGTTTCTCAGCAAAAAAATCAGAAACCACAATTAATAACAGAAGCAAAGAATAAAAGCCCCCAAAAAAATACGCAAGGAAGACGGTAAAAAAGAAGATCAGCTCAGGGTCCAAAATGCACAGCAAAACAAAATTCCCAATCATTATAAAGCCAATAGGATTGCATTCAGATAAGGGGGAGAGATCAAAAAAATTACGCATCATTCAATCGCAAAAAAAAAACCAATTATCACCCTTCTTCCATCAAAAAACATTGTTATCAAAATCATTCAAAAAGCCAATGAAAATCACAAAGAGCGATAAAAAAATCAAAACCAAAAGGCTATGAAAACAGCTAAACCCTAAGAGTGTCATCATTTTCCAATATTAGAAGCCCTTCAATTATCAAAAATTGTAAAGGAAAAGAGATACCGATTTCCGTCACTATCGCGTGGTAACAAGAGAAAGAAGAAGAGAAATACCATCATTGTCGTGAAGCCGAGAGAAAGAATAAGAGAAATACCATCAATGTCGTGAAGCCAAGAGAAAGAAGAAGAGAGATACTGATTTCCATCGCAATTGGAGCGTATAGGGTTTCAAAACCCCTTTTCAGATCTACCACTAGCCATCGAGTTCCTGCAAGATCTAACCACAGATCAGTAACAGGGAGAAGAAGATGATTCAAAAATGCAAAAAAAAAATAGCATTCTGAGAAGTCTGCGGCAGAGCCGCCGTGAAGTTCATGAGCACCGCCGTGAACATTCATATAAACCACCACGTGTTCTTACACAACCACCATGTGTGATCTGTTTTTCCTGGTTTTAGTTATAATGGTTCTGTTTGTAAGGCAGAGAGAAGAGAGTAAAAAAAACACACCAAGCGTTAATGGAAGAGAGACAAAAGTCTCTTTGATTAATTTTTGTTTTTATTGATGTGTTTTAATTAATAATATTTTTAATCGGCATACTAATCCGACGGTGACAAGTGTCACCGCCTTGTGGCTTTCTTTCTCAAAATTTTGTGCAGGTCCTCTACCATAGCAACCATGGTCTACATCATTATTGCCACTGGATCTTACTATCACCAGATCAAACACACCAGAAGCAAGCATCCATGCTGCACCCCCCCTGAGTCGCCTCACATAGAATTAATGGACCCTTCAGCCAGCACCTGGGCTTATTGTACATGGGCCCAACAGATTATTTTCAGCACCCCCTCCAAACTGCTGATTCCAGGCCCATTTCACATATGTTTTCTTTTTTTATTATTTTCTTTTGAATTATTTTATTTTGTTAAATAATTTTTTATATATCAAATAAAAAATACATACACTTTTCTTATTTTTAATAAATAATTAAAACAAAAAAAATATATTATTACGAACTTTTTTGTTGTTGCTTAATTAATTTTATTAACTAAAAAAATATTTAGTTTATTTTAGTTACTTAATTGATTTCGACCGGGTCGGATATTATCAATTTTTTTCATCCCCTCCCTCATCATCTTATTCCCCTTTCTTATTGTATTACATGTTATGGGATAATGATCTATATATCATTTACCCAAACATGAAATACATAGATTGCTATTGACCGACCTCAAAATAGGTGCGACTTCTATATAAGTCCACTTACGATTGCTTAACATAGCGCAAAATTTTGTCCCGATTCGAATAAATGATCATTCGTGGCCCAAACTTATGTTTGCAAGCCCAAGTATGTTAATTTGATCTCTTTGATCCAATAACCTTGCGATTCATTGTGTGGAGGCTTTGGTTATGCCAATCCTCTAATGGATCTACAACACCTTTGGTCAACGCGGATCACTTAAACATCGTTGATCATTAAGTGGTACTCATGAGGATTCCAAATGGATGATATACTTGACAAAAAGCAAATACAACTTGTTGTGTGGAGGCTTTGGTTCTACCAATCCTCTAATGATTTCCAAATGCAAGTTTCAAAATGATCATCCAACTAACCATTAATCACTAATAATTAACTTTATCCTTTATTTTTATTATACGCCCCCTTTTATTTTTATGAACTATTTACTTTTAACATTTACATTTTATGTCATTTTCATCTTTGCTCATTTGAGTATTTACTTTCTCGTCATTTTTATTTTTGCTCACTTGAGCTTTACTTTTCTTTTTCAAAACACCTAATAATCAACATAAACCATAAAAATCTTTAATGGTACTTGGACTATTTGGTTACTATCCTTGGCATTATGGAGCATGGGACTTTTTTCTTGGACTTAGGATTAGAAACCTTGGCCTATCTTGGAAGACCTTGTGATCTTATCTGATTATTTTGTCTGGAGTTCTTGAGGTGTACCTCAAAACATTGGTTTACTTGTTTGTTTTTGTGTGCAGGTTTTTGTGATTACACCCTTTGTTTGTAATCTGGAATTCACACGTATACAACTGTTACTCTGCCTAATTTTTGTGAAGACTTAATACACTTGAAGTTTGGTTCTCTCAAGAGGTCTAGTATTTTTTTGCTTGATTGGTTTCAATCCAAGGAATGGGAATTCTATCTTGGCTCATAATGTCAAGTATTGACTTGTTGGTTAGATGGTTCTTATCCCTAACTTTTACCTTATGCTTTAGGATAGTCCCTTCTTCTCCTCCCATCTTCTTTAATTTCAAAAATCTTTTTCCTTATTTTGAAAACTCTTCTTGTTTTTAAAATTGAATCACTTTCATAATAAACTTGGACTTATGTCCATGCATTTTCAAAATATTTTCATAGATAAACTCCAATCAACTTAATAATACCTTGACATTTTTTGTGAGAGGACTAAAAGTCAATCAATCTCATTTCAAACCATTTTGCCACTTTGGATTTTATCTTTAAACTTTTATCAAAAGATTGAACTCTTGTCAATCGTTGTAGTGATACAAACAACTATACTTCTACAATATGTAGTGAAGAGAGATATTTTCCACTTTGGTGTTGAGTGAGGTATTGTTGATTTAAGATCCAGGCCATATCCTCCACCTTGAGATGATGCAAATTCTCCTTTCTCATAATTGTGGGTAGTAGGTATGTTTTCCACACGGACAATGAAGATGATGTTTTATCTCATAAAATTAACCAACACATTTGTATTTTAAATTTTTAAAATAGAAACTACGTGTACCCTGATCCCCTATTGCACGAAAAGGTGGTACGTAGGCACTAAAGGTTCGCAACCGCGGCGGGTGCAAAAATTATAAAATAAATATATTTCTTTTCTCACCTCCACCATTCATTTTTATACAATATTTTTCATAGCCAAAATATACAAATTTCACAAAGAGGTTCCTGCGGAGTACCGTAGATGTTTAGGGTGCTAATACATTCCCTTTGCATAACCAACCCCCTTACCTTGAATCTCTCCCCTTCTTTTTGGGTTATTCGCTCTTTTCCCATTCCTTTGGAAACAATAAAGCGCGGTGGTGATTTTTATTTTGATTTGTATAAAGTCTAGTCAACCCAATGGCTTAGTCTTAAACATTTATATCGCTACACATCTTACCAAACTTGAAAACATTTTCAAAAGATCAACATCTTTGTATACATTCTTACGAACGAGAATCATTACAAAGTTTGCCTAAACGATGGCCTCTTTTCAAAATTACTTTCAAAAACCACACAAAGCACAATTTCAAACAAAATCAAGTGATCTAGCAAGTAATTAAGAGCCCATGGAAAACCATGGATGAAAAGGGTGCTAATACCTTCCCTTTTCATAATCTACCCCTGAACTCAAGAAATAATCTAAAAGGTCTTTCCTGTGCTTTTTCACCTTTCCTTTTGGATAAAAGAAAAGTCGGTGGCGACTCTTGATAATCGCAACATTTGCGATCAAACGCAAAATACCCAAGTCAGTTCTCCCACCGTATCACAGAACTGGCGACTCTGTTAGGGAGAATACTAAAAGTTGGGTTACCTTAGGGTTAGATCACATTTACTTGCTTTCTTTGTTTGACTTGTTTGCTTTACATTATGGTTCTTTGTTTGGGTTTGAATCCTCTACCCGAATTTGGGATACCTTATAGGTAAGTAGCAATATGTTGCGGAAACTGTGTAGGGTATACCGACATGGTCTAAGCAATAGCTATGTTAGTGCGACATATTTGTGGGTACTGGTAGCCCTTGAGTAGTCAAGGAGAATACAGGGCCGCTGAGTGATGTCATGAAGCACTAATGAACTTCTAGAACCTTTACTTGACCAACTTGGCCATTAGGGCATAGTGAGATAACCGACTTTGGTGCAGTCTGAAGTTGGTAGATACTCGATACTACACTCATTGAGGTTTGGTTTTTTGGGATATTTCAGTCGCCATTAAAGAGGCTTGCGCCGAAACAATGACCAAAAAAACAAACCGATGATATTGAGCTCCTTAGAACCCGGTTACTGTTACTAGGACATGTTTGAGCCAACTAAACTTCAAGAGGGTACTTACCTATGAGACTCCATGCAAGCCTAAACCTAAGGACTTGTTTGCCTTGTGTATATTTACTTGTACATAACATCATAACATCATACTCATTCACTAACAATTTTAAGGATCTTGGGATTAATCTTTGTTCTATTTTGTAGGACATGGATTCTATTTGCAGGAAAACTATTCAAGTCAATCTTGTAAGGACCCCTCCTCAACTTAAAGAGCTAGCATCAAGGATTCCTGAAAATTCTCCTTTCACCGAAAGACATGGTCGTCTACTAAACTTGGTCACCTCCAATACTGATGAAGACATGATGAAGGTGCTCTTTCAGTTCTTTAATCCTTTACACCATTGCTTCACATTTCCTGATTATCAACTTGTGCCAACTTTGGAAGAATTCTCCCAACTCTTGAGGATTCCCATTCTCAATCAAATACCATTCAACAGTATGGAAAGATATCCAAAGCTAGAAGAGATTGCTCAAGCTCTACACTTGCATCCATCTTATATCACAACTAATTGGGAAACAAGGAGTGGTGTCAAGGGTTTCCTAGCCAAGTTCTTGTTTGAGAAAGCCCAAAGCTGTTGGAACTCTTTGGACCTACAAGCTTTTGAAGAAATTATGGCTCTCCTCATCTATGGGATGGTTTTGTTTCCAAATCCTGACCAACTCATAGATGTGAACGCCATCAAAATCTTCATATCCCGCAACCCGATGCCTACTTTGCTAGGGGACATCCTACATTCTTTTCACACTCGCACTATGAGGAAAAGAGGTATCCTTATGTGTTGTACTCCTCTCTTGGTAAGATGGTTTATTTCACATCTTCCCCAATCTGTATTGAAGAACGAGTAAGGTTCAAGGTGGTCACAATGGTTGATGATGCTCAAACATTCAGACATTCATTAGTGTTCCCGATCCTTAGAGAATGTTACTATTATCGACCGTTATGGAGAATTCCCTAATGTCCCTTTACTTGGCATTAGAGGAGGTATTACCTAGAACCCTTGCTTAGCCTTAAGATAGTTTTGTTACGCCATAAGGGATGGCCTACATGAGATGCTCATTCAAGGTTTGGTATTTGACTACGAGAACGACGATCAAGGTCATCGCCAGAGATTTATCCGAGCTTGGAGGATGTTAAACAAGGTAGACAACAAGACATTGGGGAGCAAGAACTCGTGCTCAAAGTCTTATGATGCCTTATCCTTCCATTCTCCCGGTAATCATTGAGCCTGTTATGGAAGGAGATGTTCCATACACTATCCTGCATCCTGACATGCCTACCTCTCTTGAAGACTTACAAAGAGATTGGATACAACTCAAGGGGGAGCGAGACACTTTTGAAGCTCAATTCTACGCTAGCGAGAAGAAGGTTTTAGAACTCACTAAGCAACTTCATAAGGAGAAGACTCTGAATGCCTACATCGTACCAAAGAGGATGCGCACAACCTTTTTATCTTAGAGTTTTTGTATTGTTTTGCCCAAAGAGGCATTGATGTACTCAAACTTTAATTTATTAATATAACGTGTGTTTCCTTTTTGTCTAAAACAAAATTGAATCTTTAAAATCCTTGAAATCATTGTATATGCATTTACCATTCATCATAACATAAGCAGGTTTCTTACGATAAGTCTCCTCATCTTTCTACTGTTTATTTCAGTAAGATGGATCTCGAACAGACGATGAAGGACCTCCAAGCACAAAATGCCCAGTTTCAACAGATGTTCTTAACTCTAGCCAAAGGACATGAAGAGTTGAAGACCTTGCTGGTTGAAGAGAAAAAGAAGAAAGCAAAAAAAATAACCAGAGTTCTAAATATGGGAAGAAGATTCCAAGGACATGCAAGAAGGACCCTATACTTTGCAACGTCATCTGGTGAGAAAGACAATCAAGATGGGAAAGGCAAGAAAGTAGTTGTCCATCCAGATTCAGAAGAGGAAGAGGAAGAAGAAGACTATTCTGAAGAACAATATCCTCCAGCCAATGACAAGTATAAGCATCTGGAAGAACGGTTAAATGCAATGGAAATTCAAAAATTGCCTGGATTGGACTTTGAGGAGTTGGGGTTAGTATCTGGAATTGTCATTCCTCCCAAATTCAAGGCACCGGTGTTTGCCAAGTACGATGGAGTTTCATGTCCCAAAATGCATCTCCGGTCCTATGTGAAGAAATTACAGCCTCATACTGCTGACAAGGATTTATGGGTACACTTATTTTAAGACAGTCTGTCCGAAACTCAACTTGATTGGTTTTATCAGCTAGAAAGAGCCAATGTTCATAATTGGGAAGATCTCGCCGCTGCCTTTTACAAACAATACTAGTACAATGCAGACCTTGCGCCCACTTGTACTCAACTCCAGAGTATAGCCATGGTTTCAAGTGAAGGCTTTAAAGACTACGCGCAAAAATGGAGGGACTTAGCAGGAAGAGTCCAGCCTCCTCTATCTGAAAGAGAGTTAGTAGATATGTTTTTGGACACCTTGTCCGGTCCTTTATTCAATCACTTAATTGGGAGTTCCTCGACAGGTTTTACTGAATTGATATTGACCAGAGAAAGAGTGGAAGCCGGGATAAAGAATGGGAAGATTCAAAGAGATGCATCCTCTGCTGCTGTAAGAAAACCATTCATTGGAAAAAAAGAAGTTGTTGATGTATATCCTCAGAGAAATTAAGATAGGGCTGAACATCGTCCAATGGTGGGGGCTGTCATGATTCCTGAACCCACGCCTGCTCAGCAAAGAAATAACCAACCAAGAACGGAAAGACCAGTCAGACAGTTCACCCGAATTAATATGACACTATCTCAAGTATTGCCACATTTGTTAAGATCCAATCTAGTAACTTTGAAAGAAGCTCCAAAGAATCCTAATACAACCTCTCCTCATTATCATCCTAATTCCCGCTGTGCATACCATTCTGAGAGTCCCGACCATGACACTAACAACTGTTGGGCTCTGAAAAATAAGGTACAAGACCTTCTTGAAACCAAAGAGATTGAATTCGATGCACCAGAAATTCCCAATGTTATTACTGCCCCTATGCCCAAGCACAGCCGTGATGTCAATGCCGTTGAAGAAGATATGTTTGTTACTTTGGTTGATGAACTTGTGACCCAACTCCTGACTATTAAAAAGAACTTGTTGAATGCCGGTGTATTCCCAGGCTGTGATGAAAGCTGTCATTTCTGTTTGTCCTCACCAACTAGTTGTCATTTGTTAAAAGCAGGCGTTCAATGCCTAATAGATAACAAGGAGATTTTGTTCGAGAAGACTTCTGTTCCAACTGTTTCTTATAACGATATTTCTATAGTGACCATTTCCAACAATTCTTCCAGGGTCTCCACCAAAAGACCCGTTAGAATTACATCAGTTCCTAAAGTAGCTCCGTTGATAATTATAATGCCTAGACCAATCCCGTATTCGTCAGACAAAACCGTCCCATGGAATTATGGAGGTGATGTCTACTATCACGGTATCAAGCAAGATTGGCCAGCTGCTGAAGATTCAAGTTCTGAGAAAGTTGACTCTGATATCAGTAACATCACAGGGAGTAGCAAGATAACCCGCAGTGGAAGGGTATTCTCTCTAGAAATTTCTCCTCCCAAAGTTATTTCTAGACATGTAATCATTCTTGTTGTTTTTTCTCCTCCAAAGGCTATTCCCAGTCCTGCAATCATCTCTGATAGTATTCCTGTTGACAAACTGTTGCAGTCCCTGTTATCACCCCTACTGGCATTCCTACTACCGAGTAGACCGACACTCGAGGTAAAGGTATTATGGTTGAGCCTGTTCGGACGAAGGAACAATCAATAGCTATCCCTGAGACCTCCCAAAAAGAGATAGAGGAAATTCTAAAGATTATAAAAAGAAGCGACTACAATGTAGTTGAACAACTGGGGAAAACTCTATCAAAAATTTCCATGGTGGCTTTATTATTATGTTCTGAGGCTCATGCAAAGGCCTTGGTAAAATTCCTTAAAACTGCCCATGTACCCCAAGAAACATCTTCCAATCAGTTCCAAGAATGCGTAGCCAGCTTGACTGCAAATAATGGTTTAGGTTTTTCAGATGCTGATCTAACGCCAATGGGGAGGAAGCATAACGAGGCATTACATGTCTCAGTCGAATGCAGGGGCACGACTCTGGCTCATGTCTTGGTGTACACCGGTTCGTCTCTGAATGTGTTGCCTAAAAAGCTCTTGATAGGCTTGACTATGAAGGATTGACCTTGAATCCTAGTGTTGTACCCCAAAATTTTCCCTCCCATATTTCTCAACACATGGCAAGTGAGGTCCCCAAATTGCTCAAGAAAGTTCAAGAGTTGACCAGACAAACTCTCTCCTAAGGCAGTATACTTCAAATTAGGATTTCCATTTTCATCAAGATGTGTGGACCACAAAGGACTAAAATGCTCACCATTGTCCTAATATGTTCTCAAGATCATCCATGTCAAGTTTTAAGCCTTGCAGAGGAAGTTTTCTCAGTCAATTGCTCAAATGCCTAAAAATCAACTGTACTAAGTCAAAAGTCAATTGTGGCCCACATACAGTCAAACTTCAAGATTTTTGGTCAACATCCTCATTTTTAAGTATTATTCATCATTTTATCAAGGGTTGATCATGATTCCTCAAGGATTTCTCACAATTCATCAAAACCCAAAAGTCGCTAAATTAGGGTTTTGTAGGAAAAGTCAACTCAACTTTGACCAAACATAACTTTCTCATACTTTATCAAAAATGACCCATCCAAAGCTCATTTTGAAGAGATGCAGTTCCCTACAATTCATATTCATCTCACAAGTTCAAAATATGCACTCACAAAAAGATATGAATTTTGACATTATAGGTCATTTTGAAAAGTCAACAAAAACACCTTTTGTATCAAAGTTTCATACATGAACATGGAAGACTCAATTGAGATGAGACCAAAAGGGTTGCTTAGAGGACATCCTAAGATTTCTAAAAAGTCCAAGAATACCTCTCTAGGGTCAAAATTGAGAGAGTTATGCATTGGCTAAGTTGACCATTTTTGCAAAATTGCCAAAAGTCAAATGTGCTCAAATTTGCATTTTTTGCTAAATGGGCCCAACTTTTATGCTTGCACCTCACTTATAATATGGTCCACGACTCAAATGCTTATCCACCAATTATTTGCTCCATTTTTCAATTTATTTTTATTTTTCATTAATTTAAAAGTGAATTAAATCAAATAAATGATGAAAATTATCAAATATTTGATTTGATTGGTTTTTTTGACAGGTTAGCAACCAAGATATGCTGAGCTTGTAAGATCAATTCAAATCAATGGTAATTGGAACAAAAAGAGCATGATTAGGCCAAATTTGGAAGGATATCATATACCATGAAGACCAAATCAAATCTTCAAGATTTGTAAAGAGACTAATGGTTTTTACAACCCTAATTCACTCTAGTACATATAGAGAACGCAACCAAGGCAAGAAAGGGATGTGACAGTCGTGGAAAAGCTAGAACAAAACTTCAAAATTTCAAAGAAAAGTGGTGATTCAATTTCCATCCTAGAGGCTAATCCAAGCCATTCTAACATTGCCAACAGATTGCTGGACATCCCAGGAACGTATCCCAATCAATTGCAAGCCGCCTCAGGTCCAAAATCAGCGCGTAGCAGTCATTCGCTTTGCCTAAAAACTCATTTTCGATTTCATTGATTTACTCATCATAAGCATGTTTGAATTATATATTCTTGTTCAACATTGAGTTTGCAAGCTATTGGTGTCATTTAATTACGTTTTCAATACAGGAATCATGATACGCCATTGTTAGGGTTTCTTGGCTTATTTTAGGGCTTTTCAATATAGGCAAAATTAGGCCTGGATTCTGGTACCATGATACTCGTGGGAATGAGACGAGTTGATTGGTACCAGCGTTTGTCATTTATATTGCTTGTATACAATTCTTGAGATGAACATGTCTATAGCTACAACGAAGTGTCCGTAGGTAAAAGCTTGTTTGCCTAAAACGACAGTCTGGGGAAGAAGATGGTGTGGCAGTCAGTGGTTGGTTGGTTTGAATTCTGCACGTTTTTTCAAGTGAACCACCGTGTTTTATATATTATATATTATTCTTGTTATATTAACAAATGAAGCAGGTGGCACAGTTGGTTGGGCGTGTTTGGTGTTGAGCATAAGGACCTGGGTTCGATCCCCAGGTCCCAACCTTTATTTGTATTATTTTGTTTCATATGATCAGGTATACTGCAACCTCAAGCGCCCACCATATGCCATCAATATCTGGCCATCAAACACATCTCTAGCCAAGATCCAACGTGCCATTATTGGAGGATCACCATACACCCCAAGTCAACATACACACTGGATTAGGCAAAGTCAAACAGGCCTTGGAGTTTTGGGCCAAGAAAATCAGATTCAAACCCTTTTTTTTGCTAATGCTGTCAGGCCCATCTCTATACTCTTTTATTTTCTTCTTTTTTTAATAATTCTTTTAATATTTCTTCTAATTATTTTAATTAACAAAATTAATTATTTTTCATAAAATCATAAAATCAAGAAATCAAAAATTAGAATTAGACTTTTTTTTATCAAAATTAATTTTGTTAATTTAATTTAATTTAGTTTAATTTAGGGCAATTCTAACTTTTTTATATAATTAAAACTAATTAGCAAATTAGGTTAAATTTTTGATTTAATTCTTTTATTTTTTCTCAAATAAATAAAAAATACAAAAATAGGTTTTTAGATTGAATTAATTCATTTTTCTTAATTTAAAATTAATTAGAACTTAGGATTTTCTTTTTAATTTAACTATTTCATTATTTTCTTAAAACATGACAAAAACATTTTTTTTAATCAATCGTCAATAGGTTTAGTCAAGGGTCAAAACCCTAATTGTCTCGTATTTGATTCATCGTGCGCGTGTTAATTATTTTTGCCACTATTTTTGTAACTGCTCAGTGGTTTGTAATAGTTAATTTAGGGCTTTTACTTATCGATTTTCCCCGGGTTTTTGGCTATGTAATTAATCCCCCCCGAAGCCTTGTAATAGCGTAGATTGACTCTCTCGCATTTTTTAATTCCCGCAAATATTTAACTGTCTAGATGTATGCTAATAGGATTGTATGACAAGAATGCATGACAAATTAATACGGTTAGAAAACCCTAACGTGCAAAGATTAAATAACTGAAAACAAATCACTCTCACATATCACTCTTAGGGTATACTCTCACTTCGGTTGCCTTTGGTAAATGATCATTAAGCATAAGGTGTCTTAGTGGTTGCCCTCCTGTCTAAAAAGATCAAATGTCCCATTCGAATGTTACCTCGGAAATGTTGCCTCGGAAATGTTACCTCGGAAATGTTGCCTCGAATATGATCTTAAGACTCTAGGGTTACTACTAAGGTATCCTAACATTGCTTTAGTGATCGTGCGTCCCTTTCGAATTGACCCTTACAATTCCAGTGGCGGTGCTACCTATTTATCAATAGTAGGATAGCGCTGTCTAAAGGAACAAGAATAGAAACAAACTTTTTTCGAGTAGGTAGATGTTAGTAGGTACTTGCTCAAATCAAAGCTTTTCACACTCACACTTTTCAAACAGATTTTCAAAACAACTTCGTCACACCTTTGAGGACTGATACAAGGGTTATCACGAAGTAAAACTTTTTCAAAACAAAGCACATACACAAGAAATTTAAAAATGAGCAAGTACCTAAGAGCCTATGGAAAACCATGGATAGAAAGGGTGCTAACACCTTTCCTTTCTATAATCTACCCCCCGTACTCAAAATATCTCGAAAAAGGATTTTTTCTGTACTTTTTTTCCTTTCCGTTTGGATGAAAAAAAAAGCCGGTGGCGACTCTTGCTTACCCCGACCTTTTGCGAACACAAAGCACAAAATGCAAACCAGCGTCAAACAGTTGGTTCTGCCACCGTATCACACCTAGCAACATAGTAGTGAGGGCCTTTGACAGCTCAAAAAGGATGGTGCATAGGGAAGTGGACATCCCTATAAAAGTTGGAACCCAAACATTTGATTAAACTTTTTATGTAATGGATATTCGCCCTTCACATTCCTGCTTATTAAGACAACCGTGGATTCACAATGCTGGTGCCATTACCTCTATGTTGCATCAAATGCTGAAATATCCAATTCAGGGGAAAATCATCATTGTTCATGGAGAAGAAGAGTATATGGTCAATCATCTAAAGTCCTTCAGATATGTGGAATTAGATGGTGAATTTATTGAAACTCCACTCCAACACTTTGAAGAAGTTCCACAAACTGTGGCAGTAACCAAGGCTGTTTCTCAAGTCCCAAATATTACAAGGCCTCCGCTCAAGATGTCGTCTTTGAAGGATGCCAAAGCAGTGATAGAAGAAGGTGGGTGCACTATTTGGGGCCAACTCCCAGATATCCCATACAAATCTGACAAATTTGGTTTGGGTTTCACCTTAGGAGCCCAGAAAGTTGTACGCCGTGCTCGTGTCAGAGGACCACCCTTGAAGATCAGAAACCACCAAGTCAACACCGTGGAGGATGATGAAGACATCTATAACCTGGAGGATTGGATTTTCCCAACTGTCAATGAAGGGCTCAACAACTGGGAAGCTAGAGATTTTGTCCCAATCACTTTTATCCAACATTAATTTGTCTTTAAATTTTGTTAGATCTGTAATATTAAATAATTCAGACTTTTTAAGCCTTGTGTCTTACCCGAGGCACAATGGTCCATTTGTAAGGGTTATCATCTCATTTTCATATGTCATCAATGAATCATGGATATTTTTGCATACAAACTTTGTGTTCTTTGTCTTTCTTTTTAAATTTTCATTTCTTTCAAAGATAGATATACTCTTACATACACTCACATTCAAAATGCAGATCTACATCTATTCAGGATCCCATGGGTAACAATTCTGCTATGGCCTTTTGTGACTCTGAAAATCTAATCTACCAAGCCGAAGACGAAGGTGAGGAAGATTGTGAAGTACCAGGGGAACTCGCCAGGTTACTACAACAAGCAGAAAGGACCATTCAGCCCCACGAAGAACCAGTGGACACAATTAACCTAGGTACCGAAGAAGATAAAAGAGAAGTCAAGGTGGGTGCCAATTTAGAACCCAATGTCAAAGAGCGTTTGATTTAATTGCTACACGATTATGTTGAGGTCTTTGCCTGGTCGTACAAAGACATGCCAGGACTTGATGCAGATATCGTAGTACATCGTCTACCAACAAAAGAAGAATGCCCACCGGTAAAACAAAAGATCCATCCCATGCGACCAGATATGTCCGAGAAGATCAAAGCGGAAGTCATGAAGCAATTCAATGTCGGATTCTTGGCAGTCACCTCCTATCCGCAATGGGTCGCCAATGTTGTTCCCGTGCCCAAAAAGGACGACAAGGTATGAATGTGCGTGGACTACATAGATTTGAATAGGGCAAGCCCTAAGGATGATTTCCCACTTCCCCACATTGATATTCTAGTTGACAATACGACACAACACAAAGTTTTTTCCTTCATGGACGGTTTCGCAGGCTACAACCAAATCAAAATGGCGCCTGAGAACATGGAGAAAACAACCTTTGTCACACAGTGGGCACATTCTGCTACAAGGTTATGCCATTCAAGCTGAAGAACGCTGGGGCAACCTATCAACGTGCCATGCTAGCTCTATTTCACGACATGATACATCACAAAATAGAGGTCTATGTGGATGACATGATAGCCAGATCTCAAACAGAAGAAGAGCATTTTGATCATTTGCAGAAATTATTTGAGATGCTAAAGAAATACAAGCTGAGATTGAACCCGAATAAATGCACATTTGGGGCGAGGTCTGGTAAACTCCTAGGATTTGTCGTTAGCGGTAAAGGTATTGAAGTAGATCCTGCCAAGGTGAAAGCGATACAAGAAATGCCTATTCCTCGTACCGAGAAGAAAGTTTGAGGATTCTTGGGACGGGTAAACTACATTGCCAGATTCATTTCTCACCTAATAGCTACTTGTGAACCGATCTTCAAATTACTGAAGAAAGATCAAGTAGTCAAATGGAATGATGAGTGCCAAACTGCCTTCGACAAGATCAAAAAGTACCTACAAGAGCCTCCTGTTTTCATGCCATCAGTCGAGGGAAGACTATTGATCATTGTGATCGGTGGATCTGGAACTGACTGTTTAACGCTGGTTCGCGAAATGTCGCGGAAGCAAGAGTCGCCACCGTCTTTTATTTTCTCCAAATGGAAAGGACAAAAGCACAGAAAAATTCCTTACTGAGATTAGTTCTCGGTTCGGGAGGTAGATTTATAGAAATGGAAGGTGTTAGCACCCTTTCTATCCATGGTTATCCATGGGCTCTTAGATACTTGCTCATTTGTGTTTTCAAAATGTTTGTTTGCTTTTCAGAGTGAGTGGGTTTGAAAAAGTTTCTTTGAAAGTTTCAGATCGACTCTTGTATCAGTCCTCAAGAGTGTTTGAAAAGTTGTTTTTGAAAGCTTTTTGCAAAGTGTCAGTGTGAAAAGAAGTTTTTGATTTGTTTTGAATTAGAGCAAGTATCTACGAGTCATCTACCTACCCTAAGGAATTAGTCTGTGTAAATGTCCTTAAGGTAGTGCCATCCCACCATTGAGAGGTAGGTAGCACCACCGTTGGAGGTGTTCGGGTCAATTCGAGGATTAGGGACAGTGTGGTCACCAGAGCAATAGTAGGACACCTTAGAAGCTACCCCATGCCATGTTCATGGACATGAGGACTTACTAAAACGTCCTATACTCGACGACCACGTTTCGAGGGGCAAGGCAACAGTGAGGCGTACCCTAGGAGTGGTGTTTGAATTTGTGTGTCATTTTCAGTTATTATTTGTCTTGTCATACATTGGGTGAGCTACGCTTTGATTTTATTTGGGCATACATTCTTTCATGTGATTGTTAGCAATTAAAAGGTGCGGAAATTAAAATGCGGAAAAATAAAGGTCCTACGCTATTACAAGGCGCGGGTCTACATCGCCAAATTAAACCAAGACCCGATTTGAATAAAAGTATGGAAAGTAAATGTCCTAATTATCTATTACAAGGCCTTGGGGAAAATACATTATATTTTAAAAAAGGAAATAAAAGTAAACGTGCGAAAAGAAATAAAAATCGAGAGTGCGAGGGCATTGGACCCTTTAAGGAAATTAAATTGGAATTGAAAGTAATTAATGATTAAATAAAGAAAAGAACTTGTTTTTATGTTTTTTGGTATTTATGAAATTTAATGAGAAAATTAATTATTATAGGAAAACCTAATTCTATACTATTTTTAACTTGTTAAAGAAAAAGAATTTAAGTCTAAACCTAATTTACTAATTGTTTAATTATAAGAGTATTTACAAAATTAATTAATAATTAATAATGATAAGAAATAAAAAAAGATTATTTATTAAGAAAAAAGAATAACAATGCTAAAACCTAATTTTTATGTTTTTTTTAGCTTATTTAAGAAAAAATGTTAAAGTTAAAAAAGCCTAAATTAACTTAAATGGATTATTAAATTTATTTACAAAACTATTTATGAATAAATAAAAAAAAATTAAATAAACATATTTTATTTTTTTGCCTTTTCTGATTTTTTTATGTTTTTTGTATTGTGAGAATTAATTAAAATAGTCAAGATAAATTAAAATAAATAAAAGAGAATAAAAAGAAAGGGAAAGAAAATACAAACAGGGGGGTTTCTGGCCCAATTATGGAGGTTGATTTGCAGCAGTTAGGCCCATTGAAATGCAAGGCCTGGTTGACTTCTCTGATTGAGTGGGAAGCAGTTGACTGGTGCGTATGGTGGATTGCTGGTGATGGCCATTAGATTGGCCTTCAGGGACATGTGGCAAGCATAGATCTGGAGTTGCATGGTAGCCCTTTGGAAGCGTACTACACAGAATCATGTTAGAGAAAAAAATATTGAATAAAGTGGGGGGACCTGGGAATCGAACCCAGGTCCCATTGCCTGCGTGACAACACATCAACCAACCCAACCAACGCTTGTCTTTGTTAATTAAATGGAATATGAATAATATGAGAGAGAGAAACAATCATTATGTTGGACAAATAAAAAAGGGCGCCAGTTATTCAAACTGGCCAATCATCATTCAACACGCTAGCATCTTCTTCTCCCTTCTTCGTTTTTGCCTGAAAAATAATACTAGATAGCGGGGATTTTAAACCCCCACTAACTCAAACCTGCAAAAATAACGATTAGGCCATAGCGTAATATAAATTGGGCGCGATGTGTGGAATTGAATCGTCTGGATGTCACAATTGTAATGGTGTGGGTCTTGTTGCCTAATTTTTCCAGACGTGTAAAGCCCTAAATCAAGGTCTCTGAAACCCTAAGCAATGTCCATGGTGAATTCGTGTTCAGACTGCTATTCTTCAATTGAGTAATACCATTAGCTTCAGAAGGTCATGGTTAGTATAAATCAATAGTTTAAATACATGAAAAATGTCCAGAAATCAAAACACGATTATGCATAATTTTGAAAGGGAAGCAACTCTGTTTTACCAATTCTTTGTGTGTGGAGAGTGGAAAAGGATTGAGGCACGTCCAAAAAGGTCCCAGCAAGCCTTTGGAATACTTTTTAGGCCTTGAAAGGAGCTCTATCTATGAAAACAGTTTTCAGAATTTTGTGAAAAAATGCAAAGTTGTTTTGTGTTCTTGGGCGCAGCTTTCTTGTTCTTGGCATTAGGGTTGTGTTATGCTTATGTATGTGAATGATTTAGGTTAGAAAAACTGGCCTAAAATCCATGTATTCAATGCTTTTGAATTTGTGATTTTCCATGATCTTTTTCAATCTTTTTCATTCCTTATTGATGCCAATCATTGCCAATCATATTGAATCTTTCCTTATTGAATAGTGCACGAAATATTGAGTGAATTCTATGCACAAAAAGATTTGAAAAGTATGATTTAGTATTTTTTTTTCATATTTAATTTTAATTAAATGAATTAATAATAATAAAAATTCAAATAATTAATAAAAAATGATGAAATAACTCCCTTGGATGTCAATGGGTCGTGCATAGCTTTTGGGTGATGATTCATGGAAGAAAATGAGGCCCATTAGCAATTTTGAGGCATTTGAAGCAAAGTTGACTTTTCAAAATTCCCAAAAATTTCCCAACTTCCACAAGGCATATCTTGCTCAATATTTAAGCTTTGATCATGTTCTTGGACATTTTGGAAAGGTCTTGAAGTCCTCTAACCAATGCCTTTGGTCCCATGTCATTTTTATTTACCAATCTCAAGTTATGGTCTTTGACTTAAAGTACCTTTTTGTTGACTTTTGAAAATGACCTATAATGTTGAGATTGATAACTTTTTGTGAGAGCATTTCTTGGACTTGAAGTGTGAAGATGAGTTGTAGGAAATGTCATTATCTTCAAAATGAGCTTTGGATGGAATTTTCTGATAAGCCATGTGGAAGTTATGCCCTGGTCAATTTGCAGTTGACTTTTTCAACTGTCCAAAAATAGAAACCTTTGCATCTTGAGACTTTTTGAGCCATGCCTTGAGAATCATGATCAAGAATTGATCAAATGATGTTTGTGGCTTCAAAATAAGATGTTGACCAAAATTTTTGACTTTTGACTGTCAAATGACCATTTTGCCCCTGCAGTTGACTGTGAAGCAATTAGGGTTTTTGACTGTGCAATTTTGTGCTGTGAGTCTTGAAACTTGGCATATGGATGCTTGACAATGTTTATAGGCATGTGGGACTTGATTGGACCCTTGGAAACTTCAATTTCTTTGCCAGAACCAAAACCCTAATTTTTGACTGTTAGGAGGCCATTGGACTGTGCAACCTTTGAGAGATTTTGAAGCATGCTCTTGGCAAATCTTGAAGAATATGGGAGGGCAAATTTTTGGGTACAAAAGTTACCCCTGTTCAATCTTCTTAGACCTGAGGATGTAGATTGGCTGGCGTGCCTTTCCCAATCCGAAGGTGGAAGATGATTGGACACTAGAGTGCCCAGAAATTTGCGCTCACATAGTAGTGTGATGGTGGGAATGGGCTTACAGATGCCATTTGGAGATTGATGGATAGGAAGATGGGCTTAAGATGCCATGTTGAGAGGTGATGGATAGGTGGATGGGCTTATAGATGCCATCTGGGTGTCGATCGCGTAAGAGATTCCTTAGCGAGAACTTGCGTACCTGAAAAAAGAAAATGATTACCTGGCCTGTTACAGGAGTTGGTCTTCAAACTCTTTATATAGACGCTACCTGGTTGGTTACAAGAATCGAATCTTCAACCTCTTCAGACGTGCCCTGGCGAGATACAGGAATCGAGTCTGGAGCTTCAAAAGGTGATGAATGAATCAGGGATGGTTACTACCTCAACGGGACGGTGAGAGAACCTTGGACGATTACTACCTCAACAGTAACGATGAGAGAACCTTGGGAGATTACTACCTCAACAGTAACGATGAGAGAACCTGGGGCGATTACTACCTCAACAGTAACGATGAGAGAACCTTGGGCGATTACTACCTCAACAGTAACGGTGAGAGAATCTGGGGCGATTACTACCTCAACAGTAACGATGAGAGAATCTTGGATGATTACTACCTCAACAGTAACAATGAGAGAACCTGGGGCGATTACTACCTCAACATTAACGGTGAGAGAATCTTGGATGTCTTCTACTGAGTCTTCATCAGGAAAATCTTTAGGAATCGATTTAACTGGACCAGAGAAGGCCTTTGACTGGATCGGCATCAGAAAAATCTTTAGGAGTCGATTTAACTGAACCAGGCAAGGTCTTGGAATCTTCAACTGGAATAAGAATCAGGGAGATCTTAGGGTCGATCTGACTGAACCAGAGAAGGCCTTTGACTGGATCGGCATCAGAAAAATCTTTAGGAGTCGATTTAACTAAACCAGGCAAGGTCTTGGAATCTTCAACTGGATAAGAATCAGGGAGATCTTAGGGTCGATCTGACTGAACCAGAGAAGGCCTTTGACTGGATAAGAATCAGAAAAATCTTTAGGAGCCGATTTAACTGAACCAGGCAAGGTCTTGGATTAACTTTGACTGGATAAGAATCAGAAAAATCTTAGAGTCGATTTAACTGAACCAGACGAAAGTCTTGGATTGGCTTCAACTGGATAAGAATCAGAAAAATCTTAGGGTCGATTTATCTGAACCAGAAAAGGTCTTGGACATAGCTGAGAACTTGACTGGATATTTCCTGAAAGGTAAAGGTCAGTCATATGCAATGCATGATATGGATCAAGCAATGATGTTCTCAACATAAATGAGATTGTATGTTCATGATGCGTATATGCATGCTATAATGTATGGAAATGCGATGTTTATGAATGTATGTTTTCGTCTAGGAAAGTAAATCCTTGACGGGTGCCGGGAAGTTGCATCCTGGGCTGATGTTGGAGAATAGTGCTTTGTTGTTTCCGCTGGGGATGATAGTTGCAAGAATACCGGTAGGAGAAGATAACTCTGTTGGGAAATAAGCTTGGCGAATGGATTACTCTGCGGGGAGAAAATTACTCTAGCTACCTTGCTGGGGAACAGTACTCTGTGGGGAGAGAGGTATGCTGTTGAGATATTGATGGTAACTTCGCTGAGGATACCGTTGTTATGTTGGAAGTGTTAATAGACTTCGCTGGGGATAAGAAGACTTCGCCGAGGACGACCTTTTCGTGGCTTTTGGCTGAGGATAACCCAGTTATATCCCGGTAGGGAAATAACCTTTGAATAAAGCCGGGGGACGCATTCGTGCTCTGTGGGGGGAAAGCTTCCAGAATCTACTGGGGATAAGCTTCCTGCTGGGGAGATGGATTCAAACTTTCCCGGGGAAATCTTGGACTCTCCTGGGGAAAATTCTGAGATATATTGGGGAAGTGACTCCACTGGATGTCTGGTATACCGCCGGGGAACAGTCTTAGACCAAGACTTCCGGGGATGCTTGTTAGGAATGTTCGTATACTTTGCTGAGGAATGTTGAGATCTGCTGGAGGATTCCCAACTTCCTTAAGGCTGATAGTATAGCTTTGCTTGGGGAGAGTGCATTGACTTGCTGACTCACTCTCTGGGGAATTAAGATATACTGGTTACGTTCTTCAGCTGAACCTACCTTGATACCTTGGTGGACAGAACAATTAGATCACTTAGACCGCTCATTATTTCCCCTGCTTCTAGTATTACCTGTAATTAATCCTTTGTTTCGTATGCAAATATTTATGAGTTAGCAATTATTGTCAAATGCATATATCACAAATTGAACCTTGGACGTTCTTCGCAAAACAAAACAGAAAAAGGAAAAAACAATTGGCAATTTTAACTGAAAAGTGATTTTTGTATTGATTTTTGAATTTGCCTGTAAATAGGCGTTTATGTACAAGAGGTTGACGTCCTAGTATGAAAACGCCGCCGAACAAAAGAGTTTATACAGATTTTTACAAAGGGAAAACAAAACAGCTATGTGAAAAGAATGATCCCACTGGGTTCCAACTCTGCTATCGCCTTTATATCTTCGAACGTCTCATCACTTGACGACCTAGCTGAAGATGAAGCTGATTGATCGATGCCGTTTGAACTTGATGTTGATACCGGATTCTGGATGCAAAGTGATTCAATGAGACATAGTATTACGCTTCAATCCCTAACTTTTGCCTGGACCTCCCTTTCGGGTTTTCAGTCCACTGGGATACCCATTTTTGCCCAAGCCGCCTTTTCAGGTTTTCGACTTGCCGGGTGTACAGATTTTTTTTCATTTCATCCCTTCATTTTGCCCGAACCCTTTTGGTTCGCCGGGAAGCCCTAATTTTTGCCTAGGTATGTCAACCTAGCGGGTCTTTTATCATGCGTAGTATCTTTTTACTATGTCTGCATTGGCGGGGTGAGAAAGGTCGTCACCATCCATGGTGGTTAGGATCATGGCTCCTCCTGAGAACACATGTTTAACCACAAATGGCCCTTCGTATGTAGGGGTCCATTTGCCCCTTGGATCACTCTGAGGAAGGATGATGCGTTTGATTACCAGGTCCCCAACTTGATATTCTTGTGGTCTGACCTTTTTGTTAAATGCCCTGATCATCCGTTTTTGATACGTCTGACCATGACAAATAGCATTGAGTCTCTTTTCGTCGATTAGATTTAACTGATCAAGTCGGGTCTGGATCCAATCATCTTCACTCAGATCTGCATCCTTCATTATCCGGAGAGAGGGTATTTGTACTTCAATCGGTAAGACTGCCTCCATACCGTAGACCAAGGAGAAAGGAGTTGCCCCGGTTGACGTCCTTGCTGAGGTACGATACCCATGTAGAGCAAACGGTAACATCTCGTGCCAATCTTTATAAGTCACTGTCATCTTCTGCACAATTTTCTTGATATTCTTATTCGCTGCTTCTACAGCCCCATTCATCTTCGGCCGGTAAGGAGAAGAGTTGTGGTGCTGTATCTTAAACTGCTCGCAGAGCTCAGTGATCATCTTGTTATTGAGATTGGTACCTTTGTCTGTAATGATCCTTTCAGGGACGCCGTATCGACAGATCAGGTTATGTCGAATGAACCGTGCCACAACATTCTTGGTTACAGTAGCATAGGAAGCTGCTTCAACCCACTTTGTAAAGTAATCAATCGCTACCAGGATGAAGCGATGCCCGTTGGATGCCGTAGGTTTAATCTCGCCGATCATATCTATGCCCCACATTGCAAAAGGCCAAGGTGCAGTCAGGACATTCAGAGGAACTGGAGGAATGTGCACCTTGTCTGCATAAATCTGGCATTTGTGACATGTCCGAGAATGTTGGTAACAGTCGGCTTCCATTGTGGACCAGAAATACCCTGCCCGAAGGATCTTCTTTGCCATAGTGTGTCCACTGGAATGTGTTCCGAAGGTACCCTCATGCAGCTCTGCCATGATCCTTTCTGCTTCAGTCTTATCCACACAACGCAGTAAGGTCGAATCATGGTTTCGCTTGTATAGAACACCGTTGCTAAGGAAGAACTTTGCTGCGAACCTTCTCAGAAACTTCTTATCGTTGACAGATGCACCTTCAGGATACTCTTGAGCTTCCAAGTATCTCTTCACCTCAGGGTACCAAGGTTTTTCAGTCACTACCTCAGCCTCAAGATTACAACAGTATGCCGGTTCGTCCAGTTTCCAGATGATGACCCAGGGAGCCTCATTGTCCCATTTGACTTTGAACATGGAAGACATTGTAGCTAACACGTCCTCCAACTGATTCTCCTCTCTTGGGAAATGTTCAAAGGTTATCTCTGTGAAATGGGGGATCAATGTCAACACACATTCTCTGTAAGGAATAAGATTCGGATGTTTCGTGTCCCACTCCCCTTTGATCTGATTGATCACGAGAGCGGAATCTCCGAAGACACTCAGAAACTTGATCCTTAAGTCAATCGCAGCTTGGAGACCCATGATGCATGCCTCATACTCCGCCATGTTGTTGGTGCAGTTGAAACATAGCCGGGCAGTAAGTGGAGTATGAGTGCCTTGAGGGGATATGATCACAGCGCCGATACTGTTACCCAAAGCGTTGGAGGCTCCGTCAAAGTGCATAGACCATCGGGATCCTTCCTCAGGTCCTTCATCCGGTCCAGGTACTTCGCAATCAGTCACTATCATGATACTCTCGTCTGGAAACTCGAAGTTCATTGACTGATAGTCGTCTACTGCCTGGTGTGCCAAGTGGTCTGCCAGTACACTTCCTTTGATAGCTTTCTTAGTCGTGTACTGGATATCATGTTCTGTCAAGATCATTTGCCATCTTGCTATTCTCCCAGACAGAGCAGACTTTTCGAATATGTACTTTATAGGATCCATCTTTGAGATCAACAAGGTAGTGTGAGTCAGCATATACTGTCTCAGCCGGCGAGCAGCCCATACCAAAGCGCAACAAGTTTTCTCGAGCAGTGACTATCGGGTCTCACAGTCGGTAAACTTTTTGCTAAGGTAATAAATGGCATGCTCTTTTCGGCCAGACTCGTCATGCTGCCCCAACACACACCCCATTGAGTTCTCAAGTACTGTCAGGTATAGTATCAGAGGTCTCCCTTCAACTGGTGGCATAAGAATGGGTGGTTCTTGGAGATACTCTTTGATTCTATCAAAAGCGGCCTGACATTCATCGTTCCAACGTACTACCCGATCTTTCTTCAGCAGCTTGAAGATTGGTTCACAAGTAGCGGTTATGTGCGAGATGAATCGGGCAATGTAATTCAGGCGTCCTAAAAAGCCTCTGACCTTCTTCTTTGTCTTGGGAACTGGCATCTCTTGAATGGCTTTAACCTTGGCAGGGTCCACTTGAATGCCCTTATCACTTACAACGAAGCCTAGCAACTTTCCAGACCTTACCCCGAAGGTGCACTTGTTCGGGTTCAACCTCAGCTTGTACAGTTTCAGACGGTCAAACAACTTCTGTAGATGGTCAAGGTGTTCCTCCTCAGTTTGGGACCTTGCAATCATGTCGTCGACATACACTTCTATCTCATGATGGATCATGTCATGAAATAAAGCAACCATGGCACGTTGGTAGGTTGCCCAAGCATTTTTCAACCCGAATGGCATGACCTTGTAGCAGAAGGTGCCCCACTGAGTAACAAAGGTAGTCTTTTCCATGTCTTCAGGAGCCATCTTGATCTGATTATACCCTGAAAAACCATCCATGAAAGAGAACACCTTGTGCTGAGCAGTATTGTCAACCAGGACATCAATGTGAGGTAGGGGGAAGTCATCCTTGGGGTTGGCCCTGTTCAGATCCCTGTAGTCGACACACATTCTGACCTTTCCATCTTTCTTTGGTACCGGCACCACATTAGCAACCCACTGAGGGTAAGAAGTTACTGCAAGAAACCCGGCATCGAATTGCTTCATAACCTCAGCTTTGATCTTCTCAGACATCTCTGGACGCATACGGCGGACCTTTTGCTTAACCGGAGGGCAGTCTTCCTTGGTAGGCAAGTGATGGACCACAATGTCGGTATCCAACCCAGGCATGTCTTCGTAGGACCAGGCGAAGATCTCCACATAATCATGTAACATCTGAGTCAAACGCTGTTTTATGCTGAGCTCCAGATTGGCACCAATCTTGACTTCCTTTCTGTCTGCCTCAGTACCCAGATTTATCGTTTCCACTGGCTCTTCATGTGGTTGAATTGCCCTCTCTTCCTGGAGTAACAGTCTTGCAAGCTCGCCAGGCACTTCGCAATCATCTTCACCTTCGTCTTCGACTAAGTTGATCGGATTTTCGAAGTCATAACTGGCAGTAGCAGAGTCGTTACCAGTGAGATCCATAGTGGATTGAAACCTGTATGGGTGAGTGTGTGTAAATACAGCTGTTTTGCAATATATAAAGAAAGGAAAGAAAGAAAAGGAGCATAAGATTTGAAGTGCGAGAAAACGTCCAAGGTCTTTATTCATGATATATGAAATGACAATTAATATGCCCTCACAAATGAAGCCACGGTGCCCCGGGTAAGACACCAGGCCATAGAGTTTTAATTCATTGTTTATTACAAATAACAAAAACAAAGGAATTCATTACTGCATAACAAAAGTAACAGGTAGGTTGTCTTTTGCACTCCAATTGCTAGGTCCACTGTCGGCCGTCGGATAAATCCAGTTGTCGAACTCAGATTCTTCCACTTCGTCCTCATCCCCAATAGCATTCACTCCATGAGCAGGCAGGGGAGCTGTCACTACATTGGGCTTCTCAGGTGCCTCAAAATGTACCTCCTTTGCATCAATAAGGTCTTGTACCTTGTTCCTTAAGGCCCAGCAATCATCAGTAGAATGCCCCTGGCTATCGGAATGATAAGCACAGCGGGCATTTGGATTATACTTAGGAGAGGCAGTGTTCACAACCTTTGGAGCCTCTCTGACAGTCACCAAGTTGGTGGATAGAAACTGCGGCAAGATTTGTGACAAGGTCATACTCAGCGGGTAAACTCTCTTCTGGGTCTTTCAGCCCTTTGTTGATTGGTTTGCCGAGGAGCGGCAGCAGGTTTAGCAATCACCACCGCGTTGACAGATTGGCGGCGCTCTGGTTTATCTTGCCTTTTAGGCCCATACACAGCACTGGCCTCTTTCTTAAAGGGTTTCTTCTCAGAACTTGAAGACGCACCTTTCTGAATTTTACCGGACTTCATTCCAGCCTCTATTCTTTCCCCAGTCAGAATAAGGTCAGTGAACCCTGCAGACGAGTTACCGATAAGATGATTGAAAAATGGCCCGGAGAGGGTCCCCAAGAACATATCTACCAGCTCACGGTCTGTTAACGGAGGCTGCACCCTGCCAGCCAGGTCCCTCCACTTCTGTGCATATTCCTTAAAACCTTCGCCTGATCCTAGCGACATACCCTGGAGTTGGGTACGCGTAGGAGCAAGGTCGGCATTATATTGATACTGCTTGTAAAAAGCAGTATCCAACTCCTCCCAGTTACGAACCTTGGTTCCATCCAGCTGATAGAACCATTCGAGATGAGTCCCTGAAAGACTCTCCTGGAAGAAGTGGATCCACAAGTTCTTGTCCACTGTGTACAGTTGAATCTTCCGCACATAAGATCTGAGGTGTAGCTTGGGGCAAGACGGCCCGTCATACTTGGTGAAAGATGGTGCCTTAAACTTGTGAGGAATGATCACACCAGTAGATAAGCCCAAGTCTCCGAAATCTAGCCCAGGCACTTGTTGGATCTCCATGGCGTTCAGACGGTCTTCCAGCTGCTTGTATCTGTCTTCAGCTGGAGGATATTGTTCCTCATTAAAATTAGTCTCGTTGTCAGAGACTACCGGACTTGGAGCCTTTCCCCCTTGGGGACTGTCTTTGCCTACAGAAGAACCAACTTCCTCATTCTGCAGAGTGTTACCAAACCTCCGGCCCTAGTTGAATAGAACTGTTCTCTTCTTCTTCTTCTCCTTCTTCAGGAGCAAAGCCTTCAGCTCTTCTTGGCCTTGAGCCAAACCCATGATCAGCTCTTGAAATTGTGCGTTCTGCGCCTGAAGGGCCTTGATAGACATCTCGGTTGATGATTCAGGGTTCATGATGCTGAAATAAACAGCGAAGAACAGTAAGCAACCTGAAAAGAAGAATACATGCTATGCACATGATGAATGGAATGCATATGATTTATGTTTTCAAAGACAATCGGGAATCAACTTTGTAAACAAAAGGGAACACACTTCATTAGATTCAACTTTGAAACTTAAATTGTTCAACAGGTTGCCCTTAGGCGTTACATAAAATGGAAATACTGAAAAGGGAAATAAAACTGTAAAAGAATATCCAAAGCTCATCATTGATCCCAGGGTCTCCTCTTCTCAGTACGGATATAGTCATTCAGAGCTCGCTCATTCTCCAACTACTTCGTCAGCTTCTGGATCTTCAATTCCTGCTCGTTGAACTTTTCCCGATAAGAATCCCGCTCTTCTCGCAGTTGCGACCAAGACCTCTTTAATGTCTCATAATCAGTAGGTATCTGAGGAGGGAGGACAGTTGGAGGAGCCCCATCTTTGTCAGGATACTCAAGAATGACGGGTCTGACAGTTCCGTATGGCATACCTAACTTCTGAGCACGGATGTGAACCCATTTGTAGTAGGCTTCCATAGGTAGAGAAGTCTTTGGCCCCAACTCTTGTGGGTCAGCTTTATGAACTCTGTCCCAAGCCTTGATGAACCTACGACGCAGCTCGTCACTATCCACCTGAAACTCAAAACTGATGTGAGGCACCAACATCTCATGAGGTCCTGCTCTTCTGGCTCTTCCAAACTGACGGAGAGCTAGACATGGATTATAAGATATTCCTCCTTGGGTACCAATCAGAGGAACATTAGGGTATTCTCCGCAACGATCAATAACAACTATCTCATCCAAACCTCTGAAAGTCCAAATGATGTCCTTATTAGTGAGAGACATTAACCTATGAGCCCAACCTCTTCCTTCTTGGTTCTTCAGCACGAACTTAGGGAGGTGCGAAATAAACCACCTCACCAACAAAGGGATACAACACCACATAGTTCCTCGTCTTCGGGCAGTACGAGCATAAAGTTGTTGCAGGATGTCACCCAAGAGAGTGGGCACAGGATTCTGAGACATGAAGATCCTTATGGCAGTGACATTGATGAAGTTGTCGGGATTAGGAAACAAGACTAGCCCATAGATTAAGAGAGCCAAGATGTCTTCATATGCCCTAAAGTCCAAGTCATTCCAAAAACTGTTAGCTTTACCAATCAGAAACTTGGCCAAGAAACCCTTAACTCCGCTTCTAGTCACCCAGTTGTCCATTACTTTTTGATGGGTCAAGGGAAGAGCTGCAGCAACCTCCTCAAGCCTAAGAGTCCTTTCCCAACCAGTGAAGGGAGTCTGATCTAAGATAGGGATACCAAGCAAATCAGAGAACTCTTCCAGGGTAGGGACCAGCTGGAAGTCTTGAAAGGTGAAGCACTGGTACAGAGGGTCATAAAACTGGGTCAGGACACTCATCAACTGTTGATCCCGCTTTGCAGTGACTAAACTGAGAAGAGAACCATGCCTCTGGATGAAGGAAGTAGTATTTGGAATTCTACTAACCAATTCTTCAAGTAACTCAGGTGGGTGAACAAAGTTGAACCGGATAGTATTCCTTCGCATAGGCATCATGATATCCTACAAAACAGAGCAAAGGTGAAACCCTCTTGTCTTTGAAATGGTCAGTCCTTATGCAGGATGCATGCAATGCTCATGATGGCATGATGTTATGATAAAACACACCACAAATATTTACAAAGGCAAACATGATAAGGCGCACAAGTCACACAAGACAAGCCCTTAAAGTTTAGGCCAGCATGAGGTCTAGGTATTACCCTCTTTCAGTTTGTTGGTTCATACCTGTCCTATCAAAAGTAACCGGGTTCTTAGAGGATCCCAATATCACTGACTACCCTCAATCGGTCATAATTCCAGCATCACAATCTTTTCTTGCGGCCAGAACCATCACGAGAGTTTAGCCTCAATGGGCGTAGCATACTGCTACTGTTCTATTGGCCAAGTTGGGTCATTTAAGGTTCTAAGGTCGGTTGGTGCTTAATGACTCCTCAAAAGACCCATATTCTCCTCGTTGCAACACAAGGGATATCGGTACAGACCAAGGTGCCACACCAACGTAGCCACTGCTTCACCCATGTCGGTCTACGCCGGACAGGTCCCTCACAGCCTATGCTACCTAAACAGGGTATCCCCAGATCCGGGTTAGGATCTATGTAACTCCGATGCAACCCACAATTTAAAGCAAACAAGTCAAAACAATTGAAAACACAGTGATCTTAGTCCTAAGGTACACCTCACTTTATAAGATCTCCCCAGCAGAGTCGCCAGTTCTGTGATCGATGGATCTGGAACTGACTGTTTAACGCTGGTTCGCGAAATGTCGCGGAAGCAAGAGTCGCCACCGTCTTTTATTTTCTCCAAATGGAAAGGACAAAAGCACAGAAAAATTCCTTATTAAGATTAGTTCTCGGTTCGGGAGGTAGATTTATAGAAAGGGAAGGTGTTAGCACCCTTTCTATCCATGGTTATCCATGGGCTCTTAGATACTTGCTCATTTGTGTTTTCAAAATGTTTGTTTGCTTTTTAGAGTGAGTGGGTTTGAAAAAGTTTCTTTGAAAGTTTCAGATCGACTCTTGTATCAGTCCTCAAGAGTGTTTGAAAAGTTGTTTTTGAAAGCTTTTTGCAAAGTGTCGGTGTGAAAAGAAGTTTTTGATTTGTTTTGAATTAGAGCAAGTATCTACGAGTCATATACCTACCCTAAGGAATTAGTCTGTGTAAATGTCCTTAAGGTAGTGTCATCCCACCATTGAGAGGTAGGTAGCACCACCGTTGGAGGTGTTCGGGTCAATTCGAGGATTAGGGACAGTGTGGTCACCAGAGCAATAGTAGGACACCTTAGAAGCTACCCCCATGCCATGTTCATGGACATGAGGACTTACTAAAACGTCCTATACTCGACGACCACGTTTCGAGGGGCAAGGCAACAGTGAGGCGTACCCTAGGAGTGGTGTGTGAATTTGTGTGTCATTTTCAGTTATTATTTGTCTTGTCATACATTGGGTGAGCTACGCTTTGATTTTATTTGGGCATACATTCTTTCATGTGATTGTTAGCAATTAAAAGGTGCGGAAATTAAAATGCGGAAAAATAAAGGTCCTACGCTATTACAAGGCGCGGGTCTACATCGCCAAATTAAACCAAGACCCGATTTGAATAAAAGTACGGAAAGTAAATGTCCTAATTATCTATTACAAGGCCTTGGGGCAAATACATTATATTTTAAAAAAGGAAATAAAAGTAAACGTGCGAAAAGAAATAAAAATCGAGAGTGCGAGGGCATTGGACCCTTTAAGGAAATTAAATTGGAATTGAAAGTAATTAATGATTAAATAAAGAAAAGAACTTGTTTTTATGTTTTTTGGTATTTATGAAATTTAATGAGAAAATTGATTATTATAGGAAAACCTAATTCTATACTATTTTTAACTTGTTAAAGAAAAAGAATTTAAGTCTAAACCTAATTTACTAATTGTTTAATTATAAGAGTATTTACAAAATTAATTAATAATTAATAATGATAAGAAATAAAAAAAGATTATTTATTAAGAAAAAAGAATAATAATGCTAAAACCTAATTTTTATGTTTTTTTTAGTTTATTTAAGAAAAAATGTTAAAGTTAAAAAAGCCTAAATTAACTTAAATGAATTATTAAATTTATTTACAAAACTATTTATGAATAAATAAAAAAAAATTAAATAAACATATTTTATTTTTTTGCCTTTTCTGATTTTTTTTATGTTTTTTGTATTGTGAGAATTAATTAAAATAATCAAGATAAATTAAAATAAATAAAAGAGAATAAAAAGAAAGGGAAAGAAAATACAAACAGGGGGGTTTCTGGCCCAATTATGGAGGTTGATTTGCAGCAGTTAGGCCCATTGAAATGCAAGGCCTGGTTGACTTCTCTGATTGAGTGGGAAGCGGTTGACTGGTGCGTATGGTGGATTGCTGGTGATGGCCATTAGATTGGCCTTCAGGGACATGTGGCAAGCATAGATCTGGAGTTGCATGGTAGCCCTTTGGAAGCGTACTACACAGAATCATGTTAGAGAAAAAAATATTGAATAAAGTGGGGGGACCTGGGAATCGAACCCAGGTCCCATTGCCTGCGTGACAACACATCAACCAACCCAACCAACGCTTGTCTTTGTTAATTAAATGGAATATGAATAATATGAGAGAGAAACAATCATTATGTTGGACAAATAAAAAAGGGCGCCAGTTATTCAAACTGGCCAATCATCATTCAACACGCTAGCATCTTATTCTCCCTTCTTTGTTTTTTCCTGAAAAATAATACTAGATGGCGGGGGTTTTAAACCCCCACTAACTCAAACCTGCAAAAATAACGATTAGGCCATAGCGTAATATAAATTGGGTGCGATGTGTGGAATTGAATCGTCTGGATGTCACGATTGTAATGATGTGGGTCTTGTTGCCTAATTTTTCCAGACGTGTAAAGCCCTAAATCAAGGTCTCTGAAACCCTAAGCAATGTCCATGGTGAATTCGTGTTCAGACTTCTATTCTTCAATTGAGTAATACCATTAGCTTCAGAAGGTCATGGTTAGTATAAATCAATAGTTTAAATACATGAAAAATGTCCAGAAATCAAAACACGATTATGCATAATTTTGAAAGGGAAGCAACTCTGTTTTACCAATTCTTTGTGTGTGGAGAGTGGAAAAGGATTGAGGCACGTCCAAAAAGGTCCCAGCAAGCCTTTGGAATACTTTTTAGGCCTTGAAAGGAGCTCTATCTATGAAAACAGTTTTCAGAATTTTGTGAAAAAATGCAAAGTTGTTTTGTGTTCTTGGGCGCAGCTTTCTTGTTCTTGGCATTAGGGTTGTGTTATGCTTATGTATGTGAATGATTTAGGTTAGAAAAACTGGCCTAAAATCCATGTATTCAATGCTTTTGAATTTGTGATTTTCCATGATCTTTTTCAATCCTTTTCATTCCTTATTGATGCCAATCATATTGAATCTTTCCTTATTGAATAGTGCACGAAATATTGAGTGAATTTTATGCACAAAAAGATTTGAAAAGTATGATTTTGTATTTTTTTCATATTTAATTTTAATTAAATGAATTAATAATAATAAAAATTCAAATAATTAATAAAAAATGATGAAATAACTCCCTTGGATGTCAATGGGTCGTGCATAACTTTTGGGTGATGATTCATGGAAGAAAATGAGGCCCATTAGCAATTTTGAGGCATTTGAAGCAAAGTTGACTTTTCAAAATTCCCAAAAATTTCCCAACTTCCACAAGGCATATCTTGCTCAATATTTAAGCTTTGATCATGTTCTTGGACATTTTGGAAAGGTCTTGAAGTCCTCTAACCAATTCCTTTGGTCCCATGTCATTTTGATTTACCAATCTCAAGTTATGGTCTTTGACTTAAAGTACCTTTTTGTTGACTTTTGAAAATGACCTATAATGTTGAGATTGATAACTTTTTGTGAGAGCATTTCTTGGACTTGAAGTGTGAAGATGAGTTGTAGGAAATGTCATTCTATTCAAAATTAGCTTTGGATGGAATTTTTCTGATAAGCCATGTGGAAGTTATGCCCTGGTCAATTTGCAGTTGACTTTTTCAACTGTCCAAAAATAGAAACCTTTGCATCTTGAGACTTTTTGAGCCATGCCTTGAGAATCATGATCAAGAATTGATCAAATGATGTTTGTAGCTTCAAAATAAGATGTTGACCAAAAATTTTGACTTTTGACTGTCAAATGACCATTTTGCCCCTGCAGTTGACTGTGAAGCAATTAGGGTTTTTGACTGTGCAATTTTGTGCTGTGAGTCTTGAAACTTGGCATATGGATGCTTGACAATGTTTATAGGCATGTGGGACTTGATTGGACCCTTGGAAACTTCAATTTCTTTGCCAGAACCAAAACCCTAACTTTTGACTGTTAGGAGGCCATTGGACTGTGCAACCTTTGAGAGATTTTGAAGCATGCTCTTGGCAAATCTTGAAGAATATGGGAAGGCAAATTTTGGGTTACAAAAATCATGTATCTAATTGTTTTGGAAAATTCAATGGGGTGTGTGCTGGGGCAACATGACGAGTCTGGCCAAAAAGAGCATGCTATTTATTACTTGAGCAAAAAGTTTACCGACTGTGAAATAAGATATTCACTGCTCGAGAAAACTTGCTGCACTCTGGCATGGGCTGCTCGCCAGCTAAGACAGTATATGCTGACCCATACTACCTTATTGATATCTAAAATGGATCCAATAAAGTACATCTTCGAGAAACCTGCCCTCTCTGGGAGAATAGCGAGATGGAAGATGATCTTGATAGAATATGACATACAGTATACTACCCAGAAAGCAATAAAGGGTAGTGTACTAGCTGATCACCTGGCTCACCAAGCTGTGGAGGACTACCAGTCTATGAAGTTCGAATTCCCAGATGAAGACATCATGATGGTAAACAACTGTGAAGAATTCAGACCATATGAAGAACCTGAACAAGGATCCCGATGGACCCTGGTTTTTGATGGGGAGTCCAACGCACTAGGAAATGGTATAGGTGTTGTACTTATATCACCTGAAGGATGTCATACTCCCTTTACGGCAAGACTCTGCTTCAATTGTACAAATAACATGGCAGAATACGAAGCATGCATTTTTGGTCTCAAAGCTTCCATAGATTTGGGGATCAAATCCTTAAATGTATTCGGAGATTCAGCTTTGGTCATCAGCCAAATCAAATGGGAATGGGACACCAAACACCCTAACCTTATCCCCTACAAAGAACATGTGTTGACATTGATCCCACATTTTGAGAAGATCACCTTCGAGCATTTCCCGCGAGAAGAAAATCAGCTAGCAGACGCACTAGCCACAATGTCATCCATGTTTAAACTTAAATGGGATAACAGGGCTCCCCAGATCACCATTGAACAAATGGATGAACCAGCTCACTATCACAAGATTAATACTGAATAAGTAGTGGACCGACCTTGGTTTCAAGAAGTCAAGAGGTAGCTCGAGGCTCAAGAATATTCAGAAGGAGCTTCAGTCAATGATAAGAAGTTCTTAAGGAGATTCTCTACTAAATTCTTCCTTAGTAATGGAATTCTCTACAAACGCAACCATAACTTTGTGTTACTTCGGTGCGTAGACAAGGTTGAAGTGGAAAAGATCACGGCTGATCTACATGAGGGCACTTTTGGCACCCATTCTAGTGGGCATACGATGGAAAAGAAGATCCTACGGGCAAGCTATTACTGGTCTACCATGGAAGCAAATTTCTATCAACACTCTCGAACCTGCCACAAGTGTCAGATTTACACTGACAAGGTGCACGTACCTCCGGTTCCTCTGAATGTCTTGACGGCTCCTTGGCCCTTTGCTATGTGGGGCATCCATATAATTGGGGAAATCAAACCAACAGCCTCCAATGGACACCACTTCATCTTAGTGGCCGTTGTACCCCAAAATTTTCCCTCTCATATTCCTCAAGACATTGCAAGAAAAATCTCCAAGTTGCTCAAGGTTACTCAAGAATTGGTCAGACAAGCTCTCTCCTAAGACAGTCTACCCCAAATTAGGGTTTTGTGTTGCATCAAGATCTTTGAGTCCAAATGACCTCAAGTGTTACCCAATGTCCTAATATGTTCTCAAGGTCATCCATGTCAAGTTTCAAGCCTTGCAGGGGAAGTTTGCTCAGTCAATTGCTCAAGGGCCCAAAAATCGACTGTGTTAGGGCAAAAGTCAACTGTGACCTATAAACAGTCAAACTTCAAGATTTTTTGTCAATATTCTCATTTTGAAGGATATTTCATCATTTTATCAAGGTTTAATCATGATTCATCAAGGATTGCTCAAAATTCATCAAGACTCAAAAGTTGCTAAATTAGGGTTTTGTAGGAAAAGTCAACTCAACTTTGACCAAGCATAACTTTCTCATACTTTATGAGCAATGACTCATACAAATCTCATTTTGAATAGGATGCAATTTCTTACAATCCATATTCATACCCCAAGATCAAAAAATGCACTCACAAGAAGTTATGAATTTGGACATTATAGGTCATTTTTGAAAGTCAACAAAAACACCTTTTTTACCAAAGCTTATAACTTGGACATGGAATATCAAAATGAGATGAGACCAAAAGGGTTGGTTATAGGACATCTCAAGATTTCTAAAAAGTCACATAACACCTCCAAAAGTTCAAAATTGAAGAAGTTATGCATTGTTGAAGTTGGACTTTTTTGCAAAATTGCCAAAAGTCAACTATCCCCAAAACTTCAAATTTTGTCAAATGGACCCATTCTTTTCCCCTTGATTTGAGCTTGCATAGTTTCCCACGTGTCATAGCTTCAACCATGAGCCCATATTTTATTTTTATTATTTAATTTGATTTTTATTTGAATTTATTCATTTTAAATCAAATTAAATCATATAAAATCTAAAACTTTGATAACATGAGATTTTTTTTGCTCTTTCAGGCTTTGATTATCATCATTAACATCAGCAAAATCGAATTAGACCAAATCATGTGCAAAAAGATTGAGATTTGGTAAAATTGGCAAGTTTGTAAAGGGAGATAAAATCAAATATGCAAGCATTGATGGGAGAAGATTTGAGCCAAGTTTGTAGACCTAATACAAAGGACATTACATAAGGAAGCTTAAAACACGAAAATCAGGGTTGGAAATTGCAGAGAGAGGCAGAACAAGATTTGAAAAAATTCACAAAAAGCTTGAGATCGAAATCGTGTTTAGAGGTGTTTTCAAGGGCTGAGACCTGTCCCAATCTCTTCCTGGGTGTTCACTCAATCTACCTGGATCAAAAGCAAGCTTGTTCAGACGTCCAAACGCGTTGTAAGTGTCACGATAACCACCCATGTTCTTGATTTCGCAACTATGAATTTAAGCATCCTTTTCATGAATCAATATTATATTCTGAATCTACATGACATTTGCAAGCGTTTGGTATTATCCAATTGCTTTTATCTGGCCTGAATGAAGAACCACCATAGCTAGGGTTCTTCGTGTGTTTTTTGGGGTTTTCTATTTCAAGTAAAATCGTGACTCAAGAAGGGCATAACTTTGATCAGAAGGCCATAACGAATCCAACCATGCTCTTGGAATGGATTTATATCGCTTGGAGGGAGTTTTAGCATAAGCCTGCGTCTTTTGCTGCGGATTCAAATCCGCAGGTAATGTTGTTACAGGTCTGAGGACAGGGATAAGTGCGTGTCATCCTCTGGTTGGCCCATTCAAATATTTTTCGCGCATTTTATTTTTTCCTGACCAATAATTTTTGTTTTGTTTTATTATTATTATTTTGTATTCATATAACAAATGGATCAAGATGGTGTAGTGGCAAGGCAAGCGCATATCATCCTTCAGGACCTGGGTTCGAATCCCAGGTCCCTCACTTCTTCAATGTTTTTTCTCTTCAGGTACTCCCATGCGCGCATGAGCTTGCAGAACACCGTGCGTCCTCATCCATGCAATAGCCAGATGGCCAAAGGCCAGATCTGGTGGTCCAGGAGTGGATGTCCACCATGGTCCAAGTCTACGCAGGCCCACTAGATTCCAAAAGTCAACAAAGGCCAGCTACAATTGGGCCTTAGAATTGCAACTAACACCATATAAACAGGCCCAAACCCCCCTCTCTTCTACTTATTTATTTTATGTTATTAATTGTTTTATTATTATTTTTGTTTAATTTACTAACCAATTAAAAATCAGTCTTTTATAAAATAAAATCACAAAAATATTTTTATTCAATCAAATTTAATTTTTATTTTTATTAATAAACACTAATTAATTAATTTAGATTTTAATTAGAGTAACTTTAACCTATTTTTTGTAAATAATTAAAATTGATTAGATTTAATTAGGTTTTAATTACTAACTTAATTATTTTATTTTTCTTTCTTAAAATAACAAAAACCCAAAAATAATTTATTTTTATTAATTAATTAATTTAATTTAATTTGGTAATTAATTTAGGATATTTCTTTCTTAAAATAAAAAAACAACAAAAAGATATTTCTCTTTAACCAAAAAGGGTCAAAACCCTAATCATGGGCTCGACTTAATATCCCGTACGCGATTTAATTTCTTTTACCAATAATGTACTTGCTCCCGGGTTGTAATAGTAAATAGGACTTTTATTTATTTTTATCGCTTTATTTATTTTTAAAGGGTTTGTCTTTGGCGATGAAAATACCCGACGCCTTGTAATTTAAATTCCGCATTTTATTTCCGCAAATTATAACTGTTAGATGTTTGATAATAGGATGGCATGACAAGATTGAATGTTTTAACCTAAAATCAACTTAGATCACCCTTAACATGTGCAAAGATAAAAATAATCGAAATCAACACACTCACACATGCACACTCCTAGGATACACCCCACTTGGTTGCCTTCGGTAACGATCATTGAGTATAGGTCGTTTTAGAGGTCGCCCTCTTGTCTAAAAGATCATAGTCACCTTGAAATGGTTGCCTCGGATATTCTCGCCTCAAACAAATGATCTAAGACATTAGGGTTACCGCTAAGGCGTCCTAATATTGCTTTAGTGACCGTATGTCCCTCATTCAAATTGACCCTCAAACTCCAACGATGGTGCTACCTACTCATCAATAGTGGGATATCATTTCCTAAAGGACATTAGCATAAAACGATTCCTTTTTCGAGTGGGTAGATGGTTCTTAGATACTTGCTCTTTCAAAACAAAAACTTTTCGCACTTACACTCCTTTTCGAACAAAGTTTTCAAAAACACTTCATACACTCTTGAGGACAAAATCAAGAGTTAAATCGAAGTTTTCAAACAAAAACTTTTTTCAAACCCACAAGCACAAAGAAAGCAAATTTTTGAAAACAATTGAGCAAGTACCTAAGAGCCCATGGATAACCATGGATAGAAAGGGTGCTAACACCTTCCCTTCCTATAATCTACCCCCCGAACCCGAGAAATATCTCGAAAAAGGAATTTTTCTGTGCTTTTTTCCTTTCCTTGTTGGATAAAATAAAAGTCGGTGGTGACTCTTGCTTACCGCGACATTTTGCGGATACAAAACACAAAACGTGAACCAACATTCCAAAAAATAGTCAGTTCTTCCCACCGTATCACAGAACTGGCGACTCTGTTGGGGAGTTTTATAAGTGGGTGTACCTTAGGAATAGTTCATTATGTTTTCAATTGCTTGATTTGTTTGTTTTATTCTTTGTGGGCTTGAATTGGAGTTACTATAGATCCTAACCCGGATCTGGGGGATACCCTTTAGGTAAGTAGCAATAAACTGTGAGGGAACTGTACGGCATAGACCGATACGGTTGAAGCAGTAGCTATGTTGGTGTGACACTTTAGTATGTACCGATATCCCTTGTGGCGCAACGAGGAGAATATGGGTCTGCTAAGGGGTCATTAAGCACCAACTGACCTTAGAACCTTTAAATTGACCAACTTGGCCATAGAACAGTAGCAGTATGCTACACTCATTGAGACTAAACTCTCGCGATGATTCCAGTCGCAAGAAAAGGTTGCTAAACTGGAATTATGACCGATCGAGGGTAGTCAGTGATATTGAGATCCTCTAGAACCCGGTTACTATTTTTAGGACAGGTTTGAACCAACTAAACGGAAAGAGGGTAGTACCTAAGCTCCTTGCCAGCCTGAAATCTAAGGGCTATCTGTGTGACTTGCTTGCCCTTACCATGTTTGCTATTTGTGGATACTTGTGGTGTGTTTTCTATCATGACATCATGACATTTCATGCATCTTGCATTAGACTAACCTATTTCAAAGACAAGAGGGATTCATTTTTGTTCTGTTTTGTAGGTTATGGCACCCATGCGTAGAAACACTACTCGCATCAACTTTGTCCAGATTCCCACTCAGCTTAAGGAATTGGTTGCAAAGGTTTCAGATACTACCTCCTTTATCAGAAGACATGGGCACCTTCTTGGTTTAGTTACCTCCAAGATGGATGAACAAATGATGAGTGTCTTAGTCCAGTTCTTTGATCCACTGTACCATTGCTTTACTTTTCTGGACTACCAGTTGGTCCCTACCTTGGAAGAGTTCTCTGATCTGCTTGGTATCTCCATTCTGGAGCAGACCCCGTTTACAGGTTGGGAGAAAGTCCTTATGTCGGAAGAGATTGCTTCATCCCTCCATCTGACAAAGGCTAAGGTAATGTCTAATTGGGAGACTAGAAGTGGGATAAAAGGCTTCTTGACTAAGTTTTTGGTTGGTAAGGCTAATCAGTTCTGGGACGGTTTAGACTTTCAGACATTCGAGGATATCCTGGCTCTTCTTATTTACGGTCTGGTTCTGTTTCCAAACTCAGATGCTTTTGTTGACGTGAATGCGGTGAATATCTTCATTTCCCGTAATCCGGTACCTACTCTCTTGGGTGACATTTTACACTCTCTTTATGCCCGTACCGCTCGGAAACAGGGAACCCTTATGAGTTGTGCTCCATTGCTGGCGAGGTGGTTTATTTCTCACCTCCCCAAATCAGTTTTGAAGAACAAGGAAGGCATGGGCTAGGCCTACAGGATTATGTCTCTCTCTCATAATGACATCATTTGGACTATCAAGGGTATGGAGGATGTGGCTATTATTGATCGCTGTGGGGAGTACCCCAATGTTCCACTGATAGGAACCCATGGAGGGATCACCTATAATCCATGTTTGGCCTTACGTCAGTTTGGGCGAGCTAGAAGGGAAAGACCTCATGAGTTGCTGATGCCAAGTATTGTCTTTGATTTCCAAGGGGATAGTGACGAGCAACGCCGCAAATTCATAAGAGCCTGGGATAGGGTACACAGGTCTGATCCACACGAGCTGGGTGCAAATACTTCTCTACCAATGGAACCATATCTCTGATGGGTTCGCATACGTGCCCAAAAGCTGGGAATGCCCTACGAAGCGGTCTTGCCTATAATTGTTGAAGTTGCTGATGAAGAGGGGGTTCCTCCTACCATCCCACACCCTTACATGCCTACTGACATTGGGGCATTAAAGAGGTCCTGGATGCAGCTAAGGGAAGAGCGGGATACTTACAGAGAAAAGTATCACGAGCAAGAGCAGAAGATTCAGAAGTTGACAAGGCAACTGGAGAACGAGTGGATCCTCAACGACTATGTCAGCACTAAAGGCAAACGACCATGGGAGCGCTGATAGTCTTTTGATTATTTCAAGTTTTTCTTTCTTGTAACGCCTTAAGGGCATTTGTTGAACAATTGAATTCAAAGTTTATCTAATAAAAGTGTGTTTCTTTTTGGTTTACGAACTTGAATCTCTAAGGTCTTTGAAATCATATCATACACATTTCATTCCATGCACCTCATAACAGGTACCCTTACAGGTTTTTCTCATCCTCTTCGCTGTTTATTTCAGCATCATGTCTTCCGAAACATCAACTGATCAAGCTATCAAAGATCTACAAGCTCAAAACGCCCAGTTTCAGGAATTGTTCATGAGTTTAGCCAAGGGTCAGCAAGATCTGAGGACCCTTATTTTGAAAGAGAAGAAGAAGAAGAAGAAGAAGAAGACAGTCCTCTTGAACATGGGGCACAGGTTTGGAAACAGGCTGCGAGATGAAGTCAATCTATCCCACTCATCTGGAGGGGGAGAAAACCAAGAAGAAAGAAGGGTGCCTAGCCCTATGGTATCTGATCATGAGACTGACTTTGATGAAGACCAGTATCCTCCGGTTGAGGATAGGTATAAACAGCTTGAAGACCGTTTAAGTGCCATGGAGATTCAGAAGGTCCCTGGGTTGGACTTTGGTGATTTAAGTTTGTCATCTGGGGTGGTGATTCCCCACAAATTCAAAGCACTAGCCTTTGCTAAATACGACAAAGTTTCTTGTCCAAAGTTGCACCTCCGTTCGTATGTTAGAAAAATTCATCCATACACCGCTGACAAGAACCTCTGGATCCACTTCTTTCAAGACAGTCTCTCAGGGACTCATCTTGAATGGTTTTACCAGCTAGAAGGAGCTAGTATCCGTAATTGGGAAGATTTGGCTGCTGCTTTCTATAAGCAATACCAATACAATGCCGACCTTGCTCCCACGCGTACCCAACTCTAGGGTATGTCTATGAGTGCGGGCGAAGGATTCAAAGATTACGCTCAGAAGTGGAGGGACCTTGCTGGAAGAGTTCAACCTCCCTTGGCTGATAGGGAACTAGTGGATATGTTTCTGGGGACCCTGTCTGGTCCGTATTTCAACCATCTGATTGGAAGTTCATTGTCCGGGTTTACATAGCTAATCATGACCGAGGAAAGAATTGAGGCTGGTATTAAGAGCGGTAAGATACAGAAGGGTGCTTCGTCAAGCACCGAGAAGAAGCCCTTTAAGAAGGATTCGAGTGCTGTTTACAGTACAAAAAGCCATAATAGACCTGAACGCCGCCAAGCTGTTAATGCGGTGGTTATATCAAGACCTGCTGGTGCACCTCAGCGCAACAATCAGCCAAGGGCCGAGAGACCGCGAAGACAATTCACTCAGCTCAACATGACTTTATCCCAAATTCTGCCACAGTTATTGAAAACTAACTTGGTGATTATGAAGGAGGCCCCGAAGACCCCCAACATTGCATCACCCATGTATGACCCGAATGCCCGCTATGCTTTTCACTCTGATAGCCCGGGGCATGACACAGATAACTACTGGGTCCTGAAGAACAAGGTACAGTACTTGATTGATGCGAAGGAGATTGAATTCGAAGCACCTGAAAGACCTAATGTTGTGACTGCTCCTATGCCCAAGCATGGAGTGAATGCTATAGATGAAGACTCGTTTGTGGTTTCTATGAAAGACATTGTTACTCCCTTAATGACTGTAAAGAAGAACCTTCTGTTAGCCGGTTTATTTCTGGGATGTGACGAAGATTGCCGTATGTGTTCCGTCCTACCTACTGGTTGCCATCTTTTGAAGTCAGGTGTCCAACGCCTGATGGATAGTAAATAAATTCTGTTTGAGAAGACTTTTGTTCCTTTGGTTCCTACTGAAGAGGTTGCTATAATCACCATTTTCGACAATTCTTCCAAGGCTTCCTCGAGAAAGCCTGTTAGAATTACATTCGTTCCAAGAATCGCTCCCTTGATCATTACTGTTCCTGGGCATATCCCCTATAAATCCGATAAAGTTGTCCCGTGGCATTATCAGGCTGACGTATATTATCACGGAGTTAAGCAAGACTTGAGTGCTGAAGAGTCTGATACCGACGTCAGCAATATTGTTAGACCTGCCAAAGTCACCCGCAGCGGAAGACTTTTCTCCCCTGAGATCTCTCCGCCAGTTGTTCGAACGCCTGTTGTCATTACACCTGCCAGTGTACCTGCTACTATTCCTATTCAAGTTCCCATTCTTACCCCTGTTGCCGAGTCATCTAATACTCAGGGCAAAGAGACCACTGATGAGCCTGCCCGGACGGAGGCACCGAAGACAATTACTGTGGAAGCCTCTAGACAAGAGATGGAGGAAATTCTGAAGATCATCAAAAAGAGCAACTACAATGTAGTCGAGTAGCTGGGGCAAACCCTATCCAAAATATCTATGTTGTCTCTGTTGCTATGCTCAGAAGCCCATGCCAAGGCTCTGATTGCCTTCCTGAAGACTTCACACGTACCACAAGAGACATCAGCTGATCAGTTTAAAGATTGTGTGGCTAGTCTGACAGCGGATAATGGGTTAGGTTTCTCTGACGCAGACTTGCCTGCTAAGGGGAGGAATCACAATGATGTCCTGCATGTCTCCATTGAATGCAGGGGCACCACTCTAGCCCATGTATTGGTGGATAATGGTTCCTCATTGAACGTTTTACCTAAGAAAGCTCTAGACCGGTTGGACTATGAAGGTTTAGAGTTGAAGCCAAGTAACATTGTTGTTAGGGCCTTTGATGGGTCAAAGAGAATGGTACATGGAGAAGTTGATATTCCAGTGAAGGTTGGTTCTCAGGTCTTTGCGTCTACTTTTTATGTGATGGACATTCGGACATCCTATTCTTGTTTGCTGGGTTGTCCATGGATCCACAAAGCTGGGGCAGTGAATTCTATGCTCCACCAGATGCTGAAATACCCAGTGAAGGGGAAAATTGTGACGGTACGAGGAGAGGAGGAATACATGGTGAGTCACCTTAACTCTTTCTGATATGTAGAGATGGACGGGGAGTTCATTGAGACCCCGTTCCAGCATTTTGAAGAGGTTCCCCAGACATTGGCGTCAGCTGAAACTATTTCTGAAGATCCTCCAATGAAGATGGTTTCCTTCAAGGATGCCCGGGCTGTTGTCGAGAAAGGTGGGTGTGCAAATTAGGGCCAACTCCCCGACTTTGCACATAAGACTAACAAATTTGGTTTGGGTTTCACTGCTGAAGCTCAAAAGGCTATACGGAGTGCACGGATCGGAAGAGCTCCCCTGTTTATCAGCAATTCAGGAGTGAATGCCATTGAAGACGACATTGAAGAGTCTGAGTTCGACAGTTGGATCTATCCCACTACTGATGGTGGACTAAGCAACTGGACAGCGAAGGACTTCATCCCAATTTCTTTTGTTACCCAGTAATGAGACTTTTGTTTTGAATTTGTAACAGACAATGTTTTAAACTTTACGGCCCGGTGTCTTACCCGGGGCACCGTGGCTTCATTTGTGAGGGCTTTATGTGTGTCATCTACATATATCATTAATAAAAGCATTGGACGTTTCTTGCATTTCAAAATTTTGCGCTCCTTGTTTTTCTTTTATTACATATTGCAAAACAACTATTTTACACACACTCACATATACAGGTCTACATCCACCCTGGATCTCACTGGTAACGACTCCGCTACTGCCAGTTATGACTTCGAAAGTCCGATAAACTTAGCCGAAGACGAAGGTGAAGATGATTGCGAAGTGCCTGGTGAACTTGCTAGTCTGCTACTTCAAGAAGAGAGGGCCATACAGCCGCATGAAGAGCCTGTGGAAATAGTAAATCTGGGTACAGAGGAGGACAAGAAAGAGGTCAAGATCGGTGCAAATCTAGAAGCTAGTGTTAAGCAACGGTTGATTCAGATGCTGCGAGACTATGTTGAGATCTTTGCCTGGTCTTATGAAGATATGCCTGGGTTGGATACCGATATCGTGGTTCACTGATTGCCTACCAAGGAAGACTGTCCTCCAGTGAAGCAGAAGGTCTGTCGAATGCGCCTAGAGATGTCTGAGAAAATCAAGGCTGAAGTGATGAAACAGTTTGATGCCGATTTTCTAGCAGTTACTTCTTACCCACAGTGGGTTGCTAACGTGGTTCCTGTGCCGGAGAAGGATGGTAAAGTTCGAATGTGTGTTGACTATAGGGATCTGAACAGGGCAAGCCCCAAGGATGATTTCCCTCTGCCTCATATCGACGTCCTGGTTGACAACACCGCACATCATAAGGTCTTCTCCTTTATGGATGGTTTCTCCGGTTACAATCAGATTAAAATGGCTCCCGAAGATATGGAGAAGACGCCCTTTGTTACTCAATGGGGTACCTTTTGCTACAAGGTCATGCCTTTCGGATTGAAAAATGCTGGGGCAACATATCAGCGCACCATGGTCGCCTTGTTCCATGACATGATCCATCATGAGATTGAGGTATACGTTGACGACATGATTGCAAGATCCCAGACCGAGGAAGAACACCTTGACCATCTTCAGAAGCTATTTGACAGGTTGAAGTTATACAAGCTGAAGTTAAACCCAAACAAGTGCACCTTTGGGGTGAGATCTGGTAAGCTGTTGGGTTTCGTCGTAAGTGACAAAGGTATTCAGGTGGATCCTGCAAAGGTGAAGGCTATACAGGAAATGCCAGTTCCCCAAACATAGAAAGAAGTCAGAGGCTTTCTGGGACGTTTGAACTACATCGCCCGATTCATCTCGGACCTGACTGCTACTTGTGAGCCAATCTTCAAGTTACTGAAGAAAGATCAAGTGGTACGATGGAACGATGAATGTCAGGCCGCTTTAGAAAGAATCAAAGAGTATCTCCAAGAGCCACCTATTCTGATGCCACCAGTTGAAGGGAGACCTCTGATCTTATACTTGACAGTACTCGAAAATTCAATGGGGTGCGTGTTGGGGCAGCATGACGAGTCTGGCCGAAAAGAGCATGCTATTTACTACCTTAGCAAAAAGTTTACCGACTGCGAGACCCGATACTCGTTGCTTGAGAAAACTTGCTGCACTTTGGCATGGGCTGCTTGCCGGCTGAGACAGTATATGCCGACTCACACTACTCTATTGATATCAAAGATGGATCCAATCAAGTATATCTTCGAGAAGCCTGTTTTGTCCGGAAGAATAGCAAGATGGAAGATGATCTTGACTGAGTATGACATCCAATACACGACCCAGAAAGCAATCAAGGGAAGTGTGTTGGCAGATCATTTGGCACATCAGGAAGTGGACAATTACCAGTCTATGAACTTTGAATTCCTGGATGAGAATATCATGATAGTGACTGATTGTGAGGAACCTGGACCGGATGAAGGACCTGAGGAGGGATCCCGATGGTCTATGTACTTTGATGGAGCTTCAAACGCTTTGGGTAATGGCATTGGCGCCGTGATCATATCTCTTAAAGGCTCTCATACTCCGTTCACCGCCCGACTATGTTTCAACTGCACCAACAACATGGCGGAGTATGAAGCATGCATTATGGGTCTTCGAGCAGCAATTGACCTAAGGGTTAAGTTATTGAGTGTTTTCGGAGATTCCACTCTCGTGATCAGTCAGATCAAAGGCGAGTGGGATACGAAACATCCAAATCTTATTCCTTACAAGGAGTATATGTTGACATTGCTTCGACACTTCAAGGAGATAACCTTTGAACACTTCCATAGAGAGGAGAATCAGTTGGCGGACGCGTTGGCTACGATGTCTTCTATGTTCAAAGTCAATTGGGACAACGAAGCTTCCCAGATTATCATTGAAAGATTGGACAAACCTGCACATTGCTGTGATATTGAGACTGAAGAGGTAGCAGATAAACCCTGGTTTCACGAGGTGAAGAGATACCTTGAAACTCAGGAGTATCCCGAGGGTGCATCTGTTAATGACAAGAAGTTTCTGAGAAGGTTCGCGGCGAAGTTCTTCATCAGCAATGACATCCTTTACAAGCGTAACCATGATTCAACCTTACTGCATTGTGTGTATAAAAATGAAGAAGAAAGGATCATGGTAGATTTACATGAAGGTACTTTCGGGACTCATTCCAGTGGACACACCATGGCAAAGAAAATCCTTCGGGAAGGATATTATTGGTCCACTATGGAAGCCAACTGTTATCAGCATTCTCGGACATGTCACAAGTGCCAAGTCTATGCAGATAAGGTGCACATACCTCCAGTTCCTCTGAACGTCTTGACGACACCTTAGCCTTTTGCAATGTGGGGCATTGATATGATCAGCGAGATCATACCTACGGCATCCAATGGGCATCGTTTCATCCTGGTAGCTATTGATTACTTTACGAAGTGGGTTGAAGCAGCTTCCTTTGCTACTGTAACCAAGAACGTCGTGGCACGGTTCATTCAGCACAATCTGATTTGTCGATATGGGGTACCAGAGAGGATCATTACGGACAATGGTACCAATCTCAACAACAAGATGATCATCGAGCTCTGCAAGCAATTCAAGATACAGCATCAAAAATCTTCTCCTTACCGGTCGAAGATGAATGGGGCTATAGAAGCGGCTAATAAAAACATTAAGAAGATTTTGCAGAAGATGACGGTGATATACAAAGATTAGCACGAGATGTTACCATTTGCTCTTCATGGGTACAGTACCTCAGCACAGACGTCAACAGGGGCAACCCCCTATTCCTTGGTATATGGCATGGAGGCTGTATTACCCATTGAGGTTCAGATACCCTCTCTTTGGGTTATGAAGGACGCAGGTTTGAGTGAAGATGATTGGATTCAGACACGGCTTGATCAGCTGAACTTAATCAACGAAAAGAGACTTATTGCTATTTGTCATGGTCAGACGTACCAAAAAAGGATGATCAAGGCATTTAACAAGAAAGTCAGAAGACAAGAGTATCAAGTTGGGGACCTGATTATCAAACGCATTATCCTACCTCAAGGTGATCTCAGGGACAAATGGACCCCTACTTACGAAGGGCCATTTGTGGTTAAGAACATTTTCTCAGGAGGAGCTATGATTCTGACCACCATGGATGGTGACGACCTTCCTCACCCCGTCAATGCAGACATAGTGAAAAGATACTACGCATGAACAAAGACCCGCTAGGTTGACTGGCCTAGGCAAAAATAAGGGCTTCCCGGCGAACCAAAAGGGTTCGGGCAAAAATAAGGGATGAAAATGGAAAAACTGTACACCCGACAAGTCGAAAACCTGAAAAGGCGGCTTGGGCAAAAAAGGGTATCCCGGTGGACTGAAAACCCGAAAGGGCGGTCCAGGCAAAAATTAGGGATCAAAGCGTAACACTATGTCTCATTGGATCACCTTGCAACCAGACTTCGGTATCGACTATCAATCTCGGATGGTGCTAATCAATCTGACCTACCTTCAACCAAGTAGCAAAGTGATGAGATGCTCGAGGATATAAGGGCAATAGCAGAGTTGGAACCCAATGGGATTGTTCACATAGCTGTTTTGTTTAGTTTTTCATAAATGTGTAAATTCTATTATTCGGCGGCGTTCTCTTACTAGGACGTCAGCCTCTTGTACAAAAACGCCTATTTACAGGCCAAACTTCAAAATCAATACAATTCATTTTCAGAGAAATTTCAAACTGTTTTTCCTTTATCTGTTTTGTTTTGCAAAGAATGTCCAGTGTTCATTTTTGATATATGCATTTGACATTAATTGCTGCTCATGAATATTTACATATGAAACAAAAGACCATTACTTGTAATATCAGAAACAGGGGCAAATAAGAATTGTCCAAATTGTATAGTTGCTCTATCCACCCGGTACAAGGTAAATTCAGATGAAGGATATGGTTGAGATGCATTCACTCCCTGTAGAGTAAGACAGTAATGTTAACTCTCCCCAGCTGAGACTTGCAACTGCGAATGAATCGGTAATATTCTCCCCAAGCAGAGTTTTATCTACCATCAGCACTGAAAGGTCTTAATATTCCCCAGTGGAGTATAAGAATATTCCCCGGCAGAATACAAGATATCCCCAGTGGAGTTTGAAAATTGTTCCCAAGGCGGTCTGAAAAGCTTCCCCAGTAGAGCTTGGAGAATCATCCCCAGTAAACTTAGGAAGATTGTCCCCAGCAAGTTCAAGGGATTATCCCCATAAGAGTCTAAAAGGTTATCCCCAGTGAAGTCGCAACTGAAAGGTTATCCCCAGTGGAGTTCTTTCCTTTCATAAACAAGAAGTCAACCCCCAACAGGATTCAGTATCACCAGCAATGGTAATTCATCCCCAGCGGAATTTATCGGTGGAATCCTCTACAGAGCATCTCTTCCCCACAGAGTAATCTCCTCATCAGTTTATTCCCCAACGGAGTTATCCTCTCCTGCAGGTTTATTCTCGCAATCACCTTCGTTTGCCATCCCCAGCGGAAACGAAACATTCAATTCTTTTCTCCAGCAGCTATCTGAGATTTATTTTCCCCAGCCAAAACATTACATTTCCATACATCATGATACATGCATATACACATCATACAACACAATCTCATTTATTTTGAGAACATCATTACTTGATATATATCATGCATTGCATACGACTGACCTTTACCTTTTAGGAAGGATGCAGTTAAGTTCTCAGCTATGTCGAACTACTGACCAGTTCTTAAATCTCAACTGAATTATTCTCGGTTGAATTACAGATAAGGTTCTAAATCTCGACAATTTTCCTCCGTCGAAGTTTGGACGAGTTCTTAAATCTCAACAGAATTATCCTCCGTTGAAGTACAAACAGTTCCTAGATCTTGATGAAGATGTTTCCCTCAGTCGAAGTACTGACCAGTTCTTAAATCTCAACTGAATTATTCTCGGTTGAATTACAGATAAGGTTCTAAATCTCGACAATTTTCCTCCGTCGAAGTGTGGACAAGTTCTTAAATCTCAACAGAATTATCCTCCATTGAAATACAGACAGTTCCTAGATCTTGATGAAGATGTTTCCTTCAGTCGAAGTACTTACCAGTTCTTAAATCTCAACTGAATTATTCTCGGTTGAATTATAGATAAGGTTCTAAATCTCGACATTTTTCCTCCGTTGAAGTGTGGACGAGTTCTTAAACATCAACAGAATTATCCTCTGTTGAAGTACAGACAGTTCCTAGATCTCGATGAAGATGTTTCCCCCAGTCGAAGTACTGACCGATTCTTAAATCTCAACTGAATTATTCTCGGTTGAATTACAGATAAGGTTCTAAATCTCGACATTTTTCCTCCGTCGAAGTGTGGACGAGTTCTTAAACCTCAACAGAATTATCCTCCGTTGAAGTACAGACAGTTCCTAGATCTCGATGAAGATGTTTCCCTCAGTCGAAGTACTGAACGGTTCTTAAATCTCAACTGAATTATTCTCGGTTGAATTACAGATAAGGTTCTAAATCTCGACAATTTTCCTCCGTCAAAGTGTGGACGAGTTCTTAAATCTCAACAGAATTATCCTCCATTAAAGTACAGATAGTTCCTAGATCTCGATGAAGATGTTTCCCTCAGTCGAAGTACTGACCGGTTCTTAGATCTCAACTGAATTAGTCTCGGTTGAATTACAGATAAGGTTCTAACTCTCGGAAATCCTCCTCAGTCGAAGTACTGACCGGTTCTTAAATCCCAACTGAATTAGTCTCGATTGAATTACAGATAAGGTTCTAAATCTCGGCAATCCTCCTCAGTCGAAGTACTGACCGGTTCTTAAATCTCAACTGAATTATCCTCGGCTGAATTATAGATAAGGTTCTAAATCTCGACAGAGTTCCCCCAGTTGAATTATGGACAAGTTCTTAAAACTCAGCAGAGATGTTCTCTCAGTTGAAGTACAGGCAAGTTCCTAAATCTCAACAAAAATCAGACTTCCCCAAGCGGAATCTTCCACAACAACAAGTATGCGAGTTCTCGATAAGGAATCTCTTATGCGATCAACACTCCTGCAGATGGAATCTTTAAGCCCATCCTCCCTCCAGCAAACTCCAAATGGCATCTGTAAGCCCATTCCCGACATCACAAAGCTGATACCACTTCATGCGAGTGCAAATTTCTGGGCACTCTATTGTTCAATCTTCTTCCACCTTCGGATCACGAAAGGCACGAAATCCAATCTACATCCTCAGGTTTAAGAAGATTGAACAGGGGCAGCTGTTGTACCCCAAAATTTTCCCTCTAATATTCCTCAATACATTGCAAGAAAAATCTCCAAGTTGCTCAAGGTTACTCAAGAATTGGTCAGACAAGCTCTCTCATAAGACAGTCTACCCCAAATTAGGGTTTTATGTTGCATCAAGATATTTGAGTCCAAATGACCTCAAGTGTTCCCCAATGTCCTAATATGTTCTCAAAGTCATCCATGTCAAGTTTCAACCCTTGCAGGGGAAGTTTGCTCAGTCAATTGCTCAAGGGTCCAAAAATCGACTGTGCTAGGGCAAAAGTCAACTGTGACCTATAAATAGTCAAACTTCAAGATTTTTTTGTCAATATTCTCATTTTTAAGGATATTTCATCATTTGATCAAGGGTTGATCATGATTCATCAAGGATTTCTCAAAATTCACCAAGACTCAAAAGTTGCTAAATTAGGGTTTTATAGGAAAAATCAACTCAACTTTGACCAAGCATAACTTTCTCATACTTTATGAGAAATGACTCATCAAAAGATAATTTTGAAGAGGATTCAATTTCCTACAATCCATCTTCATAACCCAAGATCAAAAAATGCACTCACAAGAAGTTATGAATTTGGACATTATAGGTCATTTATGAAAGTCAACAAAAACACCTTTTTTACCAAAGCTTATAACTTTAGAATGGAATATAAAAATGAGATGATACCAAAAGTGTTGGTTATAGGACATCTCAAGCTTTCTAAAAAGTCCAAGAACACCTCCAAAAGTTCAAAATTGAAGAAGTTATGCATTGTTGAAGTTGGACTTTTTTGCAAAATTGCCAAAAGTCAACTATCCCCAAAACTTCAAATTTTTTCAAATGGGCCCATTCTTTTCCACTTGATTTGAGCTTGCATAGTTGCCCACGTGTCCTAGATTCAGCCATGAGCCCATATTTTATTTTTATTATTTAATTTGATTTTTATTTGAATTTATTCATTTTAAATCAAATTAAATCATATAAAATCTAAAAATTTGATAACATGAATTTTTTTTGCTGTTTCAGGCTTTGATTATCATCATTAACATCATCAAAATTGAATCAGACCAAATCATGTGAAAAAGATTGAGATTTGGCAAAATTGGCAAGTTTGTAAAGGGAGATAAAATCAAATATGCAAGCATTGATGGGAGAAGATTTGAGCCAAGTTTGTAGACCTAATACAAAGGACATTACATAAGGAAGCTTAAAACATGAAAATCAGGGTTGGAAATTGCAGAGAGAGGCAGAACAAGATTTGAAAAAAGTCACAAAAAGCTTGAGATCAAAATCGTGTTTAGAGGTGTTTTCAAGGGCTGAGACCTGTCCCAATCTCTTCCTGGGTGTTCACTCAATCTACCTGGATCAAAAGCAAGCTTGTTCAGACGTCCAAACACGCTGTAAGTGTCATGATAACCACCCCTATTCTTGATTTCGCAACTCTGAATTTAAGCATCCTTTTCATGAATCAATACTATATTCTGAATCTACATGACATTTGCAAGCGTTTGGTATTATCCAATTGCTTTTATCTAGCCTGAATGAAGAACCACCATAGCTAGGGTTCTTCGTGTGTTTTTTGGGGTTTTCTATTTCAGGTAAAATCGTGACTCAAGAAGGGCATAGCTTTGATCAGATGGCCATAACGAATCCAACCATGTTCTTGGAATGGATTTATATGGCCTAGAGGGAGTTTTAGCATAAGCCTGCGTCTTTTGCTGTGGATTCAAATCCGTAGGTAATGTTGTTACAGGTCTGAGGACAGGGATAAGTGCGTGTCATCCTCCGGTTGGCCCATTCAAATATTTTTCACGCATTTTATTTTTTCCTGACCAATCATTGTTGTTTTGTTTAATTATTATTATTTTGTATTCATATAACAAATGGATCAAGATGGTGTATTGGGGTTCGGATCATCCTTCAGGACCTGGGTTCGAATCCCAGGTCCCCTACTTCTTCAATGTTTTTTCTCTTCAGGTACTCCCATGCGCGCATGAGCTTGCAGAACACCGTGCGTCCTCATCCATGCAATAGCCAGATGGCCAAAGGCTAGATCTGGTGGTCCGGGAGTGGATGTCCACCATGGTCCAAGTCTACGCAGGCCCACTGGATTCCAAAAGTCAACAAAGGCCAGCTACAATTGGGCCTCAAAATTGCTACTAACACCATATAAACAGGCCCAAACCCCCCTCTCTTCTACTTATTTATTTTATGTTATTAATTGTTTTATTATTATTTTTTGTTTAATTTACTAACCAATTAAAAATCAGTCTTTTATAAAATAAAATCACAAAAATATTTTTATTCAATCAAATTTAATTTTTAATTTTATTAATAAACACTAATTAATTAATTTAGATTTTAATTAGAGTAACTTTAACCTATTTTTTGTAAATAATTAAAATTGATTAGATTTAATTAGGTTTTAATTACTAACTTAATTATTTTATTTTTCTTTCTTAAAATAACAAAAACCCAAAAATAATTTATTTTTATTAAGTAATTAATTAAATTTAATTTGGTAATTAATTTAGGATATTTCTTTCTTAAAATAAAAAAACAACAAAAAGATATTTTTCTTTAACCAAAAAGGGTCAAAACCCTAATCATGCGCTCGACTTAATATCCCGCACACGATTTACTTTCTTTTACCAATAACGTACTTGCTCCCGGGTTGTAATAATAAATAGGACTTTTATTTATTTTTATCACTTTATTTATTTTTAAAGGGTTTGTCTTTGGTGATGTAAATACCCGACGCCTTGTAATTTAAATTCCGCATTTTATTTCCACAAATTATAACTGTTAGATGTTTGATAATAGGATGGCATGGCAAGATTGAATGTTTTAACCTAAAATCAACTTAGATCACCCTTAACATGTGCAAAGATAAAAATAACCGAAGTCAACACACTCGCACATGCACACTCCTAGGGTACACCCCACTTGGTTGCCTTCGGTAACGGTCATTGAGTATAGGTCATTTAGAGGTCGCCCTCTTGTCTAAAAGATCATAGTCGCCTCGAAATGGTTACCTCAGATATTGTCGCCTAAAACAAATGATCTAAGACATTAGGGTTACCGCTAAGGCGTCCTAATATTGCTTTAGTGACCATATGTCCCTCATTCGAATTGACCCTCAAACTCCAACGACGGTGCTACCTACTCATCAATAGTGGGATAACATTGCCTAAAGGACATTAGCATAGAACGATTCCTTTTTCGAGTAGGTAGATGGTTCTTAGATACTTGCTCTTTTAAAATAAAAACTTTTCGCACTTACACTCCTTTTCGAACAAAGTTTTCAAAAACACTTCATACACTCTTGAGGACAGAAGCAAGAGTTAAATCGAAGTTTTCAAACAAAAACTTTTTTCAAACCCACAAGCACAAAGAAAGAAATTTTTTGAAAACAATTGAGCAATTACCTAAGAGCCCATGGATAACCATGGATAGAAAGGGTGCTAACACCTTCCCTTCCTATAATCTACCCCCCGAACCCGAGAAATATCTCAAGAAAGGAATTTTTCTGTGCTTTTTTCCTTTCCTTGTTGGATAAAATAAAAGTCGGTGGCGTGCTTACCGCGACATTTTGCGAATACAAAACGCAAAATGTGAACCAGTATTCCAAAAAATAGTCAATTCTTTCCACCGTGTCACAGTGACCATTGACTATTTTACAAAGTGGGTTGAGGCAGCCTCTTTCGCTTCTGTTACCAATAATGTTGTAGCCCGGTTCATTAAATAGAATCTCATTTGTCGGTAAGGTATTCCAGAGAGGATCATCACAGATAATGGTATGAATCTAAACAATACTATGATCACCGCCCTGTGGGAGCAATTCAAGATCCAGCATCACAATTCTTCCCCTTATCGACCAAAGATGAATGGTGATATCGAAGCCGCAAATAAGAACATCAAAAAGATCATACAGAAAATGACAGTCACATACAAAGACTGGCATGAGATGCTACCATTCTCTCTCCACGAGTATCGTACCACAACGCACACATCAACCGGGGCAACACCCTACTCTCTGGTATACAGCATGGAGGCTGTCTTGCCTATTGAGGTCCAGATCCCCTCTCTGAGAATTATGAAGGATGCTGGTCTGAACGAAGACGATTAGATCTAGACTCGACTTGATTAACTGAACTTGATTGATGAGAAAAGGCTTACTGCTGTCTGTCATGGTCAGATGTATCAAAAACAGATGATCAAGGCTTTCAACAAAAAGGTCAGACACCAAGTATATCAAGTCGGGGATTTGGTGATCAAACGTATCATACTGCCGCAAGGTGATCCCAGGGGCAAATGGACTCCTACATACGAAGAACCATTTGTGATCAAAAGTATATTCTCTAGTGGAGCGATGATCTTAACCACTATGGATGGCGATGACCTACCGCACCCCGTGAACACGGACATAGTCAAAAGATACTACACATAAGAGACCCGCTAGGTTGACACACCTAGGCAAAACAAGGGCATCCCGACGAACCAAAAAGTTTCGGGAAAAAATTAGGGATAAAACAAAAAAATATGCACACCCGGCAAGCTGAAAACCCGAAAGGGCAGCTTGGGAAAAAAAGGGTATCCCGGTGGACTGAAAACCCGAAAGGGCGGTCCAGGCAAAAGTTAGGGAATTAAAGTGTATGACTATGTCCTGTTGGATCACCTTACGGACAACCTGAAAACTCGACAATTCTGATTAATTCAATCAACTTTGGACAAGGCAACAAATAGATAAGATGCTCAGAGACACGAAGGCTATAGCAGAATGGGAACCCCATGGGATTATTTCACATAGATATCTTTTCTTTGTATCAAATTTTCATTTTTTTTACGACGAAATTCTCTTACTAGAATGTTTGTCTCATTGTACAAAAATACTTACTCAAAGTCAATACAAAGATATCCCTTTGAAAGTGCAAAACTATCTATTTTTCTTTACTCTTGTGTTTTGTTTACGAAAACGTCCAATGATTTATTTTTGCACATATGCATTTGAACGTAACTACTATTTACAAATGAACAAAATAAAAAGACAATCACTGATGGCTTTAAGAGGTAGGGAAATCTCTCTAAGCTTTTTCCATAAAATCCCCTGCAGTGTGCAGTTTAATCCCCAGCAGAACAAAACTTCCAGTTATCACTCGCCGTTAAAAGTCGGCAAATTTCTCAGGATTCCCCAAAAGGATTTTACAAGCAGTACACGACAATTCCCTTACAATAAGGTTTATTTCTCTAAGTGGAAATTCATCAACACTTCAAAACATGAAGACTTTCACTCCGTATCCTCAGCAGCAGTCGGGGATTTATTTTCCCCAAATCCAACAAGCAGTGCAGCAGATTAGCTCATATACGCATACATCGCATCCATATATCATAAACATCGATAACACGAATGCATGTATCACAATCTCATTATACCATGCATTTCATACAACATGATATTGCATATTAGCTAACATTTTACCCTTTTCAGGATAAGGTTAATCAACAACTACCATTAACAATGTTCAAAGATTTTTCAGATACAATTCAGATATGCTCTAGATACGGATGCCATCCTGATACTCATTCAGATTCAGCTTTCAGATACAATTTAGATACGCTCCAGACACAGATGCCACCCTGATACTCATTCAGATTCAGCTTTCAGATACAGTTCAGATACGCTCCAGACACGGATGCCATCCTGATACTCATTCAGATTCAACTTTCAGATACAGTTCAGATACGCTCCAGACACGAATGCCATATTGATACTCATTCAGATTCAGCTTTCAGATACAGTTCAGATACACTCCAGACACAGATTCCACCCTGATACTCATTCAGATTCAGCTTTCAGATACAGTTCAGATATGCTCCAGATACGGATGCCATCCTGATACTCATTCAGATTCAATCTTCAGATACAGTTCAGATACGCTCCAGACACGGATGCCATCCTGATACTCATTCAAATTCAATCTTCAGATACAATTCAAATACGCTCCAGACACGGATTCCATCCTGATACTCATTCAGATTCAACTTTCAGATACACTCCAAACACGGATGCCACCCTGATACTCATTCAGATTCAGCTTTCAGATACAGTTCAAATACGCTCCAGACACGGATGCCATCCTGATACTCATTCAGATTTAATTTTCAGATATAGTTCAGATACACTCCAGACACGGATGCCATTCTGATACTCATTCAGATTCAACTTTCAGATACGATTCAGATATGCTCCAGACACGGACGCCATTCTGATACTCATTCAGTTTCAGCTTACAGATACAGTTCAACAATCATTTCTGGATGGCATCTACAAGCCCATCTCCAACAGCTTTCCATCATCCCTCCAAATTGCATCTTTAAGCCCATTCCCTATACCATCAACCTTCACATCACCGAGTGCAAATTTCTGGGCACTCTAATGTCCAATCATCTTCCACCTTTGAGTCACGAATGGAAAAACTCGCCAATCTGAATCTTCAGGCTTAAGAAGATTGAACAGGGGCAGATGTTGTACCCCAAATTTTTCCCTCTCACTTATCAAGAATTTTCTCACAAGATCTCTTTTGGCTCAAGACTACACTAAGGTTGATCAGCTCAAGACACCTCCTCAAGCACTGATGACCAAAATTAGGGTTTGAGATTTCACAAGGATATTTGAAATTCCAATGCCCCATATGACTTTCATGGATCATTATGGACCCTCAAGATTACTCATGTCAAGTTTCAAGCTTTTGATCACACTTTTGCTCAGTCAATTGAGCAGTTGACCTAAAAAAATCAACTGTATTGGGGCAAAAGTCAACTGTGGCCAATTTACAGTCAAACTTCACAATTTTTGATCAACATAAACATTTTAAACTCATATGTATCATTTGATCAAGTTTGGACCATAATTCCTCAAGAAATTTGATCAAATCTTCAAAAGGGCAAAATGGTCAAAATTAGGGTTTTGACTGGGAAAGGGCAATTTCTGATTTTTTGACCTAGCAAATGATCAATTGGTTTAAATCATGATCTCAAGAGTCCAATTACATCATTTTAACCTAAAACATTTCTCAAGTCCAATGGATTGACAGATGAATTTTCAGTCAACTAATCAAAAGTCAACTGTATACTGAAAAGTCAAACTTGGACTTTTTGGTCAAAATCAAATGTCAAAGATCACAATTCATCAAAGAATGTAAAAATATGAAAATTATTCATCAAGAAATCAAAAATTCAAGATTTCATTTTGAAAAGTTAAAATTTCTAAACTTAGAAATTTTTCTAAGTGTTGGAAATTTCTTATTTTTTCACAACTTTGAGCAAAATTTTCACCATGATGCAAGATGATTCAAAAGAAACTTCCAACATGAAAATTGTAGATATCTATGAAATATAAAACAGTTCTTTACACAACTTCTTCCAAAAGTGCTTGTATCTCAAGTTACAATTTTAAGAATACATGGTGATGAAATAAAACACTTAGTGAAATTTTGCCCTAATTTGGTCAGGATTTTGACCTAACTTCATGGCACTTTTTCATATAGTTCCAAGGGGAATTTTTAAAAGTGATTCAAAGATTAGTTGTAGAGCACATTACAAGCTTTCCAAAATATCCAAGAACTCCTTGAGATCATTTTTGAGTGGGGAGAATCGAAGAGATGAAGTTAGGGTTTTCACACTTGAATTACAAGACTTTTTGTGATGAACAAGATTCAAATTCAAACTTATGCTGCATAACCTCTACTTTGCAGGCCTCAAACTTGTTAGGCACTCCATAATTAATTGTTTGCACAACTGTTAGAGGTCTCAATTCAAGCATTCAATGCAAGGCCATGCTTTATATCCATTTTGGGAAGAAAGTGCACAATGCCATTTTGATAAAGTAACTTTTTACATAAAACTTGTTCTTGAGCCTTGCACTTGTTCTCTTCTGATCATACAAGTCTTATTACTCAATAGAAACTTGTTTAGACACTTACAATCACCCGACCCGTGCTTGTACTTCCTCTTCAAACTTGTTTTCCCACTTTTCTTCAAAATCAAGTAACCTAGCAATTAGCTTGTAACTTGTACTTCTGACTCTCCAAAGCACTCAAAACCTTTTGCTTATACACACACAAGTAATTTACCACAAATCCCATGCATGCTTAAGCCCTGAAAACACCAAGAACACAGAATCACCAAAAATACTTCAAAACTTGCCATTTTTAAGTTTTGAACCCAATCTCCAAATTTTCTCGTGCGTTTCTTGGACTTTTACTTTCAAAAGCTTCTAAACAACATACACAAACAATCCCAACACCTGCAACACCACTGTAACACCTCCATCATCATCCACCATTTTCAAAAACATCACCTTGCACCTTGACTTCTCCAGAACTCCTCAGGCACTTTCAGCTCAAGCTAAGCATCCCATTAGCTTCCTGGGAGCTTGAGGAAGGTAATCCAATCATTGGAACTCACTAAAAGCTACTCAAACTCCAAACCTGATACCCTCTTTCAAGGTAAGTTTTCTGACTTTTGAACTCTTTATACAAGCATCATTAATGGTTTATTTGTGAATGAAAAATGTAGATATCATTACCCTAAAGCTAACCATGTCCATAGTTTTCATTTATATTGCTTGAGCTTAGAGAATTTTAGGATTGAAGTTTCTAAAATTTTTAGGGTTTAGATTAGGGCCATTAAAATCCATGCTTGTCTTTGATCTATAATTTTATTGCTTTGCATTTCTGAAATCGTGAGGAAATTTTCTACAAGTTTCCTGTTTAAAATTTTCATTTTTGTTAAGATTTGAATAAGATATAGAGGTTTTGGCTGGGCGTGAGGTTGAAGATAAAGTTGGCCTCAGGAACGTGTTTACCATATATATTTATGGTTTGATTTATATAAACGGATGTATAGCCACCCCAGTGGTAGAAGCGCGCGCCTGTGACTATATGGACCTGGGTTCGAGCCCCAGTGATACCCTTTTGGATTATTTTCATATTTTTCATATTCTGACTCTTTTTTAGGCAGTGTTGGGCCTCCCTTGGGCCTTATGTTTTTTTTCTTACTTCAAACCCCATTGCTGACTATTTGCACCCTGGCCCATTTTTCTTTTTCTTATTTTTATTTATTTATTTTCTTAAATATTTTATCTAATACTAAAAATCAGAAAAAATATAAAAATATTAGGTTTATATTTTGATAAAGTTTATTTATTTTTTACACAAAAAATTATTTTATTTAATCATACTTTATTTATTTTACTAATTGTTTTGTAAATTTAATTAAAAAACTAGGGTTTTAGTTATTTTATTTTACACCATTTAAATATATTATTTTAAAATATAAAAAGACCAAAAATATTTTATAATACTATAAATTATTTTTAAGATAAAAATACCAAAAATATTTTTCTTCTAAACTTAATTTCTTTTAATCAATTAATAGATTAGGGTTTTATTTAATTTCTTTCCCTAGTAAATTTAGGTTTACTTTTTATTATTTTAATTAATAATTTTATTTTAGTTAATTAGTTTAAAACCAAAACCCCTTTTCTCTAAAAAACCAAATAAACATCCATTTTCTTTACATTTATATTCTTGTATGTTTATTCATTTTTGTACATTATTTATTCAATTCTTGTACAAATTCAATATGGTTGTAATAGATAATTAGGCTTTATTATTCTTGCAATCCCCGTTTGTAATTTGTACACTCCCTTCCAGTAGTATTGTAATAGCGTAGTAATTTTAAATTCTGCAATTATCGCTTTATATACAAATGCTAGTAATTAGGGTTTGTATGGAAAGACTAAAACCAATCAATTAGAAAACCCTAATCAAAGGCAAAACCAAGCATGAAAAATAATACACTTGTACACAAGCACCCCTAGGGTAAATCCACTTGGTTGCCTTACAAAATGGCCATATTACGCATGTGAGGTATCTTAGCAAAAACAAGCAAAATATAAGATCATAGTCCCTCGATGACGCCATCTATGTTTCCTTCCAAAAGATCTTAGTCCCTAAAAGAGAATGCTAAGACACATTGCAACATTGCTAATCATGGTTATACGATGACCCATGCCTGTCCCGTTTACATCCAAAGATAGGGTTACTTACCAAATCAATGGTAAGATAACAATGTCAAAGGAAAAAGAAAAATGAACATGAAAGACTTTTGAGTAGGTAGAATGCTCCTAATTACTTGCTCTATTTCAAAACAAAAATATCCTTGCTATTTTCAAAATAAACACCTACACTTTTAAAACATCTTACCAAACTTGAAAACATTTTCAAAAGATCAACATCTTTGTAAACATTCTTACGAACGAGAATCATTACAAAGTTTGCCTAAACAATGGCCTTTTTTCAAAATTACTTTCAAAAACCACACAAATCACAATTTCAAACAAAAGCAAGTGATCTAGCAAGTAACTAAGAGCCCATGGAAAACAATGGATGAAAAGGATGCTAATACCTTCCCTTTTCATAATCTACCCCCCGAACTCAAGAAATAATCTCAAAGTTCTTTCCTGTGCTTTTTCACCTTTCCTTTTGGATAAAAGAAAAGTCGGTGGCGACTCTTGCTAACCGCAACATTTGCGATCAAACACAACACATCCAAGTCAGTTCTCTCACCATATCACAGTCAGCATATACTGTCTTAGTCGGCGAGCAGCCCATGCCAAAGTGCAGCAAGTTTTCTCAAGCAGTGAGTATCTTGTCTCACAGTCGGTAAACTTTTTGCTAAAGTAGTATATTGCGTGCTCTTTTCGACCAGACTCGTCATGCTGGCCAACACACATCCCATTGAATTGTCTAGCACTGTTAAATATAATATTAAAGGTCTTCCTTCAATAGGAGGCATCAGAATTGGTGGTTCTTGAAGGTATTCTTTGATCCTTTCGAAAGCAGTCTTGCATTCGTCATTCCACTTTACCACTTGATCTTTCTTCAGAAGATCGAAGATGGGCTCACAAGTAGCAGTCATATGTGAAATGAACCTGGCGATATAATTCAAGCGTCCCAAGAAATCTCTAACTCCCTTCTTAGTACGGGGAGCCGACATCTCTTGTATGGCCTTTACCTTTGCAGGGTTTACCTGAATACCTTTGTCATTGGCGATGAAATCCAGAAGCTTACCAGACCTTACCCCAAAGGTGCACTTGTTCGGATTCAACCTCAGCTTGTATATCTTCAACCTGTCGAACAAATTTTTTAGATGATCAAGGTGTTCCTCTTAGGTTTGAGACCTGGCTATCATGTCGTCAACATAAACCTCGATCTCATGGTGAATCATATCATGGAACAAGGCGACCATGGCTCGCTGATAAGTTGCCCCAGCCTTCTTCAACCCAAAAGGCATCACCTTGTAGCAGAAGGTGCCCCACTATGTGACGAAGATTGTCTTCTCCATATCTAGGGATGTCAGTTTGGACCTGTTAATGGGGATCCCCGCGGGGAACGCCCCGTTCGGGGCCCCAAAGATGGGGAATTTTCCCCCGTGGGGGCGGGGATGGGGAGAAAAATTCCCCCGAGAGCATTTCGGGGACGGGGACGGGGAATACACCCCCCGCCCCGCGGGGACCCCGCCCCGCCTATTATTTTAATATAGTTAATTTAATATATATATTTTAGATTAGGTTTTTTAGTCATTTCCTTTATGTTTATTTATAAAAATAAATAAATAAATATTCATGTATTTATTAAGAGAGAGAAATGTAAATATTAGACCCTAAAAAAGTTGAAGCGTTTCATTTTCTTCTGCCAGACATTTAGAGTCTCACACGTTAGACTCCTTTTTTTCTTCTCCAGTCAAATCTCCATTCATCTTCCTCTTCCAATTCCATCTTCTCTATTTGGTGTGCTTCCATTATTCACAGCTCTTACAATTTCATCAATAAGGTTTGATTTTCATAAATTTGTTCATGTAATTATTTATAGGAAAAAATAGATTATTTCTCTTTGATTCTCATAAATCTGTTTATATTATTGTTTATAGAAAAAAGTAGATTGTTTCTCCTTGATTCTCATAAACCTGTTCATGTAATTGCTTATAGGAAAAATTGATTATTTTGATTAAATTTAAATTAAATTGTTTAGAAATTTTAGAGTTATCAAATCATTTGCATATTAAAAAATATAAAATAATCAAAAAATTACTCATTTTTATCTCCTTTTAAATATTTTTGTGTTCATTTTTTATCTATACTATGCATTTGTAATTAAAATAATGTCGTCAGTTTTTCCTTAAAAAATATTAAAATATACTTTTCCTATTTTTTATTAATATATCACACTATAATTTAATTTTCTATATTAAACAAAAAAATATTACTTTTTAAATGAATCAATATATCATGCTATCACGGTATCACCCATAAAAAAAACCAAATATCTTATATTTCTAATTATTAATGAAATAATAACATATAAACAATAATATATCATGCTATCACCCATAAAAAAAATATATATCTTATATTTCTAATTATAAAACCAAAGCCATTAAGTGAAATAATAACATATAACTTTTTACACGAGTAAATATATCATGTATATAGGTAAATAAATGTATTCTCAATGTATATAATTAATTAATATATGTTATTATTTCTAATTGAAAAGTTACAGTAAATAAGGCATATTTAGAAATATGTGTAATGCATCATATATTTAGAAATATAAGATTTTTCTTATTAATTATTTTTTGTGTGAATTTCATGTATTTACTATTTCATTTATTTATTATTTTTTCATATATTTATTATTTTTGTTCTACTTCCATGTAGCCTTTTAAAATTTGTGTTTGTGTGTGCCAGGTTTTTGGTAAAAGAATGGTTGGTGAAGTTCAATCATCTAATAGTCCTAATGTTGCTTTGGAAGGGAATGAAGTTCCTATAGAAAGTAGTGGAGTTTCACTCACACAGGAAGTTTAATCTACTCCAAATGAAATAAATATAGAAAATCAAGATCCTGAAGCTCCCGTTGAACCCACTACAAGTCCTAACAAAAGGGGATTAAAATCAGATGCTTGGCCCTATTTTAAAAGGCAAAAAATAGGAGGCATTTGGAAGGCTATATGCAAATCTTGTGATAAGAAAATTGGTGGTGATACAAAAAATGGTACTAAACATTTATTTGATCATATTAGCATATGTCCAAAACGCACAGAGAGAGGTCCAAAACAAGCCATGCTTAAAGTGACAGAAAAAAAATCCGGAAACAGACATGAATCATTTGTGGTTGGAAATTATACATTTAATCAAGATGTTTCTAGGAATGAACTCGCGAAGATGATTATATTGCATGAATATCCCATCATGATGGTTAACCATATTGGTTTTAGAAATTATAGCCATTCTCTTCAACCTTTGTTCAAGATAGTTTCTCGCAACACCATGAAGAATGATATAATGAAGTTGTATGAAAGTGAGAAGTCAAAGCAAATGAAAATACTTTCAAAGAATAAAAGCCGCATTGCAATAACTACTGATATGTGGACTGCTAGCAACCAGAACAAAGGATATATGTCTGTTACAACTCATTACATTGATGAAAATTGGATTTTGCAGAATCGGATCATCAGGTAACTTCTCCCTTCCATTTACGTTATTATTATAATATAGTTATTTTATGTGATATTTATTATAATTTATTTTTAGGTTCATTTATGTCCCTACGCCACATACTGCTGAGGTCATTTGTGATTTTTTGGTAGATTGTTTGATGGATTGGAATATTGATAGAAAATTGTCAACATTAACCGTTGATAATTGTAGCACCAATGATGCTCTGATTGACCATTTGATTGATAAGATGTCACCTTCTTCTTTTATTTTAAAAGGGAAATTGTTTCATATGCGTTGTTGCGCCCACATATTAAACTTGATAGTGAAAGATGGCATGCAAACAATTTCTAGTTCAATTGAAAAGATTAGGGAAAGTGTCGGTTTTTGGGTAGCAACACCAAAGAGGGAGGAGAAATTTAAAGAAACTTGTAATCAATTGAACATGACTTATGAAAAGAAGCTTGCACAAGATTGTAGAACAAGATGGAACTCTACTTATTTAATGCTTGCTTCTGCATTGCCTTACGAACAAGTTTTTAAACGTTTAAAACAACGCCGTGATTCCCAATATAAGTGTGCACCAAGTGAAGAAGATTGGAAAATGGCAAGAGAAATTTGTGACAAGTTGAAATTATTTTTTAGTGTCACTGAGTTGTTCTCGGGTACTAAGTATCCAACATCAAACATTTATTTTCCCAAAGTTTGTCAAATAAGATTAGCTTTAAGAAAGTCACTACAAGAAAATTAGTGTTTAACGACACAAAAATTGCGACAGTTATGTGATAACTGTCGTAATTGACATATAGAGACAGTGTTTACGACAGTTGACACCAACCGTCCCTAATATTTATTTTGCGACGGTATATTTAACCATCATAATATTATTATTACGACGGTAAAACAACCGTCGGCCCCCATTTAACACTTTTAACATTGATTTTTCACCAACAACTAGTCACGACGGTAAAATTAACCGTCCTAAAAGGCATATCACGACGGTAAAGCACCCGTCGCACCCTTAAACCTTTCACGACGGTAAAATTATCCGTCCTAAAATTCATTTCACGACGGTAAAACAACCGTCGCACCCAAAACCTTTAAAAAAGTTTAAAATTAAAATATAATTTATTCTGATACAAAATTGTGATTGATCGATAGTATAAAATTAATTTACACAATCAGGGCAACACTATTTTTTCTGATTTTATAAAATATTTTAAAATCTTAAGGACAATGCTTTGTATCCTGTTTTGTTTCTTGATTATCTTAAGGATTTTTTAGAATTCCCAGCAAAATGATTATTTAGCCTAGAAATAATATGAAAGACAATGGAGGTATTAGAGGGGGAAATGATATAATAAAGTGGCAGAATCAGGGGAAACGGTTATTCTCATTCGAAAATCAACCAAACCCAGAGGAGTGATGAGAAGAATCTCCTGTCTGCTACTGAAACAACCTTCTCCTTCAATCACACACATCCACTTCTCCTTTCCCCCGCACCACCACAATGCCAATTCATTCTCCCGCTCCTTCAAAACCCTACCTCTCCCTCCCCCAGAACTCGTCGAACCTTTCTGCGACCTCTCCGACGTCATCTCCTCCAAGCAAAACCTCCAGCCCTCTCCATGGTTCACACAAATCCTCAACCTCCTCGACAATTCCCCAACCATGGAATCAAATCTCGACTCCTTCTGCCGCCAATTTCTCATCACTCTCTCCCCCTCCTTCGTCGCCCACGCTCTCCGTTCCCTCAACAACCACCACACCGCCCTCCGTTTCTTCACCTGGGCTTCCCACCAACCTAACTACTCACATTCCCTCGATTGCTACGTTTCACTAATCAACCTACTCCTATCCCCCTCAACCACCACCACCTCCGCCACATTAAATGTTTTTGCAGAACTTCAACGTAGCCGCCTCCCCTTAACATCCCCATCCGCCAACTCCCTCATCAAAAGCTTCGGTAACGCCGGCCTGGTCAATGAACTTCTATTAGTTTGGCGTGGAATGAACGAACAAAACATCCACCCGACTCTTTTCACTTACAACTCCCTTCTTAACGGACTCGTTGGTTCCTCTTTTATCGAATCGGCCGAGCGTGTTTTTGTCGCCATGAAAGAAGGAAGAATACAGCCTGATGTTGTAACCTACAATACTTTGATCAAAGGGTATTGTAAGATTGGGAAAACACGAAAGGCGACCGAGATGGTTCGCGAAATGGAGGTAATTAATTTGGAGCCTGATGTTGTTACTTATATGACAATAATGCAGGCTTGTTATTCTGAAGGGGATGTTGATTGTTGTTTGAGTCTTTACCATGAGATGGAGGATAAGGGATTTCAAGTTCCTTCTCATTGTTATACTTTGCTCATATGCGGGCTTTGTAAGACGGGGAAGGTTTTAGAAGCTTATGCTTTGTTTGAGAATATGCTTAGAAATGGTTGTAAGGGTAATAAGGCTGTTTACACTGCTTTGATTGATTGTTATGGGAAGAGTGGAAATTCTGATGGGGCTTTAAGGTTGTTTGAGAGGATGAAAATGGATGGGATTGAGCCTGATGAGGTTACTTATGGTGCTATTGTTAATGGGTTATGTAAGAGTGGGAGACTAGAGGAAGCTTTGGGTTATTTTCGGTTTTGTAATGAGAATGCTGTTGTTGTCAATGCTGTTTTTTATTCTAGTTTGATTGATGGACTTGGAAAGGCGGGAAGGGTGGATGAAGCTGAGAAGGTGTTTGATGAAATGGCTGAGAAGGGGTGTCTGCCGGATTCATATTGCTACAATGCGCTCATCGATGGACTTTGTAAGTGTGGGAGGATAGCCGATGCTTTAGTGCTGTTTAAGAGGATGGAGTGTGATGGTTGTGAGCATACTGTGTATACATTTACTATACTTATCAGTGAGCTTTTCAGGGTGCATAGGAATGAAGAAGCCGTCAAGATGTGGGATTTGATGATTGACAAAGGGATAACGCCGAACGTTGCTTGTTTTAGGGCTCTTTCAATTGGAATGTGTCTTTCAGGAAAAGTTGCGAGGGCTTGTAAAGTGCTGGACGAGCTTGCACCTATGGGGGTTGTTCTTGAAACAGCTTATGAAGATATGATTGGAGCGCTGTGTAAAGCTGGTCGTGTGAAGGAGGCTTGTAAGTTGGCTGATGGAATTGTGGATAGGGGTAGAGAAATACCTGGGAAGATTAGAACTGTGATGATTCATTCCTTAAGAAAAGCTGGGAATGCTGATTTGGCTATCAAGTTGATGCATAGCAAGATTGGTATTGGATATGATCGAATGCGGAGCGTTAAAAAGAGAGTCAAGTTTCAAACCCTTGTTGACAACTGAGATATTTCAGGTGGATATCATGTGGCATTTGGAAACTGGTAAAGGCCAAAGCCAGTTTTAGTTCGAATGTGATGGGAATAGTTAGCTTTAAGGTGTAGTATTTACCCCAAAAGTCAATTTATTTATAAACTGGATAAGAATAGAAGTAATAATAAGTTCTAGTTGCTTGGACTCAAACCATTGCTGCTGGCCTTATCAAAATACAGAGAAATAGTAAAACCACGATGCACTAGTGGGAATCACGAGTTCTCAAATGTTGTACAATTATTATTATAAACTAAACATAGTATGCAGGGACCTGATTGATTATGTACTGCATCTCAAACATAGGAGCCGTGAAAATGTTGATATATTTGGACTAGAATAGGTCAGTATGTCTTTCTTACTAGTTCCCATGTGATGCAGGGGAATAAAATTCCCTAATTGAATTTGAATGAAATGGTTGTGGTTTTAATTTTAACTTGAAGAGTTCATATATTTACTTTTAAATTCACCTGGAATGACTGTGTTCTTAGCTATACCTTTTAAGTTATACCTTTTTTTTTATCATATAACACATTGTGTTTGTAATATTTGTTCTTTTAAAGTTGTCATAAATGAGCTTCTGTGCCTGTATGAATTAACCAAATGTTCTTAATGACCTTGTTTTTTTTTGGATAGAAAAATCAGTCTTATCGGTGGATGCTTTAGAGAAAATGATGGAGGACCCAACAGTGCAGAAGATGGTTTATCCGTAATATTAGCTCCTTTTATCTTTTAATAATGATTATTTTTCATTTTTAGTGAGCACAGATAAGTTTTAGGATAAATGCCAGTCCTGGAGGAATTAGGATAACAGAACCTAACATTTGGAATTAGGATAAATGCCAGTCCTGGAGGAAATTAAATGACCATTCTTCTGCTTTTGTACAATAACCTTTTGTTTGAGTTTACTTATGACTGGATTCATGGTCACTACGTTGATTTTAGACCTAAAGTTGCACAGAAATGTAAATCTTATTTGTTATTTCTCACTAAAGTGTCATTCTATGTGCCGCAGTTATATAAATCAATGTATTTTCTAGTAATATATTGGTAAACTGTACTCTCTGGCCACTAGGGATTCACACATCCTTTCTTTTTCTCCTATATATTTGGTTTCAGAAACAACATGGGTGGAGGCACTGAATGGGACAGTCGAATGATGGACACCTTAAAGAATTTCGACCTTAATAGTCCTGCTGTTAAACAACAATTTGGTATGTCTCACATTTTACAAGAGATGTATTTTTTGAGAGATGGATCAATTCTTTAATTCTTTCTACATTCTCCTTTCCTGTTTTCTAACATTTTATATTATCACTTTCATCAGATCAAATTGGGCTTTCTCCCGAAGAAGTCATTTCAAAGATTATGGCCAATCCTGATTTTGCCATGGCATTTCAAAATCCTAGAGTTCAAGAAGCTATCATGGATGTAAGTTCTACTTTAAGTACCACTTCATTAATATTTCATATCAAATCTCTGAGTGCTTCTTGTTTTGTGAAGGTATCATTTTTGGCTTTTCATCACTTTATCATTCATTGTTGTACATTTGTAGTGCCTTTTCATAATTTACTTTGAAGTCTGCCCCTGTCAACCTAGATAATCCTCTTGTTGCATTAGAGTTATCATATGTTATGTTATACTACAGATGATGATTTACTAAGTAATTTCTTTTTCTAACTATTGCAGGAGTATCCTGATTACGTACCATACATCACTCCGATGTTCTTTTGTGATGATTGGCTCAACTTGTATCTCGATAACTTTAGAATGAATACTTATTCCGACAAAGACCAGCAAAATAAGGAAATATGTTGCTCTGACTATCGTTTTGTTTACATGGGAGTAAAAGGTGTGATTTTAGTTGGGAAGAAATCTTGAAATGACCATGAATCTCAGATGATTCTGCACTTTTCTATGCGAAGAGATGAGCAATCCAACAGTAACTTCTTACTTTCACTTCTTCTGGCAGGATCTTGGACTCCTCTACATGCTGATGTTTTCAGAGCAGCTCCGAAGGCTCTTCAAATTGATGAAGATGGTGAGAAAATCAGATAGCAATCTCTTCAGAAACTTAGGTACGAATACCTCACTTTCTCACTTTGAATTCACATTTCATTGGTAATTCATCTTCTTCAAATCTCTTCCACGAATTTGCTTCTTGTTTTTACTACAGTGTTATATGGAATTATTGTCCTGTGTGATTTGAAAATCATTGAACATGATGATGATGCAGTTTTGATGAAGTATGCGTGATGTTGATTATCGTTGTTGAGAAGCCGATTCGGACTTGTTGATGAAAATGATTTTGTGTAGAGAAGCAGTTAGAGAGTGAGTTTTGGAGAGATGAAGTTCTGAGAAGAGTTTCGGATGTGTGCAGAACGAATTGTTGAAGTTTTAGAAGTGAAATCGTTGAAGACTCATAGAAGATTCGTAAAGCTACATAAGAATTTTTCATGAATTTAACACAAAATTCATGAACGTTTTTAATCTAAAGGTTGAATAGGGTGTGACTTGGATAATCTACTATTGATATTAACGTGTGTTTGATTATGGGAAAATAATTGATTTTGAACGATTTGATTTTGTAAAATTGATTCTGGTTAAAGTGCAAATAGGACTATGAGTAAAAAAAGTGCAAGTTTAGAGGATACAGTGTTCTGTTTTCTAACTTAATTTTTCTCTCAATCTATTCTACAGGTTGGATTTGGGAAATGGGAAAACTCTTGATCTTGAACGGTGTTCCCGATCGAAGCTTCGAAAACAATGCATAAAGTATCTTGGACCTGTATGTGCATGCAACTTCTGCTTTTCTGCAGAATTGTTTTATACTATTGACTTATATTCAAATTCTGCATAATTTCAAAAGTTATGGTATTTTCCTGCTTTTCTTACTGGTTAATTGTTTTTTACAGCAAGAGAGGGAGAACTATGAATATGTTGTCTGCGATGGAAAAATTATCAACAACCAATCTGGAGATTTTCTTCATACCAAAAAGGATTCTGAAGATGCTAAGTGGATATTTGTAATGAGCACCGAGAAGAAACTTTATGCTGGAAAGGTAACAATTAGTTTAAGCTATGTTATTCTTTCTCGTTCAATTGAGTCCTATTGATACATTGTTATAACCTCGCAGAAAAAGAAGGGGTTGTTCCATCATTCTTCTTTTTTGGCTGGTGGAGCTACCTTGGCTGCTGGACGGCTCGAAGCCGAGGATGGGGTTCTGAAGGTATAATTAACATTACATGATCGAGTTTTTCTTACAGTGTGACTATGCACGGTGTAATATATATTTCAATTTATGTGCGATGACAAAATTGGTTGATTTTTGTTGGTTTGATTTTTCAGTCCATCTCTGCATATAGTGGACACTATCGGCCAACAGACGAAACACTCGACGCGTTCTTATCATATCTCAGGGAAAATGGTGTCAATCTTGTTACCTTTCATGAATTTTGTGTAGGTATGCGTAGCTTGGACCAAATGGTAGTCAAGGAAGGATCATGGTCCTAGCATGGAAGTTTAACACAAAATCACTTAACACTAAGGACTTTCATGAATTTTGTAGAATATTGTAACATTTTTTGTAATTCTCTCAAGTTGTAGCAAACCAATGTAAATATTAAAATGAAATTTGGCCTTTGATGATATTTGAATTTTTCTTGTTTATTGGTAAAATTTGCACTTCTTTTTACCTTTGATCACATTTTTTTGATATTATTGATGATTATTTGATATTAAATGTTTTTATTGTAATTAACTTTATTATGTTGAAAAGTGATAGAAAATAAAATAAAAATACTATAAATAAAAAAATATTAAAGTAAATAATAATTTAAATATAATAGTAAAATATTATAGTAAAATAATATTATATTTAAAATTATTTTACTAAATAATAATTTAAATAAAAATATTATTTGAAATTTATAAATCAGATTACGACGGTTAAAACCGCCGCAATTTCTAACCTACGGCGGTAGAATAACCGTCGCAAACAACAACAAAAACAAAAAATAAAGTCAAATTCACGACGGTATATAACCGTCGCTATCTGTTGTGCGTGACAGTTTTTGCAACCGTCGCGAAATAGGCTGGGGACGCACGATTCTGCGACGGTACTTCTACCGTCGTAGATTGTAAATTGCGACGGTTTTAACCGTCGTAATCAGCCAAAATAACCGTCTCAATCTATCATTTTTCTTGTAGTGAGTGGGAAGATTCTTCTAGTGATACTATACAAAGTATGGCAAGAAGTATGATAGTGAAGTTTGACAAATATTGGAGTTTGATTAATGGGGTGATGGCAATAGGGGCTGTTTTGGATCCTAGATATAAAATAACTTTGTTGAATTACTTCTTCCCACTTATGTATGGGAATAATGCTCCCAAAGAATTGGAAAAGGTAATACAAATGTGTGAAGATTTAGTTGAAGAATATCAACCAAATAATGATATGGTTCCTACAAGTAGTGAAGTTGGTGCATCAACATTGGTAGATGAAATTGATGTTACAAGTCAAGATTGGGAGAAGGCTTATTCGGAATATGTGATGGAAAATACTTCAACTACAAATGTCAAGTCAGAATTTACTTCCTACTTGGAAGATGGTGTCTTGCTTGATAAACAAAAAAAGGAAAATTTTGACATCTTAGGATGGTGGAAACAAAATGGTTTGAAATTTCCAACTTTGCAAAAGATTGCAAGGGACTTTTTAGCAATTCCTATCTCTACCGTTGCTTCAGAGTCCGCCTTTAGTACTAGTGGTCGTGTTTTAAGTCAACAACGTAGTAGGTTGAAGGAAGACACTTTAGAGGCTTTGATGTGCACTCAAGATTGGATCCGAAAAGATATAAAAGGTAATATATTTTTATCTTTTACAAGATTAATTGAAAAGGATTTTTAAATTTTAATTTAGCTATTTGTTTCTTAGGTTATTCAAAAACGTTGACTCAATTCGAATGTGTGGATGAAGATATGGATGATGATGATGATGATAATAAGGTAATTTACATATTAGTGTTGATTACCTTTTAGTTTTTAAAGTATTTTTTTAAGTAAATATAATTATTGATTGTTTACTTTTCGTAGGAAAAAGAAAGTCATATCTAATTGTGGAATGAGGAAGAAGACCTTGCAAGGAGAAGTTGGAAAGAGAGACATGATTGATCATTACTTGTTTGGATATTTTGCTTAATATTTTAGTTTATTTATATGTAACTTTGTTTTAAGTATTTTGATATTTCTACTTTACGTGTGTTATCAATTGAGAAAATAGAGATATGTTGACTTTTGCTTTTAGTTGACTTATTATGAAGTATTTTTTAGCTTTTCAAGCATACTCATGATGCTAAATATTATAATTATCCCTTATTAGTTTTGATGAAGTATAGTTTTTTAAGCATAATTATGTTGTTGGATTTTTTTAGTTGTTTAGGCATATTGTTACTTTAAAAAGTATTATAGTTCATTTTGTTGAATTTTATAGCATTTTATAGAAATTTATAAAAAAAATATTATTATTTTGTGTTCCATTAGTATTTTTAATAAAAAATAATAAATGTCAAATACTAGTATTTTTTAATAACATAATAAATATGTGAATTCTTTGTGCTTTTTATTTTTATAGAAAATATAAACATTTTAAAAAAATAAAATATTAATGAATAAATGTAGGATCTATGGGGATCCCCGCGGGGAACGAGGATCCGCGGGGAACGGGGATGGGGATAGAAATTCCCCCGTGACGGAGATCGGGGACGGGGACGGGGAATGAATTTGATGGCGGGGAAAAAGATGGGGAAGTGTCCCCCCGGCCCCGCCCCGCCCCATTGACATCCCTATATCTTCAGGAGCCATCTTGATCTGGTTGTAGCCAGAGAAACCATCCATGAAGGAGAAGATTTTGTGTTGTACGGTATTGTCAACCAGAACATCAATGTGAGAAAGCGGGAAGTTATCCTTGGGGCTCGCCCTGTTCAGGTCTCTGTAGTCTACACACATCCGTACCTTTTCGTCCTTTTTAGGTACCGGAACAACGTTAACAACCAACTGCGGATAGGAGGTGACAGCTAGGAACCCAGCGTTGAACTGCTTCATAACCTCTGCTTTGATCTTCTCTGAAATTTCAGGGCACATACGGTGGGCCTTCTATTTAACCAGAGGACAATCTTCTTTAGTCGGCACACGGTGTACCACGATATCAGTGTCTAAACCAGGCATGTCTTCATATGACCAAGCGAAGATCTCAACATAGTCGTGCAACATCTGTATCAACCGCTGTTTAACATTAATCTCAAGATTTGCGCCGATCTTGACTTCTTTTCTGTCCATCTCTGTGGCCAAGTTTATCATCTCAACTGACTCTTCATGGGGCTGTATAGCCCTCTCTTCCTGCTGTAACAATCTAGCAAGTTCTCCAGGCACTTCACAATCGTCCTCACCTTCGTCCTCGGCTTGGTTGCTCATATTTTCTAAGTCATAACTGGCAGTAGCAGAACTGTTATCAATGGGATCCATAGTGGATATGGATATGCAGTTTGATATGTGAGTGTGTGTAAGGGCATATCTGTATTGATAAAGTAAAAGTAGAAAAGAAAAACAAAGAGCGCAAAATTTTTATGCAAGGAACGTCCAATGTTTTATTGATGATATATGAAATGACATATAATAACCCTCACAGATAGAACCATTGTGCCTCGGGTAAAACACAAGGCCATAAAGTTTAAATTGTTTATTACAATCTCGGAAAACAAGTAAGACAATTACTGTGGAATAAAAGAAACTGGTATAAAATATCTGGCCGTCCAATTACTCGATCCACTGTTGGTAGTCGGGTATATCTAACTGTCAATATCAGAATCTTCCTTACTATCTTCAATAGCATTGAACCCACAATTGCTGATGCGTAGGGGAGGTCCTCCAGCCCGAGCGTGTCGGACAACCCTTTGAGCTCCTGAAGTAAATCCCAAACCAAATTTGTCAGTTTTGTGAGTAAAATCAGGGAGCTGTCCCCAATTGGTACACCCACCTTCTTCGACCACTGCTCTGGCGTCCTTGAGAGAAGCCATCTTCAGAGGAGGTTTGGTGCTGGTGGTAGTCTCGGTTGACGCCAAAATCTGGGGAACCTCTTCAAAGTTTTGACAAAGAGTCTTTATGAATTCCCCGTCTATCTCCATATACCTGAAGGAGTTCAGGTGGCTCACCATATACTCCTCTTCGCCATGCACAGTGACAATCTTCCCCTTCACCAGATATTTCAGCATTTGGTGCAGTGTAGAAGTAACGGCCCCAGCTTCATGGATTCAAGGACGACCCAACAAACAAGATTACAATGTCCTGATGTCTATCACGTAGAAGGTGGACCCAAAGGTCTGAGAGCCTACTTTGACAGGGATGTCCACCTCCCCATGCACCATTCTCTTCGGCCCATCAAAATCCCTTACCATAATGTTACTAGGATTTAAGGTCAAGCCTTCATAATCCAGCTGATCAAACATTCAGTGAAGACCCAGTATCCACCAGCACACGAGCCATAGTGGTACCCCTGCATTCGATCGAGACATGCAGAGCATCATTATGCTTCCTCCCTTTCGGTGTTAAGTCGGCATCTGAAAAATCCAGCCCATTGTCAATAATCAAGCTGGCCACACAATATTTGAATTGATCGACGGAGGTTTCTTGCGGCACATACGCGGTCTTGAGGAATGCAATCAAAGCCTTTGCATGGGCCTCAGGACATAACAGCAAAGACAACATCGATATCTTCGAGGGGGTCTACCCCAGCTGCTCGACCATATTATAGTCACTCTTTTTGATTATTTTTAAGATTTCCTCTATCTCTTACTTAGAGGATTCCACAACAACTTTTCTAGGTGCCTCCGTCCGGGAAGGCTGACCTATAGCTTCTTTGCCTCGAGTCTCAGATGACTCATCGACAGGGGTAACAACTGGAGTAAGAACGGGAGTAATAGCTGAAGTACTAGCAGGAACAACAGATGGAGTAACAATAGGCTTATTGACAGTCTTTGGGGAGATCTCGGGAGAGAAAACCCTTCCACTTCTGGTAATCTTGCTGGTCCTGACAATGTTACTGACATCGGGATCAACCTCTTCATTCTTCAAATCCTGTTTAACACCATGATAGTAAACATTGGCGCTATAATGCCAAGGGACAACTTTGTCCGAGGCGTATGGGACATGACCAGGAAAAGTGATTATTAACGGAGCAATTCTTGGAGAGGGTGTAATCCTAACAGGTCTTTTATAGGAGACCTTAGAAGGATTGGCGGAAATGGTTATAATGGAAACATCTTCAAACATAACAGTTGGAATCAAAGTCTTTTCGAACAAAATTTCTCTGTTGTCTATCAGGCGTTGAACACCTGCTCTCAGCAAATAACAATCAGTGGGAAGAGATGAACACATGTGGCAACCTTCACCACAACCCGAAAATAAACCGGCCAACAACAAATTCTCCTTAACAATCATAAGAGGAGTAGAAACTTCATCAACATAGGTAACAAATAAGTCAGTATTAATGGCATTAAATCCACGGTTGTGCTTGGGCATGGGAGCAGTTATGAAATTGAGCTTCTCCGAAGCATCAAACTCAAGCTCCTTGGCTTCAATCAGATCTTGTACTTTATTTCTCAGAGCCCAGCAGTCATTTGTATTGTGGCCAGGACTCTCATAATGGTAAGAACACCGAGCGTTTGGATTGTACCGAGGATATGTGGTGTTAGGATTCTTGGGAGCCTCTTTCAAGGTTGCCAAGTTGGATCTTAGAAGATGGGGTAGAACCTCAGTCAATGTCCTGTTAATCCGAGTAAACTGCCTTTGCAGTCTTTCTACCCTTTGCTGATTGTTTTGTGATGGGGTAGCCGCAGGCCTAGGTATCATCACAGCACTTACCGTTGGATGGTGTTCAGCTCTGCTCTGACCTCTTGGGCTATAAATAGCATTGACTTCCTTCTTATCTGTGAAGGGCTTCTTTACTGAGCTCGAAGAGGTGTCTTTCTGTATTTTGCCACTCCGGATCCCAGCTTCTACCCTCTCTCTTGTCAATATCATCTTGGTGAAACTAGATGATGAGCTACCAATCAAATGATTGAAGAATGGACCAGACAGCGTCCCAAGAAACATGTCAACCAACTCCCTATCAGACAAAGGGGGTTGGACTCTCCCAGCCAGATCTCTCCACTTCTGCGCATAGTCCTTAAAGCCTTCACCTGTGCCCATGGACATACTCTGGAGTTGAGTATGAGTAGGGGCAAGGTCAGCATTGTATTGATACTACTTGTAAAAAGTAGCAGCCAGATCCTCCCAGTTATGGACATTGGTTCCCTCCAGTTGATAGAACCATTTGAGCTAAGTCCCTGACAGACTGTCTTGAAAGAAGTTAACCCACAAGTTCCTATCAGAAGTGTGAGGCTGAATCTTCCTCACATAGGAACAGAGATGAAGCTTGGGACAAGACACCCCATCATACTTTACGAACACCGGAGCTTTAAACTTTTGTGGGATGACTACCGTAGACACCAATCCTAGCCCTTCAAAATCCATCCCTGTTATTCTCTGGATTTCCATAGAGCTCAACCGATCCTCTAACTGCTTGTATCTATCTTCAGTGGGAGGATACTGCTCATCATTGTAGTCTGTATCATTGCCAAAAACTTCAGGGCTAATGTCCTTCTCCCTTGTCTCCCTCTCTTGATTCTCCCCTTCTTTGGACGAGGAGGTTAGATCGACTGGTTGCTTTAACGGCCCCCTGAACCTTCTGCCTAGATTCAGAACACCAGAGACCTTCTTCTTCTTCTTCTTCTTCTTCTTCTTCTTCTTTTCCTTCAGGATGAGGGCCTTCAGATCTTCCTGCCCTTTTGCCAGAGTTATGAACATTTGTTGAAATTTGGCATTTTGTGCCTGAAGATCTTTGATGCTTTGTTCAGAACAAATTTTTGGTGCAATAAACAACGAAGAAGATGAGAAACCTATAATGGTACTTGTTTATGCAATGTCATGGATGGTATGCATATGCAATGATTTCAAGGACTTATAAAGGCTCAAATTTGTTTAACCGAAAAGAAACACACGTTAATTGTATTAATAAGTTCGGACTGTTACAAAGAATTCCCTTTAGGCTTACAATCAAACAAATAAATCTTACAACAAAAAGAAAACTAGGTCTCCCAAGAGCGCATCCTCTTTGGTGCAATGTAGGTGTTTATGTTCCTTTCTTCATGAAGTAGCCTAGTGAGCTCTAGGACCTTCTTCTCGCTGGCATAGAATTGAACTTCGAACGTATCCCGCTCCTCTTTAAGTTGAACCCAGGATTTCTGTAACTCCTCATGATCAGTTGGCATGTCAGGATGATGAACAAGATAAGGAGTGTCTCCTTTAGCAACTGCTTCCATAATTATTGGTAAGATAGCAGGGTAAGGTATCATAAGACTTTGGGCGCGGGCTCGTACCCATCGGAGATAAGGCTCAAGAGGGATGTAATTATTGTGCCCTAGTGTCTTACTATCAATTTTATATACCATGCCCCAAGCTCTCATGAATCTTTTGCGGTAACCCTGAGTAATGTTCTTATAGTTAAAGGAGATTCCTTGGATAAGCATATCATGAGGACCATCCCTTCTCGCATAACCAAACTGTCACAGTGCCAAACAAGGGTTATAAGTGATTCCTCCTCTAATGCATAAGAGAGGGACATTAGGGAATTCACCATAGCGATCAATGATGGTAACATCTTCTGAAGATCGTGAACACCAATGAATGTCCGAATGTGTAAGGGACATCAGCCTATGAGACCATTTCATACCCTGCTCATTCTTCAAAATAGACCTGGGTAGGTGCGAAATAAACTACCTAGCCAATAGAGGTGTGCAACACAGTAGGGTCCCCCTTATCTTTAGAGTACGAGCATACAGAGAGTGTAGAACATCCCCAAGTAATATAGGCACCAGATTATGAGACAAAAACACCTTAATAGTATTCACATCCACGAGTTGGTCCGCATTAGGGAAAAGTACCATCCCGTAGATGAGGAGTGCCAATACCTCTTCGAAAGCTTGTAAATCCATGGTATCCCAAAAATAATAAGCCTTCTCGAATAGAAATTTAATCGGGATTCCTTGGACATTTCCTCTAGTTTCCCAATTTGTCACTACGTCGGACCGTTGTAAGGACAAAGCTCGAGCAATCTCTTCAGGCTTTGGATGTTCTTCCATATCGTTGAAAGGTAACTGATCAAGAATAGGTACCCCCAACAACCGAGAAAATTCCTCTATAGTAGGCACTAGTTGGTAATCCGGGAAGGTGAAGCAGTGGTGCAAAGGATCAAAGAACTGAAATAACACTTTTAACAATTCTTAATCAGGTTTTGAAGTGACCAAGTTGAGAAACCGACCATGTTTTTCAGTGAAGGGAGAGCTTTCTGGAATCCTTAATGCCAAATCCTTTAGTTGGAGAGGCACTTTCACAAGGTTAATCTGGATAGTGTTCCTGCGGGCGGATGCCATGTCCTACAAAACAAAGAAAAGATGAGCCCTAGAGAATCCTTGAAATGGTTAGTATGATATACCATGCTTATGATGTCATGATTATGCTAAAAAATCACATGTATAGCAAGCAACCAACAAGTCACACCAAGTACTTAGGTTTAAGGCCTGCATGGGTTTTAAGGTCATACCCTCTTGAAGCTGGATTGGTTCAACCTGTCCTATAAATAGTAATCGGGTTCTAAGGGATCTTAATATCAACGATCTTTCCCCCAAGCTTCATTCAATAGGTGATTGACTCGCAACTAAACAAAACTCAAGAGTTAAACCTCAATGAGTGTAGCATCGAGTATCTGTCGACCTTGGGAATACACCAAAGTTGGCCATCTCGCTACGTCCTACTAGCCAAGTTGTGCAATTAAAGGTTCTAAGGTCAGTTGATGCTTTATGACACCACGCGACGGTCCCGTACTCTCCTTGTTTGAATCAAGGGTTACCGTTACCAACCAAAGTGTCACATCAACATAGCTACTGCTTCAACCGTGTCGGTAAACCCCACACAGTTCCCTCATAGTTTATTGATACTTACCTAAAAGGTGTCTCCAAATCTGTGTGTAGGATCTACATAACCCCAACAAAACCCTTGAATATAAAGCAGACAAAGCAAAACAAGAAAGCCGTTTTTAGAAATGACCTAGATCCTAAGGTATATCCCACTTATATGGTCCCCAGCAGAGTCGCCAGTTCTTTGATACAGTGGCAAAACCGACTGTTTAATACTGGTTTGCATTTTTTGGTTCACAAATGTCACGGTAAGCAAGAGTCGCCACCAAATTTTATTTCATCCAACTTAAGGAAAGGAAAAAGAACAAAAAAAACCTTTTTTCGAGTTTCTGAATACGGGGGGTAGATTATAGAAAGGGAAGGTGTTAGCACCCTTTCTATCCGTGGTTTTCCACGGGCTCTTAGGTACTTGCTCATTTTAGAAATTTCTTGTGTGTGTTTTGCAATTTTTTTTTTAACTTCGTGATAACCCTTGTATCTGTCCTCAAGAGTGTGGCAAAGTGGGTTTTGAAAATTGTTTTGAAAAGTGTTTGTGTAAAAGAGTTTATTTGAGCAAGTACTTAAGATGTTCTACCTACTTGAAAAAAGATTGTTCGTTCTCGTTTCCTTTAGACAATGCTATCCTACTATTAAGGAGTAGGTAGCCCTATCATTGGAGTTTAAGGGACATTCGAAGGGACAAGTACGATCATATAAGCAATGATTAGGAAACTTTATTAATTACCCTAAAATCCTAAAGATCTTTCTGAGGAAACATTCAAATGGGTCATTTTTTATCTTTCGGGACTAGAGGGCAACCACTAAAACTCCCTATACTTCATGACCATTTACCGAAGGCAACCGAAGTGGGGATACACCCTAGGAGTGAGCATGTGTGTGATACGGTGGCCAGAACCGGGACTGGTTTTTTAGGATTTGCTGGTTTGCGTTTTGCATTTGTGTTCCCAAAATGTCGCGGTAAGCAAGAGTCACCACCGACTTTTATTTTATCCAATAAGGAAAGGAAAAAAGCACAGAAAAATTACTTTTTTCGAGATTTTCTGAGTACGGGGGGTAGATTTTAGAAAGGGAAGATATTAGCACCCTTTCTATCCGTAGTTATCTACGGGCTCTTAGGTACTTGCTCATCATTTTCAAAATTGCTTCTTTGTGTGCTTGTGTGTTTTGAAATTTTTTTGTTTTTACTTCGATTTAACCCTTGCTTCTGTCTTCAAGAGTGTTACGAAGTGTTTTTGAAAACTTTGTTTTTTAAAAGTGTAAGTGTGAAAAAGTTTGTTTGGATTGAGCAAGTACTTAAGAACTAATCTACCTACTCGAAAAAGAGAATTGTTCTATGTTTGTTTCCTTTAGACCATGCTATCCCACTATTAGTGAGTAGGTAGCATCGTCGTCGGAGTTTTGAGGGTCAACTCAAAAGGGACGTACGGTCACCAAAGCAATGTTAGGACACCTTAGTAATAACCCTAATGTCTTAGATCAATTATTCGAGGCAACAATATCCGAGGCAACCATTCCGAGGCAACTTTCTGTACGGGACTTTGATCTTTGTTTAGACAAGAGAGCGACCACTAAAATATCTTATACCTAATGACCGTTTACCGAAGGCAACCAAGTGGGAGTGTACCCCAGGACTGCGCATGTGCGATTGATTCAATTTCAGATTATTTATCTTTGCACATTTAGGGTTATCTAACCGTTTTAAAGTTTACATACATTCTTGTCAAGCAACCCTAATTATTCATACACCTAACAGTTCAATATTTTTTGCAGAAATTAAAGTGCGGAAATTAAACTACGCTATTACAAGGCTTCGGGTATTTACATAGCCAAAAACAAACCCTTGAAAAATAAAGCGATAAATGAAAATAAATGACCTAATTAACTATTACAACTTGTGGGCAATTACATCAATATGGTAAAAATAATAATAAAGCGCGCGATGAAGTTGAGATCGACAAGAAATTAGGGTTTTGACCCTTTTAACTTAATTAAAAGAAAAATATGTTTTTGTTGTTTTTAATTATTTTTAAGAAAAGAGTTAGGTTTTAAAATTAAATATATAATTAATTAGATAATTAAATTAATTAATGAAAATAAATGAATGGCCTATTTTTGTGTTTTGGTTATTTCAAGGAAAAGAAAATATAATTAAGTTAGAGATAAAACCTAATTGTTCTAATTGTTTTTAATTTATCTACAAAAAGAAATTAAAGTTTACCTAAAATTAAAATCTAATCAAATTAATAAATTTATTGATAAAAAATAAACCTAAGTCTAATTGGGTGAAAAATATTTTTATATGATTTTTTGATAAAAGAAAAATTAATTTTGTGTTAGTAAATAAAATAAATAAATTAAATAAAATATAAAAAGAAAAAGGTAAAAGTTATTGGGCCTGAGAAAAGCAGTTTGGGGGGGTGCAGGTAACATTTTTCTGGGCCCAAAACAAAGTTGTCCACGTTGACTTGCACGATCACATGCTTTGCGTTGACTGAGCCTCATGATGCTCCTTCATTGAGGGCCTTTGGATCTGGCCATCTGGCCATCTGGTAGGCTGGATGATGAGGATGCATGATGGTCCTTTGGCTTGTGTACGCATGGGATTGCCTGAAAGAAAATAATATGAAGAAAAGGGGGACCTGGGATTCGAACCCAGGTCCTGAAGCACTTTCTCACCACCTGGCAACCAACTGAGCTACGCGTTTCAATTGTTCATGTAATACAAAACAATAATTAAATATTAAAAAGGCATAATATATTAATTCAGCGCGCGTTTTTTTTTAATAAGCCAATGGTTGCTTGCCACAATGCCTTCTTCTTCCCTGCTCCGTGGCTAAAAGATACATACTTTTACCTACGACACCATGTCCCTTGCTACAGGTCCTACAATCCTCAAAATCTCATACAAACGTGATAAATAAAAACTAAAGCCATGGACAACTTCGTCTATACCTGCTGAGTACAATGGTGGCCCTTTCATGGCCCAATTTTACCTGTAGGCAAAGATCCTAAATCGAGCCATAAAACCCTAACAATGGTGGAATCTCATACAGGCCATGAAAACGTAATTAATTGTTACAGAAAGCTTACAAATGTGATGGTGAACAAGAATCTACAATTATTTCATGCTACAAGTATAAGAATGATACAATTCGAATTCAAGAAAGAAGCAATGTCGTGACTGACTTACAACGGTTTTTGGCGCTGGAAAAGACTTGTTCTTGATTGGTTTCGCTTGCCTACACTCCCAAGAAGAGATTGGAATGTTCAAGAGGCTTTGAGGATGCCTGAAAATAGGAATTCAAATTACCACTTTTTTCTGTTTTTTGCAAGTTTGGTTCTGGTTGCTGCACCTCCTTCTAGCCTTGCTTTAGGTCTGGCAATACTCTTTATGTATTGAGGAATGAATTAGGGTTGAAAGAGTGTGCTCAATCTTCCTCCATCATTGCATTTGATTTTGATTTGATTCCTTTGAATATCTTTCCAAAAATAGTCCAAATCCAATCTTTTTATGCACCCCATGCCTTTACACGAATTTGATCTCATGCTAGCTGGAATTTAAGACCTGAAACATGTATCAAATCTTGAGATTTCAATATTTTGGATTTTCTATGATTTGTTTTGATTTAAATTAATTTAATTCAAATAAAAATCAAAATAAAAAATAAAAATAAGATAATGACAAGTGGAAAAGGCTAGGGCTTGTGGACCATGTTGCCAACTCAAAACAAGTGCAAAAGATTGGGCCCATTTGACAAAAATTGCATTTTTAGGCATAGTTGACTTTTGACAATTTTGCAAAAAAGGTCAACTTCACCAATGCATAACTTCCTCAATTTTGACTCTTTGAAGGTGTTATTGGACTTTTTAGAAATATTGAGATGTCCTATAATCAACCCTTTTGGTATCATATCAATTTGGTATTCCATGTTCATGTATGAAGCTTTGACAAAAAATGTGTTTTTGTTGACTTTTCAAAATGACCTATAATGTCCAAATTCATAACTTCTTGTGAGTGCATATTTTGAACTTGGGAGATGAATATGGATTGTATAAAATTGAATCCTCTTAAAAATGATCTTTGGATGGGTCATTTCTCATAAAGTATGAGAAAGTTATGCTTGGTCAAAGTTGAGTTGACTTTTCTTGCAAAACCCTAATTTAGCAACTTTTGGTTCTTGATGAATTATGAGCAATCCTTGATGAATCATGATCAACCATTGATCAAATGATGAAATATACTTCAAAATGAGGGTGTTGACCAAATTTTTTGAAGTTTGACTGTATGTGGGCCACAGTTGACTTTTGCCCTAGCATAGTTGATTTTCAGGCCTTTGAGCAATTGATTGAGCAAACTTTCTCTGTAGGGCTTGAAAATTGGCATGGATGATCTTGAGAACATATTAGGACAATGGTGATCATTCGGGATCCCTTGGACTCAAATATCTTGATGCAACATGAAACCCTAATTTGAGGTAGACTGTCTTAGGAGAGAGCTTGTCTGGCCAACCCTTGGACTTCCTTGAGTATCTTGAGGATCTTTCTTGAAATGTTTTGAGAAATATGGGAGGGCAAATTTTGGGGTACAACAATGTGCAAGTGTTTGATTTCAGTTTCATTTATCTTGCGCATTTAGGGTGTTCTACTATTTTAATCGTCATTCTTTCCATACAAGCCTATTAGTCTAAGTAGTTAATAATAGCGGAAAGTAAAGCGCGGGAATAAAAAACCCTAACTATTACAAGGCTTCGAGGAAGGAGTTACATAACCAAAATGGGGGATAAAAGTAAATGAACGGTAGTAAAATAAACCTAATTAAAATCTATTACAATCTTGGAACAGATATAATAATTAATGAAATAATGGAAAAAAGATGCGCGCGGCAAAATTAAATACGGGGAACGAACAATTAAATTCAAATAAATCTAATTAGTGAATAAAGAAAGAATATTTTTTTGGATCTTTTGAGAAAGTAATTAATTTTTCAAATTAACCTAATTTCTAATTAATTTTAATTATAAAAAAGGAATTTAAATTAACCTAATTAATCTAATTAATTAATGCAATTAAATATTTTATGGAAAAAAAAATAATTCTAATATTTTTGTGTTTTTTTCTTGATCTTATGATTTAATTAAAAAAATAATGATTTTTTGGTAAAAAAACAATTAAAACAGATAATTAAAACAAATATAAGAAATTAAAAAAAGAATAAAAAGTGGGCCTGATGTGAAGAGCAATTTGGGGGTGTGCTGAAATTGGTGTTAGGCCCATAGCTGGTGGCCCAGTTGTCTAGCGCGTGATTCAATGAAGCTTCCTTCTGAGGGTTCATCATGTGGATGCAATCTTGGAGTGTTAAATCCGGCTGGAGATAGATGTGATGGTTATGCATCTTGGGCGTATGATGGACACTGGATAGTGAGGCGCGCTAGATCTGAAATAAGAAACTCAGAAAATATAAAAGGTCTAGACCTGGGATCGAACCCAGGTCATCCCTTTCACACGTTCACTTCCCTTGCCATCTGCGTTGGATGTTAACTCATGAACATAATTACTCAAAAATATTATATATTAAACAAACCATTAAATTCCAATCAGCAAAAAAATAAACGCGTCAGCATTTCAAGAGCCAATCATGTTATAAAGAATTGCCACGCCATGCCTTTACCTAAAGAAGACAAGTCAACGACGCCGGAGCTGCGCTCCGGTCATCTTCTCCGGCCCAATCAATGGCCAACCTGCAAATTTCGCGAGATTTAAAGCTCACAAAGGGACCTATTCTATGTAAAATCATCTTCTGAGTTCAAATCTGAGCTTGGTTTTGATGGGTCATGGCTGTATCAAGAGTTTCGAACACGTTTTCAGGTCGTGCCATAAATACGGAATATGGTTATTTATGCGTGCATGCTTGCCACTAAGAATTCAAAACACTTCAGAACAACATTATGAACACATAGAAATGCAAGAAATCAATGTATATTGCATGATTCAAAAGTTTGAAGCTTAAAATTTACCAACTCGTGGGGTATTGGAAAGAGTGGTCCTGGGTGTCTTAGCCTTCAAGTGTGGATGGAATGAGATGTTGAGATCTCCAGGAGGGTGCTAGGATGCTTGGCAATGATTGAAACTATCTGTATTGCGTGCTACAAGATTTCTCCTCTCTTGAATATTTTTTTGGGACCTTTCTTTCTCTCCAACGACAGGCTGCACTTGTATCCCCCCTCTTAGGGTTGGAATGTCTTGCTTAAGTAGTGAATCAACATTAGGTTAACATATATGAACTAAATCAAATAAATTGAATAAGTTTCAAAACAATTCCAATGTTTCCTATTTTGAAGATTCTCTTCCTTTTCCATGGCATGGCACGATTTTTTTGCTATGTGACAACATATATGGCCATTCATTAAATGAAAAATAATCTCAAAACAAATTTATATCACTTATTTAATTTAATTTGATTTTTTAATGATTAAAATCAAAATAAATCAAATATATGAGAAAATAAATCATGGAGGGTTTTATGGGTCATGGACCATGCTAGAAGTAAGATGCAAGCATAAAAAGTCAGGCCCATTTGACAAAAAAATGCAATTTTAGGTATTGTTGACTTTTGACAATTTTCCAAAAATGACCAACTTTAACAATGCACATCTCCTTCAATTTTGACCCTAAGAGGGTGTTCTTGGACTTTTTAGAAAGCTTAGGATGTCCCCTAAACAACCCTTTTGGTTTCATCTCGATTGGATCCTTCATGTTCATGTAAGAAGCTTTGACCCAAAAGGTGTTTTTGTTGACTTTTGAAAAGGACCTATAATGTATGAATTTATATCTTTTCATGAGTGCATTTCTTGAACTTGAGGGATGAAGATGAGTTGTAGGGAATTGTATTCTCTTCAAAATGAGCCTTGGATGATAAATTTCTGATAAAGTATGAGAAAGTTATGCCTGGTCAAAGTTTGGTTGACTTTTCCTATGGAAACCCTAATTTAGCAACTTTTGAGTTTTGATGAATTTGGGGCATTCCTTGGGGAATCATGATCAACCCTTGATAAAATGATGGAAATTATTTCAAAATGTTGATGTTGACAAAAAATATTGAAGTTTGACTGTAGGTGGGTCACAGTTAACTTTTGACCTAGCACAATTGATTTTCAGGCATTTGAGCAGTTGACTGAGCAAACTTCTTGTGCAGGGCATGAGATTTGACATGGATGTTCTTGAGAACATATTAGGGCATGGAAAGGATTTGAGGCCTTTGGAGCTCACCCATCTTGATGAAAATGGAAACCCTAGTTGGAGGTTCATTGCCTTAAGAGAGAGTTTGTCTGGTCAACTCTTGGGCATCCTTGAGCAAGTTGAGGATCTCAATGAGCATGTGTTGAGTAAAATGAGAGGGGAAAATTTTGGGGTACAACAATGTGCACGCCTAGGAACGAGCGTAGAACCCAAAGTATTTAGAAGGGGTGAGGCTCTGCTCTATTGACGAGCGTACCCTCAGCCCGACGTGGATAACTCGACCGAGCTCCACAGTCTTTGTGCCACGACGGTAGAATGCCCGAGTTCATGCCGCCGAACCCGGGTCCATCGAAACGAGACATGGATTCCGGCCCTAGCCCGATATTCACCCTGGCGGTTTGATCATCTTCCCCATATCGACGAACATACAAAACAAGCATATCCCCGATACAAACTCTTGGCAAATGTTTAAAGTCCTAATCGAGCTAACTTACCAACGAACATGCAAATAACATTAGTTAAATATTCAAAGCAAAACGACCAATGGCCGGGAAATAAATAAAGCGACCACTTGGGCCAAAATTGTTTGAATATTACATGAATGAGCAACATCCCTGGAAATAACAAATATTACAAAAACGACATGCAGGCCGAAACAAATACACAATCATCCCTCCACTTCTCCTTCGATGATAAGCAACAATCGAGCAGTATTCCCATCCGGTTGATCGATAATATCCCTCAGGTAGTCGGGAACTAGAATCTGTTCGTCAGCCACGTAGTAGTTGATCCCCATGCCCGAAGTGTTGAGCACAACGCCAGGATTCAACACACGCATCTGATTCACCGCATTGTCGAAGCTCCCCTCGGAAGTGGCCTGAGCATCGTCCACGACAAGCTGGAAACAGGTAACCAATTCAGCCCGAGTCTTCAAATCCTCGGTGTCCTCCAACTAGAATTTTATAATAATTTTTTTTTGGTCTCTTTCTCATTTTTTTATTTAATATAAAAATTTATATTAATATTTAAAATTTCATAACTTTTTGGTTTATTTTATTACAATGAGGATGAATCTAGATTACAATCAAATAAAAACTGAATTTTTTATATCATAATAAATTTGATTTTACTAAACTTTGTTTTGGAATACTTAATATTTAATTATAATATTTAAATAGTAAGTAGTAGGAGATACATTTAGTTTAATAAAATTTAATGATAATAAAAATATATATTCCAATTTAGTTCAAAATTAAAACATCAACATATATATTTAAAAAATTAAATATTATATTTGATTACAACAACAACAAAATTTCAATACATATATTAATATAAAGAAATACCCATAATTTTTAACGCACTCAAATGATTAAAAAAATTAAAATATAAGTCAAATATATTAATATTTAATATGTATTAGATACAAATATTTTATTATTTTATAATAATCTGTATATTTAAATAATATAATATATTTTTGCAATGTACGTAACTCTAAAAATAAAAAAGAAAGAAAAAAATTACAAAAGAACAAATGATAAAAAAAGATTAAATAAATATTTATTTTAATGATATTTTTTTGTGTAAGTTAAAAGTGAGATCCTCTTTGTATTAAAATTTTGATTATTAATGAAAAAAATTATTTTTATTTTGTTAAAAAAAAAGTAATAATTCATATAATTTATTATCTGCTCACAATATAATACAACATATAACATTATATATATATATATATATATATATATATATATATATATATATATATATATATATATATATATATATATATATATATATATATATATATATATATATATATATATATATATATATATATATATATATATATATATATATATATATATATATATATATATATATATATATATATATATATATATATATATATATATATATATATATATATATATATATATATATATATATATATATATATATAATGTATTCTTACATTATATTCATGACTCAAATAGTTTATTCTTTTACGACATATAATGACGTTGATTAAGTAGTTAGTGTTGTTTTTTGTGATTAAAATATATGACTTTTGGGGTCGTTTTTAATTTATGAAAAAGAGAAATAATCAATAATGAATTATTCATCTAATATTTAAAATTGAGTTTTGATTTAAATTCATTGATTTATTAGTTTCATTATTCTTCCTTTTTTAATTTATATTCATAACGCTTAATTTTTAAAATTGAAAATAAAATCTCAATTTCAAAATGATTTTAAAATTATATTAATGACTAAAATATCCAAATTTAATATTGAATTTGAGTACGATTAGATTGATTTTATTTATCTCCCGTCAGAACTTCAAATTACAAGAGTTTCTCTTTCTCGAAATTAAAGAGATAAGATGAAACTTAAATTTTTTGTCCAACTTTCTAAATTTATAAAATTATTATCATAAGATGCAAAAGAAAACAAATTAAATGTTTCATAATATAGATAACTAAATTCAACATGAAGGATTTGGTTGATATGGAAGTATAATGAGGTGGATGTCAAGATGCTGCAAATTACTGAATAGTTCATTTATGTTGTGGTCTATGGCCTGGAAAAAAATATGCAGTACAATGTCACTATTGTCTATGTCTTCAACCAACTTGAAAAGATAAGATTATTTTGGAAACAAATGGAGTATCTGGGGCTAATATAAATACCCATTGGATTCTCATAGGTGACTACAATAATGTCTTGACAAGCCAAGATAGGGTTGGTGGTTATAATGTCACTGAAGTTGAATATAGAGATATATCAAAGGTGATGCAAAGTATTGGATTGTATGAAGAAAGCACAAGAGGGTATCATTACACTTGGACAAATAAACTCAAACCTGATGGTTATAATGTCACTGAAGCTGAGTATAGAGATTTACTCTGACCATATGATTTGTAACATAAATTGGTTCCAAAAGTATCATGATATTATTGTTGAGGTTCTTACCCCTAACATTTTTTACCATGCCCCTCTGAGGGTGAGGGAGACAAACCAGCAAACAAGAGAAGATCTATGACTAAGTTCCTGATCTGTATTACACATGATGATATTATTTCTATCAGGTGTACTTAATAATAATAATATTATGTTTTTATTATGTTTTTTTTTGTATATCTATTTATTCAGATATATATATATATATATATATATATATATATATATATATATATATATATATATATATATATATATATATATATATATATATATATATATATATATATATATATATATATATATATGCTTGTAAACATCATTGATTTAAAACGTACGTATACTTTATTTTTAATGTCTCCAATTATGTTGTAAGTTTGACCCCATAAAATCATTGATGATAATATTTAAATATGATTTGGAGTGTTATTTATTACTTTTTTTTAAAAATTGTTTTTGTATTGTTTCTTCATATTATATTTGTATAAAATTTATTTTGAATATATTTTTATAGATCATGTTATATGTGCTAGAAATAATTGTAAACAATATCTTTTTTAAAATTATATATAATTGATTTTTGAGCTGTTCATTGATATAAAAATGTGTAATATTTTTTTTTACAAAAAAGTTTACAATATTATTGTATTAACAAATATAAATTCTACCAAAAATTTAATCTTTAAAATCGGTTGATTGGAACGATGTGAAAATCCACGGTGGAGGATTCACGTGATAAGCCTGTTAGGATGTTACGACATTAGATATTACAATAACATCATTACCGAACTGTATTGTTGACAGAAAAATAATGTTTAATCAAAAGAGAAAATACTATGAATCATAACTAACTGAGTATAGTATTGGAGCAAAAGAAAAAAAAAACAAATGTTTGGTTTTATATATCTACAAAGAGAAAAAACAAATGTTTGGTTTTATATATCTACAAAGAGATCATGTGTTGCAAAGAATTCCTCTATTTTACCATATTACATATCTATTTTTAATTTAAATAAATTTGGTCTCCTTCTCATATTTTATTGCACTGAAATAATTTATTTTTATATTTTTAGAATTTTATAATAGTTTTTTTTGTCTCTTTCTCATTTTTTATATTTAATATAAAAATTTATATTAATATTTAGAATTTCATAACTTTTTGGCTTATTTTGTTATAATCAGGATGAATCTAGACAACAATCAAATAGAAACTGAATTTTTTTTTATAATAATGAATTTGATTTTACTAAACTTTGTTTTGGAATACTTAATATTTAATTATAATATTTAAATAGTAAATATCAAGTAGGAGATACCCTTAGTTTAATAAAATTCAATGTATAAATATGACAATAAAAATATATATTTCAATTTAGTTCAAAATTAAAACATCAACAGATATATTTAAAAAATTAAATATTATATTTGATTACAACAACAACAAAATTTCAATACATGTATTTATATACAGAAATACTCATAACTTTTATCGCGCTCAAATGATTAAAAAAATTTAAAAATATGTCAAATATACTAATATTGAATATGTATTAGATATAAATATTTTATTTTATAATATTCTCTATATTTAAAAAACATAATATATTTTTGCAATGTATATAAGTATAAAAAGAAAAAAGAAAGAAAAAAATTACAAAAGAACAAATGATAAAAAAAAGACTAAATAGATAGTTATTTTGATGATATTTTTTTGTGTGAGTTAAAAGTGAGATCATCCTTGTATTGAACTTTTGATTATTAATGATAAAAGTTAATTTTACTCTGTTAAAAAAATATGAACTCATATAATTTATTATCTGCTCACAATATAATAGAACATATAAGATTTCATGACTCAAATAGTCATATTTAATACATGAAAAATTAAAATATTTTATTCTTTTACGACATATAATGATGTTGATTAGGTAGTTAGTGTTGTTTTTTGTGATTAAAATATACGACTTTTGGAGCAATTATTAATTTATGAAAAAGAGAAATAATCAATAATGAATTATTTATCTAATATTTGAAATTGAGTATTGATTTATATTCATTGGTTTATTAGTTTCATTGTTATCCCTTTTCTAATTTATATTTATAACGCTTAATCTTTAAACATTAAAAATAAAATCTCAATTTTAAAATGATTTTAAAATTATATTAATGACTAAAAATATTTAAATTTAATATTTAATTTGTGTAATATTTGATTGATTTTATTTATCTGCCGTCAAAACTTAAAATTACAAGAGTTTCTCTCTCTCAAAATTAAAGAGATAAGGTGAAACTTAAATTTTTTGAGCAACTTTCTAAATTTATAAAATTAACATCATAAGATGCAAAAGAAAAAAAATTAAATGTTATATAACATAGATAACTAAATTCAACATGAGAATGGCAGAGTTTGGTTGATGCGAAAGTATAATAAGGTGGATGTCAAGGTGCTGTAAATTGCTGAATAATTCATTTATGTTGAGGTCTATGGCCTGGAAAAAAATTATGCAATACTATGTCACTATTGCCTATGTCTCTAACCAACTTGAAAAAAGAATATTGTTTTGGAAACAAATGATGAATTTGGGGCTGACATATAGACTCCTTGGATTCTCATAGGTGACTAATGTCTTGACAACTAAGATAGGGTTGATGGTTACAATGTCACTGAAGCTAAGTATAAAGGCATAGCAAAGATGATGCAAAGTATTGAGTTGTATGAAACAAACACTTGTGTCATTACACTTGGACAAATAAACTCACAACTGGTGTGATTTACTCTAGGATTGACTATATGATTGATAACATAGATTAGTTCCAAAAGTAACATAATATTATTTAAACTCAAAACTTGTGTGATTTACTCTAAGATTGACCATATGATTGGTAATATAAATTC